>OX460924.1:7131713-7792693 GCA_949788335.1 Salpingus planirostris | reverse complement strand
TGACCTGACCTGACCTGACCTGACCTGACCTGACCTGACCTGACCTGACCTGACCTGACCTGACCTGACCTGACCTGACCTGACCTGACCTGACCTGACCTGACCTGACCTGACCTGACCTGACCTGACCTGACCTGACCTGACCTGACCTGACCTGACCTGACCTGACCTGACCTGACCTGACCTGACCTGACCTGACCTGACCTGACCTGACCTGACCTGACCTGACCTGACCTGACCTGACCTGACCTGACCTGACCTGACCTGACCTGACCTGACCTGACCTGACCTGACCTGACCTGACCTGACCTGACCTGACCTGACCTGACCTGACCTGACCTGACCTGACCTGACCTGACCTGACCTGACCTGACCTGACCTGACCTGACCTGACCTGACCTGACCTGACCTGACCTGACCTGACCTGACCTGACCTGACCTGACCTGACCTGACCTGACCTGACCTGACCTGACCTGACCTGACCTGACCTGACCTGACCTGACCTGACCTGACCTGACCTGACCTGACCTGACCTGACCTGACCTGACCTGACCTGACCTGACCTGACCTGACCTGACCTGACCTGACCTGACCTGACCTGACCTGACCTGACCTGACCTGACCTGACCTGACCTGACCTGACCTGACCTGACCTGACCTGACCACTACGACACTCCCGGAGCTGACCCGACCCCTACGACACTCCCGGAGCTGACCCGACCCCTACGACACTCCCGGAGCTGACCCGACCCCTACGACACTCCCGGAGCTGACCCGACCCCTACGACACTCCCGGAGCTGACCCGAGTCGAATCCGACACTTCCCGGTCGAAAGTCCACAAAATGACACCGGATTCTGGTGGGGGACGGTAAAATACGTCTCTGGTGTGAATTTGGGATTTTTAAAAAAAGGACTTTTCGAGAAAAGTGAGGTTAAAGTTTTACGGGGGTGACATTTCACACTTAAGGGTGGAGCGTCACTTTTTTTATGACGGATTCGGGTAGAAGGCCACTTCGAAAGGCCGTATGAATTTTTGGGGATTTTTAAAACACCTGCCCTCGGAATGACGGCCGTTTTAATATTTTTTCGGGTGTTAGAGTAATGCTGTGGTATAGGGAAAACTTAAAAAATTCGTAGAGGGTGCAAAACGGCATGACTTAGTTGACCCTTTGAACAGGGGTATTTTTTTTTTCGATTTAGAATATTTCTGGCGAAAAAAAAATCCAAAAAGTCCTTATCGATCCTGCGCCATACCTTAACCTGACCTTTTACAACACCCCAAACCCGACACCGGTCTCTCCAGGTCACTCCGGAGCTAACCCGACCACTTCCTGACCCGATTACCGCACTCTGACCCGAGCGGTGGTCAGTAAAGAAGGAAAATCACCCTCGAAATCGCGAGAAATGACAGTCGCAAAACCCATAAGCCCGAAAATGAGGCCAAAATGGCATTTTTGATGGTAGGTTTGGGATTTTTAGGAGTGGCGAAATGGGATTCCGGGGGGTTTAAAGTTTCAAAGGGTTGTTTCGGACAGAAGGGGATGGAGCCTCCACCAACTAAAATCGGATTAAATTAAGTCAGGGCCTAGAGCATGTTGTGGAATTTTTTGGGATTTTTAGGAGTGGCGAAATGGGATTCCGGGGGGTTTAAAGTTTCAAAGGGTTGTTTCGGACAGAAGGGGATGGAGCCTCCACCAACTAAAATCGGATTAAATTAAGTCAGGGCCTAGAGCATGTTGTGGAATTTTTTGGGATTTTTAGGAGTGGCGAAATGGGATTCCGGGGGGTTTAAAGTTTCAAAGGGTGTTTTGACACACTTAAGGGTGGAGCCTCCACCAACTAAAATCAAAATAAATTATAGGGCACTCCAAAGTACACTGTGGAATTTTTTGGGATTTATAGGGGTGGCGAAATGAAGATGCGGAAGTTTTTTACTACCGAAATGGTAGAAATTTACAAGTCCCGAGAACGGAAAACACTCCCTTAAAGGAAAAAACCCTCAGTTTCGGTCAGAAAAAATCTAGAGTAAGGGCGCTGGACGTTTTGGAAAAATTGAAAGGTTTTTTGGGAAGAAAAACTTTGACGGCCATTTTGACCCCTTGACCCACGGGTCACGGAAAAACGGCCGAAGGGGTGTAAGCTCATTTGAGGTGGAGAATCGATTCCGCCAATAAAAAGAGAAAAAAATCGCTAGATGCTGTAGACCTGACCCCTACGACACTCCCGGAGCTGACCCGAGTCGAATCTGACACTTCCCGGTCGAAAGTCCACAAAATGACACCGGATTCTGGTGGGGGACGGTAAAATACGTCTCTGGTGTGAGTTTGGGATTTTTAAAAAAAGGACTTTTCGAGAAAAGTGAGGTTAAAGTTTTCGAGGGGTGGTTCTCCACACTTCCCGGTCGAAAGTCCACAAAATGACACCGGATTCTGGTGGGGGACGGTAAAATACGTCTCCGGTGTGAATTCGGGATTTTTAAAAAAAGGACTTTTCGAGAAAAGTGAGGTGAAAGTTTTCGAGGGGTGGGGGAAAAAATCGAAAAAAAAAAAAAAAGTGCCAAACGACCCAACTTTTCTTGTCTCGTCGAATTGTGGAAAAAAAATTTTTCGGTGTTGGGACTTGGAAAAATTTCGACCGAAAATTTTTCAAAAGGCCGTAACTCGCGTGACCCACCGGGTCAAGAAAAACGGCTATACACGGGTCGAATATTTTTCGATTCTGCATACGACAGTATTTTTTTCGGATTTTCCAAGTACCGGGAAATAGCCAACCTGACCTGACCTGACCTGACCTGACCTGACCTGACCTGACCTGACCTGACCTGACCTGACCTGACCTGACCTGACCACTCCCCGAGCTAACCCGAGTCGTATGCGACCAACTGCGCAGCTCTGAGATGCGCGGTTGTCTACTTGGCGCTACTACGCAGCTAGGCATGCGCAGTGGGTTGCATAAGGATCCCTTGTCTAACCCGAGTCGTATGCGACCAACTGCGCAGCTCTGGGATGCGCGGTTGCCTACTTGGCGCCACGGCGCGGCCACGCGTGCGCGGTGGGTCGCACGAGAGTCCGTGGTCCGACCCGAGTCGTGTGCGACCGACTGCGCAGCTCTGCCGTGCGGCGTCGTCTCCTTGGGTCCCCGGCGCACGCGGGCGTGCGCAGTGGGCGTCTGTCGCTTGCAGACTCTTACCCGATTCCGAAACCGTCTCGTGCGCACGTCTGACACGCTCCCTCCTCTACGTAGAGCCACGGCGCTTGCGCGCCTGCGCACCGGGTGCCGATCGCTCGCGAATTTTTACCCGATTCCGAAACCGCCCCGTGCGCACGTCCGACACGCCCCCTTTTCCACTTAGAGCCACGGCGCTCGCGCGCCTGCGCACTGGGTGCCAATCGTTCGCAAATTTCTACCTCATCCCGAAACCGCCCCGTGCGCATGTCTGACACGCTCCCTTCCCTACTTAGAACCCCGGCGCTTACGCGCCTGCGCACTAGGTGTTGATGGCTTGCAAATTTTTACCTCATCCCGAAACCGTCCCGTGCGCATGTCTCACACGCCTCCTTCTCTACTTGGCGTCCCGGCGCTTGCGCGCCTGCGCGAACACCATCCTCGGCTTCGCCTCGTCCGTGCGCATCCGACCCATCCCCTCGCGCACCCCTAGGCCTGAATTTTTCCCGCGCATGCGCAGTACGAAAAATGCGAATTACGAGACCCCGTGAACTACCCCTAAACTCGGGAACAACCCCAACCTCTTGGAACACCCTCCAATGTGGCCTAACCCCCTCTATCTTTCCCATCCACACGAAGCCCAATATCACTTCCCACCCATTGTCGTTGGGGGATTCGGGGCACGGAGTACGGAATAGTAGCGAAAGTGTTGGAATAATTTTTTTCATGGAGGCGCCTCTATTAGCGGCCGGTGGGGTGGTGGTGGCTACATATTCCCGGTGAGATGACGATGCGACCTTCGCAAGGTCACACGTCGATTTCACCACGTTCCCGACGTTTCCCGTCGACCGGAATGGTCGCGTTCGACGCGGAATCGAAAAATATTCACGAGACGATCATAAAAAAAGTACCTTGATAAGGCCAAAAAGGTCGATTTTCAAAAATTACGTTTTTGAGTCACTTTGAGGTGGAATTTTGCCATTCCGACAACGGATTCTTGTTGGTGGCTTAGAAAAAGATGTTGAGGAATTTTTTCACATTTTTAGGGGTTGTTTTTAGAAAGTTATTACCGTTTGAAAATTGCAACGCTACGCCAATATTAGACGCATTTTCTCACTTCAGATGACTCAATTAGAACCCAATTTAAATTTGCTGTCGATATCTCAACAAATAAAAAAGTTACAGCACTTTGAAATTTTCAAAAAGTTGAAAATTCGAAAATTCGAGCATTTTTTTTTCTCAGATGAACCAATACCGGACGCATGTATCTA
This sequence comes from Salpingus planirostris, assembly GCA_949788335.1. NCBI lineage: Eukaryota > Metazoa > Arthropoda > Insecta > Coleoptera > Salpingidae > Salpingus > Salpingus planirostris. Next base: position 7,788,255 of record OX460924.1, on the reverse strand, counting down.
CTCCAGATGACACAATGAGAAGCCAATTTGAATTTTTTATCGGTATCTCGACTAATAAGAAAGTTTCGCCACTTTGATGTTTGCGAAAATCGTTGAAATTTTCGTAAAAATTTCATGTCAAAAATGTAAAAAGCACGATTCTCGGTCGATTCGAAAGCTTTTTGCACATGTCTATACTGTTTTCGATAGATTTTTCGATTCTCTTTCGATTGCCGGGTCGCCCAAATCGATATCTCGATCGGTTTAAAAGTTAGACCGGTTTCAATTTTACGAGACCGATGATTTGGTGATTTTTCGGAGGCCATAATTCACATGAAAAATTACCTTTTTCCGATGCGCTCTAGAAGCATTTCGTAGATTTTTTGACGCTCTTTCGAATGCGCGGCCGCCCATCTCGCTCAGAGCTTCGGTTCAAAAGTTATGGTCGATTGAAAATTTCGAGCAAAATTTGTACCCAAAGTGATGGATTTTCGAAAAAATCAAAAATCACTAAATGTCGTCCAAATCGAAATCCAGACACTTTTCCCGATAGATTTTGAGCTAACTAAGCGATTCCCGGGTCGTGCGACTCGATAGCTCCACTAATAACGAAGTTATGGCCGTTTGAAAATTTTACTCTATTTTCAACGGTACGCCAATATTAGACGCATTTTCTCACTTCAGATGACTCAATTAGAACCCAATTTAAATTTGCCGTCGATATCTCAACAAATAAAAAAGTTACAGCACTTTGAAATTTTCAAAAAGTTGAAAATTCGAAAATTCGAGCATTTTTTTTTCTCAGATGAACCAATACCGGACGCATGTATCTACTCCAGATGACACAATGAGAAGCCAATTTGAATTTTTTATCGATATCTCGACTAATAAGAAAGTTTCGCCACTTTGATGTTTGCGAAAATCGTTGAAATTTTCGTAAAAATTTCATGTCAAAAATGTAAAAAGCACGATTCTCGGTCAATTCGAAAGCTTTTCGCACATGTCTATACTGTTTTCGATAGATTTTTCGATTCTCTTTCGATTGCCGGGTCGCCCAAATCGATATCTCGATCGGTTTAAAAGTTAGACCGGTTTCAATTTTACGAGACCGATGATTTGGTGATTTTTCGGAGGCCATAATTCACATCAAAAATTACCTTTTTCCGATGCGCTCTAGAAGCATTTCGTAGATTTTTTGACGCTCTTTCGAATGCGCGGCCGCCCATCTCGCTCAGAGCTTCGGTTCAAAAGTTATGGTCGATTGAAAATTTCGAGCAAAATTTGTACCCAAAGTGATGGATTTTCGAAAAAATCAAAAATCACTAAATGTCGTCCAAATCAAAATCCAGACACTTTTCCCGATAGATTTTGAGCTAACTAAGCGATTCCCGGGTCGCGCGACTCGATAGCTCCACTAATTACGAAGTTATGGCCGTTTGAAAATTTTACTCTATTTTCAACGGTACGCCAATATTAGACGCATTTTCTCACTTCAGATGACTCAATTAGAACCCAATTTAAATTTGCCGTCGATATCTCAACAAATAAAAAAGTTACAGCACTTTGAAATTTTCAAAAAGTTGAAAATTCGAAAATTCGAGCATTTTTTTTTCTCAGATGAACCAATACCGGACGCATGTATCTACTCCAGATGACACAATGGGAAGCCAATTTGAATTTTTTATCGATATCTCGACTAATAAGAAAGTTTCGCCACTTTGAAGTTTGCGAAAATCGTTGAAATTTTCGTAAAAATTTCATGTCAAAAATTTTAAAAGCACGATTCTCGGTCAATTCGAAAGCTTTTCGCACATGTCTATACTGTTTTCCATAGATTTTTCGATTCTCTTTCGATTGCCGGGTCGCCCAAATCGATATCTCGATCGGTTTAAAAGTTAGACCGGTTTCAATTTTACGAGACCGATGATTTGGTGATTTTTCGGATGCCATAATTCACATGAAGAATTACCTTTTTCCGATGCGCTCTAGAAGCATTTCGTAGATTTTTTGACGCTCTTTCGAATGCGCGGCCGCCCATCTCGCTCAGAGCTTCGGTTCAAAAGTTATGGTCGATTGAAAATTTCGAGCAAAATTTGTACCCAAAGTGATGGATTTTCGAAAAAATCAAAAATCACTAAATGTCGTCCAAATCGAAATCCAGACACTTTTCCCGATAGATTTTGAGCTAACTAAGCGATTCCCGGGTCGTGCGACTCGATAGCTCCACTAATAACGAAGTTATGGCCGTTTGAAAATTTTACTCTATTTTCAACGGTACGCCAATATTAGACGCATTTTCTCACTTCAGATGACTCAATTAGAACCCAATTTAAATTTGCCGTCGATATCTCAACAAATAAAAAAGTTACAGCACTTTGAAATTTTCAAAAAGTTGAAAATTCGAAAATTCGAGCATTTTTTTTTTCTCAGATGAACCAATACCGGACGCATGTATCTACTCCAGATGACACAATGGGAAGCCAATTTGAATTTTTTATCGATATCTCGACTAATAAGAAAGTTTCGCCACTTTGAAGTTTGCGAAAATCGTTGAAATTTTCGTAAAAATTTCATGTCAAAAATTTTAAAAGCACGATTCTCGGTCAATTCGAAAGCTTTTCGCACATGTCTATACTGTTTTCCATAGATTTTTCGATTCTCTTTCGAATGCCGGGTCGCCCAAATCGATATCTCGATCGGTTTAAAAGTTAGACCGGTTTCAATTTTACGAGACCGATGATTTGGTGATTTTTCGGAAGCCATAATTCACATGAAAAATTACCTTTTTCCGATGCGCTCTAGAAGCATTTCGTAGATTTTTTGACGCTCTTTCGAATGCGCGGCCGCCCATCTCGCTCAGAGCTTCGGTTCAACAGTTATGGTCGATTGAAAATTTCGAGCAAAATTTGTACCCAAAGTGATGGATTTTCGAAAAAATCTAAAATCACTAAATGTCGTCCAAATCAAAATCCAGACACTTTTCCCGATAGATTTTGAGCTAACTAAGCGATTCCCGGGTCGTGCGACTCGATAGCTCCACTAATAACGAAGTTATGGCCGTTTGAAAATTTTACTCTATTTTCAACGGTACGCCAATATTAGACGCATTTTCTCACTTCAGATGACTCAATTAGAACCCAATTTAAATTTGCCGTCGATATCTCAACAAATAAAAAAGTTACAGCACTTTGAAATTTTCAAAAAGTTGAAAATTCGAAAATTCGAGCATTTTTTTTTTCTCAGATGAACCAATACCGGACGCATGTATCTACTCCAGATGACACAATGGGAAGCCAATTTGAATTTTTTATCGATATCTCGACTAATAAGAAAGTTTCGCCACTTTGAAGTTTGCGAAAATCGTTGAAATTTTCGTAAAAATTTCATGTCAAAAATTTTAAAAGCACGATTCTCGGTCAATTCGAAAGCTTTTCGCACATGTCTATACTGTTTTCCATAGATTTTTCGATTCTCTTTCGATTGCCGGGTCGCCCAAATCGATATCTCGATCGGTTTAAAAGTTAGACCGGTTTCAATTTTACGAGACCGATGATTTGGTGATTTTTCGGAGGCCATAATTCACATGAAAAATTACCTTTTTCCGATGCGCTCTAGAAGCATTTCGTAGATTTTTGACGCTCTTTCGAATGCGCGGCCGCCCATCTCGCTCAGAGCTTCGGTTCAAAAGTTATGGTCGATTGAAAATTTCGAGCAAAATTTGTACCCAAAGTGATGGATTTTCTTAAAAATCAAAAATCACTAAATGTCGTCCAAATCGAAATCCAGACACTTTTTCCGATAGATTTTGAGCTAACTAAGCGATTCCCGGGTCGTGCGACTCGATAGCTCCACTAATAACGAAGTTATGGCCGTTTGAAAATTTTACTCTATTTTCAACGGTACGCCAATATTAGACGCATTTTCTCACTTCAGATGACTCAATTAGAACCCAATTTAAATTTGCCGTCGATATCTCAACAAATAAAAAAGTTACAGCACTTTGAAATTTTCAAAAAGTTGAAAATTCGAAAATTCGAGCATTTTTTTTTCTCAGATGAACCAATACCGGACGCATGTATCTACTCCAGATGACACAATGAGAAGCCAATTTGAATTTTTTATCGATATCTCGACTAATAAGAAAGTTTCGCCACTTTGATGTTTGCGAAAATCGTTGAAATTTTCGTAAAAATTTCATGTCAAAAATGTAAAAAGCACGATTCTCGGTCAATTCGAAAGCTTTTCGCACATGTCTATACTGTTTTCGATAGATTTTTCGATTCTCTTTCGATTGCCGGGTCGCCCAAATCGATATCTCGATCGGTTTAAAAGTTAGACCGGTTTCAATTTTACGAGACCGATGATTTGGTGATTTTTCGGAGGCCATAATTCACATGAAAAATTACCTTTTTCCGATGCGCTCCAGAAGCATTTCGTAGATTTTTTGACGCTCTTTCGAATGCGCGGCCGCCCATCTCGCTCAGAGCTTCGGTTCAAAAGTTATGGTCGATTGAAAATTTCGAGCAAAATTTGTACCCAAAGTGATGGATTTTCGAAAAAATCAAAAATCACTAAATGTCGTCCAAATCAAAATCCAGACACTTTTCCCGATAGATTTTGAGCTAACTAAGCGATTCCCGGGTCGTGCGACTCGATAGCTCCACTAATAACGAAGTTATGGCCGTTTGAAAATTTTACTCTATTTTCAACGGTACGCCAATATTAGACGCATTTTCTCACTTCAGATGACTCAATTAGAACCCAATTTAAATTTGCCGTCGATATCTCAACAAATAAAAAAGTTACAGCACTTTGAAATTTTCAAAAAGTTGAAAATTCGAAAATTCGAGCATTTTTTTTTCTCAGATGAACCAATACCGGACGCATGTATCTACTCCAGATGACACAATGAGAAGCCAATTTGAATTTTTTATCGATATCTCGACTAATAAGAAAGTTTCGCCATTTTGATGTTTGCGAAAATCGTTGAAATTTTCGTAAAAATTTCATGTCAAAAATGTAAAAAGCACGATTCTCGGTCAATTCGAAAGCTTTTCGCACATGTCTATAATGTTTTCCATAGATTTTTCGATTCTCTTTCGATTGCCGGGTCGCCCAAATCGATATCTCGATCGGTTTAAAAGTTAGACCGGTTTCAATTTTACGAGACCGATGATTTGGTGATTTTTCGGAGGCCATAATTCACATGAAAAATTACCTTTTTCCGATGCGCTCTAGAAGCATTTCGTAGATTTTTTGACGCTCTTTCGAATGCGCGGCCGCCCATCTCGCTCAGAGCTTCGGTTCAAAAGTTATGGTCGATTGAAAATTTCGAGCAAAATTTGTACCCAAAGTGATGGATTTTCGAAAAAATCAAAAATCACTAAATGTCGTCCAAATCGAAATCCAGACACTTTTCCCGATAGATTTTGAGCTAACTAAGCGATTCCCGGGTCGTGCGACTCGATAGCTCCACTAATAACGAAGTTATGGCCGTTTGAAAATTTTACTCTATTTTCAACGGTACGCCAATATTAGACGCATTTTCTCACTTCAGATGACTCAATTAGAACCCAATTTAAATTTGCCGTCGATATCTCAACAAATAAAAAAGTTACAGCACTTTGAAATTTTCAAAAAGTTGAAAATTCGAAAATTCGAGCATTTTTTTTTCTCAGATGAACCAATACCGGACGCATGTATCTACTCCAGATGACACAATGAGAAGCCAATTTGAATTTTTTATCGATATCTCGACTAATAAGAAAGTTTCGCCACTTTGATGTTTGCGAAAATCGTTGAAATTTTCGTAAAAATTTCATGTCAAAAATGTAAAAAGCACGATTCTTGGTCAATTCGAAAGCTTTTCGCACATGTCTATACTGTTTTCGATAGATTTTTCGATTCTCTTTCGATTGCCGGGTCGCCCAAATCGATATCTCGATCGGTTTAAAAGTTAGACCGGTTTCAATTTTACGAGACCGATGATTTGGTGATTTTTCGGAGGCCATAATTCACATGAAAAATTACCTTTTTCCGATGCGCTCCAGAAGCATTTCGTAGATTTTTTGACGCTCTTTCGAATGCGCGGCCGCCCATCTCGCTCAGAGCTTCGGTTCAAAAGTTATGGTCGATTGAAAATTTCGAGCAAAATTTGTACCCAAAGTGATGGATTTTCGAAAAAATCAAAAATCACTAAATGTCGTCCAAATCAAAATCCAGACACTTTTCCCGATAGATTTTGAGCTAACTAAGCGATTCCCGGGTCGTGCGACTCGATAGCTCCACTAATAACGAAGTTATGGCCGTTTGAAAATTTTACTCTATTTTCAACGGTACGCCAATATTAGACGCATTTTCTCACTTCAGATGACTCAATTAGAACCCAATTTAAATTTGCCGTCGATATCTCAACAAATAAAAAAGTTACAGCACTTTGAAATTTTCAAAAAGTTGAAAATTCGAAAATTCGAGCATTTTTTTTTCTCAGATGAACCAATACCGGACGCATGTATCTACTCCAGATGACACAATGAGAAGCCAATTTGAATTTTTTATCGATATCTCGACTAATAAGAAAGTTTCGCCATTTTGATGTTTGCGAAAATCGTTGAAATTTTCGTAAAAATTTCATGTCAAAAATGTAAAAAGCACGATTCTCGGTCAATTCGAAAGCTTTTCGCACATGTCTATAATGTTTTCCATAGATTTTTCGATTCTCTTTCGATTGCCGGGTCGCCCAAATCGATATCTCGATCGGTTTAAAAGTTAGACCGGTTTCAATTTTACGAGACCGATGATTTGGTGATTTTTCGGAGGCCATAATTCACATGAAAAATTACCTTTTTCCGATGCGCTCTAGAAGCATTTCGTAGATTTTTTGACGCTCTTTCGAATGCGCGGCCGCCCATCCCGATCGGAGCTTCGGTTCGAAAGTTATGGTCGATTGAAAATTTCGAGCAAAATTTGTACCCAAAGTGATGAATTTTCGAAAAAATCAAAAATCACTAAATGTCGTCCAAATCGAAATCCAGACACTTTTCCCGATAGATTTTGAGCTAACTAAGCGATTCCCGGGTCGTGCGACTCGATAGCTCCACTAATAACGAAGTTATGGCCGTTTGAAAATTTTACTCTATTTTCAACGGTACGCCAATATTAGACGCATTTTCTCACTTCAGATGACTCAATTAGAACCCAATTTAAATTTGCCGTCGATATCTCAACAAATAAAAAAGTTACAGCACTTTGAAATTTTCAAAAAGTTGAAAATTCGAAAATTCGAGCATTTTTTTTTCTCAGATGAACCAATACCGGACGCATGTATCTACTCCAGATGACACAATGAGAAGCCAATTTGAATTTTTTATCGATATCTCGACTAATAAGAAAGTTTCGCCATTTTGATGTTTGCGAAAATCGTTGAAATTTTCGTAAAAATTTCATGTCAAAAATGTAAAAAGCACGATTCTCGGTCAATTCGAAAGCTTTTCGCACATGTCTATAATGTTTTCCATAGATTTTTCGATTCTCTTTCGATTGCCGGGTCGCCCAAATCGATATCTCGATCGGTTTAAAAGTTAGACCGGTTTCAATTTTACGAGACCGATGATTTGGTGATTTTTCGGAGGCCATAATTCACATGAAAAATTACCTTTTTCCGATGCGCTCTAGAAGCATTTCGTAGATTTTTTGACGCTCTTTCGAATGCGCGGCCGCCCATCTCGCTCAGAGCTTCGGTTCAAAAGTTATGGTCGATTGAAAATTTCGAGCAAAATTTGTACCCAAAGTGATGGATTTTCGAAAAAATCTAAAATCACTAAATGTCGTCCAAATCAAAATCCAGACACTTTTCCCGATAGATTTTGAGCTAACTAAGCGATTCCCGGGTCGTGCGACTCGATAGCTCCACTAATAACGAAGTTATGGCCGTTTGAAAATTTTACTCTATTTTCAACGGTACGCCAATATTAGACGCATTTTCTCACTTCAGATGACTCAATTAGAACCCAATTTAAATTTGCCGTCGATATCTCAACAAATAAAAAAGTTACAGCACTTTGAAATTTTCAAAAAGTTGAAAATTCGAAAATTCGAGCATTTTTTTTTTCTCAGATGAACCAATACCGGACGCATGTATCTACTCCAGATGACACAATGGGAAGCCAATTTGAATTTTTTATCGATATCTCGACTAATAAGAAAGTTTCGCCACTTTGAAGTTTGCGAAAATCGTTGAAATTTTCGTAAAAATTTCATGTCAAAAATTTTAAAAGCACGATTCTCGGTCAATTCGAAAGCTTTTCGCACATGTCTATACTGTTTTCCATAGATTTTTCGATTCTCTTTCGATTGCCGGGTCGCCCAAATCGATATCTCGATCGGTTTAAAAGTTAGACCGGTTTCAATTTTACGAGACCGATGATTTGGTGATTTTTCGGAGGCCATAATTCACATGAAAAATTACCTTTTTCCGATGCGCTCTAGAAGCATTTCGTAGATTTTTGACGCTCTTTCGAATGCGCGGCCGCCCATCTCGCTCAGAGCTTCGGTTCAAAAGTTATGGTCGATTGAAAATTTCGAGCAAAATTTGTACCCAAAGTGATGGATTTTCTTAAAAATCAAAAATCACTAAATGTCGTCCAAATCGAAATCCAGACACTTTTTCCGATAGATTTTGAGCTAACTAAGCGATTCCCGGGTCGTGCGACTCGATAGCTCCACTAATAACGAAGTTATGGCCGTTTGAAAATTTTACTCTATTTTCAACGGTACGCCAATATTAGACGCATTTTCTCACTTCAGATGACTCAATTAGAACCCAATTTAAATTTGCCGTCGATATCTCAACAAATAAAAAAGTTACAGCACTTTGAAATTTTCAAAAAGTTGAAAATTCGAAAATTCGAGCATTTTTTTTTCTCAGATGAACCAATACCGGACGCATGTATCTACTCCAGATGACACAATGAGAAGCCAATTTGAATTTTTTATCGATATCTCGACTAATAAGAAAGTTTCGCCACTTTGATGTTTGCGAAAATCGTTGAAATTTTCGTAAAAATTTCATGTCAAAAATGTAAAAAGCACGATTCTCGGTCAATTCGAAAGCTTTTCGCACATGTCTATACTGTTTTCGATAGATTTTTCGATTCTCTTTCGATTGCCGGGTCGCCCAAATCGATATCTCGATCGGTTTAAAAGTTAGACCGGTTTCAATTTTACGAGACCGATGATTTGGTGATTTTTCGGAGGCCATAATTCACATGAAAAATTACCTTTTTCCGATGCGCTCCAGAAGCATTTCGTAGATTTTTTGACGCTCTTTCGAATGCGCGGCCGCCCATCTCGCTCAGAGCTTCGGTTCAAAAGTTATGGTCGATTGAAAATTTCGAGCAAAATTTGTACCCAAAGTGATGGATTTTCGAAAAAATCAAAAATCACTAAATGTCGTCCAAATCAAAATCCAGACACTTTTCCCGATAGATTTTGAGCTAACTAAGCGATTCCCGGGTCGTGCGACTCGATAGCTCCACTAATAACGAAGTTATGGCCGTTTGAAAATTTTACTCTATTTTCAACGGTACGCCAATATTAGACGCATTTTCTCACTTCAGATGACTCAATTAGAACCCAATTTAAATTTGCCGTCGATATCTCAACAAATAAAAAAGTTACAGCACTTTGAAATTTTCAAAAAGTTGAAAATTCGAAAATTCGAGCATTTTTTTTTCTCAGATGAACCAATACCGGACGCATGTATCTACTCCAGATGACACAATGAGAAGCCAATTCTTTCCCTGAACTTCTTTTTTTAACATCGGTAAATTTTAATTTTCAAGAATAAAGTATGATTACGTCTAATTTAAAATGGAAGTATGTATTTTTCTCTTTACTATGGTATGTAGAAAGTGGTCATTTTTTCAATGTTTATCCAAGAAAACGCATAAAAAGTTTCGCCCGATTTGAATTACATTTTAAGAAATGTCAGTTTCAGGAGTGCTTTGGATTCCACAACAAACGTGAAAATGACGTTTTTCGTTTAATCCGACCAAATCTGGCGAATCATTTTTTACGTTTTTCTGATGATTATTAGGAAAAAACAACTTTTTTATCGACCAATGGTATAGAAAAAAATATCTACTTCAACTTTGAATAGGAAATAATCGCGTTTTATTATTGAAAAAGTTAAATTTACCAATGTTGAAAAAAAAATTTGGCGACAAGGCCTATTCGTAGAGCATGAAAAATAAATCATTTTTTTTGTTTATGGGTTTTTGAAATCGGATGACAACCAAAGAAACTGTGGCGTTCTGGTATTTAACACGTTCGCTGCCCCCGACGCACTAGTGCGTCCAGGTTTGGGTTTAGCGTAAGGCCAACGACGCACTAGCGCGTCCAATATTTGAGGTATTTTTAAACTAACGATTTTTCTATAAATTTTCTGATCATTACCACGTTCGACATCACTGTATAATGGGCAATTCATGTCAGGTGCTAAATGGTGCCAAAATTCTGGACGCACTAGCGCGTCGTGGGGCCCAGACTTGAGCCAATATTTTCAAACTTTCGGGCCAGAAGACTCACTAGCGCGTCCACTATGCATAAATGATATAGCGTGCACTTGCACATACAGTGTATTCCCAAATCACAATGTGATCAAAATAGCACCTCTCGAAGATGTTTCAAGGAAAGTGTTGCTCACTGAGTGGGCAGGGCATCCGGTGATTCTGAGACACCCGGTTTAATTTCAGAATATGCACATCATCAATTAATTTTTAGAGTTTTTATGTTTTCGCCACATTATAAACAGAAAATGTAGAAATTATACAGTATGCCCACGGCTAAGTTTACCAAAAGAGTTTTAGAACACAACTGATGAAAATGAAATGTTTATTATAGGTTTGAGAGCAAGCAGGTCATTTTCATCAAGAATGATTTTTACTGAGAAATCAGAAATTTAAAAAAATCCTCTTTTGGTAAACCCAGCAGTGGACACACTGTATAATTTCTACATACATTTTTTGTTTATAATGTAACGAAAACATTATACATATAAAAACTCCAAAAATTAATTGAAGATGAAAATTCTGAAACCGGCAGTGCATGCCATAAGTCTTTATTCATAATGGACGCGCTAGTGAGTCTTCTGGCCTGGGAGTTCAAAAATTTTGATTTAAGTCTGAAGCCAACGACGCGCTAGTGCGTCCAGAATTTTGGCTCCTGATATGAATCGCCCAAAAATACAGGGGCACCGAACGTGTTAAACAAATAACAAATAAGTGACCCACGTGTGTTGCGTCAACTACTATGGAGTTGGTGGAAGCTACAGATGATAAGGAGCTAACTTCACTCAGGTATAGTCGCCAGCTGTAGTTGACAGATTATGACGTATGTAAGTATACATACCTAAATAGAATTTAAGTAGTTTTTCCATTTGTTTGTTATCGATAAAATATGTCAGCCGTAGAAAAATATGTCTTGTGAACTGTGTTTGGATTGTTTATCTCGTTGGAGATTGTGGATCAGACCGCTGGCGATATTTGTCTACTTTTTGGCAGCGGTGGTGTTTGTGCCTTTGTTTCTGGTAAAATCTCTGGAGAACGGATTGGATAAAAGGGAGGAGAGGATTCTGGTTGCCGGTGTGTTCGTATGGGTCGCCATTCCATTATCGTTGTGGGAAATCGTACAACACATCATCAATTATACACAGCCCAAGTTGCAAAAACATATCATACGAATACTGTGGATGGTTCCTATCTACGCGTTGAACGCGGTAAGAATTTGGATTCTGTTTTAAAATTCATATGCTTACATACACACGATGGATAATAGTGTAGGTATACGCATATAATACTTTTGGTCGTTTTGCAGTGGTTCGGATTGATTTACCCAGAGTACTCGGTGTATGTGGACAGTTTGAGGGAATGTTATGAAGCCTACGTCATCTACAATTTTATGAGATTCCTGTTGAACTATCTCAACATGGAAATGGACCTGGAAGCGAGTTTGGAACTCAAACCCCAAGTGAAGCACATTTTCCCATTGTGTTGCCTGCCTGATTGGGAAATGGGCAGGGAATTTGTGTACATTTGCAAACATGGCATTTTACAGTACACAGTCATTAGACCATTGACCACTGCGATTTCTTTGTAAGTAAGTTGAAATTGAAAATGCAGGTGACCGCCTGAAGAATAAACAAACATTTTTATACAACATGTATGATGTATCACTCGCAGCATATGCAAAATCAATGGAGTCTATGGCGATGGTGAATTCAAAGGTAATGTCGCATTTCCTTACCTGACAGCGGCGAACAATCTGTCGCAATTTGTGGCAATGTACTGTCTGGTGATGTTCTACAGAGCCAATTTGAACGAACTGAAACCGATGAAACCTTTGCCCAAATTTCTCTGCATCAAAGCGGTGGTGTTTTTTTCCTTTTTGTAAGTTATTTTCGATGTAGTCGCATTCGAATCAGTACAAGTTGATTATGGATGCGGTCCTACAAATAGAAAATCATTGAAATATTTATACGTGTGTGTGTATTTTACAGCCAGGGTGTCTTGATCGATGTTTTAGTGTATGAAGGGGTTATAAAATCGAGCCCTGATGCTCAAAACGGTTTGAGTATATCGACAACACTTCAAGATTTTCTAATCTGCATAGAAATGTGCATGGCTTCGATTGCGCATCATTACAGCTTCTCTTATGAAGCGTTTACGGCTCCCGGGATGAACCAGTCGTGTTGCAGTGCTTTTCTGGCCATGTGGGACGTGTCCGATGTGCAAAGAGACATCAGAGAGCACTTGGGGATAGTCGGTTAGATTTTATAGCACACTGTGGACACTTTGAATTTTATAAATTTTTCATCTGATTATTAGGAAGTTCGATAAGTCGACGAATTCGTGGACAAAGTATGTATTCGACACCGAGAGGTGACAACGGTTATCATCCAAATCTAGTTTCGCCTCACAATGATGAGGACAATTCACAGTCTCTACCATCAGCAGGATACTATCAAAGTGATTATAATGCCGAAGAAGTTGTGGTGAATTACGGTGCTGTTTAAAGAAAGAAGCGCGAATTCGATTCAGCACTCTTTTTATTGTGATATCTAAGTATGTAAGTACTGTATGAATGTAGGCAATTTAGGGTATGTACATACATACAACGAGTACAGCTTTAGATGAATAAATTCTTTTTACAATTATGGTGGCTAAATTATCCAAATTAGATGACACATTAAATTTGGGCCAAGTTAAAATCATCTGGTGATGGTATATCAAATGAAATCGCCCATGTCCGTTATTCAAGAAGTTGTATTCATGTCAACCATTATTTTTCTCTCTATTGTTTACTGTATAATCATTTTACCAAATGTCTCTTCATATTTGCTAGTTTATTTTTGTACAATAATAAGATTCATAATAATGTTGATTTTCTGAATTATTCATGGCCAAGGTTATCGATTCACGCGTGAATGAGCCAAATAAGGCAACCTTTCTTTACACCGTTTTACCTTGAATAAGTGTAAACTTTTTCGAGTGTGAATCATAATACGCCCTCGAGCGGCCATAATTTTACACCCACACAACATTCTAAAAATCGGCACTTCAATTTATAATTATAATTGAATTATAATTACCAGATTCATGAATTTTATACGCAAGGGTGACTTTTCCATATTGTGGTATACCTACAACACCCGGTAAAATTTCCTAATTAGATTTAATTTTGTACGTTACATTCATACACATCAGGTGATGAAATAAGTGATGGGCGGATGACATCCGCAGGTAAGTAAGTACAGTTTCGGCTTCAAACGGATGAGGAATTTCATCGACGATGATGACGTAGTGTGCGGGTCCACAGCTTCATCAGAGATCACCATCAGGTCTGCTCATGCCGATTCGGGCCAGCAGAGAGACGGATACATAAATGGGCATGGAACGATCAACAAGTTGTCCTTTGCACTGTGGCCGTGTGTGATTTTTGGAGGGGATCTTTGAACACTAAAGTATCCTATACATTTTATAGTTAGTTATTAGCAGTACGAAAAACAAGCGGTGTGTGTCTGTTCGTGTGTGCTTGCGAGTTTTTAATTATTATTTATTTATAAATACATAGGTACACATCATTTACTTATTTCAACTTCAAAATTTCACTCAAAGTAAGTTTTCTTAGACGCGGTCTATCGACCTACTTTTTGATATTTCTGCGGTTAAGGGAAGGCCTGTATGTACCAGTCGCGGACGAATATTCTATCGATTACTTACACATTATTATTTTCTCTCAACATCTTCGCATATACTTTTCTCTTTTGTTATCCTACGGTGGCAAAATACTTACGTAGTAGAACGACACGAACTCGTTTTGTATGTGAGTACGGTCCCAATAATACTGCGTGCACGGCAGGTTTGCTCTAAATTTCTGTAGTACATACCTGTAAAGAATCATATCATCATCATTTGAAAAGCCACTATTAGTGAACTTCTGTAAGTACTTATTACATACATAAGTAGGTAATATACTTAAGAGCAATAATAATAAATTGAATATTTTTGCATGAAATTTTTTCACAATAACAAAACGTGTTATACCTAGTCTATTTATGGACATTATATCACGTCACTGGCCATTTTCGATATTGGGTATAAATGATGAAAATAAGAACACATCATCAATGAGTGATTTATATTGATTGGAAAATGTGTGGGATTTAATTAACGAAATCACAAAACCTAAAGCCTGAAACAAACTCCACTTCATTCTGGGCACCACCATTTACTGATTACGTCATCACCTTCACCCAATTTTATTAATACTATTTCAATTTGAACATAGCATATGTTATTAGTTTTCATATAGGTAAGTGTGCATACCATGATGAGTTAACATGAATACCTGTATAATAAGAGGACATTTTTCATGAATTTTTTTCCATGAAACACGTTTAAAAATAAAAATGATGTAATAATTTTTTTGGACCTCCTCGAGTATAACAGAATATAATAAATCAACGGGTATACGGACTTGATCGATTAAAGATTTCTTGATAATAAGTATGTATGTACCTAACGTTTTGATGATAAATATTCAAGGTGAAAGTATGATTTTTTCTTTTCAGAAAATGGGAGGTTTTACACAAAGAGCATGGACCCCGACGAAAAGACGTGGTCCAATTGCTGCCGAATACAAAAGTCCAGGCCCGGCCTGCGTGTCTCTTCCATCCTACATCGGTAAGAATGATTGTTTCGATTGAGTAGGTGGGTGTAGTAGTACACCTACATTCGTCCTATAGCATACCTATCATAGATAATAATATCCGACCCAACCCTCACGATCATTAAGATTCCGGTTATTCGTTCGTTCGCCTCGTCTCTACCTATAACTGTCACTTATTATGAATGTTCTAGTAGAATATGTAGAGATCGAGACCCACATATACGAACTGAAACCTAAGTATAACAAGCTAGAACTGACCGACTCTTAATAATTTTTGTGTTTCTCTAAATACTTATTAAGGTAAAAGCAGAACGTCTGAATCTCAAAACGGTCGCGCGCCCGCGTTCAGTTTCGGCGCCCGGCACAACGATCGCATCGAAAGTATCGGGCCCGGACCTGGACAGTACAACGTGACCGGACTCAGCGCCAAAGGAAAGGACACCCCGCCTGCGCTCAGTTTGCACGGACGTCCCAAGGATGTCAAGGGCGACAATTTCCCGGCTCCCGGCGATTACAATCCGGACAAAGCCGAAAATGTCGTACACGATAACGCACCCAAATACACTTTCGGATTGAAGACCAACATGGAAAAGCCCTTCGATACGCCAGGTCAATATTTTCAGCACTCATAATTTATCGTATATTGTTATAAATACTCGATATACATATTTCATGTCAACAAAAAAAAAAATTATGTATTTAACCACCAAATAAGGCATCATCAGTAAGTGTTTATTTTGATTTGTTCGACATTTTAGCTCCCAATGAGTATAATGTTCCGAAAGCTGATAAGGTATTGCACGAAAATGGGCCTCAATACACTTTCGGTGTAAAAGTTTTACCGGAAAAACCGTCAGACACCCCCGGTTAGTTCAATTTGAAACTTGAAATTTAATTCCGATTGGTTGATCATGACACAGGTCGGCTACTAGCTGGCGCGTTTATTCATTCTTATATCATAATTTTCCAAAACTTATTTATTGTATGTATACGCTACTATGTATTAAATACTTACACACCTTATGTAGGTCCTAATGTGTACGCCGTCGACAAGGCGGACAAAGTCTTACATGAGAATTTGCCGATGTACAGTTTCGGAAGCAAGGTGCAATCGGAAAAGCCAATGGACACACCCGGTTGGTCTTCTTGAAGTCTTTAATTTTTTCGCTGTTAACATATATGTATATTTTTCAAGTTTGAATAATACATACTAAGTACCTACCTACTTATAACCCTTTTCGATGAATTCTGCACAAAAAAAACTCCATACTATAAAATACATGTACAGGGTGTCCCGTAATTCGTTGGCAATATTTTAATGTGGTATTCCTTGATGAAAATGATAACGAAAACTTCCTATGGACCTATGTCCGATTTCTTATGATGACGGAGTTACAGGCCGTTAAAGATGAGGTATCGACAACAGTTTTTCCGAAATAACTTTGAAACCATTATCTTTTCTGAGACGAGTCCTGAGGATATCAATGATGGTATAAGCATGCATGATTACCCTTAAATTGACAAAGCTACCTTGAAGGGAAACTGGTAATTGGAGGTCATCCAGATGTTAAAGTGATGAATTTTTTATTTTCCTCTCCAGGAATGTTTATTTTTCTTAGCGGAATACAAACCGTCATCATTTCTTAACAAATTAAGTATGTCGTAATTTTTCGATTGGACACTCAGTTTAACAGGAATATGCTGAAAACTGAGGGAGTGCAAACCAAAAGCAAGGGTCGTAAACCGTCAGAAATGTCTACGTCGCTTAGCATTCGATTTTCAGAACCAGTCATTACTCTTGCCAACAGTCACTTTGTCTATCAATCAACTGAACAATAATGTACTGACTGGTACTGAAAATCAAATGCTAAGCGACAAGAAAATTTTTGGCGGTTTACGACCCTTGCTTTTGGTTTGCACTCCCTCAGTTTTCAGCATTTTCCTGTTGAACTGAGTGTCCAATCGAAAAATTACAAGATACCTAATTTGTTAAGAAATGATGACGGTTTGGATTCCGCTAAGAAAAATAAACTTTCCTGGAGAGGAAAATAAAAAATTCATCACTTTAACATCTGGATGACCTCCAATTACCAGTTTCCCTTCAAGGTAGCTTTGTCAATTTAAGGGTAATCATGCATGCTTATACCATCATTGATATCCTCAGGACTCGTCTCAGAAAAGATAATGGTTTCAAAGTTATTTCGGAAAAACTGTTGTCGATACCTCATCTTTAACGGCCTGTAACTCCGTCATCAGAAGAAATCGGACATAAGTCCATAGGAAGTTTTCGTCATCATTTTCATCAAGGAATACGTCATTGAAATATTGCCAACGAATTACGGGACACCCTGTATAATGGTATTTATTACTTACCTATAACGCATTATAATACTGCCGTTTTCGTTTTTGCAATGATAGGTCCCAATGTGTACAACATTCCTTCGGTGGTCGGTGATAAAAGATCGGCTCCGTCTTACACGATGTCGGGCCGAACGAAGGAACCGATGGATGAGCGTGTGAAAAATCCCGGCCCGGGTCAATACAACAACGTCGATCCGGAAAATTACAAAAATCATTCACCGGCTTTTACAATCAGCGGCAGGACAAACATCCCGTGCGATTCCTCCACTCCAGGGCCTGGCGTTTATTCACCTGAAAAGGTTTATATTAATATTTTGCTTTATTTTGATAAATAACTAAGCATTATTATTATGATCAACTGATTATACTATATTTACTAACAACTACTTGCGTAAAGGTTACGGCTCATCTACAACATCCTTCGTCACATTCGTTTGGTATCAAACATTCATTTTATTTGGGTAGCGAATTATTATCGAAATCTAATAAAGATAGAACTTCACTTCTCTTTTAAATAACAGAACTTCGGGTAGGTGATTATTTACATCTCTGTTTGATTTTTTCAACATTTTTAAATGTTTTTACAGGTGGATTTGGATTATCAACCAGCGCATAGTTTTGGAATTAAACACTCTCCTTACGCCGACAATTATTAATAATCTACAATTTCCGATCAGCTTATTTTTTATTGTATTATTATATTAATCTCAAATCAATCAGCTAAATTTTATTCAATTATTTCATTATTTCTTATGCATCAGCAGCAGCACACGACATGTGTATGACATATTTTAAATCCGATTGTACGAACGATTTATACGAACATTACTTTTCGAAATGAGTAATTAATACGCTTTTTAACAATTTCGCCTATAGTTCTTAGTTCCTTTTTTGTATTGATATGATAATAAAAACATTGTACTCAAAACCATTTATTGCGTCTTTTAATTTGACACAATTATCAGATCCTAATAACAATCAATAATTCTTGTTTTAATACACACGATAATTAGGTATTACTGGTAATTGATATAAAAGGATATACCTATACATGCCTATACGTACATACATCATTTTTTCATTATAATAATAAATTACCCTCTTTATAATTTCATTTGACACATCAGTTTATAATATTTTTGATTATCTATAGATACATTATGCATATACATCATAATATTTATGATTGTATATTTATTTATTATTATTTTGTTAGGTATATGTATGTGATCATAATACAAAAGGCAACAATTTGTTTCAGTTATAGGATACCCAGGTAGCAGACTAACGTCATTTTGACGTCATTATTTGGTCAGCACTGGTCACTGACGTCATTGGTCAATTTAATGACATCAATATGACGTCAATATTGGTACCAAATTATGACCTCGAAATAAAGACGTCAGAAAACGTCATTTTGACGTCGCAAACGGACGTATCACAAATCCGCTTTATTCAAGTTTTCTCATTGTCCGGAAATCATTATTTCAAAATATGATGATGTACTTCATGCAATACCCGTTTCTTATACGCAGAGATCAGAAGAATTGTACATTAAGGGGGGCCTTGGAAGTCGTTCTGTCTCATCTGACAACTATTAGAAAGATGAGACAGAACGACTTCCAAGGCCCCCCTTTATGTACAATTTTTCCGAACTCTCCGTATAATCCATTTACGTGTATATTTCTCACATAACAATATTTTTTTCATGTTTTGTATGAAAATATAGGATAAAGTGACCCTGATTCAGTTTTTACACTTCAACATTTAATTGTTTCGAGTTTTAATCAAATTATAGTATTATTATTCATTGAATTAAATCCAAAATCCCATTATAAATGAATTTGGCAACATCTAATTTTTGAAAGACGTGGTAATACTGCTCGGTTGCGGTTTGCACACGACAAGACACGACCGCGACCCAGTACAGAGTTCGACGCGGCACGCACAGCGACACAGCGTACAGCGTGATGAGATAAAAAAGCCGAGCCGGCGTGGGCTTGTGTTTTGTTTTCAATGTTTACTAAAATTTCATATTGGTTGACGGTTGTTCTCATCTGCGATTACTCCTGATTTTTCGTGAAAACCGTGATTTCGGGTACGAGAATTCGGCTGGACCTGGTGCAGGTAAATATTGAAACATTCCAGTGGAAAAATGATATACAAATACATACATATAGGTATGTAGATATCTTAATATTAGTTTTTTTCGTTTTCTTGCAAAATGTATACCTTTGTAACTATGTGTACCTGTTGTTTTTTGTATTTAGAAAACAATGGCATATGCGGTTATCGAATTCGAGGAAGAGGGAGTTGGAATTGTACACGAATCCTGGTTAACTCCTCGCAAGAGGGAAGTTTACTGGCCCCCAGTAAAAAAGCAGAATTCATTTGATAAATTATTGTTGAGCGGCGAAGCCCCTAAGGATTCCTGGGAGCTTCATCCAATCAAGAGGATTTTCTATAAAACTGGTGAGTTTTTTTAACCATGAAGGTTCTTCTACATACAACCTTTAGTCAGTGGCGTAACGATCACCCCAGCAGCACCCCTTTGGCGGGGGGGGGGGGGGCGATTTAGGGGCCTCCAACGCGACCACCTACTCCTACACCTAGCAGTCTCAATTTTATTCCTGTCGAGTAAAAATTAATATATGTAGATAATAATATATACGTCAAGGAGGTTCCTCCATTGGAATTGGCGTGGGGGCCTCCCCATTTTTTGTTATGCCACTGCCTCTAGTCCTCGCTCTAGACCTAGTCGCTTCTTTAGTCTAGTCCGAGGTCTACTCTTTAGGATGTCTCTAGTCTTGAGTTTTCTAACCTGGTTTTCAGCATAGATTTATTATACAGAGTGTCCCAGAACTCGCGCCTCTTAGAAAACTGGGTCGTGCAGATGGCAATAGGTTTCCAGAAAATGGAAGAATAGAATTTATTTTTGCTCAAATAAGTGAGATATAAGTCTTTCAATTCCACCAATCCCAGAGGGGCAAGCTCGAGGTATCAGTTTAAAAATCAATGCAATAAAGTCAGTTGCCCGTAACAGCATGTTTGGCTCACTGTACTAAACTGATACCTCGAGCTTGCCCCTCTGGGATTGGTGGAATTGAAAGACTTATATCTCCGTTATTTGAGCAAAAATAAATTCTTTTCTTCCATTTTCTGGAAACCTATTGCCGTCTGCACGACCCAGTTTTCTGAGGGGCGCGAGTTCTGGGACACGCTGTATACAGGCCCCATTCATAACTTTCCCACCCCGGGACAAGTACTTGTAATAGCGGAGTCCTTGTGTTCATTAGAAAGACAAATTTGTCAAAATTGTCAAATTAAAACAATAGATGTACTGTAAAACATATACCACCATTGGAAAGAGTGATTGTTTTGCCCTGTCGCTCACGAAAATCTGATGTGAACTGTAGAAATAGGAATACGGTTATGGTCGTGGTTGGACTTTTTCGAGAAAAGTCAGATTTTGTCAAAAAACACGACTCACAAAATTTGCTGTAGTTCCGTTTATTTTCATTGGACATTGAATTGGAATCAATCATTACTCGAAATGTTCATAAAGAATGCCGCTTTCCGCTCATGCGTTTAATTTTTCGTACGCCTAAGACAAAAAGTTCCAGAGCTGTTTTTCGAGGGGTAAACCGCTGGTAGAAGTAAGTGTAAATACATGGAAGTTTACTTCCAGTGGAAGTATTGGAAGTTTGTGGAAGTTGATGAAAGTTTTTATGGAAGTATTGAGTGGAAGTTTATGGAAGTTTGTGGAAGTTTTTATGGAAGTATCAAGTATTGAGTGGAAGTTTATGGAAGTTTGTGGAAATTTGTAAAAGTTTTTCTATATGTGAAAGTAGCTGTACACGATTTTGGCCAGCGGTTTACCCCTCGGTGTTTTTAAACTTTGTTAAAATTTGAAAAGTGGCGACATCTAGGATTTTGCGAAAATTTCAATTTGGGGCTTTTCATTAGATAACTTCTTCCATTGTGCATTTAACAATAAATAAGTTATTGACGAAAATAAATAGATCGGTTTTTGGTGAGCCACCCGATAAATGTTTCAGGTGCCAAAAAAATCAAAAACTTCACATGAAACCGACAGAAAAGACCGGATTTATGCTCATTGAAATACTCTCAAATCAAATCTTTGTTGAAATAAATAAATAGTTGATGAATTTAATTTATCATTTAGATGACTACTCATTGGCTAAGGAAAAGTTGAAGAAATCGGAATTAACGTCAGATCTACAAAGTGACGATGACTGTGACTTTCCAATAAGCCGTAAAAGAAAATGTCCACGTAGGCTCTCTTATGAATATTCGGATGCTGAGAAGGTTCTGATCTTGATGTCAGAGTGCTAAAAAAAGTGAAATCGTCACTGCCTAGACCATCTAAAACAACAAATAAAGGTAACTGATTATTCCACAAGTTCCCAACTCCTTGATGAATACAGTTGTTTTTTTTTCAGAAATTATTGAAGCTCTGGAACCATTGGTGGAAATATCAACAGAAACACCAAAAACGGTCACAAACAGAAGCCACGTCGGTAGACACCAGATAGACGAACCAGAGTCTTCTCATAAAAATACTTATGGTGAGTTTTCATTCATTTGAAATAAGTAGGTACCGAGAGTTCATTAATAAAGGTAATCAGAATTGGCTATGTCATTGATGATTTAACTGTTACAAACGTCAAAGAATAATCAATTTCTGACTTGCATGGCCTACTCTGATTACTTTCATTAATGAACGCTCTGTATTTGCTTTGAGACTCTCTAAATTTGTAGGAACCAAAATTCTAAATACACTCCTCTATATCAAAGAGCAGAACGATCAAATTCTCAAATCAATTGGCAACATTCAGAAACCGTCGGCGGATGAACGTTTTGATTTACCAGAAGATTTACCGGTCTCCTTTCCTTTAAACACGTTTCCAGAGGTCGATGAGATAGAGAGGTACCTTGTCTCTTCACAAAAATTTTCAACTTTGGTAAGTAATGTACCATGTGTACAAAGGCTTTTTCAATTCAGTTATCCATGAAAAATGATCATGAGGAAGTCTGTAATAAGAATGATTCAATTGAGCACTGATCGTTAAGGGTCTATTAATGAGTTAGCTATGATCATTGCTCTCCGTCATATTACAATCGTCAATCGTTAGATAGACAGTGACAGATCCAAAAAGCGTTTGTATACAGGGTAATTAACGGTAGTGATTCCCAAATTTTATTTTTTTTTCAGTGCAATTATTTCTCTACTATTGGTGGGAAGGATGTGGTTTCAAAAACGAACAATATTTTGCGAGGATTACTAACAGACGAATTAGCTAAGGGAATTAGTTATTTCGGTACCAGACAACAAAAAAAAGGATTCAGCAATTGGAAATTGAAAGATTTAGTAACCCGTAAGTGAACATTGAAAGAAAAAGTGATACACTATAATTATTGGTGTTTACTCATTTTCACAGGTTCGGTATTATTAACAACTCCATCCTGCCAAGAAACATCCGTAATTGAAGCAATCAAGGTATGGTTGAAACATGCTTCAGATAGAACGGGCGGCAACAAGCGTACTAACAGGCAGCAGTTACCGTGAGCAATTTTCTGTTCTCATTTCAAAACTTATTTCATTTCCTTCTATAGTTTATAAATAATCATTATCTTCTCTTAGTATAAGACTTTATAGACGATTTACTCTTTGCCTATAACCACTGTATTATGCCAAAAGCCACGAAAAAATCTTTCTTGAGCAAGCGACAGTTGTACAGACGGACTGCAATTGAGCGTGCTAAATTTCTAAGAGACCAAACTTCTGAGGATAATTCCGATGACCCACAATGCAGTTTCAGTCAATGTATCGTATTTGATTCTGATAAGCCCGAGGAAAAGCCAGTTAGTGAAATTAAAAACAGTATAACGAATAACGAATTTGATGGAAAATCTCCTCCTCTTGTCAGCTCGGACCATAGCGATATTGAAATTGCATCTCTCCTCAATGATTCTGTCCATGATAATGATGTTGCTGATAATTATTTGAACAGAGAAAATGCAAACTCGATAGAATTCTTGAGAAAATTCTCGAATGAAAATAGTACTGACAATGAGGAGGATTACAATCGTAACACGGAGGTTGATTTGACATTAGAATTGAGAAAATGGGCGATTGATCATATTTCAGTTCCTCATTCAGCAGTTAGTGATTTGTTGAAAATTCTATCTAAACATCATTCGGATTTGCCATTAGATGCACGAACGCTTTTGAAAACTCCTGTCAAGTTTTCGTGCAAAGAGCTGAATGATAATGGTTCTTATTGTTATTTTGGCTTGAAAAATCGGTTAATCCTACGTTTGAGAGAAATGTCCGGAACAGAAGATCGGTTGGGTTTGAGCTTTAATATAGATGGCGTGCCTGTGTTCAATTCAACTCTTAAGCACTTCTGGCCGATTTTATGCGCTATAGTTTCTGATACCAAACAGTCGGAACCATTTCCAGTAGGAATTTTTTATGGAACTGGTAAACCTGATCCGATTGAAACTTATCTCGAAGATTTTATCAAAGAGCTTTCCGAAATTCTGGAGCATGGAATTCAAACTGATCGTCACATAAATTTTTATATTCATAGTTTCATCTGTGATGCTCCTGCGCGGGCATATGTCAAGTGCATTAAAAACCACAACGGTTATTCGTCGTGTGAAAAATGTACGGTACGAGGTGAATGGGTGAACGGGCGTGTCATTCTGAAAGACCTCGACCAACCAAAAAGAACAGACTCATTGTTTATGTCACAGGAAGATCAAAATCATCATACGGGATACTCGCCATTAATACAATTGAAATTCGGATTGGTTTCCAAATTCCCAATCGATTACATGCATTGTGTTTTACTGGGTGTAATGAAAAAATTATTACATCATTGGATCATTGGACCCAATTCGAGAGTGAAATTGCATCGCGACGATGTTAAAATTTTATCAAATTATATGCATTCTTTGCGAAATTTCATTCCTAGCGAAATAAACCGAAAACCAAGGACTTTTCTTGAATTTTCCAGATTCAAGGCCACCGAATTCCGGACATTTCTCTTGTACGTGGGTCCATTAATTTTACGTAATACAGTCGACGTTGCAATTTACGAACATTTTTTATTACTTCACGTGGCAATTTCAATTCTGTGTTCACAAAGACATTTATCACGTTTTCAGACTAAAAATGCAAAATCATATTTAATATGCTTCATTAAATATGGTGAGAAGTTATACGGAAAAGAATTTCTAGTATATAATGTGCATTTGTTATCACATTTAAGTGATGATGTAAATAGTTATGGACCCCTCGATAATTTTTCGGCTTTTCGTTTTGAGAATTTCCTCGGACATTGTAAAAGATTGCTTAGGTCTAGCAATAAGCCATTAGTGCAAATTTATCGTAGGATTTCTGAGATAGAATCTACAAAGTCCAACGATACACGTCACCGGCATATTATTTCTCATCATATACCACATAACTTAGGTCCTTTACCGATGCATTTACAGGGTAAGTGTGAACAGTTCAAAAAAGTGAAAACTGAAAAATTCTGTCTGGCAACTTATCGTCATTCACAGGGTGACAGTCATTGTTTAATACACGATAAAGTTATTCAAATACAGAACTTGCTTCTGACTGCTCAGCATAAAACAGTAGTTATAGCTAAAGAGTATAAAAGTTATAAAAATCTATATTGTTATCCAACCGAGTCTAAAAATTTGAGTATTTATATCATTAACGAATTGAGTCATGATAATCGGTCTTACGATATTGATCAAGTGCAATGCAAATGTGTAGTATTCAAGTTGGATAATGATATAGTTTCGTTTCCGCTATTACATTCTTTGTAATTCATTGTATTATTTTCATATTTTTACTTTGTTAGTCGTGTAAAGTGAACTGATAGAAGTATGTTCCTGTATTACTCATAATATCATTAGGTATATTCAAATATTTTAAACATGTACGCGAATACCTAGTATTTCAATAAATATTTTTGAAGATAGCAGTGTCTGTTTTACAGCCCTATCGTTTTCATTGTATGATAAAAAATGACGTCAAATGTGACGTCTTCCGGTGGCATAAATGACGTCAAATGTGACGTCTTCCGGTGGCATAAATGACGTCAAATGTGACGTCTCCCGACGGCATAAATGACGTCAAATGTGACGTCTCCCGACGGCATAAATGACGTCTGTATATGACGTCTCAAGACGTCCAAGTATGACGTCGTGGGGCTGTGACATAATGACGTCCAACAGACGTCCTGAATGACGTCATAAGTTTGGTCAGAATGACGTAGGGACTGACGTATATTTGACGTCTTTTTGACGTCGGTCTGTTACCTGGGTATACAGTAGGTACGTACATCGAGCTATAATTCAATGTTCTAAAGTAAGTACATAATAGATAGACGTTCATTGTGGACCTATTTTCAAATTGATTCGTTTTGGGTTTATTTTTATTCAGGACTTTTGAAGAGATTTCCATCATTCATCACACTTTTAGAAGACTTAATTTTTTCCCATTTATCTATTCTCAAAAAAATACCTGCTATTACAAAGGGATCACCTTTGGTGTTTACATATTTCCACCTATTATTTTGGCCTTTAAAAGATATATTATAATGATGAATTGAGCAAAGAGATTTTCTTGGCCTAAATATCAGGCCAAAGTCGAGTGCAACACAAAACTTGAGAATTTGGCAATTTATGCAAAATACATATGATGATAGGACCTATAATAATAACTTATTACCTTTTTTGTATAGGTAGAGGATTGCCACATAATAAAAGTACTACCTTGTATAATGTTATAACATTTGCGAACCAATCGCATCACCTCAGAGTTCGCTAGAAGAGCGTCTCCTGTTGTCCATCTTTTACCGCCGTCGACACGCCGACGTTCAACGACGAACCCTCTGGATTGTTTTCCACTAGAGTCATCGACGATTTCGAACAGGCCATCGTAATATTATTGGGCGTAGGCGTCGACTGTTTTAAAGTCAACTTTTCACGATCCTCCTCGTCATCTGGTCTGTGATGATGACGATGATCGTCTTCGGCGGCAGTGGTGGTGGTTTCGCTGTCGGTAGAAAACGGTTCGATTTCGTCGTCGGTCTCGTCATCGTCACCGTCATCGTCATCACCACCATCGAACACCGAGTCGCTCATGTCGTACGATTCGGGACAGTCGGTGGTGGTGCCACCTAGAGAACTGTTGCAACTGCTTATCGAAGCGAGCGGTGCCAATTTCGGCGCCAGATTGGGCGACGCCGGTGTCACCGGGGGGTTGACGTCGTGGAGGGCGCGATCGCTGCCGCACGGGGAACCGCCCGGAGTCGGCTGGATCACTTTTATGTCGATCGCATAGTAGAAATCGTAAATTCCCAATAGCGGAGAAGACTGTCTACGCTTGTTGCCGTCGCTCGTCACTCTGACGGATGATGAAGAAGTCTTGTTGTTGCGACCGGAAACG
Source organism: Salpingus planirostris (assembly GCA_949788335.1). NCBI lineage: Eukaryota > Metazoa > Arthropoda > Insecta > Coleoptera > Salpingidae > Salpingus > Salpingus planirostris. Next base: position 7,761,191 of record OX460924.1, on the reverse strand, counting down.
GCCGGCAAATAACCGATGGCGACGGAAGAGTCTCTGCGCTCCAAATAAGAACTGCCCGACGACGAACAAGTGATATTGCTAGGGCGGCGTGGCACGTCCAGATGTCTACAAAATCAACAAAAACTTTGTGTGTCAAACGACGAAATGTCGAAAAACCTGAGATCGATTTCGGCGCTCATCTTGGCGTCGAGAAGAACGCTAACGTCGAAATGCACGTTCGGACCACCGAAACCGCTCGATCCGAATCTACCGAAACGCATAATCCGCCTGAAAGAGAACCAAAAGAAATTCGGAATCGACGATGGAACACCGGTCTTTCTCAAGGCCGGCATCCGTGATAAGATTTTATATCAAATCAGTTGGCTGCTGGTGCTCGTGGGCCTGGGACTGTCGGGACAAGTATTTTTTGAATTAATTTGGAAGGAATAATAATTAAAAAAAACACCACTTTCTGTCCAATACAATGTGTAACAATGCGTGTACTTTTATTATAAAGAAGTGTATGTACCATACCCGTTGTAGTAGACATCCTCGTAAAGTGATCTGCAGTCGTCTTCGGGGGGCGGCGGTGAGTCTTCATCGTCGTCGATAAAAGTGGGAAGACGTACGCCGCCGCCGCCGCCGCCGCCGCCGACACCTCCCCTTGTCGGCGGCTCCATGAGACTGCTGTAACCTCCGATGGAAGAGAAGCGGGCGGCCGTCCTGCCGCCGACCCAACCGGGCGGTATGCTGGCAGTGTCCAGCGACCTCCTGGCCTTTCTCGGATTGAGTTGTTGGTAGGCGGCCGCCTCGAGTACGGCCGCCTCCAGTCGCCTCTCTTCCTCCTCCTCGGCTTCGGCGACGGCCGCCGCCGTGAAATCGGGATCCTCCATCGCCTTCTCCGTTTTCGACTTGGATTTGTACAACACCAGGATGACCATGAGTCCGAAGAAACCGCCGAGCGTCGCAGCGATCCGGACTCCGGTCATCACGTCATAAGTCTCGTAGAATTTCTGGATCGTCTCATTCAATTTGCTACTGTTGTGATATTCGGGGTCGAATTTTAAAGTCGTGACGTTCGAATCATTCCGATCCGACATCACGTCAAATGGGCTCTACCTACAAATCACAAGCAAAACGAAAATTGGTAAAACTCTTCACATCATATCGATATGGGACGAACTCGTCTCCTCACATCAGTCGCATTAGCGTTCATACGTACTTAGGTATTTATTATTGAAAAGAGAAAAATAGCAGTCTGTTTATAATGTTAGTTCGATGCAAACTCCGGATGTGAATAAGAGAGCTCTATCTAAACCATCAAACACGTTTCTTGTGCACGCCTAGTAGTAAAAGTGGCCAAAACCAGGGCGTTAATTTGGCACGTAAGTATGATTTTATCGTTCTATTTCATTAAAAACACGAAAGCGAGTGAAGGAATGAGTAGAAGAATTGCACAAAGAAATGAACTCTTACTTACCTGTATTAATTATTTCTGTCATATTGTTATTAAAAATAGCAGGAAAAATAATAATGAATTTTATTCTTCTTGCATTGTTAGTATTGTTATTCATGATGATTTTGGAAACTTTTTCAACATGGTGTACGTATGCGCGCACTGCTGCTCTTTCATTATGTATTTTCCATTTATTGTTATAATCGATAAAAGAAAACCGCCATCACGTTTTATTACTTATTCGCGCTGGACGATTTCAATTTTGGTACCTACTGTATCGTTATCAATTCACAATTCCGTGCGCACTGTCTTTTTCGAGATTCGCCATCACCTTGCTGGAAAAATATCGGAGACGAAAGTGATTTTTAGACTTTTCCTGATGAACGCGAGTTTATTCCACGATCGACGTCGCCGCGTCGCGACGCCTCTCTTTGTCGACTGGTCAGCGCACGCGTATACAGGGTAAGTCAAATATATGGCGCGTTTAATCACGATTTATTTTTTATTTTCGAATATACACACCATTATAAAACTTATGTGTAAGTATTCCGGTCAGAGATCAAAGATTTTGTACGAATCCATTGAGATAAAAAATAAGAATGGCATTTTAATAATTATCGTAAGGCACTATTGAGATAGCAGGAAAAGAGTAAAAGATTCAATTTATGAGATTATACAACAGTTTGATGAGATTTTTGATTCATCTTCAGCGATTATTGGAGATTCCGATCTGAGCAGATTTTCATCACATTGTATCGTATCGTTATAATAAGCGGAACGATCACCATCTAAATTAAATACAATTTTTTTACTGAACGAAAATCTTCTCCACTTAACGTTGGCCATATTGAACATGTTTTTCGAAGCTATCGTGCTAGGCTTGTGAGAGTTCTTGTCACTTAGATAAATCACTTCCGTAATACCGTGTTGAATAATCAGTTTGGCACATTCATTACACGGGAACAAAGTCACATACATTTTACAACCAGACATATTGTTAGTGTTACAATTTGCGATCGCGTTGAGTTCGGCATGACATACTGAAAAATAAAAATCATAGGTATACACATCAGCTCTTTGATGTAAAATGTGAATAACCAACACTTGTAGGATAGGATAGGCACCGACTATTATCGAAACGCGACAGAGACGCATGTAAAAAATAGCTCACCATACATGAATTTATTCTCTAGGGGATTGGGTGAGCCTTTCGACCATGGAACTAAAGCGTCGTTAACACCCCGTGGCATTCCGTTGTACCCCAAGCCTAATAAATCGTTTTTCGAGTCGACAATACACGCTCCCACTTTTGTGCAGGGGTCCTTGCTTCTTTTGGCGGCCACAACGCACAAAATCATGAAATGTTCATCTTTATTATACCAAGAATTGGAACTGGAAAAATTATCATGACTTTTATACAGAAATAAGTAATATTTTAAAAATAACTCACTTCGATGCAGTGAAGTTGCTCATTTCTTGAACATTAATTTAAGGGTGGATATTGAAGCCGCTCCTAAATTTATGATTCTTCTGCCGAGTCAAATTTTTTAAAAGAGTGAGGTTAGAATCGCTCCCGTCTCATTAGATAGAATACACGAATGGCGGAAATTTCGTTTGACGGAATTCCCAGTGACCCTCAACTTGTACAAACTCGGGTCGATTCTGTATCTCAAATCTGTCAAGAATTTGTCACATTTATGCAAATTTTCTATACTTATGAAATTCAACGTGGTCGTCTGTTGAGTTTTCTTGGTTTCCGATACAGAATTATTTGGCTCAAACCCTATTATAGGAGATATTAATTATTAGTTTATTAGATAAATTCATTAAAAAATTGTTATCATGATGGAGATAATTCCCAATTCACTGATAATATAAATTTCGTTCGATCAATTTATGAGAATACGAGTTATAAAGTGAGAGTTTTTACTTGAAGCGATTAAAATCAATAATGTCTAGTGAAGAATATTTCAAAAAATTATGCCTATTGACAGCCGAAAGGAGTCCAGATCCAAATACAAAAGTGGGCGCTTGTATTGTAGACGAATTTGAGAATGTGGTCGGTTTGGGATTTAATTGCATGCCTAAAAATACGAAAGACGGTGATTTGCCTTGGGACCGAACCAGTGAGGATCCTCTCCAGACCAAATATCCTTATGGTAGGTACTTATGTGCGATTACAGTAATTGTAAAATACTAAAGACCACCTACCTTTCAACAGTTTGTCACGCCGAGTTGAACGCTGTCGTGAACAGTTCGAATCGTAATCTGCGGGGTTGTAAAATTTACGTTACGTTGTTTCCCTGCAATGAATGTACAAAAATTTTAATTCAAAATGAAATAAAAGAAGTCATCTATTTAGAGGATAAATACAGTGACACCGTCCAAGTTAAAGCGTCAAAAAAAATGCTCGAATTAACTGAAACTCCCTACCGAAAATTTCTTGCATAAAAGCGCTGACATTTATTTCTGTCCACCCAACCCCCGAGGGAGAATTGAATTATTGTGAATCATTTTCGTACATTGTTGTATTTACTATAATATGCAGAGGCGCCAATTAGAAAATAAATGCATGAACTAAAAATTACTGTTTTATTATTTGATACACCTTACTTACAACTACTTATTTCTGGACATGAGGTTTATTGGTGAGAAGGGATTTAAAAAAAGGTACTTTTCAAAATAATCAACTCTTTAATGGCGTCATTTTCGTTATTATACACATACAATACTTAATCAAAGTTGAGGAAGAACGGCTCATGCCATACGGTACAATAATGGCCTATTATCATTTATCCTAATCCCGTATACGACTAAAACCTATAATAAAAAAAAATTATAGTTAGGTATACGATAAAAAATTCATCTCACGAATAATTTTCAATTATTAAAAAACCGTCCGCATATTTACGGATCAAAACTGATATTAACAATCGTCGACATCCATAATATGGATTTTATGTCAAAAGATACTTACGGGTTTGCGGCAAGGTTAAGAACTGAACCTAAAGAAACTTTAAAACATATCGATATGATAGATTTTTAGTAGGTATCAGTATTAATTTTAATAGGTACATAGTATAGGTATGTTACTTTCTCACCGTCGTCATTATAAAATAACGCAAAATGTTCATCATAGGTGCAAACGACCATAAGTCGTCGTTCCTTATTAGTACTAGGATAATAACTACATTTTTGATATTTTTCATTCTATCGATCGTGTCACCCGATGTGAATCTTATCCGCGAGCCCACCTATAGATGCTATGTCAGACCATTTCCGGATCCGACGACAGCAAAGATCTGGATGAAGATGACGACACACCCACCAATAGGGAGCAGTCACTGTCTGAATCGTAATAGGCAACATCTTGTTCGTCTTCAATGAAAAATCGATTCTTGCTTGATGCTGCTTCATCACCAGAATACCTCGATCATAGTTCGATCACTTCCGATCCTTTCCAAGAGATGCCGGCCCTCAGTAGGTTGCAAAACCGCATCACTCCGGATATCGCATAGATCTGACCGAATGAAAACAGAAAACACACATCGAGATCATATCGTTAATAATAACCGAATTAAATACAAGTAGAGTGATAATGTATGTATGTTAGTATATGGAACTCACGTTGATTAATGTTCTCGAAATGAAAAAGGCCACCTCCGCTTTAAACAGTGCGTCGAATTGCTGCGAATGGGACAAAAAAAATTGAGACATGTTAGAGAAGCAAGGTTGCAGGTTCGAAGTGAGTTTCTTTCTCTTGTCGTAGATTAGTTTAATCACTTCTTGGCGTCGTTTCAGCACGAAGAGATCGAACGATCGACCCCGTCGAATTTACACGACATCTAAATCGTTAAAATCCCCCGCCGGTCGCTTCGCCGGGCCGGGCCGGGCCGGGTCGACCTGTCCGTAGCAGAAGCGTCAGACACGCACTAACAAACAGGAAACTAACTTTCGAATCATAATCGAATTCAACATTTCGACTTTTGTATAGTCGTCACGACCTCATCTCTCATCACCTATCACGGAATATTAGTTTCGCAATTACTGCTGTCACCTGTTTAAGAACAAAGTGAGAGATAAAGTAAGAGATCTATACTCACTCTATTGACGTGGTCTCTGAGAACGTTCGAATATACCACGGCGACGGCTTCCAGTGCCATAAAAGTAATGAAACCGATAATCCAAGGTATGACAAAGGATACATTTTCCTAGAACAAAAATGAAATGATGAAAAATCAGTTTTACAATATGTATAGTTTTTAGGTCAACTTCGCACATAATGTATGTAAGTAGGTAGGTAATACTTTTTGTATAATGTAAAAGTTTGTTCCGTTTGTTGGAGATTTGCAATTTGCAATGGCTGAAATGAAATGTTTATGGATCTGTATGTGCGGTATAGTAGTATAGGATATGACCTTTGAGTAGATATACTTAATTCAGTAATTAAATTCGGAAAAAGTTTGTTAATCTCAATTGAGTAAACGTGAGGAGAAAACTCCAGTAAAGTTTTATAATTTTGTGACATGTTCCCCTGAATAGGAATCTCCTTCAGTCGAGAAGAGATTAAGTCCTAGTTAAATCTTCCCAAACAATTTAAATGTATTTAACTTTGTCGCAGCGTCTTCTTCTTTGAAAGCTTCCTACTCTAGTATACAGACGAGTTTAATAATTGAGATGAGAACTGTATGTATACCGGACCAATGCCACAATCGCGTCCGTAATTTTTCCTCATGTGCACAGAAATGACACAGAACATTTTAGTTTCTTCATTTTGATGATGCAGTCCAACAGCCAAAAGGGATTCGCGTGAAATCATTTCATTCGATCCCATATCACCATAATCCAGGTATACCTACATGAAAGGAGAGAGATAAGAGCAGAAGTGAAGAACAGATTTTCAATTTCCAAGAGTCGAGACTGTCTGACGTATGCAAGTACTTTGTAGTATATCAAGCATCAGCGGCAGAGGGCATTTTAACAATGAGGTTGGGGAAAAAAGGTGCCGGGCGTATGTGGATAAAGCCGTTTTCGACGAATAAATAGACGAGGAGAATCCATCTCTGTGTGCTCCATAGGTAGTCGAAGCGAACAAATATAATTTCTTTGATCCCTTTTTCGTTCGCTACACTCGATTACTCGGGCCCGACGGCGTATTTTCTGAATGTTTCGGGGAAATTCGGCGGAAAATCGTCTAGATATCGGACGAACGGCCGGTATCCCGTCCCGACACACTCGGGGTCGGGGAGTGTAATGGGATTTTCTCTATCTCTACGAAAATTTTTACGAATGAATTATTATACGTACTGGCATAGAGTAACACGTAATAATCGATAAATTGTAAGTACTTGATTATGGTATGAGAAAAAAAAGAGCACCATGGCGGTTTTTATCAGAATTGAATTTACTTTGGCCTCATTCACATTCGCGGAGGGTGTAATTCCTGGAAAAATAGGGGAGAAAAACAAGAAAATTCCGAATCTCGTATAGAATCCGTAAGTTTCGTATCCACTTATTGCCGATAACGTTTTCTAATCACGTACTTAATACGATTTGGGACTACATATACGGAATTGAACAAATGGTCGATAAGGATTCGCTCAAATATGTATTATCTAAGAATGGCAAAAGTGAGTAATTACGCGTCATCCTTGATGAGATATTGAAGTAGAACATAATAACGGCTGATATTATTAGTTAGGTAGAGAGACAAGTTTAATAAACGATATTTTATTTATTTTACATGAACTATACAGGGTGATTCAAAATTGTTGGACCAACGCTTCAGGGCAGATTCCTCTCGTCAAAATAATGATAAAAGTTCCTATAAAGGGGGGTCCGCAAGTGGTCAATAAGGGAGTTATTAGGCCTCAAAGTCTGCTGGTGGCCAATTTATATTCGCTTATAACTCGCTTAATATATGGTTTAGAACTTTCAGATTTGGTATATGAGGAAAACAATTGAAAAACTAAACGTTGAATCCTTTGGTGATCCATGAATACCGTGGTAAGTGATTAAATGAACCAAAAAAGAGGTCATCGGCTAATAAAAATCACGATTATTTTGTGGCGGAAAGTATTTTGACTGCTTTTAGTGATTTTTCAGCTTCAGTGTACTTTTTCAATTTTAAAAATGTAGGGGTACCTCAGTGCAAATGTGAGTAGTTTTCGAGATATTCGTTATTTTATGAGCTTTTGCATGTAGGGTATCGGTAGCCGGAGCGGCCGACAAGAATGAGACCAACAATCGTTTCTAAATAAACAGAAATATTAAAAATTTTGTACATTCGTCGTCAAAAAAAATTACTTTTGATTTCGGAAAGTTCGAAAATAACAGAGGGCCTTCCATGTAATCAGTATTTGTTTTGATGTAAAAACTCAACGTGGACCTAATTTTCAAATTTAAAATTACTTCCGATTTTCGGTTCTGTGGCATTTTTCTCCGAGCGGTCGTTTAATAATTTGAACTGTTTACGATGAATGTACAAAAATTTAAATAAGGTTTGTTTATTTAGAAACGATTGTTGGTCTCATTCTTGTCGGCCGCTCCGGCTACCGACACCCTACATGCAAAAGCTCATAAAATAACGAATATCTCGAAAACTACTCACATTTGCACTGAGGTACCCCTACATTTTTAAAATTGAAAAAGTACACTGAAGCTGAAAAATCACTAAAAGAAGTCAAAATACTTTCCGCCACAAAATAATCGTGATTTTTATTAGCCGATGACCTCTTTTTTGGTTCATTTAATCACTTACCACGGTATTCATGGATCACCAAAGGATTCATCGTTTAGTTTTTCAATTGTTTTCCTCATATACCAAATCTGAAAGTTCTAAACCATATATTAAGCGAGTTATAAGCGAATATAAATTGGCCACCAGCAGACTTTGAGGCCTAATAACTCCCTTATTGACCACTTGCGGACCCCCCTTTATAGGAACTTTTATCATTATTTTGACGAGAGGAATCTGCCCTGAAGCGTTGGTCCAACAATTTTGAATCACCCTGTATAGAGCTTTCGCTTTATTATTTAAGGGCACAAATGGAAGAACGTATAATTTTTATGAACCATTCGGTAACAGTCGTAAAAAATTGATTCTGATGCCCATAGAGCTTATTGTGTGGTCTCGTCAATCACTTCGATAGATATTATTCCGTATACATACCTACTAGGTATGTATACCTATGTAGGGGGTACACGGACAGGGATGGTAAATTATCTATTAAAACCATCCCCAAAGCCAACCAAATTAAACCTATAGATACATGTACGACTATAATTGAAATGCATCGCGTTGGCGACGCAACCATCGCAATTAAATTCGCCTTGGTAAATTACACCATTAACACGTTAGTTAGTGGGCATGTAAAGGCTGTTTTACATCGCCGCATATGAAAATGCGTCATTAATAAGTCAAACAAGTGAACTGTGAATGCGTGAGTAATTAACAGAATAGTATTATACGTTAGTTCGTGTACGCGGTTTATCATCAACGCGGACCTATCCCAAATTTTAATTAAATCCGATCCCAAATTCGGCCGATTAATATCAAACCAATCAAATATTTACACTAATTAGAATTCGACAAACGGAAACCCGATGAAAGGCAAATCATCACATAAATTATACCTATGAAGTACGTACGTACATACATACTTTAATGTGTATTGTAGTAGTAACCAATAATCATATTAAATATCTGGTGTGCTTCAAATTAAAAAACAAATTTTGTGTTTGCCCGTGAATCAAACACCAATTTTGCAGCCAGTTTCAGGTTGATAAATGGCCCTTTTGTTGTTTCTATTCCCTTTATGCTCCTATGTACAGTAATATGCTAGGTATACGCACGATGCAATATTATAGAGAAGACTGACAAATTGTGATGTGATACCTAGGTACTGTTGGCTTTTATCAAATTACTGGAGGACTCTATTTGATTAAAACGGTTCATTAGTTTCGCTACAACTTAAGATGGTTGTGATGTAGGGCGGTGTCTCTCTCTCTCTCTCTCTCTCTCTTAAATAAACAATTTAATTACACGCTTCCCTCATTCCAAAGGGGGCGTACTTGCGCCGTTATAATCGTATCAATTACTCAAAAGTCATCTTTATTTAGTTTCGCGATTTATGCTTGATTTTGTTGGTGATGGTTTCTTTGCAGGGTAGGTAGGTATACATTATACAATAAGCAGGACACCCTTTCGCGTGGTGGTTTCAAATTTGATTACCTGTCCCTACAAGAAACTTTTATCATTCGGAGACACTTTATTCCTCTTATTTCCCCTTTCATTTTTCTGTCACGTGCATTTCTACGCTTTTGATAAATTACCTTCCGCCCGTACACACACAAAGGTCGGAAAATTTGTGCACAAACTTTTCTGAATTATTTCTAGGTAGTTGGTTGGGTGAAGTATAGGTGGGTGGGTAAAAGCAAAGACATTTTTGTGTGTTTTCTCGGAACATCAAGTATCAAAGTCAAAGCTGATCGACCAAAAATTATGACGGATTATTTTTTAGGGTTGGTGGTTTTCTTTTTCAAAGGATACGCCCATTTGTCAGTGCCTTCAAGAGCCCTTTTGTCCCTTATCGTCGACCGAGACGCTTTACCCCTGACGATTATCGAGTGGGTAGGACTTTGGAAGACTAGAAGAAACTTGAGAGCGTTTAAAAACAACCGCGACGTCGTTTTCCTTTAGACACAAAGGAGCAATCCATCATTCCGTCATCGAATATGAGTGAATTATCGATCTTTCGTACGTTATTCCTGTATCCATTGCGAATAAACGGATCAAATCTTCCCAGAAACCTTTAACGTTTAGTACGTAGGCGAGGTATCTACATACATGCGATGTCCGTATGTACTTACAAGGAAGGAAGTTTTACCGTTTTCACGACGAAATACATATATTAATGACTCGACCAGTTTCTCCTTAACCGCACAAGCGTAAGCGTTTTCCTTCTTTCAACGGATTATTTATTGAGATAAATGATTTCGATAGACGGATACACGAGTTTTGGGATGGAACGAAACGATGTAGGAGCACATACCGGTACCTAGGTAAAGTGAAAATGTATCAAAAGCTACTACGGTTGCTTGAATCATGCAGTGGCACATTCACTCTCGTATCGTATTATTCAAATGAGAAGCAGCATGCACATAAAAGCTTTGAACTGGAAGTTTATTATAACGAATGTTTTCAGCACACTATGAACATAGGTGAATAGAAAATGGATAATGAAGAAATAACCACCTAAAACGCATCGATTTTGGTATATCATTTTCAGCATGTTTCATTAAAAGATCTTTTTGGGACGGTTGCAAATCTTAAATTTGAACTAACCTTGTAAATGCCCATCAGGAGCATTACACTGAGGCAGATCATGAATAGCTGCGTCCCTATGATGGCCATGTAGGCGATTTGTACACCTATAAATTAGAGAAAAAAACAAACTATTAGTATCGATTGGTATAATAGTAGAGGCGGGTCGTTTGGTAGAGGTATGCCTTGGATTTGTGAAGGCCTAAAAGGGTGCGAAAGGATAAAAACTGGGTCAAAGTTAGCTGATATTTCATCGAATTATACACAGAGAGAATCTACCATCAATACTGACCGCACTTTATTTTCATAAATTTTTCATGATCAAACTCACCATAATAGACGTCTTCGAAACTGGAATATTTCTTAATGTTTACACTAATCCTCCAACTGTAGAGCAGGACGACTAAAATCGATATATTCTGTAAGAGAAAAAAGAAATCAGTTTGCTTTCCATTATCGCAGTCCTTCCTGAAAGAACACTTCAAGACCTCTACAATTGATACATTTTCATGGACATACTTAGTTCCAGCTTCAAATATAATCGTGAATTAGGTAATATAGAATTTTCCATTGGAAGGAAAAAAAGCGATCCTGATGTATAAATTTAAAATAAAGACGAAATGTTTTGCTTTTACGAGAACGCAACCATCCGAAATAGTAGGAGACAGGGTTGAAGTATGTAAGTACATACGTCGATCTAGATCTAGACATGAAGGTAAGGTATGAGCCGTAAAATTTACACAGAAGTGCATTCTATTTTGTAGAGCCGGGCAACACAACAATATTATCGTCCTTGGAAATTTCAGTCCACTTTTATAAAAATTTCCGTCAGTGACGGGGTCCCCTCAAGACCAATATTTTACCTGAGCTCTCGAGGAGCCGATAAAACCAATTTTAGGTCGCAGAGGTCACCATCAGGTGTGTGTGTATAAGCAGAAAAGTTGATTTATTTTCACCCCTCTGCCTTTCCAATAAACTTTCTGATGGCTTTTTAATTCACAAATGAGGCAGAGTTATGTAATTTGAATCGACCGATCGAAGGGCGAAGGACACTTTTTCCGATGAATTAGCGACGCAAGGTTACACTCGCTCATCCAGTGAACATAGGTATGTTGAAAAAATACAAGAGTTCACAAATACTCACTAAAGTATAAATAGCCGCTGTTATTGCGGCCTGCCTGGGGCTCAAGATCCTGCAATGTCCTCTTCCGGCATAACTATCGTACGGATACAGCAGAGCGGACTTCATGGCTATAACATTTTGAGGAATCTGGAAATCAATAGAGATGCGGTTAGTGTAGGTGGCCCGAGTAAATTTGGTGGAGGTGCCGGGCAAGCACTCCACACAACACACTGTAGTACCTGATGCAAAAGTACCTACACGCGTTGTTTGAGTGAATAAAAGTGAAAACAATAATGGCGGTCATCACGAAAACTCAAATTCAACTTTGATACTTTTACCTAGCGCACATGTCACGGCAACATAACAATAACTGATGGGCATTATGTTCGATTTAATTAGTTTACGCGGGGAGGTCGTCAGCATTATTGTTGTCCCTTTATAATCAAACTGATTACGCGCCACAAAGACAAAAGTTTAACGAGAATTTCGTCGCGGTTACGTAACGTAGAAAACTTCAGAGTCTCTACACTAGTGAAATCTCCTAAATTGCAAGCTTTTATCTCCTTTCTTGAGAATGATGGAGATGTTGGTTGTAATTCGATTTACCGCATAATTCCGACGTGCAATTCCGATCTCTTTTTCTCAGAAATATTATAGGATTAGATTTTCAACTCAAGTAATTGGGAAGAACGTCTTCAACCCATCCATCCATCCATCCATCCATAATCTAGATTATCATCTTTATATGTGGAAATGTCACCAAATGCACACAGGGCCGGAGACCGCGAACACGTAAGCATATAAGCCAGATTTATTCATGCGGTGGCGGTGGTGATGGGGTGTTATCGGTTTCGCTGTAGAATCTGGGAATCGCATGGAAATCCAACCTTTCCCGGATTTGTTTTCGTTAATTTTAACATGATTTATTTATGGGGCGGACCGAGTACGCCACCGTACCCGTGTTTATAACCGAACTTTTACTCTGATTGCCTCAAAACTTCCTCGGCGGCCGCGGCTAGAATAATTTCGAAGGAACTTCTCTTGCGACGACGCTAAAGAGACCGCGTAATAATGAGACGAAAAAAACAGAAAAGAAAACCGCTCGAGGACGGAAAACTCTTACCCTTTACCACCTTTAAATCCACCTGGCGCGTGTTTATGATTTAGAGTTTATTTTCTTGAACGTTTATTATACCAGTAAACGTCGTATACGTATAACATACCGGAATTTTGGTTAGGAAATTTCAAGTCAAACTTTATTAATTGATTGGTTAATTACTCACTTTAGAGACGATACGACAAACGCACACACGACTCCACAACATGCAGATACTTAATATTACTCATATCCTATAGGCAAGTACTCTTATAATTAGACTAATGGAGAGTAATTTGAAAATCCTGCACAACTCGTAGGTATGTAAGTATGTACTTACAGGAGGGATATAGGAAGTAGAGTGGCCGAGCATGCATATCGCGATATGCACCCCAGCCAGATGTTCGGAATCGTACTCGTTAATGGGATAAACTCGGCACTGTTGTAATTAATTTTGCAAAAGGGTGGCGGCGATGCGATGTCGGGAGAAGAAAGGGCGGATGTTCCGGATGGAAGCGTGCGGTCGCCAGTTATACACAATTAAGTAATAACTCATTCAAAGTCCTCCGCCGGTAACGAGCCTCGCCGCTGCTCTGTACTCTCTATTAGGTGGCAATAATAATCTAAAAGGAGAGAGGAGCTCGGGGGTCTACTAATAACGGGGATATGCGCTAATTGAGTAACCAACTCGGATATCACAACAAAACTTGAACGATTAGGTAAATTCGCGATTTCGACTACCGATGGGGGCGCTGTGAAACGTAAACAAAATGGTGGACTAAGAATGCCAAATTTGGCGGGCGATTCTTTTGAATTTTATTAACGCGTTTTTTACAATTTCAAGTACTTTATTCTTCGTGGTTTTTGTGCTTTATGTTGTTGGTTGGTGTTGTTGTAGTTGTTATTGTTCCTTGTGTTTCTCTATCGTGAACTTGGACAAAACTGGATCACAAATATACACCGAAATTTTTCTTAATTTAACGGCAGTGTTTTTGCCATTTGGCGGCAAACCACAACGAACGGTGTTCCATGGAGGGCGGACAGGTCTTCAACAGCAAGCACGTGATTTTGTGTGGGTTTCGTGAGCAAAAGACTGACACCAGGAATGGGGCACTTTCGGGTTTAAAAATTATGGTGCTGTGCCTATAAACTAGCAAACCAGTGCACTTCTGACGGGCAAACCGCACGAAATTTCTGGATGGTTTGGTGTGGATGAGGACAAGAATGTATGCAGCACCATTTTTGTGCAGTTGCAACTGTTGCAAGAGGCCGGAGCGTCCGGAAAGTGCAAACACATCGCCGCGATACTTTTGAATTACGCCAGGTTCTGCTCTCCTTTGGACTAATTACTTCATCAATTTGTGGTATCGATCACACGCGTCTTCACAAAATGATTAACACAATTCATCAGTTTTTATTGGTACCTTTTTCTGGTAGTTTTTATCAAAACTTGTGACAATTTTTTGGGAAATACTTAGATGGAAATGTAATTTTCTGTCTTGTTTTTTTAGTTTATTTGCAATTGTGAACACAGTAATTTGCGTTCTGAGGGCTCCTTTTGCGTTTTTGCTCCCCTTTTCTTCTGTATTCTGCATTATTCCGCCTTTTCATAACCTACAATTGAGTTGATGAAATCTGTTGATATTGTCACTACAGCTTGAAATGCTCTCAAAAGTTTGCCCAGTCCTTCATGAAGAATCGTTACACACTCACAAACCCCGAAACGATACAAAACTTGAAGATTTTACATGGATTTTACTGTGAAGAGTTTGTTACAACCGATGAGCGGTTCTCTTAGTTTTAGTTCGAAGTTTCTCCGACAGAGGGAGTGTAGATTTTTGAAATCGCGAATAATAATTGAACTTGAGGGACTTACGCGGCTTCAGATTCTGAACTTGTTGCTAACTGGCTAGCAACAAAAATTAACGAATTATAAATGCCAGAAAAATGTAGGGTGCAGAGAAGGAAAATAAGCGTTTTGCAAACCTCCTGAAAAACGGTATACGCGTCCAAGTTTTCGCGTTATGGAAATATTTATATTGAGAGTGTTTCGTGCTTTTTAAGCCGATTAAAATAAATAAATGCGAGAGAGATGTCGAGGGGAAAATGTTTTACCGGGACGAATTTTACATCTTTAGTTCTGCCAGGGTCTACTTTAGTAGACAGGTCGGAATACTAATTGTCATTTGCCAAAAGTCGGCCTTTTCTGTGACGTTTTGTGACTTTTCTCGTTTAACGATATTTTCAGCGTAATTTATTAAGATTTTCAGTATTCTATTGTGAATTGTGTGATTGTGAGTGTTTTAATAGGGAAATAATCAAATTTCCAACCTTTTTTGGTAAGTTTTTCGAAGGTTTTCATACAATATTCTTATTAAAATCGAAAATTCTCATCATTTTTCAACCAAGTCAGTGGCACACTGCTCAAATACTAATACTTCTTGGGTCAGCCTTTTCTCTTTTTCAACATTTTTCCGCAATCCACGAGCTCATCATACGTTAAGCAAACATTGATCAAACCATTTTAAAAGTAGGACGTTTTCTGGTTATTTTCATTTATTATAAATTATTTTAAACAATTTTATTGTCGGCCTCTTCTATTCTTAACACTTCTTCAAGTGTCTCACAATGTTTAACAAACTCTCGAGATGGATTTTTTAAATACATCTACTCAAGATAAATGTACTCCAGTCTTCACATAATTTCGAACATCAAAAAAGCCATTCTTTGCAGGCCTTTTCTAATTTTCAACATTTCTTCAGCCGTTTTCTTGAGAGTGCTTCATTCTGAATATTGAAAAATCACAAATCCATCAATTACAATTTATTTCCAACCATATTACGTTATTTCGTACATCAAAAATGCCATTCTATGTAGGCCTTTTCTGATATTCAACATTTCTTCAGCCGTTTTCTTGAGAGGGCCTTATTTTAAATATTGAAAAATCACAAAATCATCAATTACAATTTATTTTCATCCATACTACGTTATTTCGTACATCAAAAATGCCATTCTATGTAGGCCTTTTCTGATTTTCAACATTTCTTCAGCCGTTTTCTTGAGAGGGCCTTATTTTAAATATTGAAAAATCACAAAATCATCAAATACAATTTATTTTCATCCATACTACGTTATTTCGTACATCAAAAATGCCATTCTATGTAGGCCTTTTCTGATTTTCAACATTTCTTCAGCCGTTTTCTTGAGAGGGCCTTATTTTAAATATTGAAAAATCACAAAATCATCAATTACAATTTATTTTCATCCATACTACGTTATTTCGTACATCAAAAATGCCATTCTATGTAGGCCTTTTCTGATTTTCAACATTTCTTCAGCCGTTTTCTTGAGAGGGCCTTATTTCAAATATTGAAAAATCACAAATTCATCGATTACAATTTATTTTCATCCTCACCACGTAATTTTGAACATCACAAAATGCCATTCTTTGCAGGCCTCTTCTAATTTACAATTTTCTTCAAGCGTTTTTCAAGAGAGCCTTACAGAAAGTAATAAAAAATCAGAAATTCATTAATTACAATTTATTTTCATCCATACTACGTTATTTCGTACATCAAAAATGCCATTCTTTGTGGGCCTCTTCTGATTTTGAACATGTCTTCAACTGTTTTATTACAAGAGCCGTACAGAAAATGATATAGTCTCAAATTTATCGATTACAATTTAATTTCATTCATACTACGTTATTTCGAACATCAAAAATGAAGATATGTTAAAAATTAGAAGAAGCTTGCAAAGTTTGGCAATTTTGATTTTCAAAATTATTATTAAAAAATCACTTGAGAAAACGAATAAAGAAATGATGAAAATTAGAAGAAGCCAGCAAAGATTGGCATTTTTGATGTTCAAAATTACGTGGTAAGGATGAAATTAATTTGGAATTGATGAATTTGTGATCTTTTTTTTAAAGCTCTCTTGAAAACCTGATTGAAGAAGTGTTGAAAATTAGAAGAGGCCTACATAGAATGGCTTTTTTTATGTTCGAAATAACGTGGTGAGGATGGAATTAAATTGTAATTGATGAATTTGTGATTTTTCAATATTTAAAATAAGGCCCTCTCAAGAAAACGGCTGAAGGGATGTTGAATATCAGAAAAGGTCTACATAGAATGGCATTTTTGATGTTCAAAATTACGTGGTGAGAATAGAATTAAATTGTAATCGATGAATTTGTGATTTTTCAATATTTGAAATAAGGCCCTCTCAAGAAAACGGCTGAAGAAATGTTGAAAATCTGAAAAGGCCTACATAGAATGGCATTTTTGATGTACGAAATAACGTAGTATGGATGAAAATAAATTGTAATTGATGATTTTGTGATTTTTCAATATTTAAAATAAGGCCCTCTCAAGAAAACGGCTGAAGAAATGTTGAAAATCAGAAAAGGCCTACATAGAATGGCATTTTTGATGTACGAAATATCGTAGTATGGATGAAAATAAATTGTAATTGATGAATTTGTGATTTTTCAATATTTAAAATAAGGCCCTCTCAAGAAAACGGCTGAAGAAATGTTGAATATCAGAAAAGGCCTACATAGAATGGCATTTTTGATGTACGAAATAACGTAGTATGGTTGGAAATAAATTGTAATTGATGGATTTGTGATTTTTCAATATTCAGAATGAAGCACTCTCAAGAAAACGGCTGAAGAAATGTTGAAAATTAGAAAACGCCTGCAAAGAATGACTTTTTTGATGTTCGAAATTATGTGAAGATTGGAGTACATTTATCTTGAGTAGATATATTTCAAAAAATCCATCTCGAGAGTTTGTTAAACATTGTGAGACACTTGATGAAGAGTTATAAGAATAGAAGAGGCCGACAATAAAATTGTTAAAAACTAATTTATAATAAATGAAATTAACCAGAAAACGTCCTACTTTTAAAATTATTTGACCAATGTTTGCTAAGCGTATTATGGGCTCGGGAATTGCGGAAAAATGTTAAAAAAGAGAAAAGGCTGACCCAAGAAGTAGTAGTATTTGAGCAGTGTGCTACTGACTTGGTTGAAAAAAGATTAAAATTTATCGATTTTAATAAGAATATTGTATGAAAACCTTTGAAAAACTTACCAAAAAAAGTTGGAAATTTGATTATTTTCTTATTAAAATACTCACAATCACACAATTCACAATAGAATACTGAAAATCTTAATAAATTACGCTGAAAATATCGTTAAACGAGAAAAGTCACAAAACGTCACAGAAAAGGCCGACTTTTGGCAACTGACAATAAGCAATCTGGCCTGTTTACACTATAGTCGGCCATGGTTCTGCTCAGGCCGAAATTTTGAAACGTCCTTTGAACTCGATCTGACTACTTGAGTACAAGATACCTAGACAATTTTAATTTAAGAAAAATATCAAAAAGGAACAAGTAAGTAATAAGAAGGTACTCATTTTCAACAACAAAAGACCTATCAGTTTATAAGTCCCTTTCTCAACGCGCTGCTTCGCACACAATGGTATTTTAGAAGTTATTAAAGTTGGGTACAGCTAACAAAATATGCTTTTGTCTGACTAATCTAAATGACACAAACTCAAACAAAGGTCACTAATTTCGACACTGGAAAACCACACAACATGACAATATGATGGAATATCGTGTAATTTTAAAAATATTACAAATAATGTGACCGATTCTTTGATTTACGTATGTACTTGAATTGAGCACCGAGTGTGCCGAATTCGAATTGGAATCCTTGTGTTTCTCATTCACCCTCTCGCAACTCTGGATGATGGGCGCGCGGATTGAGAGAGACATGATCGACTCTCTGTGATCTTCCCTTATAAAACGCGGGGACTTGGCATAAAAAAAGGGCTCAAGGCAAACCCCGGAGGTAGCAGACTTTATTCGATATTAAATTAAATGCTCCTTTGAGAGGAAATTGCTTCCAGAACAAGATTATGCTCATCCATCAAACCAACCCTCACTAGTAGTATGTACACCGCACACAAACTTCATAAACTACACACGAGGCCATTTTTAAAGACCTGCAGGTTACGAAAATCCCAAATAAAATGATTCACGAAAAAAGACGAAAACGTTTTGATTAAAATCAAGGACGATGTGAGATGATTATTATTCCGACCGCTTGTTTTGGGGGCTCCCCCAGGTGATGTTAGGTGGAATTAAATTAGTTACGTAACATTGCCTCTATACCTTTTATCGGGGAGAAACATTTTACTCCGATTCGGGACCTCTTAGAGCGTCTCCCGAGACTACGCCCTCTTTATTTTATCACTAAATTTTCGTATAACAATAATTGCCATCAGTATTTTAACGAGGCGACCCCAAAACAATAAAAAACAGTCCTTTCCTCGAGAGCCGAACTTTATTACGATTCTCCCCTGAATGCCACGGATAAGATTTTGAGAAAAAAATTGTATTCGGGCATTGTTTAATAAATCTGAAATAATTTTATTAAAGTATTTCATGATGGATGAGGGATTTACCTATGTATAGGAATTTGAACTTTAAAATAAGAAGAGCGCTGTAGAAATATCACGGGTTTCCCCGCTTTTCTTTGAACATGATGATGATGCAAATTTAGAATAGAAACACAATTTTCCGATCGAATTGGGATTGGGACTGAAACGAGAAATGAAAATACGTCAGAAGCTTAGATTTGAAGAGTATTGAACCGCATCATCGGACTTGCATATTTATAATTAGGTGTGTACATGTATGTACCTAATTATTATCACACTGTCGCCCTCTTAAATCGGTGTACATGCATGCAGAGGGTGTTTAAAATCTCCGCTCTAACAGAGCGTGATGTTTATGGATGATGCGATTAACGCGATTGCGGCACGAGTGTTTTCCCGTCTGCCGAAGGTTCACCATCAGTGCATGTCAACATTCTCTGCACGCAGACAACTTGGAAAATGTTTTTGGGCGAAATTGCATTAAACCGATACGTCCCGAGTAAACGCGGCCAAGAGGGCACAAGAATAACAGACAGTGTCGATTTGGATCATTCATTAGGACATCGTCGCCAGCAAGTTTTGACTTTAGGGCGCCACGCGCTGGAATAAGGGAGCAGGGAAAAGATGTGCTGCCGACTGTAATTAATGTCAGTTAAAATCAGTCGAGAGCTCCGATGAAAATTTGAATGTCGCGTTTCATCTAGAAACAAAGTTTTTAATTAAACTGGGTTATGAGATCTGACGCCGACAAATTGGATATAGGGGGTTGGCGCGAACACGAGCGATGATGATTTGATGAATAATATTTAAACACTATCGCCAATAAAACTTTATGATGGGGGCCGTTCGTTCCTACATCCTCCCTTCTCATCGTATCGGATGAATAAATTACAGTAATGGAAATTTTCGGTATCGAGAACATGAATTATTTATCGAAATTGTCGGTTTCTAAGGTTCAACTGATGTCGGACTGGGACGCTGGCCGAAATTTGGGTCTCTTTGAAACATTATTCACTTATTTACTTATATCGCATTGATGCCGCATTCGTCTATCAGTCTCTACAATAACAAAAATGCTATGATTTTTTCAAATTTGGCTTGAATGTCAAATTTAAGAGACTCCCCCAGAAACCTGGCGAGGCGGGAACAATTATGCAAATACCCTAAATCACGCAAAAGTTTCGTTCGGAAATTCATCGAGACTTTTTTAATGAAATATGAATTCGTATTCTGTGTTATGTGGCGAATTCAGGTCGCGGATTGCGCATTTCTCCCCCACACACACACACACACACAATCGCACGATTTCCTCTTAATAAATTATTTAAGCAATAATTTATCGGCACGAGATGTATTATAGTAGCTCTTCCCTTCTATAGCATTCATACATATGTAACAAGATTTCCCACATAGTTTTACCACCACCAGCGACCAACCGAGAACCCTGATGCATGCATTCACTCCAGGCATATAATATTCATAAGCTTCGGAAACAATTCTCAAAGTTTGTGAATTACCCACCATAGATAGATAGTGAAATCAAAGCCACAAGATAAAATTCTGGAAAAATTATTATCGGTTGCCTAATAATTTTGCAGTGAGTGAGCAGGGCGGTCGTCTAAATTTTGAATGGCATGAACATTACAAAACTCGCTTACAACATCCGTGGCTAATCTAGCGTTTCCTATTCAAGTTCGAATCGCAATAATCGATCGATTTGCGGTCAAGCAACGAAAATGGGAAACGTGTCGAATGGACGGACGGCCAACAATCGAACTTGGCAACAAAAATGTTGCTAAAATTATCGTTCCCATCATCATCACCGTCGTCGATCCCAGAATCGAACTTTGTCGATTAAGCGGATGAGCGAGGGATGAGAGAGCGAGAAAACGCATTAAATTCCCGCATATTGATAATAACAACTGGCCGGACTGCGAAGGGAGTTTTTCAGCCCAAAAGTGATGGATAGTTGAGGACGTCGTTTAATCATTAACATCGTTATCTCGAAAGTTCCATTAGAGCCAAAAACAGGGAGACAATTCCTCGAGCGTGCAACGGCTGGTGGCGCGTTTTGTGATGAATGCAAGTAACAACAATAACGCAAACACACATCAGTTTCGTTATTTATTTTTATCGCATAAACGGCGCGACGTTTGTGTTATTCTTCTTTTTCGGAAAACAAAACGGCATGCACAGCCAGAGGTTTATGGCGCGTATAAATCTTTTTAGGCTCAGGGTTGTTTTGATGAATGTTGGCAAGTAATTCCCCGTGATGAATTTACCCCAACATGCGTATACCATAATAATAATTCTTGGCAAGTCACGCCCCCAATATTTACACTCGAGTAAAAAGCACCCCGCCACGGATAATAACTTTTCTTCCCTCATCGCAAACTCCTCCACCGACCTAGTGTGCTTTTATTTTATGGCGCGCTGCTGGGTTTCGTCTGCTGGCACTTTGTTCTTATTTGCGAGAATGCACGGCCAAAATTGTCTTTACGTTTTACGCTCGACTAATTACGAAAATGTGATAAGGATCGACGCTGTGCACCAATGACAAATCGAATTATACGCGCGAGCACGGGAATTTCTCCATATCGAGAGACACCGAAACCGACCGACGACGCGTCGCCTTAACAATTCACACATTCTTACGACACTTGGGAGAAAATTGCACAAAGTCCTTCCCCCGGCGCATTTCAATACCGTAAGATATAAAAAGAAAACGCAATCGCCACCTAGAAGCAGTCGCTCGAGAAAACCCAATTACCTACGAGTCGTATGCGGGCGGGCATTTATTCGATAAAATGAAATCTGCACTTTTACTCCCCGGGATTATTCTGAGTGCGGGCTGTTTATTATCGGTCCGAGCGAACCCCATGGAGAAGCAGGAGACCGTTTACATGAAAAAGTCGACAATCGAAGACCAAGATTCCTCCGCCACCGGCTATTCGTATCAAATTTATTCCGGTCCACAACCGCAACTATTCGGCTATCCTCCCATAACCGTGGGACGATACAGTCAGGAACCACCAACGGCACTCCGTCATCTGCAGTTACCGTTAGAGCAAGGACATCATCAATTGAATGTGCCAACCCTCAATTCGTACGGTCTGCCGGTGGATCCGGCCGCTTTGCTCCCACCTCCACCAGGACCCATCAACGGAATAAGGTAATCAATTGCAAGTTTGTTTCCCCTTTTCGAAAATGTGTATTGCATGCAGGAACGAAGGTGAGGAGGACGCGTCGTCGTCGTCGTTCGGCAGCAAAGGGGGCGGTTCGAATTACGGTTCATCATCCGACAGCAGTAACGGCTTCGAGGATTCTTCCGGCTATAAAAAGTCTGCGGAATTCGCTAAGGGTGCCAAAGGACTGCACGAAAACGAACAGCATAAAGGATATTACGGGCAAGAGGGTGAAAACAAAGCGGCCCGTGACGAGTCCGGTCGACATTTCGACAAGAAAGAGGAAGCCGCCCAAAGTACAAAAGGCGGTTCGTTCAGGCGGAAAAGCGGGCACAAAAAAGGATCGAAAACAACAGGTATGTACTTACTATACCCCGCGTGACAATAATAATAGTAATAATAATAATAATGATGAAAATACCCTCGTCGTTCCGGCCGTTTTATTAGGCTTTCACAGAGTCCATCACAAGGACGAGTACAAAAAGGACCACGAGTTTTACGATGAATCCGATGCGAGCGGACATTTCCGTAAGTACGGCGACTTCGATGCCAAAGAGGCCGCAGAAAAGGGAAGGTCCGAAAAAGGGGGAAGGCAGGATGCCGGCTACAGTGTCGGTCGGCAAGGACAACGGGGATTCCAGGATAAAGGCAGATTCGTCGATCGGGATAGCGGCTATCGAGGAGCCGAAGGGAAGGAAACGCATTTCAAAGACGGCGACCGATACGTCAAAAAGGCAGGACAACAGCAGCACAACGAAAAAGGATTCAGCACCAGCCAAATTAACAACCAACGGGACGGCGATATAATCTAGCCAACATATTAGATTTTTATACCTTATAGAATTATTTTTAAATAAAGTTTCTCTTGTACTTTTATATCATTGCAATTTTGCGTTAGCAGGTATAGGATAGTATTAAACAGAATTTCGACAAAGTCCCTGAGGAAATGTCGAAAACGGCAAAATGTTTCAATTTGATATTTTCTCACATAAATTACGTACCTCAAACCAACAAAAATACGAGTCCTCGTTATTTGGCACAATAACAATAATAATCGAAATAAAGTAGCGTCTGGTTCTCACTGTTTCAATAGGACTCGGCTCATTTTGTGGCAAAGACCAAGTTGCGATGAGTTTGTCGCGTGTTTTCCAGAGGGGCGGCGTTTTTTTCGACGACGGACAGAAAAACCCTTGCGACGGGCTTAACGTTTGGTGGTGAACTCCCGCCGCCAAGCCAAAGTACGATCCGAGCCAGAAAATGTGCTCGACTCTGCGAGTCCCTCCTACTCCTCCTCCTTTCTCCCATCACGACTCGACAAATCCAAAGCGCAAGTTCCGCCGTCGAGTTGAATAGAATGGAAAGCTCTCTATCCTCTCTCTGCCTCTCCTCTCCAAGCGCCCCCAGTCACCACCATCAACAAGACCCCGGGACCAGCCAAAACTCCTCTCCGACTCCTCCGACATTGTAATTTCTAACGAAGAGTCCTAATAATCGTTATACGTAGGTGCATCTCGTGCAATCCTGTAAAAAATCAATTAATTAGAAAATATCGCGATTAATCTAAACCGCAACAAGTCTCGCGATATAAAAGGATGGATTTTGACGTGGGTGGATGGATTAGGAAAAGAAATGAGCGAATAAGATATGCGGCGGCAATTAATAATCATCATGACTTTTTCTACAGTCTAAGGATTAACAACGTCTTAGCCGTTCCGTAAAGTCTATCCACTCACACCGCGAGGAAATTTGATCCTTTGTTGGTTCAAGACTCATTTCCTGCTCGGGACCAATTTCTACCTTGAAAAGAAATTAGACATTAGAAAGTTTATCGAGTTATCACTGTTTGTGCTGGATTTAATCTTCTCGTTAATCAATGATGTCTGGAAAAAAGTTATGTATGTACCCATCATCATCATCATAACCATAAATCAAAATAATAAAAGTATCGAGGTAGTGTACTTAGGTAAAAGGAAAAGGAGGATAAAGAATCATAAATGGAAACTTTATTAATTAAACTTTCAGTTCGTACAGTTCATCGAAAGCTTGGTGGATTTCCTGGATCATATCGGTGCAAGTCATGCTGCGACCCTTTTTCTTGAACGCTTTTTCGTTACAAGTCCTGGCCAATTTACAAGCGGCAAAGGCGGCGACTATCGGGCGATTATCAACCGCCGCGGCGCTCGTTGTCTTTGGCAAATTCTCGAGGGCCCAGACCAAGAAAATCGCAGTCGCACCGGCCAACAGGTCCCCTTGGCCTCCGCATCTCCGCCCTGAACCCCCAGATCTGACCCGCACGTGACTACCCTTGTTGAAAATCTCATCTTCGCGCCCTTTGCAAACGATCGTGATATTCTCGGCCGAATCCAAAAAACGTTTAGCGTCCTTTCGCTTATCATCCGATGAGTCGTCGCGGCCGATTAATCGTGAAAACTCCATCGCGTTCGGAGTGAGAATGACGGGCGCCGGATAACCGTTCAACAGTTGGGGCTTTTGGGCGATCAAGAATAAACCGTCGGCGTCGATGACCAACGGTTTCTTCTTGGATTTGCACAGGTCGACCAATTCCTCGACGACTTTGAGCGTCTCCGGTTCGCGGCCCAGTCCCGGCCCGATCAGGATCACGTGAAGACGATCCAGCCACGGTTCGATTTTCGCGCCGGCACATTTTTCGTCCAGCAACGGATGGACGATCAATTCCGGACTGTAAGACTTGATCACCGGAGCGGCTTCTCGGGTGCAGAAAACGTGCGCCAGGTCCGCGCCCACTTTCAGGGCACTGATGGCACCGAAATACGGGGCACCTGCAATTACAAAATTAGGTTCGAAATTATAGACTACCATACTATAATACGAGTATCTGCAGAGCAAATACGAGAAAAAGAGCGTAAAAACTGGTGGATGGATGGATAATACATCAAAGGAATCTCTGATGATGCTGAGAAGAAGATCAAACAACGTATTTGATGCCGAAATCAATGAGATAGGAGACGTGGCGATTGTCATCGCGTGGTCCCCAAGAGGCGGTCTCGAATAATATTGTCATTTTCAATTTGTGAGCAGAATTTTTCCATCATGTATCGGTATGCTAGATAACCGGATAACCGGATAACCGGGGGCAAAAAAAAAACTGAGATTTCTGTATAAGTAAAAGTGAAATTCCTATTCGGAAAATTTAAAAGGGGGGAAAATTCGATCCCGTGTTGTCGTCGCTAAAAGGAATGCCGACGAAATAATGCAAATTTCGTCATTCCTGAGGGCCTGTGTTGAGGAAAATTACAAGGAAAAAAGTAAAAGCGTGTTATAGAGGCTGAAGGAAGCATTTCTCTTTCCCTCGTCTACTCTCTCATCGCGCACGTATCGCTCTGTGTGATCTACCATCCCTTATACTTTTTCTTGAATTTTATATGTAGAGAAAAACTTGAGAATATTTCGACAGATTCCGCAAACAGGAATTTAATTTTCATTCATCCTTGGATTTGCAAATGCCAAATAATAGAGGTGATACGAACAATTTTCTCAACGAAATTAAATATTCAGTAAGGTCAGACGGTCAATGTTATCATATTACACCTATCTATGCGCGTACCGATAATTGTTATCTGCTCTATTATGATTATAGTAAATAAAACGACCTCCCTTCTCTACACTACCAATTCCAACCCTACACACATCCTACACCTAGCGACATCTGATGGTTTGTCTTGGAAAAGCCCATACATCCTACATTTATCATCAAGAGTCATCTAGCGCACAAATTGAGAAATGATATCTGCGGATAAGATGTGTCGATAGAAGCTTACCGGTATATTCCAAGCTTCCACCGAAAACCCCAACTCTCCCAGCTTGTCCCTTATGTTTGGAATCGTCCAAAGGTGGAGCCAGTCGTTTCGTCAACGATAAAACCGTGTTTTCATCAATCATCGTAATTCCAAATTTACCACTGAAATTTCGAGTTTTATGATGTACGATAATCGATTGATTGGGAAATCTCGACAACGTGCACGAATAAGTTGTTAATTTCTGATACGAACTACTTTTTATACACAGGAAAGCATGACGAAAGATTCCTGTTTTCATAATTCATCACCTGTATGACACATGGAACAAAGTGAAACTGCGCTAGCGCTGGTCTGACCAATGGCTTCACAACTACGAGATGGGCGCTCAAAATAAATCAAATTTCATCTTTTTCTATTCTCACAAATACGTATGTGTATTATATGGCAACAATTTTATTTCAGTGTACTCTCTTTATGAATAAATGATGATAAGAATATCTTTGTGTGTCAAACATTAAAATTTGGCTCCACGAAATTATGATTATAAATAATAAGTGACAAATACTTTTCGATTATGAAAATATAAACATACTAGGTAATTCATAATATTATAGTAATAAGGTACCTAATAGAGTCTAGTTTGTTAATAATTTATAAACAGTAATAAGTAATATATCACAGCAGCATCAAGGATATTTTTTACCAAATTGTAGAATGAAAATTACTAGGATCACCACAAACTATCTCATCTTCTGGTACTTGCAAAAAGATAAATTGATTAAGGATACATCATAAATTATTTAATATTGAATTATTTTGATGTTTTTCAAGTAGGAATGAATTTTTATCAGTTATTGCACACCCACGCCCTCCCAATTGGCTATCATGGTCAAGTTGACATTCTCGAACCTCCACTTTTGAGTTTTCGAATTTTGATCGCATTTTGTTACGTACAGTCTCTTTTTTCCGGGGTCGCAATCTAAACATCTCACGTTACCTCCATGCATAAACCACTGTTTCTCCTGAAATATTAAAAAAAAAAACGAAAACAGTAGATTATTGTCGATACATAAGAAGTTGAGAAACTATAATAGGAGTACATACGACATCATATTTCCAATATTGATTGCCTTTCATTCCGTGGCACGGATAGAGAGTAATATCGGCCTTATCGTTAGGATCGGAAACGTCCAGACACATCGTTTTGCCTTTAACTCGCAAATCTTTGTGCCACGTCAATGTGAAATTCTGTTCGGCTTTTTTGTTTGTGTCTTTAATGCATTGCGATAGACCGACCACTTGGTCTCTTTGCTTATTCTTGGCATCCACGCACAATTCGGGAACTCCCAAATTTCTAATCTGCAACAACAATAATGAATAACGTTTCGTTTCCATCTCCAATACACAAAAAAAAAGAAACGGTTATGGTCACCTCTCCCATCCCAAAGTCGCCCGGTTCGATTGGAGGATATTTCAGCGGCAAATCGAAAGCGACATTCTCCATAAACCATTTAAACGGTTTACAGTGCAACTTATCTCGAAGCCCTTTCTGCTCGCTCAAATCCCCCGGATCGATATCGCGATAATGAGGTCGTCTCATGTACAGATACTCGGCGTATTCGTCCATCCACACTTCGGCGACGCGACGATAATTCTGAACGAGAGAAACACTTTCAGTATTTTAATTTGGCCAATCGGATGGACGCTAATCGACTCACCCTCCCGACGAAATCGCCCTTGCCTGGATTCGGAAACGGGGCGTACTTTCGATAGATGTGGCCCACTCTGGAACAGGGCGCGTCCACCATCAGGCCGCCGCATTGCCAAATTTTAAAACTCAATTCGTACTGTTCGCCACCCCAAATGTCCAAACCGGAGTCGTAACCGCCCAATTCCCAGAAGAATTTCGTGGCTATCGCGAATAATCCACCCGCCATCACGGGACTCCTGTAATATCGATCGAATCATTCAAATGATTACATGAAAAAATTGTAGATGCACTCACTTGAAAGGTTCGGTCGGGTGTTGTAAATCTTCCGATAAAAGTGGCAATCTCTTGTAGAAAAATTCCCAATCAAACGCACCTCTCGCCCCTTCGTCTTGAGCCCGATACTCGAACGTTTCATATTGGATCACGTCGATGAACGGACAAACGCACGTCTTGTAATCCTGAGCGATCGGTTCTGAGAATGAATCACATTTTCAATAAGTCATTCAATCGAAGAAAAAAGGTACGAACCCAATAAAGGCGGCAGCC
Organism: Salpingus planirostris; assembly: GCA_949788335.1. Taxonomy (NCBI): domain Eukaryota; kingdom Metazoa; phylum Arthropoda; class Insecta; order Coleoptera; family Salpingidae; genus Salpingus; species Salpingus planirostris. Next base: position 7,732,539 of record OX460924.1, on the reverse strand, counting down.
AGTTGACGTTCGCCTCGGTGTGCGAATCCAGGAAGACCAAAACGTCCGCAGTTGCCGCTTTAGCGCCGGCCAAACGCGCCCTTATCAAACCGGATCGTTCCGGCAAATGGATGGTGCGCACTTTCGACAAGTTGGCTGCCAAATAATCGTCCAGAGGCTTCCTGCTGAACTCTGCAAGTGAGGAAAACGATTTCGAAATTGTCTAGTCATTTGTAAAAACGCATCCGGACCTTTCGAACTGAAGTCGTCAACTAGGATGACTTCTTTGAGCAAATGCGACGGCGATCTGCTCACGACACTGTGAGCGGTTCGCAATAAAGTCGTCCAATGTTCGTTATGGAACGGCACAATCACGCTGACAGATGGCAAAGCTTTTAGGTATTTTTTAGCTCTACATCTGGGAATAATTGAAACAATGAAAACCGGATTTTTTTAGTGATTTTACAGGACGCTGTATTACCCTTTATGCCTAATATCGGGTATGGCTCGATCAATGGCGATTTTATCGCTCAATGCCGCATTGAATCCGTTCACTTTGTACAGTTTCTCGTAGTTGTCGGATTCCGTTGCAGAGAGGAATGCAGGTTTACCTTGCTCGCCCGTTCCTGCAATTGTAAAAAGTATTTACAACAAAGAATAGGAGAGGTATAAGTTCAAGTTTGTCAGGTAGAAATATGTGGATCCACTTTCTAATCATACATATACTACTGATATTGGTAATATTTGTGGTAATATGTATAAAACCTTGGAAAATATTAATAATTAATTGCTTCATTTGTAAAATATCTTATTCAAGAATTTTCAAACATACAAGGAGGTACCAGCCTAGGTAAAACTGCGACCTGGCAACTTGAATAATTCCAATGAAATTACACACAGGATAAAATAGTTTGCATTTTACACACGTCACCACAATAATAAGTATAACTTCAACAGGTAATTTTTGCAAGATTTGGACCCTTTATGAGTATGGAAATAATAATAGTTGAGCAATTATCACTTACCAGTTCTTGATAAATCTCTCTGGATAGCTTGATAATCGTGCCAATCGATTTTCTCATTACTTATAATTATTTGAGCCTAAAATTACGAATGGATACATTTAATATGAAGGGTGCTATTAACAACATCAATTACTTGGGCGGATTCTACAGGTTGTTTTGCCACTAAATCATCTTCATTCGGCAGCCCCCGAACTCCGGGTAAAGCATAATTCCGATCAACATAAACAGTTCGAATCACATCTTTCGATTTAAATATCCTGAATAAGAGCACAGTAAACACGACAGTGAGTCCGGACAACAATAAAAACTTGAAAACAGTTTTCAAATTCCTTCTCATTTTCACTCCTCTACTAGAAATATTATTTTCGAAAATTTCAATCGACACTACTACATTCCGACACGATCCAACAGTCCCACATCATCAACAGAACGTCTACTCTTATTAGCCAATTCACTGATAAAGCGTGTTATTTGTATTCGTCAAACACTGATAAGAAAATAAGGAATAAACAGGGAAAAGGTGAGAAAATATGACACTGACAACTGATTGACATAACCAACTTAACCTAGCTTTTCGCCACTCACCTTCACTAAATTTCTGTGAACCAATCGCATTAATCAACAGAATGTGGCTGACCAATAAGGATTGAAGACTGTTGCATTGGATTCACTTTGGAATAGATCTGTCACTTTCACTAGCAAATAGGTTTAGAATCACAGAGTGTGTGAATCACAGAGAACTCATACCACAGAAATTGTTAAAAAATTACCGGTTGCAAGTTATAAAATGTAATATTCAGATAGAGGTAGTAAATAAGACGCACGTTCACTTTACTACCCCCTGGCCCGGCCCGATTCGTTTTAATTTCGTAACAAGTAATTGTCCGGCGCCCCGATACTTTTTTGTCGCTCTTATCAGTTAAATGAATGAGAAACTTATTATACAGCCTCATTCATTAACATCAGTCAGGAAATGATTATTACTTTATTAAATATCAGTTTTCACTTTTGTTTTTTCATTGAAATTATCAAGAAAAATAAATCGCTACCTACCTAATAGTGTCTCAGAGTCTGTAATACAGGGTGTCCCGTAATTCGTTGGCAATATTTTAATGACGTATTCCTTGATGAAAATGATAACGAAAACTTCCTATGGACCTATGTCTGATTTCTTATGATGACGGAGTTACAGGCCGTTAAAGATGAGGTATCGACAACAGTTTTTCCGAAATAACTTTGAAACCATTATCTTTTCTGAGACGAGTCCTGAGGATATCAATGATGGTATAAGCATGCATGATTACCCTTAAATTGACAAAGCTACCTTGAAGGGAAACTGGTAATTGGAGGTCATCCAGATGTTAAAGTGATTAATTTTTTATTTTCCTCTCCAGGAAAGTTTATTTTTCTTAGCGGAATCCAAACCGTCATCATTTCTTAACAAATTAAGTATCTCGTAATTTTTCGATTGGACACTCAGTTTAACAGGAAAATGCTGAAAACTGAGGGAGTGCAAACCAAAAGCAAGGGTCGTAAACCGTCAGAAATGTCTACGTCGCTTAGCATTCGATTTTCAGAACCAGTCATTACTCTTGCCAACAGTCACTTTGTCTATCAATCAACTGAACAATAATCTACTGACTGGTACTGAAAATCAAATGCTAAGCGACAAGAAAATTTCTGGCGGTTTACGACCCTTGCTTTTGGTTTGCACTCCCTCGGTTTTCAGCATTTTCCTGTTAAACTGAGTGTCCAATCGAAAAATTACAAGATACCTAATTTGTTAAGAAATGATGACGGTTTGGATTCCGCTAAGAAAAATAAACTTTCATGGAGAGGAAAATAAAAAATTAATCACTTTAACATCTGGATGACCTCCAATTACCAGTTTCCCTTCAAGGTAGCTTTGTCAATTTAAGGGTAATTATGCATGCTTATACCATCATTGATATCCTTAGGACTCGCCTCAGAAAAGATAATGGTTTCAAAGTTATTTCGGAAAAACTGTTGTCGATACCTCATCTTTAACGGCCTGTAACTCCGTCATCAGAAGAAATCGGACATAAGTCCATAGGAAGTTTTCGTCATCATTTTCATCAAGGAATACGTCATTAAAATATTGCCAACGAATTGCGGGACACCCTGTATAGTGTCGTGTTTTTCATTATAGCGCAATATGTCAGCGCCTTATTATCTTATTATTTCTATCGATTCGTTACCTACTCGTTATAGGTATTATGTACCAATAGGTAGGTATATCGATATAAAACAATAAGCAAATAGGTACCAAATTTATTCATTAGAATTTCTTTTCATACGTATAAAATGTGGGGTGTTTGGGAGAACGCTTGCGCTTCCCGTTTCAAAAGTTGGATTGAAGAGTAAACCGTCCCAACTCCGGACGACGGCGACGCATGGCGTCAGTTGGCGTCGGTAGATCGCGTGAAACGCGTCCACCTAAAAATACACTTCGGCGTTGTCGTGACTTCATCCAAATCTAAACACATATCGCACGCAAAATTCACATGAGACCGCATAGGACATCACGAAAACTGTTTGGAATTTTTCTCGAAACCGAGTACCTATATTAGTCTTACGGTAAGCAATCCCCAATACTTGATTATTGTTGTGAATTTAATAAATGAGGGAGCAACCACTTGAAACTTGGGTGCCTAATTAATTGATACTACCAGCAGAACGCATACATACATCAAAAATGGTTTCTTCATCATTGAGTCGTATGTACATACTCTGATGAGGGAAAAATTTTCAGTAAAACACATTCTAGTAAAAATAGACCAAAATTCAGAGATGTGATGTCTCGCTTTAAATTTAGAAGTAGATAGGTGGTACTCAATTTTACTGCTGTTATACCGCTACTACTTTTAATAGTGGCATATATTTACTACTGGCATTTTTCTTATTAATATTTTTTGTCTAACACAAGAGGGGTAAACCGCCGCTGAAACTGTCTTGTAAAATAGGAATTGCTCGTGACTCTTGCGAATACCTTTGACTGAAATTACTTAATGCCAAGGAAAGAAAACGACAAGACCAAAAGGATTTGATTCACATCTGACATCAGCCCCTATAGTCGGTGTGTTGTTCTGGTGAAAGATGCTTGCAAAGGTGGAACTCGAATCTGCAAAAGATATAAATAATAACGTTGTCGTCGTTATTGAAGTTTCCACTTGAGCGTTTCATCCCATCTCCACCCAGCGAAATTTAAAATGATCCAACAAATTCCAATCAGAATTCAATTTCTGTGTCAAGTTTTTTTCGATTTTTGACGAAAAAGATTCAGATTTGATTCTCCGGAGGCGCCGGGACAAAATTTTCACTTCAATAATATTCGCCATCATCTCTCTGCATCATTGGGGTATAGCTAATAACTTCTTGATGGGATTATTTTGTGAATGAGGCCGGCAATTAATGATTCACGATCTGAATTGCTAATTAAAATATTTCGAGTGTTTTCTGTGTTCACCATCAGCTTCTTGGTAATCTTTAGAGCAAATTCATGAGATTTACATATTTCATAATTCATCAAGAAATTTCCTTTCCGGGTTTCCCCTCGATTATTCATCACATTCGACGTGCAATTATTGTAATTTCGCGTTCTGAAAAAAACAACGAGACGGATTATAATTGATACCAACTTCTTAACGAATGCGCCCCGTCCCTGATTGATATTAAAGAGAAATTATGTAAATTTTCACTCGTTGTTTAACGACATGACTTGGTAATTCCATTAAACTATGATGATGAGCGTGCAGAGATGAGTGTATTAGATTCGGCGCGAGCTACATACGCAAATTGAATTATCGCCCTCGAACTGGATGAACTTATTAATAGACAGTCTAATCCGACATACTTCATCCATATAACTAATCGAAAAGTAAGTAAAAAATACATTCGAAAAGGAGTTATTAAGATTTTCTACCGCCAACCGCTCCATATTTTCATGACACATCTTTTTTAATATTCATAATGGGAAAAATCGCGTGCGTTCTGGCCATATTTATTAAAGTGAGTATAGACAGTCTGAGTTTTATTTTTATCGTAAATAAACATTAAAGGTATAGGTATACAGAGAAAACAAAAATCCATGAAAAGTGAAAACAATCCTGAAAGTTATATGTACATACATTATCGCGAGGAATGATTTCTTTACCCGCTATTATTATTTATAGTGGTTTTATCTAATCAGTGGGTAACTTTATGATAAATTCCGCACAATACTAGACGAGGAAACGAAAGGATAATATCCATGAAAAAACATTAATCAATTTTGTAAAACGTTGAAGAAAATGTAACTTCACCTACATACCTACTTAATACATTTAATTTCGGGGTACAGGATGATGATTATGTAAAAATGGGTTGCACGATTTCGAAACGGTGTGCCTGTTTGCAAGGACGACGCCGCACGAGCACGGCCTACGAAGAAGAAACGTCCAGTTCCAGATCCATCGAAATCGACGTCCAACCCAAACAGCAATCCGCCTCGTCGAATAAAACCAAATCGAGATGTCTCATCTGCAGATTCCACCTGCCCAAGAAAATCCTCTGCTGTCTCAAGGAGGACAACATGAGCATGACGAAAATCGAAAGAAGTAAGTAATTAACCGCCACTCCTCTCTATAACTTGTAGGTAGTGCCACACGCGTCAATTCAGTAATAAAGCATCGCAGGATCAATTTCGATTCGACACGGGAAATATGAAAGCCCTCTTCCTATAATTTGAAATCGCTTCGAAAAGCTCCGCTTTGTTGGTATAAGCCTATTCGCGACCGATTCCCGGATTAAAACGGCAGATAATAATCCGGTAATTGAAGAGAGGAGACCTTCTCTCTCTGATGAAGCAAAATCGAAATAAATCAAGTTCGATATACCTACGCCATAATAAAGGCTTGAAGTGGTAAAACGCGTCAATTCTGGAATCAATAGCAAATAAATGTGCGCGGCCTCTTTCACCTCAGAATTCGATAGCCAAAGTGATGGAATCACCGCGGATAACGTTAGTACAAAGGCAAATTAAACATTTGACTGAATAATCACTGAATGCGATGGGTAATTTTACGCAAAAGGACTATATGCCGTAAACGGAACTCGGGATAATTGGCTTGCCTAGAATAATGGTTTATTTTGCAGCAGATACGTATGTATACCTGAATCCTTCGATAATTACACGTGACCATCGGAAATGCCGACTAATCCTCTTACTTAATTGATTGGCCGCCCCGATTGTTCCATTCACACAAAACGCACTATTCAATTTGCGTCATCCCTGCAAGCGTTGAAAAAGTGTTCCTATTATAGCGGGTGATTAGAATAAATTGTCTTTATTACCAGACGGGGAGTTGTCCGAATTAATTATTTCTGATGGGTGCGGTTTATTTGTTTGAGGTGGAAATGTCGGTAAAACACAGCACCAAAACAAATAAATGTGAGGTGATGAAGACGGGGTATATTCTTCGTCGTCTTGTTGTGGTGGGACAAACACCGTAAATTATTATCAACTTTGTACGCGGCCATCGGGATGATTTATTCCAAGTTTACTTAGGTACCTAAACCTATGAAATACTCGCCGATAATATACAAATTGCACCCATTTTTCATAACAACACGGAGAGGCGTAATTAAATAATAATTAGATCAAGTTGCGTTTATTTAAAAGCCATTCGACATGCAAATTTCGTCCATCACCCTTCACAGCCACATACACTCTCTGCACGACCGAAAAGCAATCGGAAAAGTTTAATCCCATTTAAAAAGTCATCATCTAGTTAAAATTTCAACAAACATTCATTTTCTGTAAGGCTCCCTTAATGAGACTGGTCGTGTTAGGTTTCGCAAAGACCTTTTATAAATCATGAATAAACTTGAGTCATTATGCTAATTTACAAACTGCCCCTGCAGCAATTATTAAAGCCGTTGATGATTTATTTACTCTGGCTCCTTCTGAATGTCTTATTCTTTTCGTAGGCGCTCTTGTCATATTTGAACTTGAATCGTTACTTACATCACACCTGCTCTGCTGCACATGATATAGGTAGTATAATTAATCCGATTTCGATAATTTGTCTCTTTAAAAATCCTAGAATCCGTACAAATTCCAGTTTTAGCTGAGACTATGAACATCGTAAAGCTGTAATAAAATGATAACTACACTCACCGTAAAAAATGGCGTTGCGTTGTCCCAGTGGAAAACCTTCATTTCCTTGCGACGACGTTTATTTTATTAACGTCCGTAAGAGAATTTCACGCACACACATAGAAGTACACGACTTTAATCATCCGACACTATACTGTGCAGGATAACACTGCCGGATGGACCGAAGAAATGTAGGTAATACAGGTACCTAATACCAGAGGCACAACTCCCTCAAATCAAATGTAGCAAAGCGGAGGGACAAAATAAAAACAAAAAGCAGAATCGGAAAATATGCAACACACGAAAACTAAACAGGGGCGTTTATTGCGTTACGACCCTGATGGAAAGAACGAAACGTCTTTATCCTATGTGCATGCGAACGGGTGATGTTGCGCACAAATTCGTAATATTTTCCACGTCCCTTTTGATGGTTTGTTCAATTTAGAGGCGTTTTGTGTGTGAAAGCCATTTCATGTGTAAAGAGGAAACTACAATGCATACGACATACAATTTTAGGCGGTTCGAATGAAAAAATTATAAAATAAAACGATTTCATTGGTTAAAAAATATGTATCCTGCATGCGTAAAATGGGATATTTTCTTTTTTATAAATGTTTCGAATGTTTTCCTTATCAACACATACACTCGGAAGAGAGTTTTCCCTCAAGATCTTCAGAACCGTTGGAAGGAAGGATTATGTAAAGATCCTGTGTGCTCATGCGACGCTGAAAACGAATTTCGAATATAAAAATAGACAAAAAGCAAGTCGAGAGGGAAGAATTTGTATGTGTAAGGAATAAGTTTATGTAGGAGAATAAGAAAAAACATTAAAAAAAATCGTTCCTGAATTCGATTTTTCTTGTTTTTCCAGCCATTAAAGCGACCCTCTTGATCCAGAAATGGTATCGTAGATATATGGCCAGATTGGAAGTGAGACGTCGGTACACATGGACGATTTTCCAGAGCATAGAATACGCCGGTGAACAGGACCAAGTCAAGGTATGACGATAAAAATACTGTGAAAAACAAAGAGTAGGTGATTTTTCGCTGCGGAATTATCGATTTCTCGGACGATTGCTTCAATCCCCTTAGAAATGAATCACGGCACGACGAAGAAATGTGTGAAAATGTGACCGCAAGGAAGGTGAAAACCCGACAGGACACTCCCAATCGATAAAACTCCCACAATCGCTGCCTCTATACCTAAGCTCTCCTGGGTGGAAACTCATTTCTTACAATCATCATAATAGTATAAATAAAAGCTCAAACGGAAGAAAAAAACTAACTATCGGTAGGTAGGTATATGGGAGAAATGAAAAAAGGGGCGATTTGTCGGATTTGTGGAAATCGCGGCTAGAAAATTTCCCTCTCACAATCTGCCGCATAATATCGCTAAAATCGTGTGGATAAAACAAAGCTAAAACACACTTTTTCAAACATATCACTCACTCCGCAATCTGATTGGCACCGGTTTCGTCCTGTTTTCGCCACATTGAACGCAGCTTTTGCACATTCACCACCACGATGAGAATAACACCGCGATTTCACATCATTTCAAAGCAGAGAGATATGTAAATCCGCGGTAATCGTAATACGACGTCTTTAACTATCCGTGTTCCGTCGTTCCTGGTATGTAGGTCCTCCGCAGGAACCCGAGGGTAATTGCGGTCGGTCCCGGGGGAGATAACCTGCATCAAATAATCGTACGGCCCAAATGTAAATCTATAAAGAGAGGACGATATGCGAAACACGCGAGAGGTTTTGGTTTGGTTTTGGGCACAAACTCTCTCTCTGGGTTATACTGCATCGTAATCAATACTCCGTCTCGAATAGGAACCCCCAACGAAAAGTGTGTTTCAACTTATCAAACGTTTTACCTACATACCCAAATGAGTGTGTGTTTGCACAAGGGGCAAACTCGAAATATAATTCCTACACACAACTTGAAAATGTTTGCCACCTATTACTCTGATGTGTAGGTAAAACCCGCATCGCTCTATTTAGTATAGCAGAGAGTGGAGTTTGTAGACACTAACGAGTTACAAAACTGGGTCTTTAAAGGGTAAATACCGTGCTGATATTTACCTATACGAAAGTTTCTGATAGGAAATCGGGAATTTCATCGATTTCGCCCAAAATAAAACCGAGTGATTTTATTCTGATTTCAGCTTTACAATTTTTTCAATGCCCTCCTCACGCACATTCCAAACACGACAAATCGGACATCGGAATCCTCGACGGCTTCCAAGAACTCTTCAATTGGTGAGATCGCTTTATCAAAATTCAAAAATTCGGATATCCGAGTGTATCCCAAAATCCGAATAATACGATGGGCCAATGTTGGCTTTTGTAATCCCGATTCTATTTGCATAAAACTGGAGACGTGAAATTAGCATTTCAATTAAAAATTTAATCATACTCACAAGTGTGTTAATTGTCAACTCGAAAAACCCGCAAAATGATTAAAAATACATGACGAATACTATTATTATCCACTATACCTACATAATGAAATAATCTTTTGTCTTGCGGAAAAGAGGAGCTCGATAACATGAAATTCGAAGATGAAACTGACGAAGGTGAAGAAGAACTTCTAGAGGGAGGCGATCGCGATCACGGATTTAAAATTGAACTGCCTTTGGATGAAGAGCAATTGAAAAAATTGATAGAATTATATCGAAAGAGGAGGGTAAGTTGACGTTTTTATTTTTTCCGCCATTATTTTATACACTATGATAAGGGACGATGACGCGGGTTTAGCTTTAATATTATGATAAAAGTTGTAAAACTCCCCGGGAAACGTCCGTTGCATTGGCCGTAAAGCGTTATGACGTCCTTCCGCTGATGTAATGGAAATTGCAAAAATTTTATACGAGGACAAAATCTGTAAATAAACAAATTCGATTTTCTGTTTCGGTAGAAAGGGTTGTGCTTTTATCAAACTCATTTACAAACTGAAATTTACCTCATTAACCCTAAAGATTCTTCATCGAGATGGAGAAGAAAAGGATCGTCGAGTGTAAGTCAGGACGAAGTGGCGTCGTAGAATAATAAAAGATGATACCGTCCTGTAAATCATAAATGTTGGAAAATTGGTTGTGAAAGGATTCTTTTGATGCATACAGAAAGCATTCATTTTGCCCTATGTGTATTTTTATAGCATTACCGACTTCACGCTCGTTACGTCGCTGAAATCCTGAAAGAATCCATTATCAAGCTGAAGAGATTACCGAACTTGAATTTAGCATCCACCGCTATTTCTAAGCAGATTACAATATGCGGAGATTTGCACGGAAAATTGGACGATCTTCTCGTCATTTTTCACAAGGTAAGCAATATCTGACAAAGGTGAAAACTTACTATTTTCTGTGGGAAAGGAAAACTATGAGAAACCATTCTCCCGAAACTGGCACACATCGGAAAACTTTTCCACTAGACTAAATAAAAGGAATCATTGTAAATATTTTCATTATTAGATTCGGGGGGATCGCGATCATTTGATATTTGCTTTAGTTTAATTTAGATGCAAATTCGCAAATTTCACTCTAAAGTACAAATTCACCCAACTCTAGGATTGTGCGGTGAGAGAGGAAATGAGAAAACTCCAAGACGTCATCATCAATTTATCAAATTTAACTTTGAATTTACGACAGCGGTACCTATCCGATAATATGCGACCTTTCAGTCTAGACACATCGCCGAATTAAAATAAAACCAATATGACGATATAATATTCAAATTTCCATTAACTTATTTAAGCGGAAAATCAAAATACGCGTGGCAAATGAAATAATTATAAAAATAAACACATCATAATAACGTATCAAGATCGTGAATAAATGATATTTGATGATGGCACCTAAAACAAGGGAAAGGTCACAGTATCAGTATTAAAGAAGACGAGACGACATTATCGATATCACTTACCCCAAGAGGCAATATTCTGTTCCCTCACTTGAAAAAAAATACCCATATCTACCTAATATACTTATTCCGATCCAAAAAAGTGTTTCCTTTTTTAGAATGGCTTACCGTCTCCGGAAAATCCGTACGTTTTCAATGGTGATTTCGTAGACAGAGGCAAACGCGGAATTGAAGTTCTTTTGGTACTCGTCTGTTGTATGCTCGTTTATCCCGGCGGAGTTTTCCTCAACAGGGGCAACCACGAAGACCATATCATGAACTCCAGGTATGATGATGATTACTGAAGAAAAAGACACCGCCTAGGTATAACAAATTTATGTGATATCGTCCTATAGGTACGGATTCATCAAAGAAGTTCAATCCAAATACAAGGTATGACAAAGTTATACGAGTGAAGGCGGCGGGCGATGATTTTGATAGACCGTAAACGGGTTTTTCGAATATCGTCGAGTGTATTATCCCATAAAGCCAGAGACTCGCGCTTGATATCGGCATCGATTTCGTGTCTGTCGGCCCGTCGCCCCAGTCCACTCTTTCTCTCGCCGGAACGTTTTAATTCGAGAGATGTGTCACATTATGTCGAGGGTGAGATACTTTCACGCCGCATAAACATCCACAATAAATTATTATCGTTATTATATGCGTAGATATGATGAACTTACGCGAAATTCGAAGGGCAGCGCGAATGAATCGATGCTGATATAATCGCTAATTTGCATTTCTTATCGCATTTTGCAATTGGTCCTAATTTCAGAGAAACGCCGAGAAACTGTTGAAATTAATCGAGGGAGTTTATCGGTGGCTGCCGCTCGGCACCATAGTCAACAATAAAGTATTGATAGTGCACGGAGGCATCTCAGATACGACCGATTTGGATTTGATACGCAGTCTTGACAGAGGAAAAGTGAGATTCGCCTAATAAACGCTACACATATAGGGCAAGTCTGAAAGAATTGTATTTTGCAGTACGTTTCTCTATTGAGACCGCCGATGAACGACAGTTCGGCACCCGGATCGGATATTATCGATAAAGTCGAGTGGAAACAGGTACAGGTGATGACATTATTCCGAATGAAGGATAATCGGCGAATCGGTTTGTCAGGTTTTCGATATCCTGTGGTCGGACCCTCAAGTGGGCAACGGGTGCATCCCGAACGCACTCAGAGGGGCCGGGACTTATTTCGGGCCGGACGTCACCAAAAATTTCCTCGAAAAAAACCGAATGCTGTACATCGTCCGATCGCACGAATGCAAATCGGAAGGATACGAAGTGATCCACGACAATCTCGTAACGTGTTACAATTTTTCAATAACTAAAAGTAGAAGACATGTATAAATGAGGAATAAAATGGTTCTAGGTGGTGACGATCTTCTCCGCGTCCAATTATTACGAATTGGGTTCGAACAAGGGGGCCTACTTGAAGTTGGTGGGGCCGCAGCTCGATACGCATTTCGTGCAGTACATGGCGGCGGCCGGCAGGGCCAAAAGGCTCACCTTCCACCAGAGGATCGGCCTGGTCGAGGCGTCCGCCATACGGGAACTGCACGGACAGATCATGGCCAACAGAACGCGCCTCGAACGCGAGTTCCTCAAGGCGGACCCTCAAAACTCCGGTACCATACCTACAAGCGCCGAAATTTATCATGAATAATTAGATTTTCGCTGATATTAGGGTGCATTAGTCTGAGCGAATGGTGTACGGCGATGGAGAACGCGACCGCTTTGGGGTTGCCCTGGAGGATGCTGAAGGAGAAATTGGTGACTGTCGACTGCGAAACGCAGAAAGTCAACTACAACAGCACTTTCGAAAACATAGGCAATCACAAAATCAACGTAATAACTACTTAGTCGCTTTATTCATAAACCGATCTGTATGTCTAATAACGCGATTTGTTTTTGAAAAACGTTTAGTCCGTCCAAGGGGCCAGCACGGTAGTGGAGACGTTGTACAGGAACAAGAGCAGTCTCGAGGCAATTTTCCGGATCATTGACAAAGACAATTCCGGTGAGTATACGTTTTACCATAGAACGCGAAAAAACCGGAACGAATCCCGCTCTCCAGGTTTCATAAGTTTGGACGAGTTTTCCGAGGCCTGTAATCTGATAAAGGAGCACATGCCCAGTCCGATAACGCAAGAGCAGCTGCAAGAGATCTGCCGACTCATGGACATAAACAAGGACGGTCTGGTCGATCTGAACGAATTTTTGGAGACGTTCCGGTTGGTCGATCCGGAAAGTCGCAAGGAACTGCTCTACACGCCGACCAAAGTGACCGACGTCGAGATTAATAATGGGGGAATCGGGGAAAATCGGCCGCCGGTTTCGCCTTCGCAAATACAAATCGCACCACAGCAGGCGGACAACGATAGCGCTGCTGCGGTAAAAGCGGGAAGGAATTCATCTTCGGCAGATTTCAATGGGAAAATCGATTCGGCGGTTGCCGAAAATTCCGCGCCCGATAATAAAGACGAGTCTTCCCATCTCACGAACGCTTGCATTATTAAAAACAACAGTCACTCGCCGTTATCCATGCACAAAAATATTTTACCTCAGTCTCCCGTTCTAAGCAATCGGCGAGGTGATTGAAACTTTCGGCCCTTCTTCTATCGATTCTAAAATAAATAAATATTCATAAAACATATCTTTTCGAATTAATAAATAAAAAAAAGACTATATTAATGTGTTCCTCTGTATGTTTTTCGAATTTGTCTTGAACGGCGTGTCTTGAATACATACAACAACTTTTACGCTTTTCAAGCTGATAAAAAGACCTATAATAAACTTCAATTATCTAGCTGGAATAACTGCTTAATTATTCATCAACGATGAAATATCTCAATATACCTACATATTTGATGTATAAAAAAACGTTTGAAGTAAGATGATGGTGATGATTGTGTGGTCGTCACCTCATCAATAAGAAACCGTCGCAATAAATATGTGCTTATTACAATTATAATAATAATTATATGACGATGTATGTACTCCCATGTAAAATAATATTAATAATGTTACGATATTATTATACCATATTTATAGTCTATTTATTATCTATCATCTATAGAAAATAAGGGGCCAGTTTATGAAAAAATTATATTATACTAAATGAAAACTGTTGTTTATGAAACTTTTTCCTATACAGAGAAATTTATATCATCCATCTACAGCTTATACATAATTTATGTATGTATCTACTTGTATTTGTGAATTCTCCATCATGAATGTGATATTATTTTTATATTATAAATACAAGTTTAATAATTAATTTATTAACAAAATACCGATTATACACATACCTACCTACTATACCGAGGTATACTTGATTAATGATTTTTGCATTTATGTAATTATAAAAATTATGAATTTATTATTTTTCTATCATTTTCAATTTTTATTAATTTATAAGCTCAAATTGAAATGGAATTTTCTGATGTTTATTTTTGTATATGTAATTACCTACACCTAAAACGTGCCAAATTAATAATGCGATTCAGTTTATTCAACTTTTGAACATCATCATCATCATCGTATTTTCTTTAAAAAAAGTATTGTATGCATTGCATAAGATACCTATAACCATGAAAGAGGGCACAAATAAAATTATTATCCAAAAATAAGAGTACCAATAAACTCAATTACTAATTATACAAAAAATAAAGTCGTGCGCGCCTTGTAAAAGTATTTAGAATTTATGATAAGTGAAAAGTTTATTATTTTTGTCGTTTTTATTCAAGCTTTACTTGTTACCTGTATAATATTAGGTATACCCCTGCTGTGCTATACATATTTGGAAAAATGGTTTAAATTGCATTAAATGTATTAATTTTACACGAGTATTCTATTTCAATTCATACATTGTCTATGACTGAGATGACAACCACCAAAACCATTTTGAGGACCACTGATAATTCCTTCAAATAACTCCCACGTCAAATGTCAATAACGTCAAAAGGCCGCAAGACTTTTAGGTTATAATCTGAAGATTTTCTCTCAAAAAACGAAAGAATATTAATGAATTGATGGCTTCAACGGTGAATGTTTGCAGTTATTAACTAAATGCAACTAATTATATGCATTTTAGGGGATTAAAACGTTGGCGAAATTTATAAAACCTACAATTTTTGATCGAGGCACAGGGGCTCTTCTTCCGGAAGCCTATAAAAAGTTTTATCAAGAATGGAAATTGAGCGAACCCACAGCCGTGCATTGCATACCCGAAGAAGGAAAATGGAAAAGGGACGAATTAACCGGAGAAGTGTAAATTTTTCTGTTCTCCAAATTCCATCTAATAATATAAACTATGTATATCAGGAAACCCATTCAAAATTACCCCATACCTGTCATGAATCCACCAGAATCGAATTTTCATTTATGGGGAGGCGAAAGTGTGGTCCAAGGTTTTCAAATTCGTGGTGACATGAAACGGAGAGTGCCTCATTTCTGGATGCCGGTATTAAAACGTTCCGTCGTCTACAGCCAAGTCTTGGACAAATATATTTCCGTCATCGTCACCGACAGGACCATCAGTTTAATCCATTCCAACTACGGATTCGACCACTATCTCCTAAAAGTAATAAATTACCCAAAATAATATCATGGATGATATTAATGAATACTTTTATTTGCAGAGCCCGGCTTGTGACTTGAAATCATTGTTAGCTTGTGGAATCAAACGCAAAATTCTTCAAGAATTGGATAGAGGATGCCCGACTTACGCTAAACAACCCGAAAAACAAAAGGAAATATTACAGGATTACAAACAATACTTGACCACCGTAAGCATTATAGTTCAATATTTAAATTTTCAGCCGTTGCAATTATTAATACGCATGTTTAGTACACCCGTGAAGAAATCGAATGGTACGGATATTCGTTTAAAGCAGCCTGTAAGAAATTGGAGCGTTCGATTGAGGTTCAAAATCAACCGATTCCATTAAAACAAGTGTACCGAACTGAATTAATACAAAAATTGAAAGAGGCTCACGATAAAGAGGGAGTAGACGTAGAGGAAGTTGCACAGTAAGTTTCTCAACTTCCATTTTTTATTGGTGTCATAATAATCATTTACCTCTCATAGGGGAAGCGGATCTTGGCTACAGAAGATGAATCCATTTGGTAAAAAACATGAAACATGAATAAGTTTTGTTTTGATAGACATAGATATAGTAAATAAACTTTGGAGATTTTGTGCAACAAAATTTTGAGGAATAAATGAAATTCTTTATCCCATTCTTGATTAGTATTTTTTTTTGTTCACAATCAATAAGTAAAATCATCTAACTGATGGTACAATCTAAATCTCCCGTTTTCGGGAGACAATCTAATGTAACTGCAACGGCACGTGTCATATAAGTCATTGTACCGTAACAGCCACTCGGAGCGCTATCGTAAAAGTGCTGGCAAATATAGGCGGCGCCACCGCACAACAGACCGCCAGTTCTGGAGCCCTCTCGCAACTCTTTCGGTTTGGCGCAGCAAAGGGTCGCATCTCCGTCGCATTTCATCTGGGGAAAAAAAATGAATTCAATGGAAATTCAATAAAGTTTCGTATATTTCATTATACTTGATGATCCAAGAAAAGTTCGTTCGCCATATGAACCAATTGCTCGACTTGAATTATTCCCCCTAAACTAGGAGCGACATTGTATTCGGAAACCAAAGTCAAAACCATCAAAGCCTCTACGATTAATTGTCTGTATTCCGGTTGTGGGATCGTATTCAAAACTGTCTCGACGGCGAGGGCGAATTTCAATTCGCCGGAAGTCATTTCTTGAGTCAGACTCTGTGGCAAGACTTTACCGGCAATATCGATACCTAGGCACTTGAAACAAAACATTCAAATATTACACTGATGATGAGAATTCAATTATACCCTTTCTAAAACTTCCCAAACTCTGGGATAAAAATCTCTAGGAACTCTATTGAGAGCGCCATCTAATCGACGTCTCCGGAGCCATTGTCCTTGTCTATCAGAATCACCCGCATTATCGTCAGAGTCCTGGCCTAGACTGATGTGACTTTTCTTACTGATTCTGCTCGATTTGTTACTGACAATCGAGAAATTGCCTCTCCCAACTAGAAATTCATCATATTAATATACAATGCATTTTGTTGATTGTTGCTAAGAGGTGTTATGGACGATTCGAATAATAATTGGATTTACCGCTACTTATGGCGAATTCCTTGCCGCTGATGATGTGATGCAACAAATTCTTCATTTCGAAAGGACTCAAATTGAGTAAATGTTCGGAGGCTTCGTCCCCGTCGCAAATCAGAGTCCTCGACAGTTCGGTCGCCATGACCTGAATTATGAGCCCGACCCTGAGACGCAGCATTTCCAAAAATAGTTGCGGCTCGGTCCTGATAAACATGGCCAAGTAGACGAGCAACTCTTGAGTGAGCATGGCGGTGCTGTCATCTTCCCCATAAGCCTCGTGTATCAACGTCCTCAAATCGCCTTCGGGCAGTGGCGCTATGATCGTGTGCTCGTTGTTGGGCGGCATGCCGACCGTGATCTGTTTCTGTCGTACGAGCAGATCCGTCACCGCCTTGGCCAGATCCTCGACCCGTTTGCCCAGCATGCCGGCCGTGTGCCTCACCAGTCCCCACATTTTCTGTTGGCACGCCTTCTCGTACAGCCCCTTGAGCAGATCGCGCACAGTGATCGCCTTCCCGAACTCCAGCATGCCGGTGAAAAAGTCGAGACCTTTCGAATCGACCAGATACTGCAAGATGTCGCCCTGTTCGTCGAGCGATTCCGACTCGCGCAACATCGCGAACAGCTCGTCCACTTCCGTGTCGGCGTACTGCGCTTCCGAATTGTTCTTGTGTCTCGATACGCTTATGACGGGCGGACTGTTCTTTTTGGATTTTCCTTCGGGCGGCTGCTTTTCCTTCGCTTTCTCCATAGTGACGAGGGTCTCATTCTCTTCGGGAGACGGAGATCGGACGTGTTCGCTGTGATCCACCGAATCCCAACTCGTTATGAACATCGAACCGCGTCTCTCCAAACTCGCATTTCCCTCCATGCCCAATGTGTCAGCTGGAAAAGTTTAACACAAATTATCAATCGGAACAATCACTGGTATAAGTAGCTATAATATTTCGATAACACCGAATTATTTATTATTACCAGTGTGAAGACGTATCGGCCGCATGAAAATACCACCTGATTTCAAAATAAATAACCTTCTCGAACCACAAGTATGTTTATATATACTCACAATCCACGTTGATGCATCTGGTTTTCTTGATGGCGCCTTTAACGGACATCCGCCTCCTCAACGTGACATGTCGATTCCGGCCACCCGAAGGCATCAAAAGTGACGACTTGGTCGACAGAGACTTGACCAAGTGCTCATCCAAATATTGATGCACTTGAGGATTCAGTTCTGAAAAACACAAACTCATATCATTATGGACCTTTTTGATTCTGCCATAATTCTTACTATCCGGCAATCCGTCTTCATGGCACCCCAAAAAACTCAAATTCGTTATGCAACTCGTACTGAGGAAATCGCTTAGGTTTCCTAAAGTCACTCTGGTTCCGTTGATGTAGCCGGATTTCAATTTCTTCATCGTCGTCACCATCGCAAGCGGAATTTTCCCTTGATCTATACGCAGTTGTCACAATAAAGAATGATTAAGTAGTTTATCTACTTACATACATAATATCGATTCTTAAATGATTTAAATTGATCAGGCGACTAAGTATAAAGAACTAAAACTAGCAACATCAACGGGTACGTGCATGATACACAAAAACAAAAACATGGATATAAAAACCGAATTAATTACCTAAGTAACTTTTGGCCGCGACCAAAGTGATGGTGGGTCTGCCGAGCATGTTGCGCCAATTCATCGTCAAAAAGGCGAAATGCGTTACCAATTTATCGGCCAACAGAGCCACATCGTAACTCGTGTAATATTCATCGGTGTCGACGTTCTACGAGAAACAGAAACAACCACACGAAAACATGCATATCAACAAAAACCAACACTGATGGGATTAGAGAGTATAAGAGGCGGAATTAAATTAAAAAAAAAAACACGCGTCTGCCTGATCAATCGATTATTATAATATTTCGTCGATAAATTAGGTACCTAAATGTAAACGTCGACAGGCAATGGTAACTAGGGGACGTCCCAACATATTTTGCCAGCTAGACTTCAGGAAATTTATTTCGCTCTTGCAAATATCGATCATCAGTTCGTAATCGGACGCAATATAATTGCGAGACATGTCCGTAAACTAATAATAATCCACACACAATTTATTTATTCGTCGTATAATTTAATAAACCATTCACTCGTTTATAATTTAATATGTATACTAACTCACCTGCGGAGTGAACGCGAATATTTTATCGCCGAGTGTGTAAAGTTTACTCGTACTCAGAATGCCCACGTCTCTCGATTTGCGACCCGACAGCCCCAACTTTTTGTTCCTGCCCAGATAAGTGTAAAGATGGGACAAGACTCGAGCCGGTTGCACTTCGATCGGCGCGACCTCTGCAATAGTTTGCACCATAATGTCGTGTTCGGCCAATCTGTCGCGAATTTCGTTATCTTCGGCCAAAATCACCACCTGCACGACCACGTCCGGCTTCTTTTCCGAGCAGAGACGACGATTCAACGGATCCAATTCACCGGGGGCTAAAAATCCCTAAGTAATAAACGAAAAACAAAATTCATCAAAGTTTCATGATCATAAGAAATAAAACCTCACCTCTTGAAGTAATTTACCCAGAATGTACAAAGATTGCGCCCACAAGAACGGGCAATGGCCTAGAGGGATCCTCTGTTGTGTTCCGGGCTCTTTATATTCGGCCGAGACGAATTCTGCTGGTACCGAATACAATTCAGGAACTAACTTCAAGCCGTCTTCGGTCCTGATCATAATCTACAACAACGAAAAATAATTTCGGACAGCCAACAAGTGTTTTACAGACTTCTTCGAGTTGTTGGGTGTAATCGGCCGCTTCTTCTTTGCATCCACGGAAACAAAAATCGAGAATCAGATAACAGAAGAAGAGCGGCCATTCACATTCGATGTTTTCAAACATTCTCAACTCCCACGGTTCATAATACAATCTACTGGGATCCTCTTTCGGGGTTTTGTAGCCGTCTCTCAAAAACCGTTTGCACCCGTACCTCCCTTGCAATTTCTCGATGATCGTATCTCGAGTGAACTGGAGCAAGGCGGGATCGTCCACTGCGAAAGCCGGGAAACTTATAACGGACAACAGTCCACTGTCGATCTCTTTCGAACTGGACTCTCTCGGTAGCATCGACTAAAACAAATTAACTTTTTCGAATCGGAACGAGAAGCAAATACCCACAATTAAAGATACCTGTAAAACGGCTTGACATTTCTGCGCTTCATCGGCCAAGACGTGTATGATGCTGTAGGGCCCTCCGCGCGCCCCGAACAGATCCAGTTCGTTCATGGCCTCGAGGGCGGCCTTGGCCATTCCGATGGAACTGGCGTTCAGTTCGGGCAGACCGTGATTGGTCTTGTCGCCCCTCTCCCAGATGCCGTAATCGGGAGTGCAGTAGGCGCACTCGATGTAAAACACCAAATTCTGAATGAAAGCGACCTCGTCCAAGTTGAAAATCACTTGAAGTCCGGACGCCGTCATCTGGGCCAACACTAGAAGGTACAAAGAGATGGCGTCGATTTGCAGGTGGCCCCACTCGCCGTCGCCGACCACCGCCTGCCCCGTCCTCGACGAGTACTTGGCGTGCAGACAGTCGAGCGGGTTCTGCGTCTGCTTGAACTTTTCCACTTTGTCCTTTTGCTGCATCATCGCCATCAGCAGGCCCCGCATCAGTTTCACGCACGACTGCTCCAGCTCGTACGTCTTGGCCCGGTCCTCGTCCTGATCGGCCATCTTCTTGTAGGACATGGAGAGGCCCCAGACGGCCAGCACGCAGTACACGTTGTCCCTGATCCAGGCGTGATCGTTCTCGACGCTCGCCGGAAACAGACCCGTGACCGGATTCTGATGGGACATGACGATCCTGTGCACCAATCGCTGGTAGTAGTCCAGGCGGACGCCCGAATTGCTTCGGCTACGCATTTTCGGCCCTTTCGTTTAGACCTTATCACTCGAAAACACTAAAAATAAACCTAGGTGGAGACATTTCAAAGTCACAAATGTCACTCGGAAATGTTAGGTTAAAGATGAGATGTGACAGCCCTGTCACTGTCACTTGTCAATTACTCAGTGTTGCCAACACGAAAACTTCAGGGTAGGGGTCGGAAAGGCGATGGATTAAATTGCGGATTAAACACCTACAAAACAGAGATACAGAAACGGACTTTTTCAACTGCCTTATTATTATCTCTTGCACCTACCTGTATAGAAATAGACACAATCACTGATTTCTCTCACTTTTCTGAAATGTGGCGAGAAAGAAGGGAGCACCTACCTTTCGTTGGCCCTTACGGCTAAGGACTCCAACGTTGCCATCTACTTCTTTAACGGACCTACTGTAAAGAACAGAAAACGATCGTTAATTTCGATTTTCTCAAGTGACTTTATAAATATTTACCCTTTAAATCCCGTTTCTCGCTGTAGCGTCATCCTTGGACTGGCACTACCATGAAAAGTCCACTTTATTCGCACAAAAAACACCACTGAACTCGCGCACTCGGACTTTAACTTTTCGAAATATTCGGACTGCACTCGCGAACTTCTTGTGAAGTCTAAAACGCACAATGGCCACTCACGATCGCGACCCGCACTCGTTGTTGAAGTTTCAGCCACAAAGTGAGACCTGAAATTAAATGGGAGGGTAAATATGCAGAAAAAAATACAAAATTGTGATATTTTTACCTTTATGGTCCTTAGTGGCTAGCTCAATGCCCACCTCGCGAACCGCTTGAAAAAGCTCTCGCAGTTTCCATCTGCGGCCGCCGGCCAAATCCTCCAAGGATGAAACTGTAACAAAAATTTGAATAATTAGCGAAAATAAAATGCCTAGGGATTTTCTCGTATTTTCACATACTTACCTGGGGATGAAACAAACACAAAATCACTTTATTTATCTCACTACCACTTCTCTGAAATAGGGAGAAAAAAAGGGAAGCACCTACCTTTCGTTGGCCCTTACGACTAAGGACTCCAACGTTGCCATCTGCTTCTTTAACGGACCTACTGTAAAGAAGAGAAAACGATCGTCAATTTCGATTTTCTCAAGTGAATTTCTAAATATTTACCCTTTAAATCCCGAATCTCGCTGTAGCGTTCTGCTTCCACGGATCGGCACCACCGTGAAAAGTCCACTTTTACACACGGAAAGCACCACTGAATTCGCGCACTCGGTATTCAAACTTGCCGAAATATTCGGACTGCACTCGCGGACTTCTTGTGAAGTCTAAAACGCACAAAGGACACCCGCGATCGCGACCCGCACTCGTTGTTGAAGTTGAACTTTCAGCCCACGAAGTGGATCTGAAATTGGACCATATCTCCTTTGAAAATTTTATTATTATTATTGTGGGATCGGTATATTTAGGGTCTAAGCGTAAGATAGATGATGTAGGTTAAGTTCTTAGAAGTAAGGTTCTTAGGAGTAAGTTGTGCGCCAATGATTGACATCGGCCACATGGCCGACACGGCGGGGTGCATGATGGGTCGAGGGGGTCGAGGCGGGTAGTTTTAGTTGAGTTTTTAGTTGAACGGTCCGCCGAACGGTCCTGCAAGTGTTCTTTTCAATCGCCAAATAAAGACATTATAATAAGAAATTAACTCTGACTATTGCAATCGCCTCCTTGATCCCACATTTTTATTATTCTTTATATGATATTATTATTATTATTATCATCATTATTATTAACGAGATGAGGGAGGAAAATAAACACGGCCACCAAGACGGGCTCCGCTTCACGACTGAACGTCCGCGGCGTGAGGCCCGGTCGAAAATCGAAATCTTTACATAATAACAACATAACATTTTACCTATTCGAAAAATTTCTGGAAAAATACCTCGTATACTTGCAGCTTTAACAACAATAAATACATGCAATAATAATAATATTAATATTGGTGGCAGAATAATCCGAAGCTTATTACAATCAGACTTTTGGTCTTAATAAATGTAGAAAATCGTGATGCTCACCTATTAGGCCATTCGTACCAACTGTTGAGTAGATATTTTCACAATTTTATTAAGACTTTTCGGCACTGAAGCCCTGTAATTTGAGCCAAATACACGAGCTTTTCTTTACCGCACCACCTAGTCCGAACTTTCTTGTGTAAACTTGCAGGTACTTGCAAGCACGACGCGCCAGCCGAGCCGACGCGCCGGTCGACGCCACTTTTTTGCTGCGTTCTGCGTGCTTTGTGTTTTCTAGAAACGACTGATAAAGGGAGTAGCAAAAAATGAAAACAACACGAAAACAGTTTCGGCCACTTTCGGCTAAAATCATCGGATTCATTTATCATGCCGTATTTCCCTTAATAAAATTAGGACACATTTTGAAATATGGAATGGGCCAGAAGGGCCAAAACAAATAAAATTTGAAAAACGTGTACCATTTAAAAATCAAAACATTCGCAAAATCAATCTTTTGGTGGGTCTTTCACGGCAACAATTCCCAGAGCAGCCCCATTTTCGAATTTCAGTCAGTTTTTAGATACGATTTCATTTCGCCATTATGTTCGGTCGCCTTTTCAACCTCTCATTGGGAGTCTATGGCATAGGGGAGAGGATTCGTAGAAATGATGGGTCATAAAAGAGAAAGTGACAATAGTAAATAAGTACCAAAATTAATAAAATCGTATGTGAAAAGTGGCTAAAAGGGCCTTAATAACGTCATGTCCGATTCGGAAGATAACGACAATGATTACCAAGACGATCAAATAGAAAACGGTCATTTACCGGATGAAAATCAAGGACAATCTTTCAATTCTGGTGCGTATTTACTAGGACAGAACCTCAAATGATGACAAATATTATGATTTTTACAGCGGTCGATTTAGATCAATTCGATATCGATCTACCCACAACACACAGAGTGAGTGATGCGATCTCTTTGATTTCGTTACGCGTGAGATAAAATCTTGCGTCTGTTTTTTAGTACTTGGGTAAATTGAAAAATGTCGGTGGGTACACTTTCTATACGGATGGAGAGATCGTCACATTGGCCGCTCGGCAGACCAACACGTTGGTCTTTCCCGGATTCACCCTGCCCCTGGTCATCAATAATGATTTAGAAATCAACACCCTGCAGAGGCACACCCGGAAGAACAATTCGTTTGTCCTATTATCGCCAAAGTAAGTGAATCCGAGTGAGAACGAGGATCAGTTTCTCGTCAGGTTCCGATTTGATTCCAGTGAGAACTTCCAGGGAGTGTTCGATTACGGCACGATCATGGAAATAATCGAGAACCATTTACGCGACTCGGTACTCTACATAAAAGCGCGCAGTCGGCAGTGCTGCCGACTGGTCGAACCGATCAAGTCTCTCATCGGAGACGTGTACGAGGTGACGGTGAGGGCGCTGCTCGAATCGGCCGTTCCCTCGCCCATCCACGACACGCAACTGTTATCGCTCCGTCACCGCCGCCCCTTGACGACCCTCACCAAGTTACGGAAGTTTCACTTGTCTCAATTTTCGGCGCCCTCGTGGATCTTGAACTGCTACGAGCTCGACCATCTCGCCAAGCAGCTGGTCGGACATCTGCGTCGATTCTATCTGGTAGAGTTCATTCCGGAAGACGATCCGGTTCGACTGTCGTACTGGTTCGTTCAGAATTTCCAATTGAAACACTCGGAACGGTTGGCGATCCTGAAGATGACGAGTGTGACGCAAAGGTTACGCTACGAAATCAGATTGGTCAAGCTGAAACGGCTCATCTGTTGCGTCAAGTGTGATGCCGAAATTGCAAAACAGAGTAACGTGTTTCCGATGTCCAAAGATGGCGTTCAAAGCAATTATTGTAATCCTCGTAAGTGTGCTTAGATATCGGTAGATTGAATTGATTGATGCATACCGTTCGTTGTTGTTTCGTAGAGGGCTACGTATTCGAAACTGTCACCGTGTCCAAGGCGATCAACTTCAATTTGATCGGAGCGCCATCTATGCAGTTCTCCTGGTTCCCCGGCTACGCGTGGACGATAATGCAATGCAAGATGTGCGGTTCTCATTTGGGTTGGAAGTTCTCGTCGCACAATCTCAAACCGGAGAGTTTCTTCGGACTGGCCAAAAACGGTTTCAATGTCAACATCATTCGGGATGCGTCCGGCGGTGATGACGAAAGCAGCGATCTGTAATACCCACACTCTTCATATGATTGTTGTTATTTAAATTTAAGTTGAACCAGTTTTTCTTTTATCATTTTCCATTTGTTGCCAAGGAGAAGGAATAAACGATGAAAAGTGAACAATGTTTTTTTTTTTCGTTTTTTTTTTCAAGTTGTTTTATTTAGTCGACATCACAGATTTCAATTGACGGAAAAATATTAAAATTTACACATCCTCATATCTTTATCTTCAAAATTCATTTTTAGTAGTGTCTAATATTCCACAGGATTTCCAACGCAGAGAAAAAAACAAAAAAAATATTGTGCACTTTCTCATTATTCACTTAATAATAATAATTTGAATAATGTAGAAGTAATTTGTAGTCACCTATAATTTCAGATATAATAGTTTTTAGTTATAGGAATAGATGATACTAATGCCTAATAGGAATGTCTCGTAAATATTTTTATTCATTCGATTTCTCTCGCACTGTATCTCATTTTCTCATTTTTCTAATTAATTAATTAATGTAATTATAATAATTATTTATTATTAAAAAAGTGAAAGTGGAAGGATTATCCATCCTCCTGTAGGTATGTAAGTAAGTACCTACATACATACATACATACATTAAAATCGTACACAACGTACTTGGGTATGCGTATTAGACAATGCGTGAGTGAGTGAGTGCTTAATATAATAATTATTTTTTATTATGTATAATTCTAAAATTGTATGTACACAATATTTTAATATAAAGTCAGTCGATAATGATGATTATAGAAAAAAAAAACAACAAACGAAAAACTTACCTGCCTATCTAGGTACTCACTTTCGTAATGTAGATAGGTAGGTATGTAAGTACGTAGAATAATCAACAAATAAACAAACGAAATCTCACAGAAGGAATGTTGCTAGAATATCAATTCTTTTGTTTTTGCTAATAAAATGAAAAAATAATGTCGGTTTAGTTATTATTATTATCTAACGTCGCGCTAGCAGCAACGCCACAACAACAACAACGACGACAACAACAACAATCTACCCTTGGTTGTGGTTGCTAGGAGACCGTCATACAAGAAATCAACTGTTGACACAATTGATTGTAGACGAGATGATCGCCCGAGATCCGTCTCAATTTCAGTCCCTTAATCGGTTTCTCGACGACGCGCAACTCGATCAGGATGCCGCCCTCGTATTCCAGCGCCAATTTGTCGTCGATATCTTCGCACGTCTTGGGCGGAATCTGATCGGTGATCGTCTTGCGGACCAGATCCAGAATGTCGGTCGAGTGCCAGTTGGCGCACGTCTCGCTCAACTCCAACTCGAACGAACCGGAATTCTTGTGACAGCCGACGCTGCCGTAGCAACCGACCTGACCTGACGCGTCCTCGCCACCGTCACCGCCGTCGTCCTGGTTACCGCCGATCCCCCGACTGATTTGCAATCGGTTCAGATCGGACGGGGGATCGTAACTTTTCGAACTGGAACTCGGACTACCTCCACCACCACCACCGTGACAATAATTGTTACCGTAGTTACCGCCGACGCCGCCGCCACCCGCTCCGCCGCTCACTATGCTGATGCTGTCGTTGGACAGCGAATCGTCGGAATAGCACGAACTCTTGTCCGAATTGCGCCGTACGAAAAAATCGTGCTCGCCGACGGATGGCGCGTCGGCTTGCATCGTCGCCTCCATGCCGACGATGACGGGTGACGACGACTCCTGACTCGACTTGCGTCCGATGCCGCGCGTGATGGACGGCGAATTCTCCGACGGTTCCGAAATGATGAACGACGGGATCTTCGACACCTTGGAATTGTTGTCGAGACTGTCCATCGAGTCCTCCGAAGTGTCCGAACCGGCCACCAGAGTGACTTCGCTACCTGAAAACGACAACGTGTTACGAAATACACGATCAGAGTCGAACGTATGTATGTACGTACCTAAAACGTCCGTGACGGATATCTGCGGGTAGCCCCCACCCGCGTCCGTTGCAGACGTCACCATGGCAAAGTTGTTGATTGCCGGGGGGCAACCGGGGGGCAGCAGCAACTCCTCCTGGATCATGTCGAGACCGGGACTGCCCGGATTACTGATCGGCGAATTCGTCAGACTGCGATGGCCGTGGACGACGTTCAAAACGTGATGGATGTGATGCGACTGGTGCAGGTAATTCAAGGGCGGTGCCGAACCGGTAGGCGACACCGGCATTTGTTGTTGACCCGTCGCTAGCGCTTGTTGTTGTGGTTGCGATGCGTTATAATAAACGGAAGTTTCCATTTTCTCCTCACCGTCACAACCGATAACGCAACAACCGATAGGAGACGTCGATTGTTGTTGTTGCTGATGCTGCTGCTGTTGTTGGAGTGTAATCGATGGAGTTCCCTGCGTTATCGACCCAGTACCGGTCGTATTCAGACCACTGATCCCTACCATGACAACAAATAACAACAACGTCATCATGAGGGAAAGGGGAAAATACCTTGCGTGATGGATGTGATACCACCGTTGGGACCACCGAAGACCGGGGAAGTGGACGGACTGTTGCCGAAAATGTTGGTCGACGCTTCCGGTGGCAGACCGAGAGTGGGATCGCCGCTTCCCGCCGCCGCCGCCGCCGGTACGGTGGGCAACGTCATCGTTTCACCGCCACCTTGACCGATCATCAGTCCGCCGCCTCCTATGAGCAGTTGAGGTGACGGGGCGAACTGGTGAATGGGGGAGCCCGGTATCGAACGGGGAGGACTCGAACGGGCCTGCAATCCGCGCTGTAACCGTTGGCACTCCTGTTGCGGCGTCGACGGACTCAGAGTGCGACAGCCGCCAGCGCCGCCACCGCCTCCGCCCGAACTGCCGCCAGCGCCGCCGCCGCCTCCGACGATTCCGCAGCCGCTTCCCGATGCCGAACCCTCGCTACCTCTTCGGACCGGACTGAACCGTTCGGCGGATTTCGTCTCACGACCTGTCACACCACATTTTATCATCAACCACTCGATAATTATCATAAACTGAAAGGTTCTCCGTCGATAAAACTATAGAAGGAACGGAGTACATACGTCTAAAGTGTAACGTTACCTTGGAGTTCTTGTACGGTTGGTAAATAGTGCGATTTGACAGTGCCGACGTGTCTGGTGTGTTTCCGGTGTTGCGGCATCTGTTGCTGCTGCTGTTGCTGGGGAGAGGAGGGCAATAAAACGGCGGCGGGCATATAATTCCGCCTCATTCGCGCCTCCACTTCCATGACGACCTCCGGCGGTATGACTAATCGCCACAACAACGACAACGAAAACGACAAAAACGAAAACAAAAACGCATGCGTATAAAAAAATAAAAATAATCGAAATAAAATAAAAAAAACAAAACAAAAAGCTCACACCGTCGATTGACAATAATTAATAAGTATAATCACAAACCTGGAGGTCTTTCCATAACGGTAAGTAGACCGGTACGTCTGGTCCTGCCACCACCGCCGACTCCGCTCGATGACGAAGAGGAAGCGGCAGAGGTGGCGCCACCACCGCACGACTGAATCAAGTCTTCCGGATTGGCCATCGTGTGCCTCTTGCTGTTGCCCCTTCCTTGCATGTATCTGTCAACGAAATTGTCATCATTCCGTGGTAATTATTTAAATCCGTAATAACCTGGCCAACTCCTCGAATCCTGCCAGTTGCTGCTGCTGCTGTTGTTGTTGGTTATTGTGATCGTAACAAGTGTTGGGTCCGCCGCCGCTGGCGCTGCAACTGCTCAGACTGCTGGGGTTGCCACTGGAAGAACTGGTCGACATGTTTGACAGTTGCTCGTGCGACCCGGGCGCCCCCCACGCCATGTGCAAATTGGCGCCACCGTCCGACGCCCTCCTCCCGAAGCCCCCGGCCGCGTTCAGAACCGTCGGCGGTTTCAGCAGATGCGGATCCTTGCCACCGTAGTAATGATGGAGAGGAGGCATCGGATTGTAAAAGTGGTTGTTGTGGTGCTGCTGCTGCTGCTGCTGCTGCTGCTGGTAAGTCAGCGATTGATACTGTTGGTGTTGCTGCACCTCCCCGCCCTGTTGCTGGCCCAAAAGTGGTAAATGCAACAGCGGCAACATGAATTTCGTCGCGTCCACTTGATTATTGCCGTAGTTGTAGTAGTTGCCGCCGCTCATCGTCACGTCATTGTTGTTGTTGTGCCGGTGGCCATGGTGATGATTCTCCATGACGACTTGTTCGTGGGCACTGTCACCGGGACCGACGGTGTGCCTCCGCACCGTCAAATATCTGTCATTCGACCTGTCACACGACGACGACGACGATGATGACGTCATCAGACTGCTGCCGTAACCGGTGGTGGTGGTAGCGGACACGTCGACGTCCGACGAGGACGCCTCCTGCTCTCTGAACTTTTCCAGCGGTTGCGTTTCCAAGTAGACGGCCGGTATGGTCGGCATGGAGACGAACGGCGAGCCGGCGCCATCTTCGCCATCGGTCGCCACGGTGACACCGCCGCCACTGGCGTCGTTCTGATTGCGCAGACAGTTCTCGTTGAAACTCTCCCGGCGATAGTTGTAATCGACGTGATAGGAGGCGGCGCCCTCCGTCATGGCGCCCGCGACGGTGGCGCCGCTTTCCTCGTCCGTCAATTGGTTGTACGATTCGCTGCGCTCGTTGATCTTGGGCTTGTCCTCTACGCTCCGGGCGCCGCTGGTGATTTTCGTCTGGAAATCGACGGTGCGCTGGTGCAGTTTGTCCAACAGTAAATTGTAGATGGCGTGGATGTGATCGAACGTGTTCTGTTGCAGCGATTGGACGATCATCTGCTGGTTCAGGTTGGGCAGTTGCAACATGTGATCGATGACGGTCTTGTTCAGCGACGTGTCGGTATTACAGGTACCGCCACCGCTGTCGAAATATGGCGGGGTTGTCGTTATCGGTGCGGTCGTTGCCAGGTGATTGCTGGGGGTGGTGGTGTCGTTGAGCCAGCGGTGTTTGCCGATCTGGGCCATGGTCAGTCTTCTGTCCGGGTCCGTCACCAACATGTGCCGTATCAGATTTTCGCAATTCTGCGACATGAAATAGGGAATGCGGAATTTGCCATCGATGACGACGTTTCTGAGCGCCTGGAGGGTCTGACCGTCGAACGGCAGCGAACCGCACACCAAAACGTACAAGACGACACCCAAACTCTAAAAAACGGAATTACAGTTTCCTACTGTGCCGATTCATCGTTCTCTCGCTTACCCATATGTCGGCTTTGGGTCCGTCGTATTTGAGGCCCTGGAACAGTTCGGGTGCGGCGTACGGGGGGGATCCGCACCACGTCGACAGCAGACAGCCCTCGGTGAACTGATTGCTGAACCCGAAATCGGCCAACTTGATGTTCATGTTGTGATCGAGGAGGAGGTTTTCAGCCTTGAGGTCTCTGTGCACCACCCCCTGGGAGTGGCAGTAACTGACGGCCGACACGATCTGCCCGAATATTCTTCGCGCCTCGTCCTCGGTCATGCGGCCGCGAGCCACCAGATAATCTACGAATCCGTCGAATTAATACCAGCGACAGTACAGTGTGCCACATTATCGACCGTCATTACCGAATATTTCGCCGTTGTTGGCGTACTCGGTGACCATGTAGATGGTCTGATTGGTTTCCATCAGTTGGTAGAGTCGGGTGATGTTGGGATGTCTCAATCGTTTCAGAATGGCAGTCTCTCGGAAGATTTTCGTCAAATTCTCTTCGTCCAGGGCAGTCTTGTCGATTATCTTAATGGCCACCTGTGTACGTAGGTTGGTATGATAAACATTGTACCGAGGAACAAGTAATGTTCGATTGTCGTGTTACCTTGGTTCTGGTGACAATGTGCGTTGCCAGCTTGACCACGGCGAAATTTCCTTTGCCGATCGTCCTCTCCAGTTCGTAATAACCGACACGCACCAATTTTTCCACACATGGTGACGACGATTTCGCCATTTCCCCCCCTAAAATTAAATATTAAACCACCCTCTTCTCTCGACCTCCACCTAACGAACGCGACGTCCGTTATTATTAGTTTTGCTTTGCCACACACCACAACTTACAACTCTGGCCAATTTGTTCGGTGATCAATTAATTATTAAAACTGGAGCAACGTTTATAAAATCGGAGAATAATGAAGCGGGGAAAACTATCAAATTTCCCATTTTTCTTAGGACCGCTCTGCTTCTATTTTCTTCTACTATTCTTCCCTTCACATTATTTATTTTACTACCATTATCATTATCATTACTACTATTATTATTATTATTGGTGAAATGACAGATGGATGACGTCATTGTGACGTAAGTGTCACTGCATCGGAAATATTTTTTTTCTTCAGGTTTCTACAAACTTTGACGACGATCTCGTGAAAAGCGATTATCAGATAACCCGAATATTTTAATTTGCGATGAGAACAAAGCATTTTCAACTATTAGAACGCATTTGAATTCTTTAAATTCGGATTTATTATATAAGTTGGCGGCACTGTTTTTTTTTGACAGATAGTTCCATGACATGGTTCTAAACAGAAATTCCCTATTCCGATTCAAGGCCGAAACACGCCATATTTTCATGTGTCATCATCTGGTTCTAACAACAATAAAAAAGAAAGACGTAATTACAAGTCTACTAATCACTTGAAAACTTTTCGAAATTAAGGTAAAACTGACCTCCTTTGCACGATTCTGATGTTGTCCTGGACTGTGTTATTTTTAAAATCTCGGTTCAGTGTGTCCTTTTCATCCTCCCATAATTTTCTTCTGGGAATTGCACTTGCTTTGTTACCCATTGATCATATCCACCCATTCAAATTGGTAGGACGGTGCCAAACAGTTTATTTAACGATTGATATTTTGCAGAGTGCAGTGAACGACAGATAGGAAAGATGGCCAGTCGTAAAAAGGTCCTTTTGAAAGTGATCATTTTGGGTGATTCAAGTGTCGGCAAAACGTCACTCATGAATCAGTACGTCAATCGGAAGTTCTCCAATCAGTACAAGGCGACGATCGGTGCCGATTTCCTGACCAAAGAGGTTACTGTTGATGATAAGACAGTAACCATGCAAATCTGGGACACGGCCGGACAGGAGCGGTTCCAGTCGTTGGGGGTCGCCTTTTATAGGGGAGCCGATTGCTGTGTCCTCGGTAGGAGTCGACTGAAACAAACGTCGAGGACCCCGTTATCGTTAATTTTTTTCTGTTGCCGCAGTGTTTGATGTGACAGCGCCAAACACGTTCAAATCGTTGGACAGTTGGCGGGACGAGTTTCTGATCCAGGCGTCTCCCAGGGAACCGGAGAACTTTCCGTTCGTCTTGCTCGGCAACAAAGTGGATCTCGAGCCCAGGGCGATATCTGCCAAGAGGGCGACCCAGTG
The DNA here is from genome assembly GCA_949788335.1 of Salpingus planirostris. Classification (NCBI taxonomy): domain Eukaryota; kingdom Metazoa; phylum Arthropoda; class Insecta; order Coleoptera; family Salpingidae; genus Salpingus; species Salpingus planirostris. Next base: position 7,699,833 of record OX460924.1, on the reverse strand, counting down.
GTGCCAATCGAAAAACAACATTCCCTACTTTGAGACGTCGGCGAAAGAGGGACTCAATGTCGAGCAAGCCTTTCTCGCCATCGCCAAGAACGCTCTCGCCCAACAGAACGCAACCGTCGATCTTTACAACGAATTCCCCGATCAGATCAAATTGACCAACACAAACCGGTCCAACGGTAATGGAGATTCGTGCGCCTGCTAGATAGATTTATTCAATTCATTATAAATAAAAATTACTTCGTAAAATTCATTATGATGATGATGATATAATAGAATACAAACTATCATCATCCAATTATTGTTATTATTATTTGATGAGATTTCATTTTTGTTGGAAATTTTTGTGATAGAGGCGGATTTGTTCGATGAAATAATTATAGTTCAAGTTACAGGTTTCTGTAACGCTCGGTAAACCATCTTTTATCGTTCCCTCCCTTGCATTAATGATTATTAGTACTTGTTAATAATAATAATAAATAATAATAACATATTATACATATAAAATATACATATAAATAGAAAATATTAATCTCCTAAGTGGTATACCTACTATATTAATCAGTGTTTTCTTTGCATAATGTTGGAAATTTGCTTATAATTTCTGTTGTCCCGTACTTAGTTATTGGTATAACATGACGTGTGCAAGTATTTTAGTTTCCTGGTCTTCTTGTTTTTCTCATCCTTTCGTAATAATTAACTGAAAATAAATATTTAAATTATATAAATTTGTCCTTGCCGTTTTATTGCCTGGATCAATCATTCATTGGGGGAAAAATCTTCAAAATCTTATAAACATTTATTCTATTCGATTTGAATTTTTTCACATTCAATAATGGAGGTAATATAAGTATGGGTTTATTGGGCGCCTATATCTAATATTCATTTTTTACAAGTACTATAATAAATAGTCTGCTCTGCTCACACTATTTTTATAATTATATAATAATAATGATTCATAAATATACGTATATTATAATAACATTTATAAGTAGGGAATCATTGTTTTCAATTAATTCAATTCAATAATGAAGTCTCTTCTCTTTTTGTCTTTTTTTGAGCATTGGAAAAATGAAAGCAATACACAAAAATGACAACAACAACAACAAATATATGTATGTGATTAACAAATCTGCCGAGATTCAGCAAAACAACACACACTTTATCTAAAATTGTTATTATCGTTACATCCTAAATTGGTGCTTTTCGTAGTTTTTAGTAGTAAGTGGGTATGCTTCTACCACCTTAAACATACTTATACATAAGTTCTTGATGTTTTAAAGATAATGATGAATATTAGGCATCATATTGATGTTTGTCATCAGTCTGTTTTGGAGTTGTAATTATTCCCCTTTTTTTTTGTTATTCTTACAAATACACATCACACACATTTCGGCTAATTCAATTCTCATAGTAGTAATAATTTATCCATTTTATTATTGTTTAAATTGTAGGTGGCTCCAACTCCTAACGTAATGGTTAATTATTTATTTATTTTTACCCTGTCTCTTCTATACCTACCTACTCCAATAAATTAAATAGGTATATGGTTGGTTTCTACAAATGAATTAACGATTTTCGCGATCTGTATTTGTCGAGTTGCATTCTCAGTGAAATTGTAATGAAAGTATGTAGGTACCTAAAATTGGTTAAAGTAGTTATTGCCATCATGGGGTGCTCGTAATAAGTGACGGGTTCATTTGTCAGACTTGTCAACGGTGACGTAAACCGGCTTGTACAAGACGATCGGCTCTCTAGTCGGCAAATGGTGGTCCTCGTCGGCGCCACTGCCGTCATACACTTGGCCGCCCAGCAGAAATTCCGGCCCGATGTACTGTCCGCCCTCGACGTGAGAACACGCTTGCTCTGCACCAAAACGAGACAATCAAAACCAAATCATCACCAATAGCGACCGAGATGACCAACCGTATTTGATGGCCGTCGTCACAGTGCTGTTCGGTATACGAAACGGCACCGTCGCTATCGTGATCGGATAGCTGATCTGCACCAGATCAAAGTCCTTCGAACTGTCCAGACTGACGGTGAGCACGTAGTAGATCTGGACGAGGCGGCAGATTCCCACCAGAGTCGTCGGCATCGTCGGCAGCACCAGCACGTTCGAACTGTCCCACTTGGTGCGAGTGTGCGGCTTCACGTTGCTACCCCTACCACCCGCCACCATCATCGGTCTCATTACTATATGTATGCACGTCAAAGGTCGATAATACAGTTACCTGTATTCGAAGACGAGGTGTTTGACGTCTTTGCTGACGCCCAGCACGCCGCGATCGATGAAGAACTCGCAGCACTGCTCCAGTTTGACGCGAAGGCGCACCTCCTCGTCGCTCTGGTTGTCGATGGTCGCCTTCAACTTGAGGCTCTCTTTGCAAACGTAAGCGGAACGTTCGAGGACGCACCGCAAACTCAGAGTGCCCCGTTTGCAGCACCAACAGCACGTACTGCGACGGTCCTCGCACACGATCGGTTTCTGTAATTTCTCGTTTGATTTTTTATTCGAACTGTCACAATTACTAGGGCACTCACCAGATACTGTTCGTCCATGCAGTCGATGTGCGGCCCGATTACCGTGAAATATTTCATGCCCTGTGGCGGACTGGCGTACGGAATGTCCACCGTCACTTTCAGGTAGTAGCGGATGCAGCACGGTTTCGATTCGAAACTGCACGGAAGACTCGATTCGGGCAGGGCGAAACGAAACGGGAACTTGTGACAGCCGCGCGGCAGGATCGGAATCGTCGTCTCCAAGTTCTTCTCGCCCCAGATGACTTGACGTTCGTCGATGAAATACTGATCGTCTTTCACCTGACGATGGGGAGAAAAAAAACAAGAGTTTTTCAACGTGTACGAGAAGGTGACTGCAATACCGACCGTGCGCCTATCACCCGACAACATCACTTTCCATTCCGCGTGTGCTTTGCCTCTCAGCAGGATCCGGATAGCTGTTGGAGAAGAATAAGAACACGGTGAAAATATCAGCGATGGCCCGACGGATACTCACTTCTCAATTTGAAATTTTCGATGGTGTCCAAGACGACAGTGCCATTAATCGTCTCACCAGGATAATAGTACTCCTTGTCCAATCTGATGTCAAATTCTCTTATGTAATCCATGGTGATGATGAGATGTTTACAATAATCACCATATCACATCTTCTACTTTTGCGTATCTATGTAGTTTTTGTTATAGGCAAACGGTTGCTATATAGATAATATAATCAACAAAACTGTAACAGTTTGCTATCTCCAAAATTTAATAATAATAATATACTATGTACGGTTGCTATATCTCTCTGATGTATTATTATTTATTGTAAAATTCAAGGCAGACGGGATTATCACTTGAGGGAATTATTTGGCACAAATGCACTGAGATCAGCTGATTTTCTTCCACCACCACCGCCACCACCACCCATCGACATCATCATTTCCACCGCCGCCAACGTGGAATGAGAAGGGCGCGAGCGTCACGACGCCGACGCCGCCTCATCTCAATCAATAATTTTTTTTTTTTTTTAAATAGGCACTTTAGTTTCGAGGATATAAAAATTTAATAATTTCAATAGAAAATATACAAAAATAGTGCCATCTAAGTATAAATATATAAGATGATAATAATATTAATAATGATAAGAGTAATAGTGGATAAGTACGACGTATCAAGAGGGCACAATATTAAATAAATTTTATGACATCACATTTATAATAAATTTCGTTTTTCTTCTAATTTTATAAGAATAATAAGCGTGTGAACATAATTATATCGGTAAGAACAAATCATCATCATTATGCCATGGTGAGACTGTTCCATTTCTCTTTATTGTGTCGATCCAAACCGAAGGCGGTATCGTAGTTACCTTTGGATATGAACAGACGTTTGAAATGGGGGGTGCAATAGAGCAGGCCCTGATTGAACGAATACGAATCCATTCTGTCGAATTAAACAAAAAAAAACTATCAATTTTATTCATTATCCAATAACCACGTCACCATTTTAAGAAGAAAAGAAAGTAAACTATCCATGACAGACATATCACTCACCTGAGAACGCAGTTGCATTCCATGCATTTGAAACATTGCTTATGGTAAATTCTTCCGTGCACCTTGATCATCTCCAACGGGTAGACTTTCGATCGACAACTGTCACACATTTCCACGGTACTCTGTATCTCCTTTGATAGAAATTCGAATCAAAATATTATCAAGGGATCAAAATGAAAGGAGTCGTTGAATAAAAACCACCACCGAGACACCAACACCAATCAAGATTGCTCATGTTTCGTTATTATTATTTTCAGATTTTTTTCCAAAGACATAAATGGACTAATCGCAATATAGGTAATGTTAATATTTAGTACTTACACAAAAATTACACGTTATTATTATTCATAATAATCAAATTCTTAAAAGTTGGCACCACTCTCGATTAATAATAGTAATAGAGGAATAATAATCATAATAAAATTTTTTAGTAATGTCAAAAAAAAAACTTGAATAACTCACCTATCCAACGACAATATAAAATTTACATAAATCCACAATAATAATTATAATAATAAATCCTCAATAATGGTTTTCCCTAAAACTAACTAAAACGATGAGGCGAGGGGGAAATCGAATAAATGTTATCATAAAAAGTGTAAAGAGGGGGAGGGGGCGAATCATTACTTATTAAATATTAATTATTATTATTAGGGCCGTTTCGGTTTCCTATTCATACAACAACAAACTCTGTCGGTCATCTATTAATTTAATCATTTTGGTAATAATTAATGTTGTAGAGGCTATTGAAAATGATATCTGTGACATGATGAAGGGAGAAGGGAAGACGTTATGTTGCTGTTTCACACCCCACCACTCACTGAAAAACAAACAAGAGAATATCCATCACCGTCATAAATAATCGTCACTCACAACACAGCAAACAAGAAAAAAAAACAAAAATAATAACAATACGATTTGAATAGTTTCAAATCAACAAATTCGTGCGTGTAGAAAAAAGGAAAGAAAACGAGCGATAATAATAATAATACAAAATCAAGAGGGTGTTAGAGTAGATAGGAGGAAAAACTATAAATTAATATGTACTCACCACAAATCTGTTGACTTTAATTTGTCGGGGAGTACGACTTTCCGTTTCTCTCATCGATTCGAAACGTGCCCTCAATCTGCAACCAACCAACGGATAAATTCACGAAAAACCGCAAAGACGCCGTGCTCACGTTCTGGTCGATTCGATCTGCGACTGTTCATCGCCGAATTCCTCCGTCATATTGACAGAGTTGGCTTGGACGTTGACGCCGTCGTTCTGTTCGCGTTTGATCTCGTTCGCTTCCCACTTTTCGAATTTCGCACGCAACTGTTTCGCCCTCGCCGCCTTCTGCGCCTCGATCAGATCACCGTCGACGTATTTCCCCTTGTCGACGGCGTCTTCATCTTCATCGTCGTCGTCGCTTTCGTATTCGCCGGAATCGCCCGATTCGTCATCGGTGTTTCCCGTTTGGGGGCGGGCGCGTTGCGGCTCGGGCGGCGGCGTGAAACACTTCAAAGGTTTCGGACCGGCCGGTAAAGTGACCGCCTGATTGGCCAACTCCTCCTCCATCTGCCGGAACTTGTTCAGCATTTTCGTCGCGGTGTGCGTCTCCTCGGCTATCACCGAATCTTGGACGTAGCCGTCTTCGTTGCGAACGACTTCCGGGTCGCGGTACACCTCGCGATCGGGACTCACCGTCTGCACACAACAACAAACGACAATCAGCAGACTGGCACCATGGTGACACACGGCAACGAGTAAATAATCATTTAGTGAGTACGTATTATAGGGTATAAGTAAAAATTAGAAGTTTAGTTTAGTATACATGTGTACAACGACGAATTTCGTTAGTATGGTTTTAGTTTTTCTGTCAGAAAGGCGGTTAAGTTGTTTTTTGTGTAGCCACCTTGACTTGTCCCTCCCGTGGCGGCGTGATGCGGAATTGTCTCTTTTCTTTTTCGGGTTCTTTGTACGTTTCGAAAAATTTAAAACTCCGTTGAATGTCCGCCGTGCGCACTTCCACATCGTCCACGTCCACGGACGACTTGATCACGTCCTGCCCACCGCCGACGGCACGCGCCATATACGCCTTGAGTCATAGACATGAGTTTTTCCATAGACAGCTACTACACTGCCACCTATCGGTACGTAATCAAGACAAAACGACTCACCTCTCTCGCCTTTTTCACATCGGACATGGATTTGGTGGTAGCCAGGGGTGACGGGGTCATCACTTGCGGTTGTTTCGATGCGTTCGCGTCCAATTCCAGGAAGAGAGAACGAGAATTCTTGCTGATCTCTGCAGAAACGACCGAGAGAATGACGAAACGTCAAAACGGATCGATCGTGAAATGTCGCTCACCGGATTCGTAGACTTCGTCGGTATCGTCGTTATCGTAACCGTTGTTGTTGTGTTGAATCTGGCCCGATTCGAATTTGTCTTTGATGGTTTTGGTGTCGGTCACTTCGATCGGTTCCTTGTTGCGCAACGTTGCCAGATTGGCGCACGATTCGGAAACCATGACCGCCTGCTGGTAGGCCTCCTTCATCTTGCCCTGTTTGCCCATGAAGAGGCGATTCCGGATCGACTGGATCTCCTGTTTGCGTTCCTCGCGCCGTTCGTCGCGCGACGTCGTCTGCTCGCCCTGCTCCCACCGGTTCTTCACGTCCTCCATGCCGGTGAAATGGAACGGTTTCTCCTTTTGGACGCGACGCGCTCGGACCAGATCGGCGTCCTCCTCTCGGCCGTCATCGTCGCCGCTGACGTCATCCTCGCGGCCGTCTTCGCCCTCGGACGAACTCTCCTCGATCGGGATGCCGTTCAGGGCGTCGTCATGGATGCCGACGTCCATTCCTTTCGCCTGGAAACGGGCCAACTTTGACAGGATCGACGGAGAACGTTTCACGTTCACGGCCGACGTCTGCTCGACGTTCGCCGACGTTTGCCGATGTTGCTCGAACACTTGAAATCTCTCTTTCACATTGAGACTCGACAATTCTTCCAGACCCAAATCCGGCTTATCGCTCGCTAGTGAATAGAGGACACAAATTATTACTAAATCGTAATTAAACTAGATTCAACAGTTATTATCACAGATTGAAGGAGTAAAATTTTTAGTCGGGTCGTATAGGTGTTAAAACTTTTTTAGTTTTATTTAGTTGGTACCTCTGACCACGTCCGGAGGAAGTTCAGCCGGCTGATTTTCCCTAATGATCAGCTCCGGTTTTCTAGATTTCGCTGTCATAACAACCATACCGATATAATAAAATAATAATAAAATTGAAATAACAAAAAAGTAGATAAATGTTTACTTACGCGGATTGTCCTCTTCGACGACTTTCGGGGCGAAGAGTGCTTTGAAATGAGGTTTACAGTACAAAGTGCCCTCGTGACTCTGATATGTGTCGACACTGTCAAAGTAAATAAAATTACTCTCATCCGTCATAATGATAGATGGCGCTGGTGGTACTCACTTGAGTTGCTTGTTGCATTCTTGACACCTGAAACAGTTCTTGTGCCAGATGGCCTTTTCCGCTTTCACTTGTTCCATTTGAAAGACGACCTTGTCGCACGCACGACAATTCGTTGCGGTCGCGGACGTGTCCACTTGGCCACCCTGAAATAAAATAAAAAAGAAAACGTGAGTAAAAATCGATCGAAACACACGATTATTACGATCACTCACGTTAAACTTTTCCTGGGCTTTGGTGGAATCCGACGATCTCACGTGTAACACGTTCTTCTTTTGCAGGGCATCGAATTTATTGAAACTCGATTTCTTTGGTGATGTCGAAAAAGCACCGAGAACAGAAGGAAACAAACAAATAATTAAAATTCCTACAAAATACACACATTTGGGTACCTATAGCGGATAAGCCAATAAGCTGAACTTACCTTGACTGTTCTAGTTGTGGTGGAATAAAGAGAAGGGGATGAATGATTATTATTATCAACCACACTACTATTATCATCACCGTTATTACGAGTAACGGAGGAAATCGAACGAAATCTCTCCCTCTTTGCATGATTAGTAGTTTTTGTTAATATTAATGGGAACGGCAAAGCCAAAACAAAAAAAAAAACATGCGACAGTTACCAAAAAAAAGAGTGACCAACGACATTCAAAAATCTTACCAACTTCTTCACACAAACTCCCGAAAATACGTTCCTTTCGAACAATTTCGTGTTATCATTTACGTTATAACGATTATTATTATCGGAAGGAGGTGGAATGTTCACGTCAGACATGGACTTGGCACGCTTTTATATTAATTTTTGCAATCACATAAAACAAAAGAGCAACCAAGTAATATTAAACAAACACGAATCAAAAAATGGGATGAGGATGCAAATTAGGCTAGCAAACTTACCATACGATTGTTGTTCATAAGGTCACTCTTACTACAATTATTAATATTAAATTTATTTCTGTTGGTTAAACAATCATTATCATCGATTCTTGTCAAATCGCCAAAACTTCTACACTGTCAAATTGAAAATTAAATGTAGAAAATACGAATAGCAGGCGAAAGGATGAAAAAGTAAAAACAGAACAGAAAAACGTGCTTACCAAACTTTTGACATTTACGTTATAAAAAAAATCTTCACTCCTACTATTTTCATTATTATTAGTGTTAATAATTTTGTTAGTAGCCTTGCCATATTTCTACAATTAAAAACGAAAACAAAAGCGATTAAGCAAATGACGATCACTCGAAGAAAACCTGATGACGTAACTCACCACGGAAATGTTTTCCTTTTCTTCTTTGCGCGACTTCTTCGTTTTCTTCTTCTTAACGACCACGGCAACTTTGTTATTACCGGCGACATCAACGGCGGTGTCGGTGCCATTGCCATGACCGAAACCACCGACAACCACACCGCTACCCGATTCGTACGTCATCGTTGTGGACGTTTCGACCGTCACCATTTTTTGAGTGCTCTAAATTGAACAAAAGAAAACAAAAACGAAAAGAAAATAAATGAACATAAAGTAACGAAAGAAAAATACAAAAAACAACTAAACGCAGGCGAAGGCATGCAACTTACTCTCCATTACGTTGTCTTGTCACGAGTAGTCTGTTTTTTTTTTGACGGATGAGAAAGAGAGAAAACACTTACGTCATGTTCGAATTTGGTGATTTGTTTGAGAATATCGACCGATTTCAAGTTGGCGACGTCGTCCAGCGGATCTTTCTTCACGTTCGTCGCTTCGGTCGACAAGAATTGCGACTTTAAACTAGAGACGATTTTCGCCGGAACGCTTTCCGTGTCCTTTTCCAAATTCTCGTAATTCGTCGACGACGTCACCATCATGTCTTCGTAATTTTTAATCAACGACGTACTCATGACCGACGCGGTTTTGGTCGGTTTGACGGTAACATCGTCGTCTCTTTCATCATCGACCTTTACAGTTTCCTGTAATACCGACGCTCGATCTTCGTCTAGCGCAATCGGTTCCGCGAGTTCCTCGTCGGTGTTGGATTGCGACTCGACCGATAACGACAGTCGTTTCGGTACGTTTTCATAGATGACGTCATCACCACCACCTCCGACATTTTTCAAATTCTCGTAAACGTTCTCCGGTGGCGAACTTTTCAAATTCTCATAGATGACTTCCTGTTTTTGCGAGAGGAATTCGGCATTTTCGTAGAAATTCTCCTGATCGGTGGTCCCAGTCGTCGGTGTGGACGACGGATCGGTGGCGAAGCCTTTTAAAAAATCGACAGTTTCCTCAGACGGCGTCAGCATGGGCGAAGTGACAGTTTGTGTGAACAATAGACAGGCGGCTTCCGCATTGTCCGTCGACAGTAGCATGCGATTTTTGACGGACGACTGCGATTGGGGCGACAACGACGGCAACAATTCGTCACCGTTATCGGTCGTGGTAGGCGACGATGTCGTCGTCATGTCGACGTAACAATCATCGTCGACATCGATGGTTTGGCGTTCCCGTTGATCTTCGTCGTCGCCATTTTGAGGTCCCGTCAAATTGACGTTGACCAGACCGTTGTTGAGGAGGCAAGTTGTAGTCGGTAATTGCTTGTAGTGATCTTCACGTTCCGATTGAAGGAAATCGTCTACGTCTTCGTAATGGTGGGGCGCATTTTCTTCTTCTTCTTTTGTTTTATTATTTAGATTATCCTAAAAAATGGACGTGTTAGTACGTTAGTGGGTACACTCAAAAACGAACTCTTTTTGTTAAAGGGGGAAACACGAACTTGACTCATGCAGCTTTTTAGTCTCATGTTAAACTCCTCCATGAGGGCGTCCTCCAAATTGTTATCGTCATCGTCGTTGCCCTGACGACGATTATCATCATCACTTACGATTCGCGATGATTTCTTGTTCGCAGTCTCTGCCATCTCTATGCGGTGTAATCTCTGTCGATGATGACGATTCGATTCTTTTATTTATGATTTCTGCTGTAAAAGAGAACAAAGACATAATCAGAGAGGTTTTAAACATTTTTGTAGAAAACGAAAACATTTCGACCGCTATTATAAGAGTGGGAGAGATACGAATTCCTGATGAAAACGCATTCTGTTTTCCTCGAATATTTTCACATTCCACCTCATGTATTTTGAAAGACGTGACTTTTTCTAAAAGATAACATCATCGCCAATTTTATGACTCGTTTGCTACACATATTCATTTTTTACCCAACGACTGAACTGAATCTCTCTTTTCGTGTATTTCGTTTTCTCAACCTCGATAATTCCGTTTTTTCATTATCGGAGCGAAACAAATTAGCAACCCACGACCAACACTAAATATGCATGTTCTCCTTACACTACTTGCGCTTTGACTCTGAGAAACAGAAACTATTTACGAAAATGTACAATGAACGCCGATGTGACTCACTACATTAATACTCCTTTATCGTTTTAGGTCATTTCAAAATTCACGAGTACGAATCACACATGACTAACCGATACATACTTTTCGTTTTAAACCAAATTAGGAGTCGGAATCTGAGAGAATTAGAACAGAGCGGAAATGTCTTTTAAAAACCACATGCGATCAGAGTGTGGTGATAAAATTCCACATCACAAGATGATGAAGAAAGAAGAACACAGAAATTGGAAAACGAACAGACCGGAAGTCTGTCATCATCAACCAACAAACCGGAAATTCAGACAAGATAATAAATACCAGAGAACAAACTATAAGCACCTAATTGTTTCATTTGATTTTAGTCAGCAAAAAAGGTGAAAAAACCACGAGATTGCTAAAATAATGCCAACCGTGTAACTCATTTTTTATTTATGCAAATTCCAGCAGTAGGTCATTAACATTTTATGTATGGATGTAAGTGAAGAGTATGTACACTACACACGAGAAATCACCATCCGCCGAAGAAAATGATGAACAAAAGAGAACAAGAGAGATGAAGCAGCAGAAGAAGAAGAAGGAGAAGAAGAAAAGATCAACAAACTCCCCAACATTCTCTCTCCGTACCGTTTCATATCATTTTATCTAAATACGCATCGTGATGGTCAAGTTGTTATAAAAAATCAACCAACCGAACTGGAAAAAAGAAACTGCACAACGCCGATTGAATCTAGGTGATGCGCACTTTGAAAGCAATAACATACAAAATCAGGTGTTGAATATTTTAATAGCGTGTGGAAAATGGATGGAATTAGAAAAGAGTTAAGCGAGTTATGGGTTGGGACGGGTACATTACAACCTAGGTACGAATTCCTCACCGATTTAGAAAATTGGCTCACCTCCAAAAGCACACACAAATCGCCCTGAATACTTTCCGTGCATAACACTACCAATTTGAGGATGAGCGACCGTTTCGCGTCCACACTCTCGCTTATTTCGTACTTTTGTGAGGTAAAGAAGACGGTGGTATGTACCTAGGAGGTGTAGGTGGTGATGTCCGAGACCGACAAGAGCGGCGCGGCAAAGCGCCGTTTACAAATTCACAAATCACCCCGAAATAAACTAAATAAAAAAAGGTCAGGAGGACGTACCTTTAATGTTTCGAATAATTATGATTCTCAATTAGGTAAAGAGGTATGCACTATGCAGGTACGTATTATAGGAAGGTGTAATAAGACACGGCGTACTTGATAGAGTATTTGGCATACGCACACGAATCAAGAAGAAAAGACCGGTGGCGCGACCGAGTGCGAGCCGATTCGGATTGTCGGAACAAAATTGGAATTTCGATTTCGTAAATGAATCCTGAAAGACTCTAATTGCATTTCACGGAAATCGAGACCGCGTGATGCAGCCGGACATCGTCAGAGACGGACTGAAGAAGACGAAATCCCATCCCGATGATCCGATCTATTAATAAAATCATCAAAATCCACCCGATGCAATATTATTATTAACATAGTCATTCCGGCCGCATCAAGCTCACAATCATGCGCATGCCGATTTCGGTCGAATAAACAAACTATTTACCTGGAATTTCACGAAATCCGACGATAATTTACACACCAGAACACGAAACAAACAAAATCCGGTCGATTTCACCTGGAAATCTTACGGAAAACACAAATTTTCAGTGATCAAATTCAACAATATCCACCATTTCTTAAAGCAACACGACAATATTATTTGACAAGTGACATTTTAAGAACGTCAACCTTAACACTTGTGTGAAGGTAGCTCCCCGTACCCACCTCCCAACGGCAGCTCCCGCCAGTCCCTGGCGCATTCAATCCCCACCCTCAAGACAGATTCACACCATCGAAATATGTCTGTACCTTATGCCGACGGTGCGGACACTGAATTTGTAGCGACATGCCCTTCACCACACTATCGCAGACGGACACGAAGAGTGCAGGGAAAAATCCCCATCGTGCTACAAATTAGGGAACATCCCCAAACAAGGGGTGAAATGAGCAAAAAGTTGAAAATTCGAAAATTCGAACATTTTTTTTTCTCAGATAAACCAATACCGGACGCATGCATCTACTCCCGATGACACAATAAGAAGCCAATTTGAATTTTTTATAGATATCTCGACTAATAAGAAAGTTTCGCCACTTTGAAGTTTGGGAAAATCGTTGAAATTTTCGTGAAAATTTCATGTCAAAAATTTAAAAAGCACGATTCTCGGTCAATTCGAAAGCTTTTTGCACATGTCCATACTGTTTTCGATAGATTTTTCGATTCTCTTTCGATTACCGGGTCGCCCGAATCGATATCTCGATCGGTTCAAAAGTTAGACCGGTTTCAATTTTACGAGACCGATGATTTGGTGATTTTTCGGAGGCCATAATTCACATGAAAAATTACTTTTTTCCGATGCGCTCTAGGAGCATTTCGTAGATTTTTTGACGCTCTTTCGAATGCGCGGCCGCCCATCCCGATCGGAGCTTCGGTTCGAAAGTTATGGTCGATTGAAAATTTCGAGCAAAATTTGTACCCAAAGTGATGAATTTTCGAAAAAATCAAAAATCACTAAATGTCGTCCAAATCGAAATCCAGACACTTTTCCCGATAGATTTTGAGCTAACTAAGCGATTCCCGGGTCGTGCGACTCGATAGCTTCACTAATAACGAAGTTATGGCCGTTTGAAAATTTTACTCTATTTTCAACGGTACGGCAATATTAGACGCATTTTCTCACTTCAGATGACTCAATTAGAACCCAATTTGAATTTGCCGTCGATATCTCAACAAATAAAAAAGTTACAGCACTTTGAAATTTTCAAAAAGTTGAAAATTCGAAAATTCGAGCATTTTTTTTTTCTCAGATGAACCAATACCGGACGCATGTATCTACTCCCGATGACTCAATAAGAAGCCAATTTGAATTTTTCATCGATATCTCGACTAATAAGAAAGTTTCGCCCCTTTCAAGTTTGTGAAAATCGTTGAAATTTTCGTAAAAATTTCATGTCGAAAATTTAAAAAGCACGATTCTCGGTCAATTCGGAAGCTTTTTGCACATGTCTATACTGTTTTCGATAGATTTTTCGATTCTCTTTCGATTGCCGGGTCGCCCGAAACGATATCTCGATCGGTTCAAAAGTTGAACCGGTTTTAATTTTACGAGACCGTTGATTTGGTGATTTTTCGGAGGCCATAATTCACATGAAAAATTACCTTTTTCCGATGCGCTCTAAGAGCATTTCGTAGATTTTTTGACGCTCTTTCGAATGCGCGGCCGCCCATTCCGATCGGAGCTTCGGTTCGAAAGTTATGGTCGATTGAAAATTTCGAGCAAAATTTGTACCCAAAGTGATGAATTTTCGAAAAAATCGAAAATCACTAAATGTCGTCCAAATCGAAATCCAGACACTTTCCCCGATAGATTTTGAGCTAACTAAGCGATTCCCGGGTTGTGCGACTCGATAGCTCCACTAATAACGAAGTTATGGCCGTTTGAAAATTTTACTCTATTTTCAACGGTACGGCAATATTAGACGCATTTTCTCACTTCAGATGACTCAATTAGAACCCAATTTAAATTTGCCGTCGATATCTCAACAAATAAAGAAGTTACAGCACTTTGAAATTTTCAAAAAGTTGAAAATTCGAAAATTCGAACATTTTTTTTTCTCAGATAAACCAATACCGGACGCATGCGTCTACTCCCGATGACACAATAAGAAGCCAATTTGAATTTTTTATCGATATCTCGACTAATAAGAAAGTTTCGCCACTTTGAAGTTTGGGAAAATCGTTGAAATTTTCGTGAAAATTTCATGTCAAAAATTTAAAAAGCACGATTCTCGGTCAATTCGGAAGCTTTTTGCACATGTCTATACTGTTTTCGATAGATTTTTCGATTCTCTTTCGATTGCCGGGTCGCCCGAAACGATATCTCGATCGGTTCAAAAGTTGAACCGGTTTCAATTTTACGAGACCGATGATTTGGTGATTTTTCGGAGGCCATAATTCACATGAAAAATTACTTTTTCCGATGCGCTCTAGGAGCATTTCGTAGATTTTTTGACGCTCTTTCGAATGCGCGGCCGCCCATCCCGATCGGAGCTTCGGTTCGAAAGTTATGGTCGATTGAAAATTTCGAGCAAAATTTGTACCCAAAGTGATGAATTTTCGAAAAAATCAAAAATCACTAAATGTCGTCCAAATCGAAATCCAGACACTTTTCCCGATAGATTTTGAGCTAACTAAGCGATTCCCGGGTCGTGCGACTCGATAGCTTCACTAATAACGAAGTTATGGCCGTTTGAAAATTTTACTCTATTTTCAACGGTACGGCAATATTAGACGCATTTTCTCACTTCAGATGACTCAATTAGAACCCAATTTAAATTTGCCGTCGATATCTCAACAAATAAAGAAGTTACAGCACTTTGAAATTTTCAAAAAGTTGAAAATTCGAAAATTCGAACATTTTTTTTTCTCAGATAAACCAATACCGGACGCATGCGTCTACTCCCGATGACACAATAAGAAGCCAATTTGAATTTTTTATCGATATCTCGACTAATAAGAAAGTTTCGCCACTTTGAAGTTTGGGAAAATCGTTGAAATTTTCGTGAAAATTTCATGTCAAAAATTTAAAAAGCACGATTCTCGGTCAATTCGAAAGCTTTTTGGACATGTCTATACTGTTTTCGATAGATTTTTCGATTCTCTTTCGATTGCCGGGTCGCCCGAATCGATATCTCGATCGGTTCAAAAGTTAGACCGGTTTCAATTTTACGAGACCGATGATTTGGTGATTTTTCGGAGGCCATAATTCACATGAAAAATTACTTTTTTCCGATGCGCTCTAGGAGCATTTCGTAGATTTTTTGACGCTCTTTCGAATGCGCGGCCGCCCATCCCGATCGGAGCTTCGGTTCGAAAGTTATGGTCGATTGAAAATTTCGAGCAAAATTTGTACCCAAAGTGATGAATTTTCGAAAAAATCAAAAATCACTAAATGTCGTCCAAATCGAAATCCAGACACTTTTCCCGATAGATTTTGAGCTAACTAAGCGATTCCCGGGTCGTGCGACTCGATAGCTTCACTAATAACGAAGTTATGGCCGTTTGAAAATTTTACTCTATTTTCAACGGTACGGCAATATTAGACGCATTTTCTCACTTCAGATGACTCAATTAGAACCCAATTTAAATTTGCCGTCGATATCTCAACAAATAAAGAAGTTACAGCACTTTGAAATTTTCAAAAAGTTGAAAATTCGAAAATTCGAACATTTTTTTTTTCTCAGATATACCAATACCGGATGCATGTATCTACTCCCGATGACTCAATTAGAAGCCAATTTGAATTTTTTTATCGATATCTCGACTAATAAGAAAGTTTCGCCATTTTGAAGTTTGCGAAAATCGTTGAAATTTTCGTAAAAATTTCATGTCAAAAATCTAAAAAGCACGATTCTCGTGAATATGCCCATTTCACCCTTTGTTTGGGGGTGTTCCCTTATTTGTAGCACGATGGGGATTTTTTCCTGCACTCTTCGTGTTCGTCTGCGATAGTGTGGTGAAGGGCAAGTCGCTACAAATTCGGGAAGTCCTTAAAAATAAATTAAAACCGTGAAAATGCTCATTTCACCCCTTGTTTGGGGATGTTCCCTTATTTGTAGCACGATGGGGATTTTTTCCTGCACTCTTCGTGTTCCTCTGCGATAGTGTGGTGAAGGCCATGTCGCTACAAATTCAGTGTCCGCACCGTCGGCATAAGGTACAGACATATTTCGATGGTGTGAATCTGTCTTGAGGGTGGGGATTGAATGCGGCAGGGAGCTGGCGGGAGCTGCCGTTGGGAGGTGGGTACGGGGAGCTACCTTCACACAAGTAACCTTAACCACCAGTCACCACAGTATGGATCTTTGACTCAACGCGGATTCAGTGGTACGGAAATCCCATAGAGATAGAATGAAATTTATAGAAGAGCACTTTCTAAACAAAAATTATCATTATTATTAATTTTTATTTTATTTTATGATACACAATGATCAAAATTTTACACAGAGCTCTTACTAATAATCGAAGTAGGTAGGCGTCACACCACAATCATCATAATCAATAATAATAATAAATCAACCATTCTCATCAATTAGGTACTCGCCTAATACGTATTCTCATCAATGAACAATGTAATAACAAAACAAAAATCGACAATCAAATGAACCAACAAGGCAACCATCAATAATAATTATTGCACAAGATATAGATGAGCTGCCTCAGTGGGTATACCTATACAAGTAGTAACTAAAAATGACATAATAATTCGAGGAGGGCATTTCGGAAAGAGGCGGGTTTCATCGTGGTGTTTATTAGGCTACTAGCTTGAAAATTATCAAATCTTTTTCCGTCATTTCCATCCGAAATGTCCACCTTAACCGTAATAATAAATGACAATAACCGAGTATTTCGTTACATTTGTTTTTAGCGTATACATTTATATCGTATTTATAATACTAATTTATCGTAGTCATATTGATTAATCCATAATAATAATATTAATAATAGCACAAGCAATTCAAATCGAGTCTTTGAAATTGTATTTTTTTTCTTGTTTTTTTTTCGAGCAATCGTGTTAAGTTATCACAGACCGACTTAGCAAAAATTACAGTGTCACGAAAAACGAATCAAGTATTATATTCATCATATTAAAATAAAGTTGTATAGGTAAGAAAGTTATGTATGTACAACATTTTGAAAAATAAAATGATAATTTGCGCGCGTATACATTTAAAATTCCAAAAAGACGTAATACTTACGTAGCTATGTATAGTACGTTTTATTCCTAATTCTGGCAACAATAATCATCAATACATCATCAGTATTTATGGTTTAATATTAATTTAATTCATTAATTGGATGGAAATTTCGGATACTTATAAGCCTACTTATTGTATGTATTATAATTATTACGTATATTAGTTCCAAGTAGTATACTGTTTGTTTTTTTTTAGTTAGGTTTCTTACATTTTTTCTTTTATCACAAAAACGAAACAAAAAGAGAAGAATAGTAAAATTATGTATGTAGGTAGAATAGGTAAAATAATCACTTAGCAACGACCATCTAGATAATTAATATTCTTAATTTATTTATTATGAAAAACGAGAAAGAGATAGATATATGTATAGAGAGAGAGAAAGAGAGAGTTTTTGTAAAGTTGCTTAGCAATTTGTTTACGCGTTCACGCTTTTCGTATTATTTATATCATAGTAACGGTAATATTAATAAAAATAAGAGTAATCAATGATGAATGATAACGATAATAATAAAATTGAATTATTATTAATACTGGAATGAGCGTATACATTCGAAAAAGTTGAAAGTGTTGAGGTATATGTTTACGTATACAGGTATTCAACTGTTTCCCCTTTTTGTGTGTTTCCTATTATTGTTTCTAAAGCGAATAACAATTGAATTTTTTCATAACTCAAGAAATCGTCAAGACGATGATGGAGTTGGCGACAATAACCACCATGCAGCCAATCACAATCAATCAACAGTTAATTACGACCGGTCAAAAACATGAAAACTTGACTAGATTTACCCCTCCACCGAAATCCCCCGTTCAATTGTTTTTGATAGGTGTGCGGTTGTTTCATTACTGCTGTCGATGTCCGTTTGTTTGTTCAGTACCGTGACTACTGCCGTTACCGTCACCACCAACACCCCCACCACCACCACCACCTCCACCCCCACCACCGTCACCAGGTGTACCAACAGAAGCGGCAGCATTCGGATGGGTAACGGCGCCGTCTTCACCCTCGCTGCTGTACGAATCGCATTCCTCGTCGTCCTCATCATCGTCGTCCGAACTGGACAACATTCCTGCCGAAAACGAAACAGGAATTAATACGATCGATCCAGTGATCGATATGATAGTCATGTATGTACCTCCGTCGATTTGCGGTTGCATGTTGGCAAAATCTTGCGGCCAGAATCGCCGATTGTTGTTCTGGTGACTTTTGGTTTTCTTCTTGTGGTGATTGCGGTTGTTGGGCGAGGAGGCGCTGGCATCCGAGGAGGGCGGAGCGCTCGCGTCCAACATCGGCTGCAGGATCCGCCGGCGCGCGTTTATGAACCAATTGTTCACCTGCAGCAACGTCAAGTTGGTCTGGGCGGCGATGTGACGTTTCTCGTCCTCGGTCGGATACGGATGCTACTCGAAACGAGAAAAAAATCGTCTCATTTCGTTTCGTCTCATCTCATCAATTCACATACGTACCACCAGATGCTGAAAGAGCCACGATCGCATCACGCTGGTCGCGTGCTTCGGCAGCACGCCCCTCTTCTGTTTCCGGCCGCCGGCGGTGCCGACGGTGGCGCCACCTCTTGACGTGAAGTCGCTGTCGCAGTCGTCGGCCGAGCCGCCGGGCGTGGTGGGGGAGGGCGACAGCGGACCCGAACTGTCACTCGGCGGAACCGAGCACAGATTGGCGCCGATCTGACTGAGCGGCGTCGATCCGTGCACCACCAAACCGCCGCCGCCCACGTCACAAGAGGGCGCCACCGATGCGCCCTGGTGATGATTGTGATGCGCCGTCGTCGTCGTCTGATTGACCAACAGGGGTGGGGGAGTGGGACCGTCGTAAATGCCACCACCGTAACCGACACCAGCGCCATCTACCAGCTGTTGACGTTGTTCCGATATCGTTTGCGATGACGTCACCATCAACTGTCCATAATGAATTAGTGATAAAGTGGAATGTATTATACGTTATTATTATGAAATAATTATACCGTCGACGGACTGATCGAGTACTGGATGGGACTGTTGGAGTCGGAATTGCCGCTGTCAGAGTTGGCACCGCCGCCTCCACCGCCGCCATGATGGGACATCATGGAATTGTTGTTGTTGTTCTCGAGATTGACCAAGAGTCCAGCGGCGCCGCCTCCCCCAGCGCCACCTTGCGGATAATCGGAACGCAACAAGTTCTCACTCTGCATCTTGCCTTTGAGACAGGTGATGTAACGATTACAAAAGTCTTTACACAATTCCTGGACCTTTTCCAATTCCAACAGATGTATCCTCAGCACTTGGATCGCTTTAATCATCTACGCAAAAGAAAGAAAAACACGAAATCGATTAGAGATCATAAGACGGTTCGCCATTAGTAGCGAATAGAATACCAGTCCGTCGATTTCGGGTTCGTTGGCCAGAAACGGTTTGCGATCTCTTTCCTGGTGTTGCACGAACGCCTGGATGTCCATGTTGAATGCGTCGCTCGATTGCGGTTCGGGACTCTGCGTTGCCAATTCGCACCGTTCGAACAGCAGCGCCAACAGCGGGAACAGCGGATGTTTGTACACGGCCCTCTTGTCCGCCTCGAACTGGGCCTGATCGGTGGCGGCGGTGGAAGAGGAATCGCCCCCGCCGCCGCCGCCACCGCCACCGCCACCTCCGACGACGACGACCGCCGTCGCCGATGACGCGGCCGGTGGAAATATCGTCGTCACCAACGACGACTGTTCAGATTGTTGTTGACGTTGCTGGGCGACGGTTGTGTCGCCTGCACCTACCGATGGCGGTACGCTAATCATTATTGCACCTTGCAGTCCGCACTCCATTCCACCTCTCACTCCATTATGGGAATAACTCTGTAATTGAATTAGAAAATCGAAAAATAATAATAGTAATGGTTGAATTAGAGAGACGGTTCGAAAAAAGAATAAGTGATGTAAATAATAAACGAAGAGAAAAGGGCGAGATGTGTATGGGGGGGAGGAGCGAGGAGGGTCATTATGTGCAAGTGTCACCGAGGGACAGATTCCCTTTTGCAATAATTGTGTTCCGGGTGCACCCTGCCGGTCCCCCGCGCGCTCCTAAAATGTATTAAACATATCGTATCGTTTGTTCCGTTCCGGGGTGGCTGCGACCGAAAAGTTGACTTACGCCCTCTCGATATAAAGCCACAAATCCGGCCGCCCCCGAAAACAATATCGCGAAACAGAAACGGGCGAGACGAGGAGAGCGAGACGGAAATCCCACAGCCGCCGCCGCCGTCGCGTCTTCTCGTTCTTCCCGCTTTTTCTCATCCGCCCGTCTTCTACACCTTGGTTTAGTATAGATAATGGTTAGTCATTCCGAGATTTTGACGTGTCTGACAAGCTGTGCACTAACTTTTTGAGAGCCACTTTCTGTGCTCAAAGTTGTGCACATGTCAGATTGACAAATATTATTTTACAAGTTTTTGAAAATACCCTTCTCACAACGGAAATCTGAGGTAAACAGCGCTATTAATAACTTATTTTTGATAAATTTGGTAGTATGTAGTATACTTGTGGTTTTATAAACTCCCCAAGAAGCTTTTGATTCCTGAGATTTTAACCAAAAAAAGAAAAACCTGATCAACTTCGGACTAGACGTCGTTAAAAGTGCACAGCTTGTCAGACAGCAGGTCACAGAGTGGTTCTCAAAATCCCGGAATGACTAACCATTATCTATACTAAACCAAGTTCTACACCCAACGAACCGAACGAGAGGAGAGGAGAGGACAGCAGCCTTCTTTTATTAATTTTAACCAAATATTGCCGGACCAGCTGTTTTTTACTACCCTTATCCCCCAACCCCGTTCCCTTTTTTTAAATTTATTATTGTATTTATTAGATTAGGACGAGAATACTAAATAAAAACGTGAGCATCATCGCCTTTGACTAAACGAAAAGACTTACTTACAGCACTAACAAGTCTCCCAGACGTAAAAGTAGGTAACTGTGGGCAACGCACTAACACGCCGCACGCCTACTTCAGAGCGGTGTGTGAATGAAACGTGCAAATGTTTACACAAATACCTAACACAATTGATCATGCAATAAGAGAGACCACGTGAAATGAGAGATGATGTAGGTGACAAGCAAAGAGGCCTCGACTCTTTCCGACATGAACATGATGAATGCTTACGTACTTCGGTGCGTGTTTCTGGTGCGTGTGAGTGCGTGCGACCGTTCAGAAGACCTCAAACTCTTGGATTTGTTTGAGGTGGTTGCGTTGATGGTGATGGGTACCCATAGGTTTTATCAGCACTTGTTCTTTTTCGATTTCTTCATGACGACGACTCCATATTCATCACAGCATTTTGTCATTTGATAATATTCGACCACAAGTACATCTTCTTGTTTGTGGTGGTTATTTATAAAAAGGGGAAGAGAAAAAAATCCACTGGCAATCCGATCCTGTCCTCGATTTAGTCGTCCTCTCGGAGCGATCCGGCGAGGTAAAAGGACACTTTTCTGCAAAGTACAAATATGAAAAGATTGAGATGGAAAAAAAAACCTAAGGTAACTGAGAATAATTGAATGAGGGACGTGTGGTGGTGTGTTATCACATCGGCCATTTCGTCCGCACTTACCGCAATCAATTGTTGTTGTTTTGAATTTGTGGGCCAGCAGCACACGCACGTTTTTCCCCAGTCGAGTGTGAGAAAATCAAGTGTTTACATGTCGCACCGTCCGCGTAACAAATGACTTTCCGTCTAGACTGCCGAGACGTATGTCAATATTCGTCAAAATCAAAATGGCTACGCCTTTAATTTCCCATCACGGACGTACTCGCACCGTCGTCTGTCTCGCTCGTGCACGTCGGGCGCGATGGTGCCGGGAACGGTGGACGTACGTCGCGACCGGATCGGACTAAAACACGCCCCAACGCAAACCGTGCACGCGCCGCATTTTCAAACCAAGCCGTTCACACGTCACACCGCATGATCACGTCCTAGGTTTAGCAATTTTTGGATTTTTTTTACCTTGAATCGAATCAAGTAAAAGCCTAAATATCTGGATTAGCTGGGCTGGATTTAAATGGGAAAAGTACGTAATCGTAAAAAAAATATTATTCAAAGAGACACAAGAATACAAAAATCAAATTGAGAATAATCGAATTATCACCTACAAGTAAATCGAGAGAAAGCAAAAAATCTCAAGAACATTCCGAAAACGGTCGTTTTCAATTTTCCTCTGATAACTGCTTATCTGTGACGTGTAGTTTAGCCAATTTCTCTACACATTCTTCGCCTTGGTTGTCTTCACCACCCACCTTCCTCTCATCTTCTTCCTCATCGTCCTCCTCATCGTCCTCTTCTTCTTTTGTATATTCCTCTTCACCAATGTACAGGCAGCATTTAGTTTTCACAGTCTCCCGAGCCTCCTCAAATTTATTCTTGAATAAAATCGCATCTACGAAATAGGAGAAATTAGACGCCTTTTCGATAAACCAAGATAAACCCAATCAATAGAAATGTCACTCACTGTCCACTGTCGCAAATTTGACAGCCAAACAATGGCTGACAATTTTCTCATCGGAAAAATCGCTAGCCATGTAGAGGAAAGCCTTGTCGCTTCCGAAGCAGGGCTGCAACGTCATCCACGGGGTGATGAAGTGATTGGCGCACACTTTGAATGTCTTATCGCGTCGCATTACCACACGCATCGCATTGTTGACAGTGTTGTGCAGAATTTTCATTTCGCCCATGCCGCGCTCTTTCCACTCGGACGGATCGCACGTCGAGTCGTACCGGTACACTTTGGCGCGCATCTTGAACACCACCTGTTCGTCTTCCTCGTTCGTTACGATCTCCACCTCGGGCAGACTTATGATCGGCGCATATTCCGAATCGTAAAAAATCTCCTCTGTATCGGAAAACGCATCCGGTTCGTTCTTTTTCGTCACGGCAATTATTGGTTTCTCGGTCGCCTTTTCTTCCGTTTTCTTATTGTCTTCACAGTTTTTCTGTTTGTTTTTTGAGGTTAGTTTTATCACTTTTGCATTCAATTGTATCTTATTTAGAACTTACCCAAATTTCTGCCATCGCGAGTGTGATTCAGTGTTCGATGGTCACTTCTCACACGGAAATTCCTACGATTTTCCTCGCGATTTTCATCAATTTGATGCGATAAATAAGCTTTTTTTCTCGGATTTTTCTTGATGCTTGCTGCGTCCCAACAGGTGACAGATTATGTCCTTGATTTATCAGATGATGTCCTTAAATTGTTAGATCATGTCCTAGATATAGTTTTTCAAATTTTTAAATATTGGTTTCTAGGCGCATTAAAAGAACGATTCCGTTTCAGCTAGAATTGATTATTATTTCAATTTTAAAACGATTTAGGTAATAACAGTAATCACAGAATTTTCGGTAAAATATCGCCACATCTCACCGATAATTTAATATCGGCGTGTTTATCACCTCTGGTCGGTCCTATATTTACAATGACCACATTTTTATTCTCTTCTATCCCTTGCAAAATTATTCTGTAACCGGAAAATACCGAAAGACTAGAACCGAGAACCAGAATTGCATCGCTCTCATTCACCCAACGACGTACTGAATCGACTCGCGACTTCGGAACATTATCACCGAAAAAAGTGATGTCGGGTTTTAAAACGCCTCCGCATCGGTCGCAAGTCGGCGCCTTGAAGGTCGCAATTTTATCTAGAGGGATCTCGACATCACCGTCTGGTCGAATCATGTCCGTACTCGATAAAATCATATCAGGATTCAATTTCGTCATCACTTCCTGCAAGTCGCTCCGATCGTAGATCGAACTACAACCCAAACAGATTACTTTGAAAGCGGTACCGTGGAGCTCGATTACGTTTAAATTCCCGGCTTTCGTATGAAGTCCGTCTACGTTTTGCGTAACTACTCCGACCAATTTTTCCAATTTCTCCAGCCGAACTAGACAATCGTGCGTCACGTTCGGTCGTTTCGCCGAGAACAACGGCCAACCGACGTAGTTCCTCGCCCAATAACGTCGCCTCACATCTTCCGATTTCAGAAACTCTTTGAATTGTACGGGTCGATGATTGGAACGCGCATACAGACCCACATCTTCAGAACGATAATCCGGTATACCTGAGATTTCACACGGTTACATGAAAATTAACATTTCAGAGCTAAAAATTATCACCTGATTCAGTTGAAATGCCTGCACCAGTCAACACTAGTATTTTTCGAGATTTTTTGATGAAATTTCGCATTAAATCGATTTCCTCGGGCTTGACAGGTGTGTGTTTTGGAACGAAATCGTAATTTGTCTCTTTGGGAACGATTCTCGTCACGTTTCGTATAAAGTTCTTCATTGTTTTCTGAATATTTTTGAGTAATTTTGAAAATAATTTTTTCCAGGTTAATCAGCTGTCAGATTTGACAGCTGGGGTCGCTGGGGGCGCGTTGATTAATTGCAATCTAGGTTTCAATAGAACAAAGATAGACTCGAGGTAAATGAAATGAGTAAGAGAGAGATAAACAGTAGTCATATGATCGTGTAAGAACATACTCAAAATATGTATAATTGGTTGCCTACCCTTATAAAAATATTTATCAATGACATTTTATACGGATACTAGACGGCCAGCTTCGAGAAAAAAGTGGGTCCACTTGACGTCTAAACTGGGGGGCAAACCGTCACTGTCAAAATTGATTTAGGTTATGTTTCTAAAACTCCCGTGTTTGATAGTTTTTATAATTACAAGGAGTTTTTCTGATATTTATCATAAAGGAAATACTTGTTTTATGTTTACGACAACACGGGCGGTTTGAAAGTAGGACGGGCAGCAAAAATTACAGATCGTAAAATTTATTCAGATTTATGCTTATAATTACATACCGAAAGTAATGTACCTTTTCTCGTTTAGGGTGTGATAACGGTTATCATAACCGGGAATAACCGATATTTTCCCCATTTTTACAGCTTGCATCCAGAAAATAGTAAAATACCGAAGAGAATTCAAAGTCTCAACTAATTCTAGAACTATAATGGATTAACGGAACAAAACGAACGAAAACTAGAAACAGCACAAATTAAACAAGAAACGCGAAGCACAATTAACAATAAATAACGAAAACCCTGCGGAAATCACAAGAAAAACTGGAAATAAGAAATTAGAAACTCGAACTTTTTTTAAATTGACGATTTAAATATTCGATTGTCATGGTTACCACCTGACGTTTTGCCCCCCAGTTCAGTTGTCACCAGGGACCGCGATTTTATGTCAAAACAGGGCTTGTTGAGTATCTACTATAAGTGTGACAAATCGCTGATATTTATCATGTGTCAAAGTCCATTAAGTTAAGAATAATTAATTCAAAGTGCATTCGTAGGTGCATATTCCGATATGGCTCTCTTCAAAACAATAATCCCAAAAATGGGTAAAAACCTTATAAACCTTGGCATTTACAAATCCTAACCTAACCTAAAAAATAATAATTTTTAGGACCAAAATGTATCAGCACCCGAAGGATAGCTTCATTATCGGCCCTCTCGGAAATCCACCAAATGCTACAGAAAACGTGTCGAGATTTCGCCGAAGGCGAATTGAAACCGATCGCCTCGAAGATAGATAGAGAGCATTTGTATCCTGGGGAACAAATAAAAAAAATGGGGGAATTGGGTTTGATGGCAATGGCCGTTCCAGAAGATTTAGGCGGTTCGGGTCTAGACTATCTCGCCTACGCGATCGCCATGGAGGAGATATCACGAGGATGCGCCAGCACCGGCGTCATAATGTCCGTCAACAATTCTCTATACTTGGGCCCTCTTATGCAATTCGGAAACAATCAACAAAAAGAGGAATTCGTGACACCGTTCACAAACGGCAAGAAAATCGGCTGTTTCGCTTTATCGGAACCCGGCAACGGATCGGACGCGGGAGCCGCCTCGACGACGGCCAAAGAAACTGGAGATTCCTTCATTTTGAATGGGACGAAATCGTGGATAACCAACGGTTATGAAAGTGAAGCATGCGTCGTGTTGGCGACGACAGATAAAAGTCTAAAACATAAAGGAATATCCGCAATGATCGTTCCGAAACCCATTCAGGGATTGGAGTTGGGTAAAAAAGAAGACAAATTGGGAATCAGAGGCTCGTCCACTTGTTCCCTGATTTTCGAGGACTGTCAGATACCGAAACGTAACCTTCTGGGATCAACTGGATTAGGTTTTAAGGTAAAAATCACTACTGGCATGGGTTTTTAGTAAAACCGCTAGATGGCGTCGCGTTTCTCATCTGATACCTGTGATCATGTTATAGGTCGCGATGATGACTTTGGACTCGGGTAGGATCGGAATCGCATCTCAGGCGTTGGGAATAGCGCAGGCCTCGCTGGAGGTGGCGCTCGAGTACGCCTCGAAGCGGATCGCTTTCGGAAAACCCCTGACCAAACTACAAACGATTCAAAATAAACTGGCCGAGATGAGTTTGAGATTAGAAGCGGCTCGACTGCTCACATGGCGAGCGGCCTGGCTCAAGGACAATAAGAAACCGTACACGAAAGAGGCGGCAATGGGCAAATTGGCGGCCAGCGAGGCGGCCACCTATTTGAGCCACCAGTGCATACAAATTTTAGGCGGAATGGGGTACACAACTGAAACAATCATCGTAACGATTAACGATAACAATCTGTGTTGCAGTTACGTGTCGGATATGCCGGCGGAACGTCATTATCGTGATGCAAGAATCACCGAAATCTATGAAGGCACCTCCGAAATACAGCGACTGGTGATCGCGGGCAATTTAATCAAAGAGATGGGACTTTGAAACTGTTTACGCTATTCTTAAGTATCATTGTCGATCGCATTTAGTAAATATAAGACCATTTCCACCTTTGAACTTTGAATTATCTCATTTTTTTTTTAAATTCGTCTGTGTGAACCGGTCTTTACCTGTCACTTGTTAGAATTTGAACCTGAGTGAAGTTAGCTAGCAAATGCCTACTGGCTAACTTCACTCAGTAAATGCCTACCAGCTAGGGCTAGCTAACTTCACTCAAGTAGAATTTGACAGGCAGGGTCAAGAGAGAAGTTTGTAGGTTATGTTTGGCTTTGTCGCTGATTTCGAGTCGAAAAACCGATGAAAAATGGCCCAAATTTGCGTAAAAAATGCCCGACGATAGATTCTGGCTGACGAAACGTCTCTTGGTGGTGGTGCTGTTCCTGTATTTCGTGTACGTTTGCAAAGTGTTGTTCGGAGAGGATTACGATGACGACGTCGACCAGACATAAAGTGTCGTACTTTTTCAACCCGGACGTGGGCAATTTCCATTACGGCACCGGCCACCCGATGAAACCGCACCGCTTGAGCGTCATCCACAGTCTGGTGCTCAACTACGGCCTGCACAAGAAGATGCAGATCTATCGGCCCTACAGGGCGTCCGCGCACGACATGTGTCGCTTCCATTCCGACGAGTACATCGACTTTCTGCAACGGGTCACCCCGCAAAACGTCCAAACGTTCACCAAACATCTGAGCCATTACAACGTCGGAGACGACTGCCCCGTCTTCTGGGGCCTGTTCGATTTCTGTTCCATGTACACGGGCGCCTCGCTCGAGGGCGCCATGAACCTGAACAACAACCAGTGCGACATCGCCGTCAACTGGTCGGGGGGCTTGCACCACGCGAAAAAGTTTGAGGCGTCCGGTTTCTGTTATGTCAACGATATCGTCATCGGCATCCTCGAACTCCTCAAGCATCACCCGCGCGTCCTCTACATCGACATCGACGTCCATCACGGCGACGGCGTTCAAGAAGCGTTCTACTTGACCGACCGCGTCATGACCGTCAGTTTTCACAAATACGGCAACTACTTTTTCCCCGGCACCGGTGACATGTATGAAGTCGGCGCGGAAAGTGGGCGCTACTACTCGGTCAATGTACCGTTGAAGGAGGGAATCGACGATGCCAGCTACTGGATGGTCTTCAAACCGGTCATCTCGAACGTGATGGAGTTTTACCAGCCGACCGCCATCGTTTTACAGTGCGGCGCCGACTCTTTGGCCAACGATCGATTGGGCTGTTTCAGTTTGAGCACCAAAGGACACGGAGAATGCGTCAAATTCGTCAAGAGTCTGAACGTGCCGACCCTGGTCGTGGGAGGCGGCGGTTACACTTTGCGTAACGTCGCGAGATGTTGGACGTACGAAACGTCACTTTTGGTTGACGAACCGATCAGTAACGAGCTTCCGTACACCGAGTATTTGGAGTTTTTCGCTCCCGATTTCACGCTGCATCCGGAAGTTGTGACGAGGCAGGAGAACGCAAACAGTCGTCAATATCTAGACGCAATCACCAAGTAATTTCACTCTGTCACCATTTCATTGGGAGGGTTATTCTAACGATTTCTGTGGTTTTTTTTTAGGTTCGTTTGTGATAATTTGAAAACGTGTCAACACTCACCCAGTGTTCAAATGCACGACGTACCCGGTGATGCCATCCTCGAAGACGAGAAGATCAAAGAGGAGGACGATCCTGATGTACGAATCAGCCAGGAACTCGAGGACAAAATGGTAGAAGCTAAAAATGAATTCTATGATGGAGACAAAGATAACGATAAGGACGAAATGGAAACTTAACCTTTTTTTATATTCGATTTTTAATAAATATAAGGATAAAACGACACTTTCACTGAGAAAACCGAGAAAACTTTGAAAACCCTCAAATGCCGCCATGTTTGACGTTTATCTGTCAGTTGGCAGCCATTCAGAGTGAAGTTAGCAACGCGACCAACCACAGAACATTCATGAAGCAGAAATAATAATAGACATCAGAAAAAAATAGATAACCAAAAATATAAATTTTTATTTCACGCCAAATCGAAACCCAACAAATCCTCGAGATTATACCCGAACAATTTAAAATCGGCCTCGTAAATGCGGTACAAACGATGAATATCACTGATCGACAACTCCTGAAAGTACGATTTTAATCTCTCGGAAGTATTTGAACTTTTCGTCAAAGGAAAATCGATTTGCGGCGCACGGATCAAATCGAAAATAGTCCTCACGTCTTCCACCAGCGTCTCGTACCGCCCGATCAACGTGTAATTGAAAGCGCACGGTCTACACAAATTATAAATCGAATCCCAATGTTCGTTGGTGCTCGGTCCTTCGTCGAACAAGTACCGAACGAATTCACTGAAACGGACGTTGGCACCGGTCTCTAGATCGCGCTTATCCGCATTCGGACGATATTTCTTGATTATGTCACGTCCGTAACGTAATTTAAAGTACTCGGAATAAGTCTGTTCGAATTTATTACGAAAGGCCGACAGGAGTCTTTCGAACGGATGCCGCACCATGATGAACATTCTGTAATCGCGTAAAATCGCTTTAATCGACGGCAAATCTAATTGGCTCAGACGTAACGTCGAGTTGTCCGAGTGCGCTATCGAGCCGGGGATTTCCAACAAGTTTTTCACGGAAGATTGCTGGGTCAGGACCATGAAAACGCGTTTCCAATTGGTGCAGGCAACCTGACAATAAAAAAATCACTAGAATTGGCGCCCTCTTCAGGAGAAAATGCTTACTTTTGGAACATAACAGTACAAGAGTTTATGTCTGTGATCCACCAGAATGTGATCAAGATCGTGTCCGAAATCGACGCCTTGTTTGTCGACGTAATTTAAATGTTGGCAGGCCCGAGTGAGCCGTTCCTGTCTCGTCACCTGTTCAAGCCATGGATAATAATCCTCCACGTTTCCGAACACGCCTCGAAAATGTCCAAACAACACTAAAGTCATGGCGATACGGTAAATAGAGGGCACTTCCATCGTTTCGTCATGTCTCTTGATCGTGTCGGGATAGTTTCGAATGCGATTTTTTATCGAATCGTATCTCGGATTTGTTAACGACACCGTACACGTTCACCGGATCCGAGTCTTTGGTCATGGGTCGGCCCCAGTGGTGCAGATCGTACGTTTTCCACACGTAGCGCCACGAAATTTTCGTCTTGCTGCGGAGACGCAGTTGGCGCAGGCCGAAACTGCGCTGGATCGCTTTCTTCAGGTCTCGTACGGTCGCCCCTTGCTGTGGAATCTGCAACAAATAACATCAATTGACCTTTGAATTAATCCCAATTAAAACTATCGCCAGTTATATTTGAGATAACGGCTTGCAGATAATACGGACCACGACGTTGAGTGGGGTCTCGAGATTACGGAGCACGGTGACCGTTATCGATTTCCCTTGGGCTACGGCGGTTTGTGCGGTCACTTCCTCCGGGGTGACGTCTCCGGGCAGGTCGCACAGAAGAGGATCGGTCGCGATAAGCCGACGGAGGCTGCTCTGGGTGATTTCGCACAAATCTTCGTGACTCAAATTGCTCAAATCGCCGTCTTGTGATGATCCGCCGCCATCCTCCCCGGCCATCCTACGATTGCACAACTAATCAATTTTACGTAAACGATAACGATTCGAAAGATACGGCTTGCGTAAATCCGTGAAATATGTAAATAAACTAGACGATTGAGATCAACCAGATTTTCAATTTTAAGGTTATGTTCTTTTGACAGATGATGACAGGGCTGTCAAAATGATGACATAATTTATTCAAAAATTGGCGCGGTTTTTTATTTTTGACCCTTGAAATTGGAAAATCCATTAAAATATTATTAAAACCCTAAAGACTATATTGAAAAAATAGTTAGAACCGTATGCATGATATTAGGACTTTTTTTAATTAATTGCGTGTTTAATCTCACCATAAAACACTCAAAAATTTTAGCAAAAACCACACTAATAAGAAAGTCTTTACACAAACTGCGATGGTAGAATTATCCTTATAGAAAAAATGATGATGTAATGATCAATGTATAAGTTCGCAATAATGAAAATAATCATGTAATTAAAGAAGTGGTCGACCTTCTCATCTCTCCCTTTTTCCTTTTTCCATTAAAATGACTACTATTATTATTATAGGTAGAAATATGGTAGAAATTAAGTAATCATTTTTCACCTACACGTTACCTCTATTTTCTCTCTCACTTGAGGTATATTGAAGAGGTGGTTGTGGGAGGTCGTTGGTTTAATGGTGATGACGTAGTCCATTTGTCCTTTCACAAGACTCCACCATCAAAGAGGTGGTTTCATCGGTTTCCGCTTTCTTTTCCACCATTTCCATTGCAATTTGGACAATTTCTGAAGTGTTTCTTTGGAAAGCGATAGCGATATTCACCTAAAAACACCAAAGTAAGTTCGTATCCACTATCTAGATATAAAGTTACTTAACACGTTCGCTGCCCCCGACGCACTAGTGCGTCCAGGTTTGGGTTTAGCGTAAGGCCACCGACGCACTAGCGCGTCCAATATTTGAGGTACTTTCAGACTAACGATTTTTCTATAAATTTTCTGATCATTACCACGTTCGACATCACTGTATAGTGGGCAGTTCATCTCAGGTGATAAATGGTGCCAAAATTCTGGACGCACTAGCGCGTCGTGGGGCCCAGACTTGAGCCAATATTTTCAAACTTCCGGGCCAGAAGACGCACTAGCGCGTCCACTATGCATAAATGATATAGCGTGCACTGGCACATACAGTGTGTCCCCAAATCACAATGTGATCAAAATAGCACCTCTCGAAGATGTTTCAAGGAAAGTCTCGCTCACCGGGTGGGCAGGGCATCCGGTGATTCTGAGACACCCGGTATAATTTCAGAACTTTCATCATCAATTAATTTTTGGAGTTTTTATGTTTTCGTCACATTATAAACAGAAAATGCATGTAGAAATTATACAGTATACCCACGGCTGGGTTTACCAAAAGAGTTTTTTTTGTATTTCTGATTTTTCAGAGAAAATCATTCTTGATGAAAATGGCTTGCTTGCTATTGGACATTTTATTTTTGTTTTATCATCAACGGTTGTTTTTGAATAATTTCATTCCGAAGTAATTATATCCAGTTAAAAAAAAATTAGAACACAACTGATGATAAAATGGAAATGAAATGTTTATTATAGGTTTGAGAGCAAGCAGGTCATTTTCATCAAGAATGATTTTCACTGAGAAATTTAAAAAAATCCTCTTTTGGTAAACCCAGCAGTGAACACACTGTATAATGTCTACACACATTTTCTGTTTATAATGTAACGGAAATATTATACTATAAAAACTCCAAAAATTAATTGAAGATGAAAATTCTGAAACCCTTTATGTGCCAGTGTATGCCATAAGTCTTTATTTATAATGGACGCGCTAGTGAGTCTTCTGGCCTGGGAGTTCGAAAATTTTGGTTTAAGTCTGAGGCCAACGACGCGCTAGTGCGTCCAGAATTTTGGCTCCTGATATGAATCGCCCAAAAATACAGGGGCACCGAACGTGTTAAGTTAAGTCATTGACTCAAGTTGAGTAATGGTTGAATCCTGTCCTACAGAGTCCATCTGTCACACAAAGAACTCAAAATGAGGAGCGCTTTCATAGTTTTGAGTGCCATTTTGCTGGTGGAGGTGGCGTACGCTGCCAAAGATATGATGCGGAAGAGTATCGTCTTTGATAAGAACACTCCGGATGTCTTTTATTGTCCCATACATAAACCCACCGGATTCGACAAATTGATTGTCAAGTAAGTCTGAAAGAAATTACAAACATATTAATTTTTCAAGTAATTTATTTATAAAAAGGGCTCGTCCTTTGAAAAAATTGTGCGAGCATGAAGGTGCGCCCTTACCGGAAGATTACAAGAGCGATTGTTACCAAGACGTAGACGAATCGGATTACGCTTGTAAAGAAAAGTACAGGATAATGGTAATTATGATGATTTCATCATTAAAATCAATAAATTACCACAGCAATTATACGAGCATTACATATTTTCATATCGGCAGGGTTTTGTTGTGAAAATAATGGGACATTTTTTACAGAAACGACTGACAAAACTGGAGGCGGACGAGTAACCACAGTAACCCAAAAAACACGCGAAAAACAGCTTTAACTTTACATTTTTACATTTATTTTATTTTAGCTTTAAAAATCACAAATACGTAATTTTATATAACAAAGAAAAAAGGGAATCGGGCGAGGATTGCTGAATTAAACTATAGATTTAGATTAAACTAAGCTGTGTTAATAATTAATAATCATTCATTAAATGAATTAAGGCGTTTTCAAAGGCTTTTTTGGCTGGTACGCTTCATGGTTTCTGGTTGGTTAACGCTACGTGAGGTCACTGGAATAAATTGTTAAATTGTTGTAAAATTTTTGATAAACCAATAACAGATGAGGATGCATCCGCCCGGTAATGACGTAGACGGCACGACCACTTCCGGCCAAGTAGAGGAAAAAACTGACAGATTAGCGAGGTTCATAGACGTTGACAGGGAGTTCTACGTGATGAAGATAGACGACAGCAAGAAAAAGAAGAAAACTGCATTACCAAATCGACTTGG
The DNA here is from genome assembly GCA_949788335.1 of Salpingus planirostris. Classification (NCBI taxonomy): domain Eukaryota; kingdom Metazoa; phylum Arthropoda; class Insecta; order Coleoptera; family Salpingidae; genus Salpingus; species Salpingus planirostris. The sequence goes on along the minus strand of OX460924.1, from coordinate 7,665,714 downwards.
ATAACTAGCATTTTTTTAGACATTTTTGACTAAAAATACTACCATCGAATCACTAAAAAAAGGACTTAGTCTCGGAGAAAATACTAGAAACTATATAGTTTGCACTAAAAAGAATTTATAAAATTATGTGACAATTAATTTAAATACATACATTATATCGTTTTTAGAAAATCTTATTTTATTATTTTATAAACACACTCAGACTTATTACACAGAACAATCAATAATAATAATAATAATATAATATAGTTTATAAAAATCCATAGAAAATACATCACACATTACTAAATAAAGAAGAAACTATTATAAATATAATTATTATAATAGAATAATAAAAGAAATTTGGCATAAATTGACTTTTGACAGATGATAGCTGTCAAAATACATCACAAAGGTGACGAAAAAAAAATTTGAGCTGTCATGACACTTGTACTAATCGAAAAAAGAACACAGCTGCGAACCGAATTATTTAGTGATTTGGATCTCGAAATTATCTCCGTTAGAATTAACGACAGTATTCTTCACTTTCCTCGGATTATGATGATTATGATGATGATGGTGCGACCTGGAGAGATGATGATGATCGTTATTACTCAGACTCGTACTCTGCGTGCGATTCCCCAACGAGGACGACCGCGACGTCAAACTGCTTTGACTCTCCGTCAAACGTCTGTCGTTCGTCGAACGACCCAAACCGCGTTCCCAAGTTGCCGAACACGACTCGGGACGTGCGCCGCCTTCGTCACGGTCCACACTTTGGCAGACGGTCATCGGCGGCGATTCCGACGATTTGTGCGAAAGAGGAGGCGGCGCCACCGACGTTCCGTCCTCCGCCGGCGGCGTCTTAAAGTACGCACCTGTCAAAATAGACAACTCGCCTATAACAAAAAGAAAATGACGGATAAATGACAGGCACATTTCGATCTCACCGCTGTTATAATTGCCATTTTGCTTCCACAGTCGCAGCCGGTACGCGATCTCGGCGAAATTCGGCCGACGCACCGCCAACTCGGCCCAACATTCCACCATCAGGGCGTAACAGTAACCGGGGCAGGCGTCCGGACACGGCAGCAGTTTTCTAGACCGGATCATGTTAATCACCTCTTGATTATTGTAACCGTAGTAAGGCTGAAATGAAAAGTCATTTGAAAAGTCACCAGATTATTTCGTGGTGGAAAGCACTTTGTGCTTGTTGGAAAGCACCCCGAAGCTTCTTGACGTAAACCAGTGGCGTATCAACTGTCACTTTGTCAAAAAATAATACCACAAATTTCGTGTATTTGATCGATTAAAGTTACCGACCTGTAACCCGTAACTGTAAATCTCCCACAGAACAACACCGTAAGACCAAACGTCACTTTCGGTCGTGAATTTCCCGTACAGGATCGATTCGGGCGGCATCCATCTCACCGGAAGTAACGATTTCGATTGCACCCTAAACAGAACGTCCCAATGAAATCACGAAATAGAAAGAGCCGATAATGCAGTCACCTGTAATAATCGCAGCTGTACATGTCGCGACTCAGTCCGAAATCGCTTATTTTGACGATCAGATCTTTGGAAACGAGACAATTCCGTGCGGCCAAATCGCGATGGACGTAATGATTCTCGGACAGATATTCCATCCCTTGGGCGATTTGGATGGCGACGTGCAAAAACTGATTTTGCGTCAGACTTTTTCCCTCGGAGGGCGAATTGGCCATCAGGAATTCGTGCAGATCGCCCTCGGACATGAACTCGAACAGCATGCACATCGGTCCCTGCTTGGCCACCACGCCCAACAGACAGATGATGTTCGGATGCTTCAGTTCCGAGATCAGTTCGATCTCGCGCTGGAAATCGCCCTGAGTTTTCGCGCTGGCGTTCTCCTTTAACGATTTCACGGCCACGAAGATTTTACCACTCGAAGTCTTCAATTCGCCTTTGTACACCTTGCCTAAAAAGAAAAAGTAACATCAGAAACGTCAAAATTTGACAGGTCAACCGTCGAATACCGAAAGCGCCCTCTCCCAGCTCCTCAACGAAAGTGACTTCCTTGTAAGAGTACTGCGGGACATTCTGGTAACCGTTTTTCGACGAGTGGTGCCCTCTCTGCGGTGGAATGTTCGGTGGCAAGAGCGAATTCATCTCCATTGGCGAATTCGGACCACGGTTACTATGATTACCATAGATATTTTTATCGGCCGACGGTACATTTATCTACGAAATGACAGCAGTCACTTAAACGTCAAACTGTATTACCTCGACTCACGTTTTGAATATTCCTGGTTTTGTTTTTACGACGACAGCACACTGCGGCCGTTATGACGACCAAAAAGACCGTGACGAAAGCGAAAGACGCCACGACGTACATAGCAACCACGTTAGCTATTTTCGTAATCATGGAAACGATCAATAATAATAATAATTGAAATGTTACAGATATCTGTAATTACCGCATTTTAAAATGTCGCAAATCTCCTTCCGGTTCTGGTCGACGTAACAGAACGGCCTCTCCATATTTCCGGCCGGATTTCTGCAATAATTGTGTCCGGACAATTCCGGATGTTCGGATGGCTGAAAATGGAACTGATGCGTCCAACGTAAACACTTCTGTCCCGAAGACGTCACATTTTGTACTCCTCGATACAGTTGACCGTCATCCCAAAAACAGGAATCCTCTTTATCGACGTTTTCGTTATCGACACCCAGACCCAAACAGTCCTCCATGTCGTCGGGCAGAAATTCGCATTCTTCCAATTGTAACGTCTTACCTATCGATTGAGGTAAAAGTTTAGTTCAGATGAGGAACCAAAATGGCGACTTACTGATGACGGGGTGACGTTTAGCGATGGCGTACTCTTTACTGCACAGCTCCGTCTCCAACAAAAGACAATCGTCTTTACAGATTCGGTTCAGATGAGTCGACAGTTCGTTACGGATCGTTTTGAAGGCGTTCCGATTGGCTCCGACGAATTGCGACGTCTTTTCCGATTGGTGCGTATTTACGATGCCCGGATTGCGGCACAACGGAAACGCCGAATAACACAAAGACGGATGCGCGAATTTATTACAATTAGACGAAATATCCCTTGAAAAAAAAAGACGGAATAACGAAAATCACTAGAGATACGACAGAAATGGACTCACTGCGATTGCGAAATAACCAAAAACGCCTGAGACAGTTCGCTTTCAATCTCCCGTTGAGTGTAGGAAGGTTGCACGAAAACGTATCGATCCCCCAGGTACTTTTTACAGGTGGTTCCGCGATAGACTTGACAGAAGGGCTCACTGGAATTGTAAAAATCCCCAGATTTCGGAACCGGATCCAGCACTTTGCCCGTGGGTGACAGATCGAAAGTTTTCACACCGCCACCGCCAGAGGGCGCCGCCTCCAAATCCGAGATGGCCGCCATCGACACGGTCGTACCTTCCGAGTCCGATTTGACCGGTTCGTGATTGGTCGACGTCCATCTTGGGGACGCCGTCACCTCGACGAAGGCCTGCGTGCGAATGCGATCGACGCCGTTCGACGCGACGCAATCGTAGAAGCCCTTGTCGTGCACCTCGACGCGACTGATGCGCAAAACGGATCTGTGGCCGCCGCCGTTCTTCGAATTGACAGTTTTGATGGTCAGCCGTTTGCTCACTTCCGGCGTGACGTCATTGACGTACCACTTGAACGTCACCCGGTTGCTGTTGTTGATCCGTTGCTCCAGGTGATTGTCGACTTCGCACACTTGTTTCAGGGAAGCGGCGCCGTCCTCGATCGTCACGTTGCGCAGGAGACGGACGAACGAGATCGTCCCGTTCGGCGCGGTCGAGTTGATCGACGACAAGTCGTCGTCCTCTTCGTCCTCGTAGTCCTCATAGGAACTCGACGCCAAAACTGTCAAAAAATTACCGTGAAATTATGGTAAAATAGAGGGCGTGACCTAATTCGTTGCCGTGCCAACGCATAAATAAAATATGGCAGAAGGCGAAATAAGTGAAGATCTCGAAATAAATCGGAGATATTATTAGATTCTCACAGATTATAAACACACGCACAGAGAGAAAGAGAGTTTGGCGTCGTCCCGTTTCGAGTTGAGAGAGCGGAGGGAGGCGTCGCGACGCTTCCCCGTTCGAAACGAAGTGAAAAACCCCAAAAAAAAAAAATCATCACAAGAGTCGAGTGCGACCGGTCATAGTGAGTGCACGCACGCCACTGGCATGACATTTTTTTAAACGAAACAGTGTCAAGTGTCCTCTGGTTACCCAGACAACAGATAAATAAATATTGAATGCCCATAGAAGGACTAAAAATATAGACTGGCTAATCATATTTTCGTGCTTTAAGGTCGCAACACGTGGTAAACAAAATCCGCGAAAGAATTCGTAAATTATAAATAAAAATAGCCAAGTGGGTGATGACTAACTGAGAATAAAACCGAAATAATTGAACGATTTTTCGAATATTTATTGTCCGACGTGAAAATCCAGCCACCTGGCATCGTAAATCATAATTATTAGACGTCCAAACAAAGAGAAAAATTGATAAACAAATTATTTTAAACTCAAAGAGACAAAAGAATTAGGAAGAAAAGACGAACGAATATACTTAATTGACTAAGAATAGAAATCGAAAACAATGTTTAGATGAAATTTCAGAGAGATATTTACGAATTATTTAGAAACCGATTTAGACAATAAACAGAACATTTAATTAAATAGAGAGTCACACCTCTCTTCCATCCTTAAACAGAATCAGAGAAACGTCATTAAAAAAAAAGTGCGTGTGTATACATAGAAATATAAAGAGTGTAGAAGGCCACACTTATAAATTGACGTATATTTTGTAAATATTTACGTCACCTGTCAACGAAAACTCGACCCATTGGAAAACAAGTGGAGATCTCAGTTGCTAACAATCATTCAATTAGGAACAAAAGAAGGGGATGAAAAAATGTCGAAATCTATGAACATGTTGAGGACCAGACGGAGGGACAATAACGTCAAACCGAATAGAAGGTAACTACTGTCATTACGTTTTTTGACATATCATTTTGATATGTCGAATCAATTAACAATTGCGAATAAAATCATCTAATCATTAATCATTCCTTATTAATCACATTTTGATGTATTAAAAACAAATCGATTAAATAATCAATCAAGTCTCAAAAATTGTTAATTTTTACAGGGATTCCAGGTTTTCAAGGTCAGTAGGTTTGACACAGCGAGCTTTTATACGCCAAAACATTGTTTTCTTCTTTTTTATATTCTTTATCTGATTTAATTTACCTAGTTGAATTTTCCTAATTTCCCCCAAAACTGTAAAACCAAAAGTCACTAAAAACTTTATTGAATACTTGGTAACTTATAGCAACAAGAGAAATAAAGGAGGAGTACAGGACCGTCTTCCGCCACAGTATTATTACTATTCTCTAAAATGAGCTTACTAAAAAAAAGAGACCTGGAAAATCCCATAAATTTACCTACAGTGTGTTTTTTTTTTTCTCTTCTGAAATATCTAACGGAACTCTTTAAAAAATGACATAATTGTATTTTACAATGTGCAGGCTAGACAGACGATCTTCAAGGGGAATGATCTACGAGAACGAGGAACTACGACTGAGAACAATCAATATCAATGCAGAAATCGAAAGAGGTACAAACAGTGACATTTCGAATGTCGAAAATGACATGACAAACGTTAAAAGAAATGAAAACTCTAACCAAATTTAGGTCAATACGACATCAAGAAACTGAAGAGGGAAAACGAACTCCTGAAAAAGGAGATTTGGTGTCTGCGCGACGAGTACGAGAAACTGGACAAACTCCTCAAAGACAAAGAAATGGATTTTTCGTCCAGTTCCACCACCTGCACCACCAGCAATTCGGTGAGGAGAACGGATGACATTTCGAACGTCAACACTGACACGACAAACGTCAAAACATTTTCAGGAGAGCTGCAGTTCGTGCAGCGAAGACGCCGCCCCCACCGACGACGACGATGACGAGGTGGAAACCAATCAGAATCTCCAAAACGTCCAAAAGACCAACCTGAAAAATCTGCACACCGAATTCGATCATCTGTCGGTGGTCGCCGAAGAGAACAGCAACTCGGACAAAACGTCACAGCGTACCACGTCATCGTTGCCCAACGACCAATGGGATAACGTCATCAAGCCGGATCAGAGTTACCCGGTCATTTATGACACAAGAAACAAGTCAAACACGCTACCGTCGGCATTGCCAACACCGGCAAACTTTTTCTCGCCGATAAAAAGTTGCAAAAGTTTGGAAAACCAGGCGTACCAACCGTCGTCGAATAATGATTACCATAAAATCTACCAGAATCTGGCGACCCCGGGAACAGAAAAACGATCCCTAGAAGAACTACCGACGATGAAACATAAACAATCCACAGACCTCATAGTGAAAATAGACAACGAAAATTTCCACAATGATGCGACGACAACACCGCAGAGTACGTTCAGTAACGGCGGCAATCTGGAAGAGCTGCTACAAGATATCGAAACGATTTCCAGAGACATTTTCCAAATGACCCAAAATGGCGACGAATCGGACACGAAAAAACCTTTCAAAAGCGAACTGAATGTCGTCCTGATGCCCAATCCGATGCCCCTGATCGGTTTCGACAAGTACAAAGAAATCAGCAAGAGTTTCGACAGTTTACAGCAGTACAAATCCAACGAGATGCTAGCGGCGACCTCTTCAGGAGAGAACCCGTTCTTTTTCGGAGATTTGAGCGATTTCGAACAACGCTACGACCCTGAGAAATTCGACATCAGTCAAAGAGGTTCCAAAAACAATCTACTCGAAATGGTGACCTCGTCCGAACAGATATCCAGCGAAAACGAGGAAAACCTCAAATTCAAAACGAGCCAAAGCGACGAAAAACCGGAAAAATCACCGAAATTGAGTATCAGACGTAAGGTACCAACTTGAAAAAATAACAATAACCAGTTTTCAATAGCAATCTTATCATTGAAAACTCGGTATGAAGGTGAAACGAATTAATTCGGCTTTTTCAGGTTTCGATCCACTTCAAAGGGAAAAAAGACAAATCCAAGGAAAAGAAAACATTTCTCGATATAAAATTCGGTTCGGGGGAATCGAAAACCCCAAAGACGCCCAGTTCGGAATCGAAAAAGTCCACGACGGACGTCGAGCCGAAAACGCCGACGAGTTCGGACAGCAAAGCCGGTTCCGATAGCAACAAGAAGAAGACGAGAAAAAGTGCCAGTGTGAGCCCGGATCGTGGAGCCACTAGCAACGGTAAACAGCAACAGGGGCACCACCATGAAGAAAAAAAACGTCACCGGAAGCACAAAAAAGGTGACAGGGCGAAAAGCCGCCGTGGTACCGTGACGAGCGTCGATCGTCTGCAACGGGAACGGTCGTATTCCGGTTGCACCGATCGTTCCAACTACGATCCGAGATTCTTCGATGATTACGGAGGGGTGCACTCGGAACGGACCAACAGTATGAGCAGTTGCGATACGACCAAAACCACCAGAAAACTGTCCAACATTTCCAATATCCCTTTGACGGGCAAAGTACCTTGGTGCGCTTGTTGGGGTAACGGTTGTATTTAGATTTGATAAATTTCATTTAGTAAATTTCGATTATTTTTTCCATCACTCACCGAAATACGTCGTTATGGCGAAAAGCAAGAGGTTTAATGTGGGATTCATGTCTCCGTTTCTTCTCGCAGTCAGCGCATCATCTTTAATCGTCTTGGGTTTGGGTCAAGAGGGCAAAAGTTCGTGCAGACCTGAAAATTCACTTCTGTGAGCAATTTTGACTGGGAATTCATGCGGACTGTTGAAATAACACTCACCGATTGATAACCGGCGTTTAATAACTCAACTAAACGCGTGAAACACAAATAATTAACGTAAATACACAAAGGATGACAACTTTTGACCTTGATGACGAAATTATGACAGCCAGATGACAGCTGACGTAAGACGTAAATGTCACTAGAATCTGTTACCAACGCACAAACATGACAAAAATAAATCACTGCTACAATAATGCCAACAGCTAGAACTTAAATCCCTCATGTCAAATTGTGTAAACATAACCTAGAAAATGACGGAATACCGAATTTTCGAATTATTGCTCAAAAACTCCAACCATACGGCCCAAAACGAAGATTTCCGACAATTACAATCAGAATTAGTGGACGCAGCTTCCAACACATTAACAAATTCGATCTATAACAGTTTGAAGATTAAATCCACATCATCATCTCACAGAAGACTTAATATTTTAGTAGGTTGAAAGAAAATGTGTTAATTTCTAGCTAAATTGAGTAATTTTCAGAAATTTGTTCAATCTTTGGCATGCAGAAATCAAAGACATGACGCGATCTCCTCAAAAAATTACCACGAATATGTGAGAGCGATTATTTTGTCAAGTTATTCGCAAGAAACAGAAAGTGATGGTAATTTCGATCATTTCTTGAGGCTAATCGGTAAACAACTAGGACAGACTGCACCTCAAACTTTGCGTGATAGTATTCTAGATTATAATAACAGAAGAGTGATGAGAACTCGTAACAATGTTGAGGAAATTGAACGGATCCATAAAATCGATTTGGAAAGACTTGAAAACGCCGGATTCCATTTGAATCATTGCACGACTATATACAATAATGAGAATATAAATGAAGGCTTTATAAACGAGCTATTCCCGAATTTGTTACATGGCTCGGTTAGTTCAGAAATTAATCAGTGTAATGAAATAATTTATAGACACAAACAAATTAAATTCGCTTATTCACTGCATAATTTCGAGAAGTGGCGAGAACTTGAATTTATTCTTAAGCGGCTGAAAACCTATGAAACTTTAGAAGTTGTTGAGTTAGACTTTTTAGTTTTTTTGTGTACAAACTGTAAACTTGATCCCATTGTCCAATTATTTATAGTGGAAAATTTCCCATTTGTTTACGAAAAACTGGTGATAAAAACGTGTACTCTACTTTTAAAACTACAAAAGGATGAAGATGTCTCGAATTTTTTTGAAGATTTGTTACTCCAAAGTTCCCAAATTACGATTTTGATGGAAATTTGTAAGAAAAATAATTCTTTGTCCCGGAATATCAAGAATTTATGTTTCTATCTTTATACTTGCAGTTATTGTAACAGTAACATGTTGAGATTTTATAATTTTCTAATGACCTAATAAATTTATTGGAGATGTGAAGTTAGTTGGCGGCTCTGAAATTGTTTGTTAGACTGTACAATGACGGATTACTAAGCTACAAATAGTGGGTCACGAGCGCTTTGAGCTAAATCTACTTCCAAACATGGCTGGGGTCATGTGAAGTTGGCTCTCAGCTTCAAGAGCTGAAGTGGAACGAAATCGCTTCGAAGACTGTACATACGTTGCCAACTTCTAGAAATTAAATTAAAAGGACATGTCTAACTCTAGGCGGTAAATTTGAACTTCGAAATACCGAGATCGATTTCACCTCGGATTTCATCACCGAAATTGTTTCTCGGCTTGCCGTCGATATCTCAACAAATAAAGAAGTTACAGCACTTTGAAACATTTTGAAAAGTTGAAAATTTGAAAATTCGAACAGTTGTTTTCTCAAATAATCCAATACCGGACGCATGCATCTACTCCCGATAACTCAATTAGAAGCCTATTTGAATTTTTCATCGATATCTCGACTAATAAGAAAGTTACGCAACTTTGAAGTTTGCGAAAATCGTTGAAATTTTCGCAGAAATTTCATGTCAAAAATTAAAAAAGGACGATTTTCGGTCAATTCAAAAGCTTTTTGCACATGTCCATACTGTTTTCGATAGATTTTTCGATTCTCTTTCGATTGCCGGGTCGCCCGAAACGATATCTCGATCGGTTCAAAAGTTGAACCGGTTTTAATTTTACGAGACCGATGATTTGGTGATTTTTCGGAGGCCATAATTCATATGAAAAATTACCTTTTTCCGATGCGCTCTAGGAGCATTTCGTAGATTTTTTTATGCTCTTTCGAATGCGCGGCCGCCCATTCCGATCGGAGCTTCGGTTCGAAAGTTATGGTCGATTGAAAATTTCGAGCAAAATTTGTACCCAAAGTGATGAATTTTCGAAAAAATCGAAAATCACTAAATGTCGTCCAATTCAAAATCCAGACACTTTTCCCGATAGATTTTGAGCTAACTAAGGGATTCCCGGGTCGTGCGACTCGATAGCTCCACTAATAACGGAGTTATGGCCGTTTGAAAATTTTACTCTATTTTCAACGGTACGGCAATATTAGACGCATTTTCTCACTTCAGATGACTCAATTAGAACCCAATTTAAATTTGCCGTCGATATCTCAACAAATAAAGAAGTTACAGCACTTTGAAATTTTCAAAAAGTTGAAAATTCGAAAATTCGAACTTTTTTTTTCTCAGATAAACCAATACCGGACGCATGTATCTACTTCAGATGACACAATAAGAAGCCTATTTGAATTTTTCATCGATATCTCGACTAATAAGAAAGTTACGCAACTTTTAAGTTTGCGAAAATCGTTGAAATTTTCAATTTTCATGTTATTTATGTAGCGTCCTCTATGGGAAGACTAATAAAATATAAAACTTTGCAACTAGGATTAGAACGCAGATCCCATATTTTAAAGATTCGCGTCTCAGATTTTGACATTTCGGAAAATCAAAATGGCGTCTATCTTAAAATTGTCTAAATCGGTGGCGAAATTATCGAAAAATGGCAATATTATTCAGGTACGTACTCACACAAACCCTTAACCGTATTCCGGAGAAGCTCTCTGAGAAATTCAGGGGAGTACTAAACCATTACAAAAGTATGGTTACGTAATTCGGACATCTAACCTCAAAATTTCGTAATGTAATAGAATTTTTTGCTTTCAAGCCAGGAAAAACGTTGCGGACGGCATCCACGGCCGCCCAACAAAAGCAGCAGGTCTGCCTGAACGTGCCCCCCACCAAAGTCACCACCTTGAATTCGGGCATCAGAGTTGCCACCGAAGATTGGGGCTCGCAGACGGCCACCGTCGGCATCTGGATAGACGCGGGCAGCCGTTACGAGAATGCGAAAAATAACGGAGTCGCCCATTTCATGGAGCACATGGCGTTCAAGGGTACAGGCAAACGGAGCCAGACCCAACTCGAGATCGAAATCGAAGATCTTGGAGCGCAACTGAACGCTTACACCAGTCGCGAGCAGACAGTCTACTACTCCAAGTGTCTCGCCAAGGACGTGCCGAAAGCCCTCGAGATTCTGAGCGACATCGTGCAAAACGCCAAACTCGGAGAGGCCGAGATCGAGAGAGAACGCGGCGTAATCCTTCGGGAAATGCAAGAAGTCGAATCGAATCTGCAAGAGGTCGTTTTCGATCATTTACACGCGATCGCCTATCAGGGCACACCTCTAGCTAATACGATTTTGGGGCCCACTGCCAACATCCGTTCCATCAATTCCACGGATTTGAGGTCTTACCTCGATAACCATTACAAGGCGAGCCGAATCGTCATCGCGGGGGCCGGAGGGGTCAACCACGAAGAGCTCGTCAAGTTATCCGAAACACATTTAGATAAACTGAGTTAGTTTCGGCAGTTTAACCAACATGATTTTTGAAAAATTCAGATTCTATTAATAATTTCAGATAATAATTATTCTGGGGAGATTCCCACTTTGGGGCCTTGCCGATTCACCGGTTCCGAGATTCGAGTTCGGGACGATTCCTTGCCTTTGGCCCATGTCGCTTTGGCGGTCGAGGGGGCCGGATGGACGGATCCGGATACCTTGACTCTTATGGTGGCTTCGACACTTCTCGGTGCATGGGATCGTTCTCAGGCTTCGGCCAAACAGAATGCCACTTTCCTGGCCCGTGCGAGTGCCGAAGGCGATTTGTGTCATTCGTTCCAGAGCTTCAACACTTGCTACAAGGTTTCTTGATCAATTTCCAAGTTTGAATCATTGGAATCCAATATGTTTTTCTATTTATCAGGATACGGGACTTTGGGGGATTTATTTCGTGTCAGATCCGTTGAAATTGGAAGATATGGTTTTCCACATTCAGGAGGAATTCATGAGGTTGGCGACGAGTGTTACCGAGGGGGAGGTCGAACGTGCCAAGGCCCTTTTGACCGCCAATACCCTGTTGCAATTGGATACTTCCACGGCCGTCTGTGAAGATATCGGTAATTTTCGGTAGCTCCTGTAATTACAGGTATCTGTAATTTTGGTTTCGATTTTAGGCCGCCAATTGTTGTGCTACGGTAGGAGACTGCCGCCTCACGAATTGACGCATCGCATCAACTCCATCACGGCTCAGAATATTCGCGACGTTTGCTATAAATATTTGTATGACAGATGTCCGGCTGTCGCTGGAGTGGGACCTGTCGAGCAACTTCCCGACTACAACAGGGTACGCGCCGCCATGTACTGGTTGAGAGTTTAAATTCGATTAAATAGTCGACATGTCTTACGATACAATTATTTAAAAAATTTACGTTTAATTTGTTATTATTAATTAATAAATTTCTTGCTGTCATCCTGTTTTTAAATTGAACTCGCAAAGAAATACAGGATTTTGAATAATATTCGTTAAAAATTGTGTTTTATGGTTTATTTATTAAAGTTGCAAGAAACTTATTCATTTTCTTGGCTTCTTAACCTAGCGTGTCCATTTGTGACTCGGATGGAGAGTTGTTGGGACCTTTCGACGATCTCTTTACGCTTCTTAGAGGAAACTCCGTGGGCGATTTCGGCGCAGTATTTACGATTTTGCATCATCAATACCTCCAATTCCTAAAAAAGTACAAAACATTAGACAATATCGAAAAAAAATACCATCTAAGATGATTTTATTAAATAACTCAGTTTGAAAAGCGTCGACATGGACTTTCAGGCGCAAATTACCGTAAAACATCATAGTAAAGGTTTGAATTTATACGAAAAGCGATCGAAAAGACTCACCCGAACATTGTGTACTAGCACTTTACGGAATCCGGTGGGAAGCATGTGCCGTGTCTTGGAATTGGAACCGTAACCGATGTTGGGCATCAGGAATTGTCCCTTGAAGCGCCTACGCACTCTGTTATCGATACCTTTCGGTTTACGCCAGTTGCGCTGAAGAGAAAATGTGAGGTTAGGTATATGAAAAGTCACGAAAATTCGATTACTGCTTACCTTGAGTTTTCCATAACGATCGGATTGATGCCGAATGAACTTCTTTGTCCTCTTTTTGATGATATCCGGCCTATAAACCGGTCGAATAGCCATTTTTTAAGCCTGAAAATAAACAAAACCTATAAAATCATCATCTGAATCCGGAAAACGGAAAAATTGATAAATTTGTACTCCAATCGATTAGGAACAGTTCAATTAACGTAAATTGACGATTTTTAACTTTAAATAATAGAGGATTGTTTAAAAAAACTAGGATTTTAGAAAATGTTGACACGCACCTGAAATGTCACTTGTCAAAAGGAAAATGAAGTTAGCAAAGTAGCGCTACCAACATAAAAACTTGCCAACAAAAGTTCCTAAATGTAGATATGGTGGGAGAAACCATTGACTTATAAAAATGTGTATAGAGCACCACTTTCGGCCCTTTTTACTTTTACTGGTGGAATAATGAATTGAAAGAATATCTTCAATTATATTTTATTAATCGTCGGAGGGTTGTTTTCCATCGCATATTTCCAATATACGGAGAGAAAAAATACCCAAGATGGGACTCACGAAAATCCGGATCAGAATTATCACCAATCATTTAAAACCGGTAGACTCAGGCCATTACAAAAATGTACAACCAGGCCAAGTCGAAAGTACTGAAATTGTAATAATTTACAACAAAAATTAGACTTATTCGCCGCATTCTTCTTGTTCTTCCTCTTCATCACTGAAGTAGCCAGATTTCTTGAATTTCTTCTTTTCGGGTTGGTGATCCTTCATATCATCGTCATAGTTACCAGTGGCCACTCTGTATTGGTAGTCGAGAAGTTCTTGATGTTCCCGTTCTTGAGCAATGGCCGCGCTCAAAGTCTCCTCATCTTCTATCAACTGTTCTTTGCTTTCTTTGCGTTCTTCATCAGATTCGGATGAAGCATAGTAATCTAATTGTTCTTGTGTCAAGGACTTAGTTTCTTTGTTTTTGTTCCTTTTGCGTACTTTTTTTGGTGGAGGTTCGCGAACTCCCAATAAGTTTGCGTCGCATTTGTAGCTCAAATGGCCGCTTTCGCCGCATTCATAGCAACGGGATTTGTCTGGGTAATCCTAGAAATTTTAATTTATTGCATCAATTTCCAAATTATTTCATGCCCTACTTTTTTTCTGATGAACTCCTGAGTGCGGCCGTTATCTTTGGCGATGCTCGCCTTTAGTGTGCGTCCAAAAATCTATAAATTAGCGACATTAAATAGATAATATGGGAACGGAGGCTGGTTCTCTTTATGTTTACCTCTTGATTATCAGTTTCCTGTATACATTTCCGTGCATCTTCGGAATTGAGGAATAAAATAAAGGCAACTCCTTTACTTCTACGTTTGATTTGGTCCTTTAAAATCGTCACTCTGTAATCAAATCAACTACTGAAATATTGTAAATATAACCTCACTTTTACTTACTTGACGATTTTCCCGAATTTTTCAAACAGTTTATGCAAATCGTTATTTTTCAAGTCGAAAGGGAGGTTTGATATGTACACTGTGCTCTTGCTAGGAGCTAAACCACCACTCATTCTTAATATTTCAAAGAATAAACTTCAAAACAATGAGAAGTGTCAAAACCTACCTGACCAAATTTAGGTTGGCAGTATTGAAAGTTACTAGAAAAATATGTTGGTAATCTAGGTACCTGTTTATTTTTCGAAAATTTAATATAATTTAAAATTTTCAAGTTACTTTAGTTCTTAAATAAATATTTACAATCTAAAATTAACTTTAATTGAAATTTATCGATCGATTTCGCCAAAGACCACATCCAAAGTACCAATAATAGCAACAATATCGGCCAACATGTGGTTCCTACCTACTTTTTCTAGTGCAGCTAGATGCGCAAAACCTGGCGCTTTAATCTTACACCTATACGGTTTGGAACTGCCATCAGACACCAAGTAAACTCCGAATTCACCTTTCGGCGCCTCGATTGCTGTATAAGTGGCCCCAGGAGGCACTTGATATCCTTGCGTAAACAGCTTAAAATGATGAATGAGAGCCTCCATAGAAGTCTGAAAATTATGAAATAAAATTATCCAATCGATAACAACGTCCATGATAAACCCAACCTTCATTTCGGCTCTACTAGGCGGCGTCAATTTGGCATCATCGGTTTTGACTTCACCGGGAGGCATCTGATTCAAACACTGATCGATAATTTTCAACGACTGTCGCATCTCCTCCATACGAATCAAATAACGATCGTAGCAGTCGCCTTTAACACCGATCGGAACGTCGAATTCCATCAAATCGTAAGCGTCGTACGGCTGCACCTTACGCAAATCCCACTTTATGCCCGATCCTCTCAACATGACTCCACTGAAACCCAAATTGAGAGCGTCCTCGGCAGACACAATGCCGATATCTTTGGTGCGCTGCACCCAAATACGATTCGTGCTGAGCACGTCCTCGACTTCATCGATTCTCTCGTTGAATTTCGCCGCAAATTCGTAGATGTCGTCCATGAGACCCAGCGGCATGTCCAACGAGACTCCACCGGGTCGCACATACGCCGCGTGCATTCGAGCCCCCGACACGCGCTCGTAAAACTCCATTATCTTCTCGCGCTCCTCGAAAAGCCAGAAAAACGGAGTCAGCGCCCCCACGTCCAAAGCGTGTGTCCCGATCGCCATTATGTGGTTCAAAATACGAGTCAATTCGGCAAAGAGAGCTGAAAATTAGCAATCGTAAAGTTGGTAGTCCTGATACTAAAAATTGAAATATGACTAACTTCGGATGTATTTCGCCCTCAAAGGAACGTCGATGTTGAGCAGTTTCTCGACGGCGAGACTGTAGCACTGTTCGTTGCACATCATCGAGACGTAATCGAGTCGATCGAAATACGGTAACGCTTGAGTATAAGTTTTGTACTCGATGAGTTTCTCGGTGCCTCGGTGGAGCAGTCCAATGTGCGGATCAGCTCGACGTACGATTTCCCCGTCTAATTCGAGGACGAGACGCAGCACGCCGTGGGCAGCCGGATGTTGGGGGCCAAAGTTGATCGTCAAATTCTTGACCGACTTTTCGGTGGGCGCCTTTTTGGCGTTCCAAGGGGGCAACGCCCACTTACTCGTCACCTCGTCCGGGTACATCACGGGCCCGTTGAATTGGGCCATGTATTCCGCGTCCGGGTACCATTTCGCCTTGTTGTCGCCGCTGGAAATCATCAGAATCGGTCCAATTTCGACAAAGTGACATTTTAATTAACCTCACTTTTTTGTTACATAATATTTTCATGGTTAACGATAAGACAAATCGATCACAGTCTTACCTGGTATGGATTAGGGCTGCCCCTTGATTTAAGAATAGCCGGGACGTCGACAATCCTAAGGACTTTCGTAAAATTTGGTTTGCCATCGTCCCGATTTCCGTGATAACACCCTTTTGACAGATGACAAAAAACTGTTCGTAAATTCGACGCCGTCTACTTTAATGTGGCCATCTCTTACTGATTGATTGTCTGTCTTTGTCGTTGCATTTAAGTTGGTGACACTGCAAATGTCGGTAAAACAGAAAACTATATTGAATTAATATTTTTCAAAATACAATAAAAATTAAATCTAATTATCGGTCTACATCACCAAAAACTACATCCAAAGTGGCGAGAATGGCAACAAGATCGGCCAACATGTGATTTCGACCGACTCTGCCTATCGAAGCCAAATGTATAAAACTTGCAGGCCTGATTTTACATCTGTATGGTTTCGAACTCCCATCCGACACCAAATAAACCCCGAATTCACCTTTCGGCGCCTCGATCGCAGTATAAGTCGCCCCTGGGGGCACTTGATATCCATCCGTGAACAATTTGAAGTGATGAATCAGAGCCTCCATAGAAGTCTGAATAACATCAATGATCTTAATGAATCAAGCATAATAAATTGATGTAAATAGACCTTCATTTCGGACCTTGTGGGAGGAAATAATTTTGCGTCGTCGGTCTTGATTTCACCGGGCGGCATCCGATTCAGACACTGTTCGATGATCCTCAACGACTGCCTCATCTCCTCCATCCGTACCAAATAGCGATCGTAACAATCTCCGTTCGCGCCAATCGGAACGTCGAAATCCACCAGATCGTACGCGTCATACGGCTGCACCTTACGCAGATCCCATTTGACACCGGAGCCCCGCAACATGACCCCGCTGAACCCCAAATTCAACGCCTCTTCGGCGGAGACCGTGCCGATGCCCTGAATCCGCTGCAACCAGATCCGATTGGTCGTGAGCAAATCCTCGACTTCGTCCAGTCTCTCGTTGAATTTCGCCGCGAATTCGTGAATGTCGTCCAGGAGACCGAGGGGCATGTCGAAAGCGACCCCGCCGGGTCGCACGTAAGCCGCGTGCATCCGGGAACCCGAGACGCGTTCGCAAAACTCGAAGATCTTCTCGCGCTCCTCGAAAAGCCAGAAAAACGGCGTGATGGCCCCCACGTCCAGAGCGTTCCCCACGACGTTCATCACGTGGTTCAAAATTCGAGTTAGCTCCCCGAACAAAGCTGGAAACGCAATAAATAAAATTTCAACCCAATGTTGCCAACCGCATGAGGAGCTAACTTCGTATGTATTTGGCCCTCGGGGGTATGTCGATGTTGAGCAGTTTTTCGACGGCCAGACTGAAGCACTGCTCATTGCACATGACCGAGACGTAATCGAGTCGATCAAAGTACGGTAAGGCTTGGGTGTAAGTTTTGTACTCGATGAGTTTCTCGGTGCCTCGGTGGAGGAGTCCGACGTGGGGGTCGGCCCGGCGCACGATTTCCCCGTCCAATTCGATGACGAGACGCAGTACGCCGTGGGCGGCCGGATGTTGGGGGCCGAAATTGATCATCATATTTTTGACCGACCTCTCGGCGGGCGCCCTTTTGGCGTTCCAAGGTGGCAGCGCCCATTTACTGGTCACCTCGTCGGGGTACATGACGCGACCGCTGAATTGGGACATCCATTCCGCGTCCGGATACCATTTTGCCCCATCAGAGGAACTGGAAATGATTGCAAAAACATTTCTGAACCGAATTCGAAACTATTTCAATCTTGGAGACTCACCAGGTGTGGATCGGAGCACGGCCTCGACTCATGAAGAGTCGAAAAGTGGGTCGTCTCAAGGATTTTCGTAAAATTCGATTTGCCATTTTGCGAATCATGAAAACCCGTTAAATATGCCGATACTAGGCAACAGAAAATTCGCTTCAAAGTTGTTTATTTATTATTTTTCAATATCATTTTTACAACTCCCTACATTATCGATTAATAATAGTAATAATAATTAGATCTTAATTCAACATTTGAAACATTTCTAAAGGGAAAGAAGAATACTCGATATAAATATTACAAAAATCCCTCAAGTTGATGAAATTGAAAAAGACACCCAACTATTATAGCGACACCTACTTCAATAGAAATGAATCCTAATAATAATTAATTATAATATTAAGAATAAATCCAATCACAAATTTAAAAATAATCGAGCGTCAAAATTAAAAATGTGCTCCAAACATATTTTTTTATTTTTTTTTTTTCAAGTTGGTAATAAATGTGTACACACTTTCCTCATTTTTTGATTGATCTAAAGGTCGGCGCCATAGACGTTCTCGTCGGAATAGGCGATGTACAAGAAAAAGTCTTCTTCGTGATGCTCCTACAAAGGGATAAAGAAAATCAGTACTGCCAACTCTGAGACTGAAAAGTCCCCAACCTGATATAAAGATCCCATGGTGGCGGATGTTGGAGGGATCACGTTATTCACAAAGAAAAATAGCGCATCTTCCGGTCTCAAGTGGATCCGCTTCCTGATGAGGAAATAGAATTGACCCACTGTCAGATCGGAAGGGACCAAATACTTTTTCTTGTCTAAATCGCCGATGCGCGCCTTTGGGGCCTTCTCCACGATCACCTGATAAAGACAAAACGCTCGATAAGCAAAGTGGACCCTGACTTTTGAGAGGGTGCCAAAATAAATCAGCTGTTGTGTGTTGTTGAGTAAACAACGTAAAGATGAAAAATAGACACAATTATCATTATTGCGCAATCAAAATGGAATTGCTTGCGGAGAGGAGTCTAATTAAGATTGAAAATTGTTAAATTTTGATGATGAACAGTTGTGAAATATGAAATATGGATTACGCCATTTTGAATCGAATAAATGCAATTTAAGGCGAAATCCAGAGAGTGATTTACACCGAATGCGGTCTCGGGGTGTTTGCAAAGGTCGTATCCAATAACTTCCTAATCTTTTACGACCCGGGGCCCCTTTTGGGGGCTATTACGCGTCAATAATAATAACACTAGTCGTCCGTCCTTTGTTTTGTTGTCAAGTCAATACCAATGACGTCTTTACTCACTGGTACTCTGTCCGGATATTTTCGTCTAATTTTCTCGCCCTCGGACTTCCTCTTCTCGAACGGATGCTCCTCTTTATACTGGAACTTCATTTTCGCACCAAATCACCACAGAAATTTTGAGAAAATCACACGTATATCCAGTAAAATTCACTTCTTTATGATGGGGAAGAAAATGACTGAATGACGGATGAAAAACAATCGATTGTTGTGAGAAGAACTGCGTCGACTTTTACGCAACTTAAACACTTTCGAATGTGCGATAAAGACGTAAAAACGTAAGCCTGATGAACAAAAACGCACTAGAAATCGCATTCGGAATTATTTTTAGATTCTTGGTGAATCATTTTTCCTTTTTGGCTCATTTCCAAACGTTATCTAAATGGAAATTTGACTAACGCCGTACTCCAACATAACGCGCTTGCGCAGAAAATCAGCTGACTTGACGTTCACCCATAACCCCACTTTGAATTAATTAACAGCAAATTTTAATAAATAAACAAATTTAACTTGATTACTTAACTCTACGAAAATTACTAGAGCTGTAATGATTAAATTTTGAAAACATCAGTCAAGTTGGTAGCGCCGAACCAAAATGGACTCGTTTCTCCCGTTTCCTTGACGACACTGTCAGTCTGTCAAGAAGAACGTCAAAAGGCTTAAAAATTTTCGTCCAACTTTCAAAAATAGAAAATCTGATTACGCAATCGGCTTTTGCGCGTTTCGGCGTACATTTCGTGCGCAACATCGTCCCCAAAGTGCAGAGGGAAGTAGGTAGTGCCCCCTCGCGTCGAATCCCGGTACTATTGGCCTGTTACGTATCGACCATGTTGGGTGCCGTCGCAAGAGCAGGATCCAGCCTTTTGGCTGGAAAAACCGTCGAGAAATTAAGCGCCGAGGGCCTCAAAGTCGTCTCCATCTACAACCAATCGAGTGAGTACCGAAAACCCGGAAAATTCGATGGGATAATCGTCGAAATTGCCACCGGTTTTGACCTCGCACCCGGTCACCTATAAAAAGCAGTCTAAAGATGGGAATTTCTACGAAAATCCACTTGGTACCCTGGGATTAAACTGTCGGAATGTAAATCGGTCAGAATTCAGTCGAGATAATTGATAAAAAAGGAATTTTCTTAGGTTATTACATAATAATAATCCGCCATCTTGTTCTTACGTAAATCCTTATTTTTCACCCTTTTGACTGTGTATAATCGAATTTCAGACAGGAGTTTTGCGGCCAAGGCCGCCGCCGCCACCGGTAAAGCGTCTGGTCGCGTCGTGGCGGTAATCGGAGCCGTCGTCGACGTCCAATTCGATGACGCCCTGCCCCCGATCTTGAACGCCCTCGAGGTGGCCAACCGCAGCCCCCGATTGGTCCTGGAAGTGGCCCAGCATCTGGGCGAGAACACCGTCCGCACCATCGCCATGGACGGTACCGAAGGTCTGGTCCGAGGCCAACCCGTCAGCGACACCGGCTTCCCCATCCGGATCCCCGTAGGAGTCGAGACTCTGGGCCGCATCATAAACGTGATCGGCGAGCCGATCGACGAGAGGGGCCCCGTGCCCACCGACAAGCTGGCGCCGATCCACGCCGAGGCGCCCGAGTTCGTCGAGATGAGCGTCGAGCAGGAGATCCTCGTCACCGGCATAAAAGTCGTCGACCTGCTCGCCCCCTACGCCAAGGGCGGTAAAATCGGCCTCTTCGGGGGCGCCGGCGTCGGCAAGACCGTGTTGATCATGGAGCTGATCAACAACGTCGCCAAGGCCCACGGTGGTTATTCGGTGTTTGCCGGAGTCGGAGAGAGGACCCGAGAGGGCAACGATCTGTACCACGAGATGATCGAATCCGGCGTTATTTCGCTGAAAGACAAGACCTCCAAGGTGGCGCTGGTCTACGGACAGATGAACGAGCCCCCAGGTGCTCGCGCTCGTGTCGCCCTGACCGGTTTGACTGTGGCCGAGTACTTCCGAGATCAGGAAGGTCAAGACGTGCTCCTCTTTATCGACAACATCTTCAGGTTCACCCAGGCCGGTTCCGAGGTGTCTGCGTTGCTAGGGCGTATCCCCTCTGCTGTGGGTTACCAGCCGACTTTGGCCACCGACATGGGTAGCATGCAGGAACGTATTACAACCACCAAGAAGGGGTCGATCACTTCGGTGCAGGCCATCTACGTGCCCGCTGACGATTTGACAGATCCCGCACCCGCCACCACTTTCGCCCATTTGGACGCCACCACTGTGTTGTCGAGAGCCATCGCCGAGTTGGGGATTTACCCGGCTGTCGATCCTCTAGATTCGACTTCCCGTATCATGGATCCCAACATCATCGGGCAGGAGCATTACAATGTCGCTCGTGGAGTGCAGAAGATCCTCCAGGATTACAAATCGCTCCAGGTAAATTCCGGCGGTTCGTTTTTAGGGGTTTTCCGTTTTGTAACTGTTGTGTTTCCATGGTTTCAGGACATTATCGCCATTTTGGGTATGGACGAGTTGTCGGAAGACGATAAATTGACTGTCGCTCGTGCCAGGAAGATCCAGCGTTTCCTGTCGCAGCCTTTCCAGGTCGCCGAGGTGTTCACCGGTCATGCCGGTAAATTGGTGCCGCTCGAGGAGACGATCAAAGGTTTCCAGAAGATTTTGGGAGGCGATTACGATCATTTGCCCGAAGTCGCTTTCTACATGGTCGGCCCCATCGAAGAGGTCGTACAAAAGGCGGAGAAATTGGCCGAATCTACCGGTTAATTCTCTAAAATATAGCTTCATTTATTAGAGGATTTTTCCGTTCTCTTTTTTATAAATAATATTCCTGAGGTTTTTTTTTCCTAATTATTATGAAGAACATCATCAATTAGTGAATTGTCAACCGTAATATGTCAAGATTTATTGTTGTAATTTACTCTTTAATTTTAAAATAAATACAGAGTAGTTCGTTATGCATTATTTTGTGATATTTACCCTGCACAAAAGTCACTAAATACGACAACAATCCTCTAAAACACGTAGATTTCACGACATCCGTACAACACGAGAAAATTACGTAAATTTGAGATTCCGTGGTCGAGTTTTCCCGGTGAAAATGCTCCTCATCTTGGTTTGAACGCTCGGAACGTTATGCGTCTCCCTCCAATCCGATTCCAAACGTACCCACAATCCTCCAAGGGGTGTTCCACTCTTTTTAACCGCATTTTTCGACTGCGGTTCCGCATTATTACCTTGACTGGTCCTCCGATTCAAAACCGCCGTCATCTCTTTAATCGCCGTCTCCTCGTAAGCCCTCTGGATGTCCTGATTACTACGGGCGCTCAAATTGTGCTGCCAGAGACGTCCCTCTTTCCTACGGAGTCGCCTCGCCTTCCTCTTGTTGGCCGATTTCTGGAAATTACAGGTTTCTGTAATACCGACTTTGGTGTAACGGGTACGAATGCACCTTGATTACGGGAACATTTCGTTGCGTCGTCCTCGGCAACGTTTGGTTATCGTTGTCGTCACTGTCTTCGCCGGAACTCGACGTGTTGTTGTTATTATCGGTCGAAGATGACGTTGTCGAGGTGCTTTCTGTCGTCGACGGTTCGTCACTCGACTCTTCGGGGGGCGGTGGAGGGGGTGGCGACTCCATATTGGAATTTCTTGACGCGAAATTCGACAGTAAACCTAATTTCGGTCTCGGTGGAACGATCTGGAAACCCTCCCACCAGAAAGTCTCCTTGCAAGCCAATTTATTGTTATCGTTACCAACATTACAATCTGAAAATCCCCAGATTTATCGACTGCTTCACTCATTTAGGATTGAAAAACCTCGCGCTACTAATCTGGTGAGCCTTTCTGGGAACATCAATTGCGGCGGCTCCTCTTCGATTAAATTCCGGAACGTTTCAAGTAGAGACAAGATGGCGCCATCTCTGATGTCCTTGGTGCAAACCGAATGCTCCCGGAACTGACAGCCGGAATGGTCCGGAAGTAGCTGAAATCGGTAGGCGCGCTCTCCGCAACACGGATACCGGCCGACCGGAAGTGGCGCTTTCTGCGCATCCAGAGTGAAATATTGAGGCGGATCCGGATGATACCGACACCAGCCTATCTGACGCGAAGGAAAAAACCGCTTACAAACCGTGCAATAGAGGAAATGCGCGTCTCCCCACAATCTCCAATAGACTTTCCTCCAAGTTTTCAAACTCTTTTGCAAATTCACCACGTAATCGTTGATATTCCAATTAGAGTCCCTTATGGAAATAAGAAATTGTAGAAAACTGTAATACCGACTTTACGAGTAATACCTGCAATGGTGACTTATGATCGATCCGTCACTTTGTAATTGCATGCAAGTCGGCACACACGGTATCTGACGTGCCACGCGCGGTTCTACCAACTGTTGACATTTCCCGCAACGAAAAACCCTAGCGAGCGAAGACCAATGGCCGCGCACGCTTTCCGGCTCGCATTCGCCCAACGACCGGATCAGTTTCGCGTAAATCCTCGACTGGATCTTGTCTTTGCGATCGCGGATCGCCTCGACCTCGCCGTTGGTGTACATGGCGGCGAGACGTGTCAAAATCGAGTCGTTCAGGCACGTCAGGTTGGTAGCCGTGCGTAAGATTTCGTTCAAATGGCGATGACAGAACAACAGGCAGTCGTTTTGGAGGGGTTCCATTTGCAGGAAGGCGGCCGAGACGAGGATCGGGATGACGCACTGGGCGTCCAACCGGGGACGGTCCTCTTCGAGTACAGATTCCTTCTTTACCCAGCGCATGAGCCAATCGAAGATGCCGATGTCGCAGTGCACCGAAATGTCCATGTCTTCCAATTTCTGGCCCGATGTGACTTCGGCGAAGTAGCCCATCTTCTCGACGAGCAGTTTCTGGTCGCAGGTGAAGTCCTTTTTCGTCTGCTTGACCTCGTCGCAAACGTGGATCTCCACTTCGATACTGAAAATCCGCTTTTAGGGATTTTCGTTTTATTTCTGGTGCCTTTTCTTACTCGCTTTTACTCCCTTGGGAACTTTTTGAGGCCGACATCGAAACTAGACTGTTTCGCTTTTTCAGAGACGAAATCGAATTCACCGATTGATTATTAGAAGTCTTTGATTCCGAACAATTCAAATTATTCGCAGATTGCACTTTGGAAACGCTGCTTTTGCGCGATAAATGCCCACTGCTCGGTACTAGATACGGTAAAACCGAATCTAAAAGTCCTTCCGATAAGACTTCACTCAATTTCCGTTTAATCGGATCGGCTGTGGTGGAATCGAAACTTCCTGAAGTAGTTGACGAGTCGCTCCTCTTTCGAAACAATTCTAAAATACCAATATTCTATTGATTCCTATTTGGCAAATTGCGAATTACCTTTCTTATCATCTTGGGGTTGAGAGGAACTCGATTTTGGGTCCGAAAGGTCTTCTTTTGGTTTAACCAATTCGCACTGCTTCAATTTTAGCCAATCTACGGCTTCAGTCATACCGCCTGCTGTTAGTACACCTTCTAGACTATCCTGCACCTAATTATTTCAATGAGTTTTGGTTATTTTTTTCAAGCACTTTTGTTACTCACTTGATAGGCAGTTTTTAAGAAATCCAAGAATTGTCTGATGGAAATTTCAGAACAATTCTCCGTAACGCCTTTCAATTTACTTTCCTCTTCCATTTCAGAAATTGAGTTATTTCCAAGCGTACTAGGAAAATATTGATCAAACAATATCATAAAATTTTACCCAACTGAAGAAACTACACGCAAATTAAGAAATTATTGACCAAACTTCACTAATTTTAAACAAAATTTGACATGTGTGCCCAAATGACATATCTGGAATAAAACGTGACAGCGGAAAAGTTACTAGAAATCGAAAAATCCCTAACGAAATAAATATGCGAATTAATTATAAAACCATACTTTATTGAGTCTTATAAATAAAATCAATAAAATATGATACTAAACGAAATCCTAGAACTGCATCCTGTGCGGAAATTGAGACGATCTCAGACCGAACATGGCCGACAAATAAGCCAACAGCACTTTCCTATCAGGATGTTTCTTAATGGCGGCTAACACTTGCCCATCCACCACTTTCTGATCGGCTTTCCGTTGATCGCTCACTTTATAACTCGCCTTTTTCTCCTGGAAAATGTCACCTTCCTCCTTTTTCGCCCGCTTCTCTCTCTGCCTGCGGAAGTACTCGTCGTTGATGGTTTCCGGCAATTTCACACCGCTCACGTCGATCTGAGTCTTGGTGGCGATCACGTAACGCTGACTCACTCTCCTCAGTGGGCAGGCGTTGATGCCGAAAGGTCCGGTAACCAGCAAGAGACCCGAATACAGCTGTTTCAGTAAGACGACCCGTTTGCCTTTGTGGGAACCGGCCAACAAGATTAAAACGGTTCCGGGGACGAGAGACGGTCTCAATCGACGGATGTGCTGCTTGAAAGTCTTCTTTGCAGGGCGTTTCTTGATCCTACAAGAACGGAAACCGTTTTAGATGAGGTTTGGTGGTTTTTTGATAACCGTACTCACTTGTCTTGTGTGGGGTAATAGCTCTTGCGCTTGATCAAATTGACTTTCCGCTCCTTTCCGTTCTTCTCGCCTCCGATCTGTTTGACGACGAACTGAGGCTTGGCGGGCTTGCGGGTCGCTTTGACTTTCTTGCCGACGAATTTGTAGAGGGCCTTCTTGTGGTACATGCGAGTTCGGGAGAATCGCAACACTCCGTTGCCCAAATCGTAATTTCTGGGCTTGCCCGGTTTCGCTTTCGTTTTTTCGGTCGCCTTACCGGCGACGGGTTTCTTCTTTTCTTGTTTTGCGGTCGGTGCCATCTGGAAAAAGCCACAAGGATCAGAAAAATACTCACACGTTGTACGAATACGTTTTTTGAGGTTAGGGTCATCAGATTCCTTGTTATCGACACATTCAGTAATTCAGCGGTGTCCTAAGGTAATTAATATCATCACTAGGATTTAGTTTAACGAGATTTCAATCCATTTTAGGGCTGGAGAGTGAGATAAGCTGATTTTTCCATTTTCGAAATGACAGGTGATAACATTAGAAAAAAACGAGGTTTTCACTAAAAATACCACAAAAAGATCCCTTGCGATCGGTGAAACAACTCAATAACACTTCATTTTACAAAATCGAAGGGTTAAAAGGCCTAAATCGGGACGGATGATTGTAAATTTTCGAAAATTTAAGCTCACACACTCACCTTGACCGATGTTTGTGGCAAAAGAAAGATGGCCGAGCTGTCAAATCCAAAATGACAGCTGCTCCAAGACAAGCTGTCAAAATCAAGGCGCTAAATTCAAAATAAAAATAATTAAATTAATAATTTTATTTGTGGGAAAATACGTTAACAATTAATAAAAACGTGGTGTAAAAATAATTCTGGTAGTTACGACTAGTAATACGTTACTTAAATTATCACATTATTGCAAAATAATCAATAATTACTTTTGTATAAACAAAATACGTAATAAATTATTCGAGTATTATAATACACAGATAGTACGTAATTCTAATTATCAGTTTACGAATCTCTACGTTATTTGGTCCTAAAGTTTCACCTAATCTACAAAGAAACGCAAAAATTTCTAGGTTTGTATCAATCTCGCATTAATTTGACTTTCATCGACGACATTAATTCCAGACATGCGTTCGTCTAATTGTGCCTGCTCCAACCACTGACTGATCTCGCTAATGTACATGTGACGTTGGAGAACGTCCCGCGTCCTCCTTCTTCGTCCCACATAAACAGAAACTCCCTAGAAATCACCAACTCGATTAACAAAAAATCATTAAATTCCAGCAAACGTCTTACCCCCGGTACAAAATCGGACTGGAGACCTTCCAAAAGTTTCACATCTTGCACTTGTCTCTGGAGCGAATTCCAATCGACCACAACCTCTTCATGCAACATTTGCTCCTCTGAAACCACAGAAAACGGACGCTAGATTGATTCAGGATTACAGAAAACTACATTACCGTCTCTCTTTGAGGTCTGTTTCTTATATTGTATGCGAAATCTGAACGCTTCCAAGACGGAAGCGACAACGATCGTCAAGACAACCATCGTGAATAAATAGAAGAGCATGAAAAAGGCTCGCGAGTACGAATTGGCGACAGAGGCGTACGCGTCCATCACTATGAACCAATTATTGACGACTGTCAATTCGAATAACGTCACACCGGACACTAACAGGTTCTGGAAGTTGTTCAAATAGTAATAACCGAGAGGGCTGGTGCTGTTTGTGCTGTATTTATAGAAGTCTTCCACTGTTGTGTTACTAAAAACAAAATAAGAAAGTGACAGATGTCAACCCATTAGCCTAGGTGTCACTTACACACAGCAATTGCGTAAGTTGTAGCCAGAGAACAGTTCCATTCCGATAACGGCGAAAAAATAGTACATTACCATCATCACGATGGCCGTGGACCACATCAGGGGTGACAGGAGTACCAACGTTCCAAAAATATCGCGATATCGTTTCTTCAACTTGAAGAGCCGTAACAATCTGTCAACAATTTCAATTAATAATTTGCGGACGAAATGCCACTCGATTAGATACCGTAATGGACGTAAAATCACTACAACTGTCAATGTGGGCCAGACCATCAACAGGAGCGAACCTAGCAGTGCTACCAACGTGACTGACAGGTCGAAAAAGTTCCAACCGGATGCGATATACTCGCTCCAGCCGAGTGCTATGATTCTGAGTAGAGCCTCAAGTAAAAACACTAGAAAATGTACCAACTTTTAAAAATGAAAATCACCAAGAATCATTCATACGGATTAAAAAGAGGTAGGTGTCCCAAGATCCGCAGAAATTCTTCGCGCCCTGTTCCAAAGAAACCGAGGACTCCATTACTCTAATAAACATGGCCATTCCGTTACCGATTATCAAAACATCTGAAAACCAAGAAATTTAGTGACTTTTAGGGATTTTTGTTCTGAAACGTACAGATGACAGTTTCGAAATAGCTCCAGGTAACCATGGCGCGTGAAGTTCGGCACATAGTCCGCAATGGCGGCCACGCTGCGGCGAACCAGGGATCCGGCGGATCTTTCAGACGCCATTTTAGGTGAACCGCATCGTAAATGCCGAGGAATTCGTCTTCCGTTAAAAGACCCGTCGCGGATTGATTCAGCTGTCGATAAATTAAAACCACGTCGCGCTGAGCTACAATAAAACGGAATAGACTTTTCCCGAGGTTGGTATCAATGACGTACAAGTTCTGGGCGAATAGTAACGCATCAGACCGTGGAACTGCTTGAACCGAACCGCATTCGGACTCTGCTTGCTCACCAGCAGCCGAAAAGCCAACTGACAGGCCTTCCTCTTGTGAAGGAGCAGTTTGCGGAACTTGTCTTTCTCGATTCCGGTGAACGTCTCATACACCACTGCCAACATCTGAAAATAAAACCACCAAACGTCAAAAATGTCCCTAGATTTGAAAATCCATCCACTGACTAGATTCATTAGGACGTAGAGGACGGTAGAGATGTACGAAATGAAGAAAATGGCGTTCCACTTCGATATGGCGTATGAGGGCATCATGACGTCCGGAAAACTGCAATAATACCAACATGATAAAACCAAAATACCTAAATTTGAATGGCAACTTACTTGGCGGTCGTCAAAAGTACGAACATGCTGACGAAACTGTCACCGAGAGTGCGAAAATACAAGTTCGTTTGGTGGCCGCTGAAGAGGAAGTACCCCAGAAGGGCGTAGCTGCACACGAAAAACATCAGGAGTACCAACATGTCCAAAATGGGGGGAAGACTTTGCAAAATCTGACGTATGAAACGTCTGACCGCACCGCAGGCTCTCGTGTCGACCAGAAAAATGGGGCGGAGCGCCCGGGTGACCCGAAAATGTGAAGACTGTCTCACGAGCACAATTACGGCCTCCAATAACATTATGCACAACGTTATTCCCTTGACCATGGTGCGTTTGTGCTTCAGAATGGTCGACCAGCCGATCCAGCGCAACTTCAGAGTCAATTCGACACCGATGACGCCCAGGGCTACCAACTCTAACGTGCCGTGCACCCCGACCGGTAACTGGAACTTGTCGACGGACGGGTTTTCGGCCAGAGCGAGCAACAACAGGATCACGGAAAAGGTCAGGTCGAGACCGTAATACCAAGAGTTGTGTACCAGTAAATAGGCGGGAAGGGCCGACGGGTGGCGAGGGTGCGAATCGAATTTTTCGTTATTTTCACCCTCCTCGAGGAAAATGGCCGACTCGTGATAATTCATCTCCCAATGGTCCACGCTCTCCTGACTGTTATTGAGCGCGTTATTGGAGAGACTCGAACGGCTACCCATCTCATCGTCCATGATAATTGGCTCTGGAATTAATAAATCATCAATTAAACAAGATTAATTAAAAAAAATCTATCCATGAGTATTACGTAGGAACATTTTAACGACTTGATAATATCATCGTTGAGTCACATTTGGCGACTTTTGGGCCGTAAATTATAAAAGTAATTTGAAAAATAAACACGGCGGGCTTTTCGAGCGAAAGTCGACTTAAATGCCATGGGATACAGAGGTCAGTGACATCCGTCACCTATGAAAATCCTAACTGACACGAATACTTTACTGATAACAGATGTAAATAAAGACGAACCTGCATTATTAGAGCCGTACGTAATGTTGTTAGAGTCCTCCGTGAATCTTTTATAGCCGTCGTCATCCGGAGAGTCCCTCTCGGACGCCATCTTCGAAAGCGGACTGTCAAAAATTTTAGTGACTTTTACAAGGCAAAGTTGGCAAAACTGCAAATTTTGGCCATTGGCGGTTCGTCATTTTTGATAGAGAGGTTCAAAACTACCCTTGTTTTATTGAATTTTTTTAAATAAATGAGAAATTAGAGTGATAAAAAGAAGCGGTTTGTGGTTAATTAAGCTAAACAAACAACCTAAACCACAACTTATCAATAGAACACTGCGGTTTTTAAGAAGATGTTTTTCTATTACATTATTATTGTGCGGTCGAATTTCCGCCCCAAAATTCGTATATAACTGATGGAATCCTCTACAGAAAATCAGTCTGGAACCGAGTTCCATACCAGTGCACACAACCAACCACTAGTGAATTTTTTTTACAGAAACCTGTAATTTCACCGATCACCGAAAATGACCGACAAGAAGAACATCCTGCTCCTGTTCGACCGTCCCCAAGAGCCGGTCTTCATCGCCAAGGGTGATAAAAAGGCGGTATTCGACGTGCCCACCAATTACCTGGCCGACAAATACAAACCGATCGGCGTCGAACTGTTTAACCGTTTCGGCGAAGAAGCCAACGAACGCATCCCGGTCAAGGAGATCTCCATTCCACCGCTGGGCGAGATTTTGGAGCTGGCCCGCGACGAGAACTTCTCCATTTTCATCCCGAAACACAAACGTCTCGCCGGACGTCTAATCAACATCTTTTTGGGCGTGCGAAACACGGACGATCTCATATCGATAGCCGTGTACGCCAGAGACCGCGTCAACCCTTACCTCTTTAATTACGCGTTGAGCGTGGCCCTCTTGCATCGACCGGATACTCAGGATTTGGACATCCCCTCGTTTTTGACGTCTTTCCCTGACAAGTATGTCGACAGTAAAGTGTTCAACAAGGCCAGGGAGGAGGCCACCATAGTCCCGGAAGGTTCCAGAGTATGTGACACATCTCATTATGGTCGATTTTTCTTTAATTCGTGCTATATCGATTCCAGACACCCATCGAGATCCCCAAGGACTTTACGGCTTCAGACTTGGAAGAGGAGCACCGATTGGCCTATTTCCGCGAAGACATCGGCCTGAATCTCCACCATTGGCACTGGCATTTGGTGTACCCGTTCGAGGCGGCCCGAGAAGTGGTCGCCAAAAATCGTAGAGGCGAGCTGTTCTACTACATGCACCAGCAGATAATCGGCCGGTACAATTTCGAGAGATTCTCAAACAGCCTGAAGAGAGTCACGCGTTTCATCGACTGGAAACAGCCGATCCAGGAGGCGTACTTCCCGAAACTAGACAGTTTGGTGGCGTCGAGATCGTGGCCTTCCAGGGTGGCCAACCAAAAAATCCAAGACCTGAACCGGGCCGTCGACCAGATCAGCCAAGACGTCGACGACCTCTTCAGGTGGAGGGACCGCATCTTCGCCGCCATCCATCAAGGATCTGTCACAAACGTCAGTGTACTGTCACTTATTCAAAATGGCGGATCGATGATATTTCGGTAATTTGCAGGAACAAGGCGCCTCGATCCCGCTCACGGAAAACGAGGGCATCGACATTTTGGGAAACATGATCGAATCGAGCATCCTGTCGCCCAATAGGACTTTCTACGGTGACCTCCACAACATGGGGCACGTCTTCATCTCGTACATCCACGATCCCGACCACAGACATTTGGTAAAATAGATCGACGATTCGTGGCCTCCGACTTGATAAAACTGAAATAATTACAGGAATCTTTCGGCGTTATGGGGGATTCCGCCACCGCCATGAGAGATCCGGTCTTTTACCGTTGGCACGCCAACATCGACGACATTTTCCAAGAGTACAAGGCGACTCTGCCTCGGTACACCGAACCGCAGTTGAATTACCCGGGCGTGACGGTGTCGAAAGTGGAGGTGTCTTCGCAAGGAGGCGGCGCCAACACTTTCAACACCTTCTGGCAACAATCCGACGTCGATCTGTCCAGAGGAATGGACTTCCAGCCGAGGGGCGCCGTCTTTATCCGCTTCACCCATTTGCAACACCAAAACTTCACCTACAAGATCACCGTGAACAATCAAGGGAGCAACCGCATGGGCACCTGTCGCATCTTTTTGGCCCCGAAATTCGACGAGAGGGGCAACCCTTGGCTGTACCGAGACCAGAAAGGCATGTTCATCGAATTGGACAAGTTTACCGTGTCATGTGAGTATAGCCGTCATACGCCATTTCGATTGGGATATTCTGATTGACGTTTCCTCGTCTCGTCTCGACAGTGAAACAGGGGCAGAACACCATAACCAGGGCCTCGACCCAATCGTCGGTGACTATTCCTTTCGAGCGCACCTTCCGCAACTTGGATAACAGTCGTCCGCAAGGGGGCGACACTCTCGCCCAGTTCAATTTCTGCGGTTGCGGTTGGCCCGCTCACATGCTCATCCCGAAGGGCACCCCCGAAGGACTGGCCTGTCAGCTGTTCGTGATGATTTCCAATTACGAGGACGATCGCGTCGATCAGGACGTTTCCGGTGTCTGCAACGATGCGGGCAGTTATTGCGGCATCAAGGATAAACTGTATCCGGACAGGCGTTCCATGGGCTATCCGTTCGACAGGATGCCGAGGACCGGAGTCGATACGCTGCAGCAGTTCCTCACGCCCAACATGAGGGTGCAAGATTGCACCATCAAGTTCACCAATCGTACCGTGAGGCCCAAGGGGAAATAAACGAACAGGGGTTACCTTCGGAATCTCGGTTCGTTCTGCCTATCATGTGTATCATTTGGACGGCTCCTTCGATATGGTTATAATGTAATTTCTTGATTAATAAAGCATTTGCACTCAATTTTCGCTTTTCATTACTGCGTATAGCCCCGAAAAGGGGTTAAATCGGAAAGTATTTACCAATGCTGTCACTTCTCACCGCCATTTTGAATTTAAAAATGATTTGTTTAATGTTTACTAAATGTTGGCAGTACTTTTTCTAGTAAGTTTTCAATCATCCAGTTGGTAACGTGATTACAATATGTCGTCAACTGTCATAGGATTTTTAAGGATTGCTGTCAAAATTCGTAATTTCTTGACATAAAAATATTCGTTTATTTCTTTTACAATAATTACGCAAGATGATAAAAATTGATAAAGTCTATAAAATAATAACAATTTTTAGTCCTTTTCACTTACCTACCTATACCTACTCAAACTTGACACATAAATAATTATCTTTGATCATTATCACAATTGAAAAACAGGAATTTGTGTTAATTATATGAAAACTTTTAGCAAGAAAAACATATGGTTGAAGATAATTGAACTAAATTCACTAGATACTTACAAACTTGACTCTGATAAATAATTGATAGATGAAATAATGTATGGCGCCATCATCAAAAATGAGCCACCTCAGTCGTAGTACTACCCCCCAAAGTCCAATTTGATAGGGATCTAATGAAAGACAGAATAAAAATTAGTACGAAAAAGTAAATAGAAACATAGGAAAACAACTTACGGTCTTTTCGAGAGTTAATGGGTTATTTTGCGATTTTATTAAGCTGTCAAATCAGAAAATCAGTGTCAGTGTGCGTGTTATAAGCGAGATTTCTCAACAGAGAACGTGCAAAGTCGTGCTGAAGCCATAAACGACACAAAAACACGCGATAAAAGTCATCCTGCAACTGTCATTATAACAGAGTTCACAGTCTAAATGACAGTTCCAAAAATGACACACGTCAAAAGCAATACCTAAACACATACACTTGCCATATCACAAATCCCTCATAATTTTTCATGTCGACTCAATCAAATGCTCTCTGTAAAATAAACGTCATTAAAAGCCCATCTCACAACAACCCCAATCCGATATTTTAAAAATTAAAGCGTGGCAAGACCATTGAATACGTAAGACAAATAGATCACCTAGAGTAACTGATCGGGTTGATGGACAGTCGGCTGTCGTCCGGACTCGTCACGAATTTATTGACGGCGTCATATCGCAACAGATGAGTGTTGCCCATCGAGATGGCCATGTGAATGACCAAGTAGGCGCAGAAAATCAAATAGAAAATTCCGACGCACACTACAATCGTCAAGGCCAACCAGTGCAACTCCAAACTGTTGACCGTATTCACCACGAAATACGTGTTGATCGCTATGACGACCACACTCAACAACATGGACGCCATTTTATTCCCCCTGTAGGAACAAACAGCGATAATAATGACAGATATGACATGTGACAGGATTCGTACCATCCGTTGACGAATTCCCCCATGATGTTGGGATTGCTGGTGAACGCTATGGTCGGTATAGTAGCGAACGGTAACTGCAAACTCATGATGGCGTTCAAGATGTCGTTCATTCCGGTCAGATCTTCGATGTGACTGAAAAAG
Organism: Salpingus planirostris; assembly: GCA_949788335.1. Lineage (NCBI taxonomy): Eukaryota > Metazoa > Arthropoda > Insecta > Coleoptera > Salpingidae > Salpingus > Salpingus planirostris. The sequence continues at coordinate 7,631,105 of OX460924.1, read as the reverse complement.
GCGAGACAGAACGTCGGAATTATGGCGATGGTCCGCGTAAAGAGGACCCGTTTCCAGCGGGCCCACTGCAAATTCAGGAAACCCTCCATCGTGAATTGGCCCGCGTACGTCCCTGTCATCGTCGAACTTTGACCCGCCGCCAAAATGCCGGCCGCCCAGATGTACATGGCGGCCAGGCCGTACGTGCAGCCCAGGAAAATGCCGCCCTTGTACAGGTCCGCCTCCACGATTTTGTCATTTTCCTGAAAATCGCAAATTGACAGCTCCCTCAAGACGGCCGATATTTCTGACGGCACTCACCGGGAAGATCGAAGCGTTTATCGACGGATGCTTGAGGCACAGATCGTGCTGAAACAAACGAATCGGCCCTATAGCAACTGTCAACATCTCGTTGCTAGGACTTAAACTTACTACGTCCTGATTGGTCTTCTGGTAGAGTCCGTTGGCGAACACGCTGACCACGAACACGTTGATGATGAAACTGACGAAGAGGGCGATGGCGGCCTCGACGAAAAAGTACAAGTTGGCGTCTCGTATTTTCGCCGGTTTCGTCCGGTCGATGTCACGCGACTTGACCAGGGCCGAATGCAGGTACAAATTGTGGGGCATTATCACCGCACCTGGAAACGTCAAACGAAACGTCACAATCGCATTATCGAAAGAAGAAAACTGCATTACCGACTATGCCGACGGCCTGCAGGAGCGCCCTGGAATCGCATCCCCTGCACCACGGTATGAACATCCCCTCGAGCACGTCCACCTGATCCGGTTTCGAGGTTATGTACTCGAAACCGAAAGTCACCCCCATAACGGTTATCAGCAGGCCGAAAAACAGTTCGAGTTTCCTCAAGCCGTACTTGTCGAGGAACAGAAACGTGAAAGTGTCGACGATGGTTATCAAGACGCCACCCCAAAGAGGAATCCTGCAAATTATCTGTCAAAAACCGCATATCGCGAAAGTGACATCGGTTACGCTTTGTTTGACAGAAGGTAGATGGCGATGGCGGTGCCGATCACTTCCTGCATGTCCGATCCGATTATGGCGATCTCGATCATGATCCACAAAATCAGTCGGGGGGCTTTCCTGTATTGCCGATAGCACATTTCTGCTAAATGGAGGCCGGTGACGACACCCAAACGGGCCGAGAGACGTTGCATCAACAAGCCTAAAAGAGTCGCGCTTAGCAACACCCATAGCAACTTGTATTGGGCCACCGTTCCGCTTTGCAGGTCGCTCTCGATGTTGCCCGGGTCCAAGTAGGCGATCGACATGAGGAACCCGGGCCCCGTAAAGGCCCACAGCTTTCTGAACGAGAATCCTTGCTGAAATCATTGAACTCGGTTAGGTTTTGTCGCTCAGTTGGTTCCTGGGTGATTCTTTTACGGATTCGGTTTCGGGGATTTGGATTTTCTCATCGGCGAAGTAGGTCTGGCCGGGTGTCAGTGAACTGGATTCGTCTGGGAGTGCTGGGGTCACGCGGATCGTCGGCGTTATGGTGGCCAAAGGGGGCCTCGAGTCCTCCTCTTCGGGGGCACTCTCGGGCACCGTCGGCGGTGACATTTCTGTGGAAATTTCAAAGTGGGTTAACTAATTAATTTCGATCTGCTTCCTTTGTGTGATTGTTTCGAGAATGTTGGAGTTTTAATAATTGATTTCGTAATTGCACTCGTTATCTGTGAGGCATACAATTGTTATGTACGTAGTACTCACTGGTGTGCAGGAATTCTGTAATTTATTGGTCAATCACTCGATGCAATTGTCGTTTCTTATCATTCTTGGGATTTTTCGCTTTGTTGTTCCGTCTGGAATTGCAAAATTCTTGATTATTTAAAGAGTCTTAAAAGTGAGTTTCTTCTTATAGTGCTGTCAATTGTGACATGTGTCAAAACTGTCAAATTTGAAGTTTAAACTTTGGGTTAATGATGAAACCCCATTAGCTATAATGGCTAACGGGTTTTGGATTAAATTCTGTGATAACGTTGTAAGGAACGCAATTTCCGAAGTACTGAGCAGTTTTAGAGGTCGATTAGAGTTAAATCTGAACAACTGATTAATGGTGGGGAGAGGACATTACTTTTTTTATCCACATATGAATTATGATTCTGTGAAAAACCTCACAATGAAAATAATGTTAATTTCTACCAAGAATGCAATATCTTTTTACAGACTTTACTTTATTAGTCATTGAATTCGATATGTGGAAGGTTTTTCTTTTATAAACAAACTACAACAGTGTTGGAAGTCCCCCCCATATTTAAATTTAGTGTATTGGATAATCCTCACGTTTTCTGATAAGATAATAATTTTCATAATCCGCACTTGATTGATTCAGTTGATCAGGATTACAATAGATTAAAGACATTTATAATTATTTTATTCTCGAGTATGTTTTTCGTTTACAATAACATCGTTTTTCCGTATTTCATTTCAGTCACACAAAATTTATTTCTCTTTTTCCCTAAATTTTCGTAATAGTTTCATAATATCATCATTATTACACAATAATACAATAATATAATCATTATCCCTGTATGTTCCACAGAACTAAAGACTCGATAAAAAAAAATAGAGCGACACAAATTCATTGACACAATAATTAATTACAAATAGATAGAATAGTTTTGAGATAGATAAAGTCGAGTACCCTGTCGCAGAAATGACATTTTCAAGCTATAAAAAGAGACGCCCTGTATAGTATAAAAGTATAATTATCACAATAATTAGAAAATTAATAATCAACTAGTCAAAATTGACATATCTGTCACTACCACTGATCTGTCAATTTAGACATTCCATTCCACAAAATGAAAGTAATTAAGCACCTACTATACTTTTCGTATAAATAAATCTAACATAATATGGCAGTGTTACCAATAATACAACACAATAAATAAATATCATGACGATAATAATAATATTGAATATAAAATTTCTTAATTGCAAAGTCTTGTTAATAATTTATAATCAAATTGAGAGAATTAATCGAGTGCCCACACTACTTCTAATTGATTCTCAAATCTAATTAAATTAGGTAACTGTACATTCAATCGCATCAATAATTGCAATTAATTAATGTAATTAACACATTTACAAAGCGGATATAAAATTACGTATGGCCTAATGATAATAGTATACGTCCATAATTTATATAATTATAATTAAAAAAATTGTGTGTAGTCTTCTTTTTTTGTCTTCTTCGTCCTAATTTTCCTTAATCAATTAAATGTTTGACAATCGAATTAATAACGATTCAAGTTTGAGTGAATTGGTAGCCGACGACTCCACTTTGATCTAAAATCAACGAAAAAGCGATTAGAATGGAACGGTTTGAATTGTAAAGAAAATGAAGAAAATTTTTAAAGTGGGATTAATTCTTCAAGTAGGTTAGGGAGTCTTACCTTTTATATTCGAATTATTTAATGGAATTTTTGTTTGTTTGTGATAGTGGACTTAAATATTGCACTTAGAGGTAACTTAAAACTGAAATTAAATAATGAATTAGTGAAAAAATCATAAAATTTTACAGCTGTCACTGATTTGACAGGTGATGATCAGTATAATAATGACAGGCGAAGAAAAAAAAATCGTCAAAACTCTAACAAATTTCAAATAATAATCCTCATTTATTATTATCATTATCATCATAAAAATAATAATAATAAATAACTATAATGCATGCTCCATGCCAAAAATACAAATTAATAAAAATAATAAAAAATAAAAATAAATAGGTATACAAATTACATCTACCTACATACAGCTATTTTATAAGTCACTACAAAAATCATCATCATCATTATTATTACCATGATCGAACGTTATACCCGTCAAGCAAACGTCAAAAGTGACGTTTAAATTCAGGGGCGTACTTGCATACACGCACGAAGAGAAAAAACCAGAAGTAGGCCAATAATAACAATCATGATAAATAAATCGATAAAAACTACTCTATTTACGATAATAATAATAATTTAAAATGTGATAATAATCTCTTTGAAAATTGTTTGAAGGCGATAATAAAAAAAAAAGGCTAAAAACGTGCTCCCATTCAATCGAGATACCACATCTTTGAGAAAACGAAACGGGTCAAGGTACCATGGCAACGTTATGGCACTCGCAACAGTACGATAAAAAATGTGACACCTGTCAAAAAATCGGGCCATATCTACATGACGTCAACAAACATTTCGCACGGATTTCCCATAGCAATTTTAAATGATTGTCTACTACCGGCAATGTCTTTGGATGATTGCTGGGCGGCCACCTGCGTTCCGCTGCTCCGGTCCGACCCGTTCGACGAACCGTTACCGTTGCCAGAGGCGACCGCCGTCATGGCCGCCCTCGGCCCCCCGAGAGACGTCAAATCGCTGTCACTGGCGCTACTGTGACCGGCCGCGGCAGCGTCCTTCAGTCGGTCCGAACCGTTCGACGACCCACCTGTCAAAAAACCAACATGACACCTGTCACCTGTCATTTATAAACGTCAACCTTACCGGAACCGCTCAGGACCGACTCTTCGCGATTGTAACCGTACACCGTGTTCTCGCTCGCGGTGTAAAAGGGCATCGGCATGTATTCGAGCGGATTGTAGGTGCCGCTGTACGGCATATAGTTGGGGACGTTCGGAAGGGGACCGACCGAGTCAGTGTCTCCCTGCATCTTCAAATTGCTCATGGCCGAACACAAGTCGCCGAAAATGTAGTAGCATTGCTCGCTGAACGTGATTTTATTGACAGTGTGACGTATGAAACCGGCTTTGAGAAGGTGTGACGCGTACTTCCGGGCGTCCCGTCTCTCCTGGAAACCGTCAACGCGCGTTAGCAACCAGTCGATCATGTCGGTGCCGATGAAAGCGTTCGGGATCGTTATCTTCAACCACATCCGGTCGCGGATCTCGAGACCGCTGTCGGGACGCTGCATCGCCTGGACGACCGAAGACATGGCCGTGTTGACGGTCAGCGGCTCCTCCGAATCTACGGAGAGACAGCGAAAACTGTTTTACCGACTTTGGGTGACGTTTAAGGAGGGCGGGACGGTTTCGCAGAGGTGACTGGATCGATATCGGGGGGAAAAGAGTGCGACTTTACTCGGAATTAGTGTGTCAACATACCGGCACCCCCACCGAGGAGACACTCACGTTCATTGGCCGGAATCGTGCTGGCCAGTGACGTACTGGACACTGTCGAACTGCTCGGGGGCCTGGCGACCGGATCGCCACGTACCGCCGCAGTGTGGGCAACCCAAGCACCTATAAAGTCCCCGAAATTGAAAAAAAAATTAAGGAATCACCAGAAAAACGGTTGGTATACCTGGATCGATCGGTCTGACTGGTTCCGTACGCGGTATCGTGAAGTAACCTTTCGGATTCGGATCCCAACATTTCGCCACCACCAACTTGATCGGTCTGCGGAACGAAAAGTCCCTAAATTTGGTAACTTTTCTACTAAAGACTCTTTCTAAATCGATCAACAAAACAAAACGTACCCGGGTTTTTGCACGACCTCCCTCAAGACTCGTACGGCTTCGTCGTTGCTCATGTTCTCGAAATTGACATCGTTGACTTGCAGAATCATGTCGCCCGGTTCGATCCGCCCGTCCAAGGCGACGGCGCCCCCTTTCATGATCGACCCGACGTAAATCCCACCGTCGCCCCCTTTATTGCTCTGGCCGACTATGGAAATGCCCAAGAAATTGACAGTGTCCATGTTTAGAGTGACGGTTATTATGTTGAGAGACATGGTGGAATCGGTGATGCTCGAATAAGAACTGGTGCGACTCATCGCTTGGAGGCGCTGCTTTCGCCTCCTCTGCGGCCTCTTTCTGCCCGCAACGTGCAGCCGGCTGACGCTCGAGCACTCGGAGAGGGCCGTGTGCCGTCCGGTGGTCTCCGACTGGAAACTGGTCGTCTCCAGGTCGGAGCTGGCCATGGAGCCCGTCTCGTAGACGCGCGGCAGGTGGCCGTTGATGCGCGACGTGTACTTGTGGTGGCGCCGGCCCCCGCCGCCCCCCTGTCTCGAGCTGATTATGCTCTCCGTGTCGGTGCAGATCGACTCGGGGACCTGGGGCGGCAGGCGGGGCTCCGACTGGTGCGTCACGCTGTCCGTGCACTGGGAGCCGCCGTCCGATTGGTTCGAGCCGTCTGCGGAGACGAGCTGAAAGGGCCCCCACGATTTCGACACTCGTGTGACAGCTGACATTTGACGTAGACACTCACCCAGCTCACTACGCGTCCGTTGAAGCAGGGCAGGTGCGCCCCGTCGTCGATGATCTCCTCCTTTACGACCCTGGAAGAGTAAAATTCACCCCGGTAATTTTGTCGAATTTCTATCGATTTTTTGGGCACTTTGCGGCTTTGACAGGAATGGGGTGGGCGGTTTTTGCGGGAGGGCTCACCCGAAATCGTCGTCCATAGACTTGAAGAAGTACTTGTAGTTGGGTCTGTTCAATAGGTTCTTGAAGTCGGCTAAGGTCACTTTCTCCGGCGAAATCGGTATTTTCACCAGATACGGCGTCTCCTCATCGTCTATGTGGTAAATCACTTTGGTCTCGTCCATTTTTCCGATGGAGTGGACCGATTTTATCGCGGATATTTACACTAAACACGGAATTTTTGACAGGAATACTTTAACAACACAACATGGCCGACATTTTTTATTTTCTCTACCCCTTTTAGGGACTTTTGGCAGATACCGCACGCACGTAAAGTCACCGTTTTTCTGGTGGAAGGAGGAACGAGGTCCGACGGGACGAATCCGGAATTCCGCAGTACCTGTTGGGAATCGGGAAACCGCGAGAAATGCGAAAAACGGGGCGCAACATAAAAAATTACTTTCATGAAAGTGACAGACCATTGACAGATGATTAACACTCCAGAATGACGGATTAGTATGCTACGTATAGCGGCAAGCAAGTACTTCTGTGAAGGTAGCTCCCCGTACCCACCTCCCAGCGGCAGCTCCCGCCAGCTCCCTGGCTCATTCAATCCCCACCCTCAAGACAAATTCACACCATCGAAATATGTCTGTACCTTATGCCGACGGTGCGGACACTGGAGCACCGAACGAAGCGTATGGGGAAGAACATCAGTAAAGTCCTTATCAGTTTTGTTCAATCAACCATCTCTTATTCCGAGGGATTAACTGGAAGCTCTGAAGCGTTTGAAAAGAATGCATTTTCATTAATATCCCACGTCGTCCTACTAATTACTACGTCCTACAGATGAACTTCCCACATTTAAGGCAGTAGAAACGTCCTTCGGGTCACGACCAGGCGGGCGCTTAGAATGCGGAAAAATCAGATGACTCAATTAGAACCCAATTCAAATTTGCCGTCGATATCTCAACAAATAAAGAAGTAACAGCACTTTGAAATTTCCAAAAAGTTGAAAATTCCAAAATTCGAACATTTTTTTTTCTCAGATGAACCAATACCGGACGCATGTATCTACTCCAGATGACACAATAAGAAGCCAATTTGAATTTTCTATCGATATCTCGACTAATAAGAAAGTTTCGCCACTTTGAAGTTTGCGAAAATCGTTGAAATTTTCGTAAAAATTTCATGTCAAAAATTTCAAAAGCACAATTTTTGGTCAATTCGAAAGCTTTTTGCACATGTCTATACTGTTTTCGATAGATTTTTCGATTCTCTTTCGATTGCCGGGTCGCCCGAATCGATATCTCGATCGGTTCAAAAGTTAGACCGGTTTTAATTTCACGAGACCGATGATTTGGTGATGTTTCGGAGACCATAATTCACATGAAAAATTACCTTTTTCCGATGCGCTCTAGTAGCATTTCGTAGATTTTTTGACGCTCTTTCGAATGCGCGGCCGCCCACCTCGATCAGAGCTTCGGTTCAAAAGTTATGGTCGATTGAAAATGTCGAGCAAAATTTGTACCCAAAGTGATGGATTTTCGAAAAAATCGAAAATCACTAAATGTCGTCCAAATCGAAATCCAGACACTTTTCCCGATAGATTTTGAGCTAACTAAGCGATTCCCGGGTCGTGCGACTCGATAGCTCCACTAATAACGAAGTTATGGCCATTTGAAAATTTTACTCTATTTTCAACGGTACGGCAATATTAGACGCATTTTCTCACTTCAGATGACTCAATTAGAACTCAATTTAAATTTGCCGTCGATATCTCAACAAATAAAAAAGTTACAGCACTTTGAAATTTTCAAAAAGTTGAAAATTCGAAAATTCGAACATTTTTTTTTCTCAGATAAACCAATACCGGACGCATGTATTCACTCCAGATGACACAATAAGAAGCCAATTTGAATTTTTTATCGATATCTCGACTAATAAGAAAGTTTCGCCACTTTGAAGTTTGCGAAAATCGTTGAAATTTTCGTAAAAATTTCATGTCAAAAATTTTAAAAGCACGATTCTCGGTCAATTCGAAAGCTTTTTGCACATGTCTATACTGTTTTCGATAGATTTTTCCATTCTCTTTCGATTGCCGGGTCGCCCGAATCGATATCTCGATCGGTTCAAAAGTTAGACCGGTTTTAATTTTACGAGACCGATGATTTTGTGATTTTTCGGAGGCCATAATTCACTTGAAAAATTACCTTTTTCCGATGCGCTCTAGGAGCATTTCGTAGATTTTTTGACGCTCTTTCGAATGCGCGGCCGCCCATCCCGATTGGAGTTTCGGTTCGAAAGTTATGGTCGATTGAAAATTTCAAGCAAAATTTGTACCCAAAGTGATGGATTTTCGAAAAAATCGAAAATCACTAAATGTCGTCCAAATCGAAATCCAGACACTTTTACTGATAGATTTTGAGGTAACTAAGCGATTCCCGGGTCGTGCGACTCGATAGCTCCACTAATAACGAAGTTATGACCGTTTGAAAATTTTACTCTATTTTCAACGGTACGGCAATATTAGACGCATTTTCTCACTTCAGGTGACTCAATTAGAACCCAATTCAAATTTGCCGTCGATATCTCAACAAATAAAAAAGTTACAGCACTTTGAAATTTTCAAAAAGTTGAAAATTCGAAAATTCGAACATTTTTTTTTCTCAGATAAACCAATAACGGACGCATGTATCTACTCCAGATGACACAATAAGAAGCCAATTTGAATTTTTTATCGATATCTCGACTAATAAGGAAGTTTCGCCACTTTAAAGTTTGCAAAAATCGTTCTTCAAAAAAAATTAAAACCGTGAATATGCCCATTTCACCCCTTGTTTGGAATGTTCCCTAATTTGTAGCACGATGGGGATTTTTCCCTGCACTCTTCGTGTCCGTCTGCGATAGTGTGGTGAAGGGCATGTCGCTACAAATTCGGGAAGTCCTTAAAAAAAAATTAAAACCGTGAATATGCCCATTTCACATCTTGTTTGGGGATGTTTCCTAATTTGTAGCACGATGGGGATTTTTCTCTGCACTCTTCGTGTCCCTCTGCGATAGTGTGGAGAAGGGCATGTCGCTACAAATTCGGGAAGTCCTTCGAAATAAATTAAAGAGGTGAATATGACAACATATTCATGCCCATTTTAGTGATTTTTCCGCATTCATTTCGGCATAAGGTACAGACATATTTCGATGGTGTGCATCTGTCTTGAGGGTGGGGATTGAATGCGTCAAGGAGGTGGCGGGAGCTGCCGCTGGGAGGTGAGTACGGAGAGCTACCTTCACACAAGTCAAGCAAGTACCGTCTGAACAAAAAGTAGATGTTGAAAGCCGAAAGCCAGATTCACAGACCGTCGGCCATCTTGTGGGGTGATGTTTATTTGTCATTTCGAAAATTCGTGAGAAACAAATGAGTTAGAGCGAGTTTGACAGTTCCCTCGGGTGGGGGGAAGCCTTCCGCTGCCTGTACTTCCGAGAATTGATAAGAAAACACAAGAAAAAAGTGAAAAACGCCAAGATTTAAAATCCAAGATGGCGGAAGAATACTCTACTACCTTTACACGTCGACACACGATCCTCGCGGTAAAACGAACAAAGATGGCCGACTTCCGGTACGATTTTTATCTGTTTTTCTGCAAATTCGTGAGAAACAAATGAGTTAGAGCAAGTTTGACAGTTCCCTCGGGTGGGGGGAAGCCTTCCGCTGCATGTACTTCCCAGAATTGATAAGAAAACACGAGAAAAAAGTGAAAAACGCCCTACTTCCGGTCTGGGATTCACATTGGCGGCCATCTTGTGGGGTGATTTCTATCTGTCATTCCGCAAATTCGTGAGAAACAAATGAGTTAGAGCGAGTTTGACAGTTCCCTCGGGTGGGGGGAAGCCTTCCGCTGCCTGTACTTCCGAGAATTGATAAGAAAACACGAGAAAAAAGTGAAAAACGCCCTACTTCCGGTCTGGGATTCACATTGGCGGCCATCTTGTGGGGTGATTTCTATCTGTCATTCCGCAAATTCGTGAGAAACAAATGAGTTAGAGCGAGTTTGACAGTTCCCTCGGGTGGGGGGAAGCCTTCCGCTGCCTGTACTTCCGAGAATTGATAAGAAAACACGAGAAAAAAGTGAAAAACGCCAAGATTTAAAATCCAAGATGGCGGAGGAATATTCTACTACCTTTACACGTCGACACACGATCCTCGCGGTAAAACGAACAAAGATGGCCGACTTCCGGTACGATTTTTATCTGTTTTTCTGCAAATTCGTGAGAAACAAATGAGTTAGAGCGAGTTTGACAGTTCCCTTGGGTGGGGGGAAGCCTTCCGCTGCATGTACTTCCCAGAATTGATAAGAAAACACGAGAAAAAAGTGAAAAACGGCCTACTTCCGGTCTGGGATTCACATTGGCGGCCATCTTGTGGGGTGATTTCTTTCTGTCATTCCGCAAATTCGTGAGAAACAAATGAGTTAGAGCGAGTTTGACAGTTCCCTCGGGTGGGGGGAAGCCTTTCGCTGCCTGTACTTCCGAGAATTGATAAGGAAACATGAGAAAAAAGTGAAAAACGCCAAGATTTAAAATCCAAGATGGCGGAAGAATACTCTACTACCTTTACACGTCGACACACGATCCTCGCGGTAAAACGAACAAAGATGGCCGACTTCCGGTACGATTTTTATCTGTTTTTCTGCAAATTCGTGAGAAACAAATGAGTTAGAGCAAGTTTGACAGTTTCCTCGGGTGGGGGGAAGCCTTCCGCTGCCTGTACTTCCCAGAATTGATAAGAAAACACGAGAAAAAAGTGAAAAACGGCCTACTTCCGGTCTGGGATTCACATTGGCGGCCATCTTGTGGGGTGATTTCTATCTGTCATTCCGCAAATTCGTTAGAAACAAATGAGTTAGAGCGAGTTTGACAGTTCCCTCGGGTGGGGGGAAGCCTTTCGCTGCCTGTACTTCCGAGAATTGATAAGGAAACACGAGAAAAAAGTGAAAAACGCCAAGATTTAAAATCCAAGATGGCGGAAGAATACTCTACTACCTTTACACGTCGACACATGATCCTCGCGGTAAAACGAACAAAGATGACCGGCTTCCGGTGTGATTTTCACATTGGCGGCCATCTTGTGGGGTGATTTTTATGTCGCAAATTCCGCAAGTGTGGTGTAAAGTGTTCTTTCGCTTAGTTGCTACAGCAACATCTCAACAATACACCTGTCAATTTAAAAAAAAAAACACTGGAATTTAAATCGTTTCCTCATTCAAGTTCTTCCATCATTTGTCGACAATGAGACGTTATGAAGCCGATTCTTCGAGTTTTTCGCCGATTCCCACGAAGAAACTGCAGTTATATCAAATCGGAGCGGTTCTAAATGAAAATCAAGTAGAATATCATGTTTTTATGCTGTTAAGTGTTAAAACTAGGTTTCGTACTTCCAGGAGATCCAGAAAATTATTGCGAGTCTCGTGGAAGTCCCCGAAATCGATTTCGATAAGCCGGATTACGTCTTCTTCCACATAATTCCCAAACCTCCACCAGTGAACTCATTAGAAGATTTGAAAACCGTAGTAAATCGTGCGTCTCAGGAGGACCATAATTATCCTTGCGAGCTTCCTTGTCGCCCGAAACAGGACCTGGCGTATTTCTGTAACATTTGTGCGAAAAACTGGAAAGATTCGATAAAATTCAATCAACATTTCCTGGCGATGCACGTCAAGAAGAACGAGGTGGTATGCGAAATGTGCGAAACAAATTTACTGGCCAGCGGTTGCCTCCAAGATCACTTACAGAAAGTGCACACGATCATCTGCGAAGTTTGCGGCGCATTGGTACCAACAGCACAACTTGAATATCATCAAAACAAGAAAAACGGTGCCGGTAAAGTCGGCAACTACTCCCGCAAGAACCTAAATCAAGGCGCAGATCGTTATTGCGAGAAGACATTGGATAACGAGGCGATTTTCGTCGATCACGTGGAAAATCACAAAAACCAGAAAAAGAAAAACGACCAACACAACGACAATTGCAGTTTAATTGACGTCAATTATCTGAATTCGTGTTTGAATGAGATCTGCCCCGTTTTGAATTAATCGGTCCGCTTTCCAGTTTCCATTGAGTTCGCAGTTTTTGAAAACGTCATTAAACTTTATTCACAAAAACTAAAATTATACAAGATTACACTCTTTTGTTATGCCAAAGGGTCTTCTCGATCCATCCTTTGAACTTTAGTAATCTATTTTCATAAATAGAGAGAATACATAAAAATAAATATATCTCTTTCTGTAGGTAGGTATGTACGATCATGTATGATGCATGTATAATAATATTTAAACAAAAAAACATTGGGGAAGAATAATAATAATAATAATTAGGAACGAAAAATAATCAACAACTCTACTTAAGGAGAGAAAAAAAAACAAATAATCCAGAAAAAATAACAAAGGGGCATTCTTATGGCGTCTTCAACATCAAAAAGGGATTCTGTAGAGTGTAGTAATCGCCGGCTCCTAAATTATTATGTCTCGGGGGCCCGTTCTGCTGATGATGATGGTGCTGCTGGTGATTATGATGACTCGGATGGTGGTGATGATGTTGGTACGACCTGTTTCGGCCCTGAAACAGCGGATCAAGCGGTGGGGGAGGCATCCCCATCTTCCTCACCTGTGACGGCGGCTGCGGCGGTGGCGGCGGCGGCGGGAAACCTAAAGTGTGACACAGATAGAGAGAGAACGGCATTTTTCGGGCCTCTCTGTGTTTCCGATCGATTGGAAACATTTTTTGTTCGTATGGGTTTTTTTTTTAGGTTAGGTTACGGTACGGATTTTTGAATCTCCATCAGTAACGCGGCCTCTTACCCCGATTATTGTACATGGGCGGCACGTTCCAGTGATCGAGATATTGCGCCTTTTGGCGCCCGTGGTCTTCCGCCACGCGCACCTTCAACGGCTCCATCGCGTTATCCAACAATTTACCGTCCAAACCGGCTATCGCCGCCTGCGCCTCTTCCCCTTTCGAAAATCTGCGACAAAAACCACACTTTAGTCATTTCGGACATTCTATTTTTTTCGTTGCTCTATGGTCACACTTCTATTTATGTAATTTTTAATGATTCTATGGATCTAGGGATTTTAGTGGTACCAACCTGACAAAGGCGACACCCCTAGGCATGCCGGTGATTTTATCCTTCAAAAGCGATTTCTGCACGATTTCGCCGTAAGAACAGAACAATTCCTGCACATCGTGTTCGGTAATGTCCCTCGGTAAATTGGTAATGTACAGGTTAGAATCCTTCATGTTCGTACCGGGTGGTCTTGAATACGACACTTTTAATCGTTTATTCCTGTAAGAATTTCCCCAAAATAATTAGACGGTCTTGCGAAATCGAAAAATGGGTAAGACTGACTTGTAATTCATTCCGTTTAAAAGTTGTATGGCTTTGGCGGCGTCCTCCTCGTGGAAGTACTTGACGAAACCGAACCCGAAACTGTAGCCAGTCTTGTAGTCTCTCATGATCTTGATGTCCTCGACCTGGCCGAGGGGGGCGAATATTTCGGCCAGGTCGCCTTCGGTGGCGAACTGCGGTATGTAATTGACGATCAGTTTCGTCCGATCGACCTGCTCGAACTGGTCGCCCGAACCGCTCGAGTCGTCGTGCTGCTGGAGGCAGGCGGCCGCCTGGCCCCCGGCTCCCGGTTGACCTTCCATCCTCTCCGGGGTTCAGCGATCGGACACCTGAAAAATTCCCCGAATTTACGCCTATTTCGAGGTTAGGTTTTGCCGATTCGCGATTTCGACACCGTGACCGGCGGGACGGGGCCCCTTTTCGGATTTTCTTACGAAATGACGTTCGATTTGACTTACTTGTATTGTTTATTTTCCGATTTTCCGAAAATAAATAAAAGAAAAACCGAAAACTTTGACAGTATAACACTAGATGGACGCAACGCGCACGCGCCAAAATCTTCGGCTGACCAATGACGGCGACTGCTACCAACCTTAAATAGTAGAGTAAATAAAATCCCTAGATTTAGGAAATCGGGGGTTTCACAGGAATCGATTTATAAAACGGCCTCAAAAACGCACTTTTCCTCAATCTTTATGACTCACGCAATCTCAAAACTATCGGGAAACAGCCTGTAATTTTAACTGTGTGAAAATGCCCACGTTTCCGATTATTGAACCCTGAAAGATTAATAAATCAGCCTAGATACGCGGGAAATGAAATAAAATCCGTGGGCGGACATATTTATAACGTTATCGTATTTTTTAATAAGTCTTTATCGAATCTCCCGGCAGATTTGATCTATTCCTGGGCGTTTTCGGTTGGTTAACGCGTGAATTTAGGGTGGCGCTGAACGTCGCGACGCCCGGATCGCCCGATATCGTCCAGTAGTGCCGACGCCCAACGAGCGATCTTTGTCCGGTTATTATGTAGCTCGCATCATAATCGTTACGTTTTATAAGAATTTACCATAGAAGAAAAATGACCAATTATCTCAACCGCAAATCATGAAATGGGAAACGTCGTGACGCCACAATAACCACGACCCCATCGACGACGACGTCGAATAAAAGGTAAATTTCGCGACTTATCGACATTATTCCAATTATTTTTGAAAAAACCCGTAGATGATGGTGAGATTTAAATGCGAACTATGGACAAATGTATGTCAACAGAGTTAGATTTTGGATATTGGCCGCACTATTGTTCCTTTACGTGGCGGGGGTGCTCATCCTGTCAGCCGTCACTTTGCACGAACCGCGTATAACCACCCCTTACAACAACATCAACAAGGTATAAAAACAACCACATGACAACCGTAAATAAATAAGCAAGCCCACCATAGCAACTGTCATATTATCTGTTTTGTTTTCGGAAGCACCAATCGGAGCATGGAGGACAGGCGGCCGTCACTCGCTTAAAAAACTTCGATTACGGCCTGATACCCGGATTGAGGCCGCCATTGCGCCGCTCCAAGATCCAATGGTGCGCCCCCATGAAGTACCTGAACCCGCCGAGGGGGCCCGTGGCGCTCGCGTCCTTCCCGGGCAGCGGTAACACCTGGTTACGCTACCTCCTACAACAGGCGACCGGTAACTATGACGTCACGTGGAGAGACGCCATTAAACGTCAAATTTTCGCAGGTTACTACACCGGTTCGGTTTACAAGGATTACGGGCTACTGAAGAACGGTTTCCCCGCGGAAAACGTCTCGAACGGGTCGGTGCTGGTGGTGAAGACGCACGAGTGGGGCCCCAACGCCCGCAGGCCGTTCAATAAAGCGATCCTATTGGTCAGGGCGCCGGGGGCGGCCATCCAGGCGGAATTCAACCGGCAGAGCGGCGGGCACATCGGTTTCGCGTCGCCGGATCGCTACAAGAGGACCAAAGGCAAATGTAACGAGCGCCATCTGACGAGGGGTGCACGAATCCTGTGAAAATCAGTCGTGAAAGTTACAGATTGGCAGCAGTTCGTGTCGAGCAAGATGGAGGCTTGGAAGGCGACCAACTTGGATTGGCTGTACAATTTCACCGGTCCGACGCACGTCATCTTCTACGAGCAGCTGGTGGGGGACGTCGAGGGGACGCTGCGGTCGCTCGTCGACTTCCTGGATCTGCCGCAAGAGGCGGTGGGGTTGCGGTGCGCCCTCGACCGGAAAGAGGGCATCTACAGGCGGAAGAGGAGGGTGCTGAACTTCGACCCCTACACCGAGGAGATGAGGGCGCAACTGAAATCGGCGCAGGCGAGGGTCTACGAGGCCATCTACAATTTCGCCTCTTATTCGTCGGCGCCCGCTCAAAATACCCTCAATAACGACGAAAGTTGATACCCATAAGTCGATCGTCATTATCATTCGGAGAGCAATAGAGACAATAATCGATTTCGTCATCTACTCGGTGAAAACGCGAAAGAAATTATCGAAATATTCATAAGTTATTAATGAAAGAAAATCAGTGATTACTTAGAGAGGCCAAAAACGTTATAATCTTCCTATTATTATGAAAACGGTGCAGTATTTTTATTTTATTGTTGTCAATTTGTTATATTAAGTTAATGAAACGAGAAAATAAACCGGTGGCAATCATGTATTTAATATGTAGGCCTAAAAGTCTCGAATAAAGTGACGAAAATCTATCACTGCGATTATTATTATTGCGGTAAAACCCCTGACAGATGTCAAACAACTCTAGTACCTAATTTTGACAGCAACAGCCCTAAAAAGTATGTTCGTTTATTCCGTCTTCACCTCACAAAGCAAACTGCACACGAGTAAGAGAGAGATGACGTACTGCTGTCACAAAACTGCAACTGTCTGAATTAAATGCCGTAACCCCTGGATACAGATAATGAATATAATCAAATTCATTGCAAAAATTGATATAACGATAAATATCTCTTTTTCTCGAAATGCATAAAGGAACCCTAGATAAGGTTATGGCTTAATTATGCCTTAATTATGGTCTCTTTATTTATCGTCCTTGAACTTTCTTTCTGTTTGTAAGCAACGTACATACATTAATCATGTTTACGAGAATAATGATAATCCCAATCCCCACCCACCACGATGGGAGCACATACTTTCGTCATGCTTTATAACCATAACAACTCGCAGATAAGAAAAGAAAATGACACAATTTTGTGTGTTTCGAGACTAGCACCAGACATCACAGTCCGAAAAACTCTCTAAAGCCACTAAAATTAGACTAAAGTTGCGAAAAAAATGGACCAAATAAAAAATGGCTGGTTCACCGAACGGAACGACCTTTGGCCCGGCCAGACGACCAGTCTACAAGTGAAAAAAGTCCTCCATCACGAAAAGTCCAAATACCAAGACGTCCTCGTCATCGAAACGTAAGTTTTCTCAAACAAACCCAAACGAAACAAAGAGGGCGCATGCGTCGATCGCTTTGACAGACGAACTGTCACAATGACATAACTAACGTCAAAACCCATCAATTCTAGCGAACATCACGGCACCGCCCTGATCCTGGACGGCATAATCCAATGCACCGAACGCGACGAATTCGCCTACCAAGAAATGATCTCTTTTCTACCCTTGTGCGTTCACCCCGACCCCAAAAAAGTGCTGATAGTGGGCGGGGGCGACGGGGGCGTCGCCCGTGAAGTCCAAAAACACCCCAAAGTCTCGGAAATCGTCCAAGTCGAGATCGACGACGTCGTCATAGAGGCGAGCAAACGATTTTTGACGTTCATGTCGAAAGGTTTCGACTCACCCAAGTTGACGCTCAAAGTGTGCGACGGTTTCCGCTACATGAAACAACACACGGACGAATTCGACGTCATCATCACCGATTCGAGCGATCCGATTGGCCCGGCGACCAATTTGTTCACCGAGAGCTACTTCGAATTGCTCAAGGGGGCGCTCAAGTCGGACGGCGTCATCTGCAGCCAGGGCGGGACCGTCTGGGCCGGACTGGGGCACGTCAAAGACACGTTGGGGCACTGCAGGAAACATTTCGGGACGGTCGGTTATGCAGTTGCCAGCGTACCGACTTATCCGACGGGTCAAATCGGATTCGTCGTAGCGGCGAAACGTCAACACGTCGACTTGGACGAACCGCCATTCAAATTCACGCAGGAACAGATCTCGAACTTGGAACTGAGGTATTACAATGACCGAATACATCGAGCCTCCTTCGTTTTACCGAATTTCGTCCGGAAAGTACTCGATTCTTAATCTGGGGATTTTGTTCTCTTCTAAATAATAATAAATGAAACTATGGAAATTCTTGTTGTCGTTATTTTTATTACCAAGTTCTGATGTTGACGTAACGTTGTCACGGTGATGGTAGCCCAACTTATTGACGAGTCTCCATAGCAATCGCAGCATCCTAAAGAGAGAGAAAACGATATTATTATAACGGAACTGTAGGAGAGGATTCACATTTATTATTATCAATACTGGGTGCGTTCGGAAACTTACTCATCAAAAAATCATCCAAGCTGTCATCATCACAAACGTCATCAGATTTTTTCAATTGTTCTCCACCATCATCATTCGCGCTCTCTACGCATAATTCAGTCACACCACCACTTTAAAAACGAACTATAATAATATCTTCATGCTTAAAAATTCAGAAATATTCTCGTAAGTTCAAGGGATCGAAAAAGAGAAAGGGGGGAAAGGTTCAAAGTCAATCTCCTGTCAAAAATAAAACAAAACCACATGTGAGATTGTAAACAAACATCCGCACTCGAATTAATATGTAATAACATGTAATCACGTAACCATAAAAACACTTGATTTGATGTATTGTATGTACGCGTAATAGACATTTGAAAGATTATTTTAGAAAAACAAAAATCCAGTCAACCTGTCACTCCTAAACTTTTACAGGGTTAGGTCGGGTGGTTACACTGACTGATCTGTTAAAAAATAGAGAAAAACAAAATCGAAACAAAACAGATTTTTTTTCGAAGCACACTTTTTCTTTTTCCTTAAGTAATAATAATGATAATAATAATAATAATAGTAATCATAATTGAAAAAAATATAATTATTCTAATGATATAATATTATAGGTCAAGGTGTATGTAAAAGGAGCGCCCTCCACGACATCATCTCCCGTCCCGTCACACTTTTATAACAATTTTTCCATTTATTTACAGACAACGACATTATCGACACTTTTTCGAACCAGCCAAAAATGCTAAAACGAACTTGACTAGGAGAGCCCCATTCACACCCGCGCAAAAACCTGTCAAAACAAAAACTAAAAAAAAAAGAGGGCGCTCCCGTCGCATCCGTAAAAGAAACACCACATCACCTTAGGTCGGTAAAACACACACTCTACGTAAATATATTTTGAACCTTCAAAATTAAGTTTGATTATTAATGAAACTCTCTCGATAATTATTCCGTCACTGTAACGATGACTAAACTAATCGTACTTGAGAAATCCTTTATTATCCTGCGCCTGTTGCGGGGGCGGACGGGGCCACTGCTCGCCGCCGCCCTGATTCTGACCGCCGCCCTGGTTCATCCAGTTCAGGAAACCCGGATTGCTGCCGCCACCCTGATTACTACCGTTCGGCGTGTTACCTGAGCGACCAAACAAAACAAACAGATAAAATAGAACGACAGCTGTCAAAAAAAAAACCGTGATTACCGCTGTTGTTGTTAGGCCCGTTGTTGAAACCCTGGTTGAAATTCGGCTCCGGCTGATTCTGCAAATTACCGATCAGACCCCAGCCCGCCTGATTCAGAGCGGCCGCCACTATGGCCGGATTCATCGGCAACGCACTCAAATTCAGACCCAGACCGAGGGGGTTGCAGCTCTGCTGGTTGCTACCCTGCTGTCCTTGACTCGTTATACCTGAAAAGACAAATCACACATATGACACATGTCAGAAATGACAGGTGTCAAAAATGACATGTGTCAGAAATGACAGGTGTCAAAAATGACATGTGTCATAAATGACAGATCCGCGTCGAGACCGACCTAGCGCTTGCAGATTGGGCATGTCGATGTTGCCCCTGTGGCCCGGATTGCTCCAGTTGCTCTGATTGGGTCCCGGATTGTAGCGCTGCGGGTACATGGCCTGTCCGTCGGGTCCGGGGCCCCCTCGGTTGTTGCCGTGGTTACCGCCACGCGGTCCTCCCCCTCCGTATCCCCCGCCGCCTCCTCCCCCGCCTCCGCCACCCCCGCCGCGAGTCTCAGATTTGGGGGCGGCGTTGGACACGTGCACCGAGACGCCCTTGATGATGTGATCCTCGCCGCACAGCCCCTGGGCCACGTCCGGGTCCAGGAAAGTGACAAAGCTGAAAGCTCGGAACGGTTTCGGGATGAAAACGTCCGTCACCTCCCCGAACTTGCCGAAATACTCGCGCAGATCGTCCGCAGTCAATTCCTCGGTGCAACGACCGATGAACACCTTGCACGGCACTTGCTGGATCAGCCCTTCCTGGAGGAGACAGATTTTTGTTACCAACATGACGAAAAGAAAGTCACCGAATTACTTTAGAGTTGGGGACCTTTACGTCGCACCACCGTCCGTCGATCATGTGCCTCTGGGCGAGGACGCGCATCTGAGATTCGTACGAGGCGAACCGGATGAAACCGAATCCTTTCGATTGGCCGGTTTTCGGGTCCTTCTTGACCTGAAACGAGATCGTCAGACGGTCGGTATTGCAGGTTTCTCGACGAAAAAAACAACCTGCGCCATCAGGACTTCGCCGAAAGTCTCGAAATACTCTCTCAGATTTTGCTCGGTGGTCTTCCACGGTAAACCGAGTACTATCAAGTCGGTGCAGCGTAATTTCGTCTCCATACGTTTCGTTTTCGCCGTAGAGTTCTCCAGATTGTCGTCGGATTTCCGCTTGTTCTCAGCGAGGGCTTGAAATCAATCAGTTTCGATTAACATTGTTCGATTCGGTGACCTAACAATGGGACCCTCTCACCTTTCGGAAAGACGCAGTAGAAGATCTGGGAGCCCCAGCCGATTTCGGGGGGCGGATGGAGGCGGCCCTCGCTCAGTCTGACGCCGCGCATCGCCTTGTTGTCCGGGTTGCGGTACTTGAGGCCCGACGAGCCCGGAAATTGTGCGGACAGGGTGCTCAGCAGGAGCGTGCCGTCGTCTTCCGTGGGCAACTCGATCGGCTCTTCGCCCTCGTCTTCGGCCACTTGCAGATACTCGACCGACATTTTCTCTCACGCTAAATTCACACACACAGACACACGAAATTCGACGATATCGACGAATTTCCACGCAAATACGATCCCGTTTGTCGAGGGGATGAAAGATTAATGACACTTCAAACAAAATGGCTGACCAATTTTTGACATATCGACGTTTTTCCCCCACAGAACTCGTACCAAAAAATAGAGCGTCAGGTCAATTCGAAATTTGACGAGAAACCCGAGGAGAAACCTCTAAAAACGAACAAACTAATAGAGAAAACATTAAACCCAACAAATAAAATCGATTCAGAGAAAAATCTGCTCGAAATGTCTATGGTTTAAGTAGTTCTCCAGCATTTCGATCCCTTCTTCAGTTTATAGTTCTGTGTTCACAGTTCTGTCAGAATTCTGTCACAGACTTGTCAAAACAAAACAAAATGTCAAAATTCAAACGTATCTCAGGAAGAAAATGTTGAACAGTTTTCGTGATATCAATTTTTATAATGAGCCATTTCCGGACTCCCCAAAAACTATTCCAGAACTTGAAACATTAGCCAACGAGAGATTGAAACTGTATTCCTGGTTATCGCAGAATGAAAACTGTCTCGAAACTTTGGAAACATTGCGTTTGCATTTATGTGAAACACATTTGCAGCCCCTTTTGTCCGACCGTGGTGCGACTCATGATTGGAAAAATATTTTGTTGAACGACCTGATTTCCC
The DNA here is from genome assembly GCA_949788335.1 of Salpingus planirostris. NCBI lineage: Eukaryota > Metazoa > Arthropoda > Insecta > Coleoptera > Salpingidae > Salpingus > Salpingus planirostris. The sequence continues at coordinate 7,609,370 of OX460924.1, read as the reverse complement.
ATTGGTTGATGAGGCTAGGTTTGTGTCCACGAAATACGTTCATGTAATTATTTTTATAATATTATTTTGTTGTAGCTTACTGTGACTGTAATCGAAATATACAGTCTTTCATTAAATTTGAATTGAAATGGCTCAAGATACTTCTCAGTTTATTGGATTATGAAGAAAAGTGGAATTTATTGGAGCGTAAAAAGTTGGAGGAGGTTCCTATACCCAAAAGAATATCTCAAATTGAGAAAACCTCATTAATGTTGGATATTTACACAACTTCTGATTTTGATCCAAGGTTAATTTATCACAAAGTTAAAATCTCTGAATCCAACAATTATTCTATCACACTTTTAAAGAAGGGCAACTATATGAAAAATGGTTTTCTCTATTTCAATGAGACTGAAATTGATGATTGGATTCTAGAACAATTATCTCGAAGGTGGCCCAGTGAACTGAGAGTAAGAGAAGTTTAAATATGGGTTTGTACATGTCTAATGTTGATTATTTTAGCATTGCAAGAAAATGCTGGCAATGAAAAATGATGATCGTTTGAAATTTATTCTATCGGGTTTGAATTTGGTTTTTCCGTCTTGTTTCAAAAACACTATGATTTCCTATGGTGTGACTGATGAAAACGTGGATGGTGTAGTCGCGCAGTTCCCATTATGTATGCGTTTCCTACATGAAGTGTTACGGAAAACCCACCATTTGAAATACTTTGGTCGGATGCAATACGGACGGTTTCTGAAAGGTTTAGGCTTGACCTGCGAGCAATCACAAAACTTTTGGAGGAAGGAGTTTCATCAAACTGCTAAAGGTCGCACAAAATGGAAGAAATATTCATATTTCTTCAAACACATTTACGGAGAAGTTGGTAGAAGAATTGAGTATGAACCGTTTGATTGTGAAGCTATTTTAAGTCACTCAGTGCCAATCGGAGGAAGTAATGGTTGTCCTTTCCAACATTGCGATAGTAACTTTTTGGCACAGAAATTAAACGATTATGGCATTGAGCCCATTCAAAATATTTTGCAAATGAAAGATGAAGCAAAATTTACAACAGCTTGTACAAGATGTTTACAAAGTACTTTAAATTGTTCTCAAACCAAATTACCTAATGAAATAAGTCACCCAAATGAATATTTTCTAGCTGCTATGAAAATTGTTGAAAGACGGGGCGAGGGAGACATTTCCGATATTGAAGATTTGTTTATTTGAATTGACTTCTTACTTAGTAGACCTAATACCTTGTGTTCTTGAAATTTTGCATTTCATATAAAAATAAGTGTTATCTTGGAGTTCTATTTCTAATTACTTCTGTGGCATTGATTTTATTTTTATACAGTTGGCATCATCAACAAGGCGGTAAATTTGAATTAAATTTATCAGCTATTTAAATAATCTAACGGGGTTCGTCCACAAGCATCTTTTAAATATTCATCAGCCCCTCTATCAACAAGAAACTTATAAATTTCTAACGATTTCTTTCTAGCCGCACAATGTAAAGGACTGAATCCATTTCGATTAATCGAGTCGATACAGATTTTCAAATCGTCTAAAATAAACGAAACCATTGGTTCACACAATTCGTCACCATTAGATGCTACTAAATGCAGAATGTTGTAACCTAAATCATTGCTGAGATACGGATCGGCCCCTTGAGATATCAGTAATTTACAAATGCCCGAATTCCCATTCATTGCCGCCTCAAATAACGCCGTATTTCCACAACCATCTTTACTATTAATAAGCGCCCTCAAATTAGGAATATTCAACAACATTTTCACGATATCTACGTGTCCGTGTAAGGCGGCGATATGCAAAAGCGTCCTGTTATTGCAGGTGACTTCCGCAACATTGATTTCACTTTGTGAAAGTAATAATTCCACAATTTCCGAGTTCCCAGCTCGTGTGGCCAAATGCAGACAGGTCCACCCATCTTTATTACGACAATCGACCAAAGCACCACTTTCGAGTAAGATTCGTACAGTCTCTGGACAAGTTTTCGTACACGCCAACATCAACGGAGTCCAATCGGCCCGCTTCAAAGCGTTCACATCCGCACCGAATTCGAGCAATTTGCAAACGATTGTCGTCTGGCCGAATTGTGACGCTTCGTGCAGGGCAGTTTTATCGTCGTTGGTTTTACAGTCAACGCCGGAAGGCTTGTACTCGGTTAGGAGATGTTCGATCGTTTGCAAACGACCTAAACGTGCCGCCACGTGTATGATACTCTCCCCGGTTTGTCTGTATTTGATCCAGCTCCAATGGAAATTCGGGTTGCGATTTTTGAGCTCTTCCAAGTGGGAAATTATGAGGCCCTCGTTACGGTTATGAGTCTCTTTGAGCAGTTTATTCGAGTCTTTTTCACTCAAATTCGTAAAGGTTTCGTGGAACATTATTGAAAATCGGTTAATATCTCCAATTTAACGTTGAAATGCAGCTTTTTTGGTGGTTTTAGAAAATTTGAGGTTAGAAACGAACATGACACCATTTTGAAAATGTCAAAGCTGCCAACTGAAATTTGAGCAGAGTGAACAATGCAATCATGGCTACCAGCCCTGACTTTTGAAATTCCCCTAACAAAGTACAGGCTCCTACTTTACCGGCGCTGTGGGCCACCGCGAGATGTCGCTAGCGTTTTGCATGTTCCGGTACTTTCTGTTCGATTTGCTGTTTTCGCAACCATTTACCGAGAAATCGCGATTTGGGCTATTTTTGGGGATTGTGCACTTTAGGGGGGTCAATTTGTAGACTTTCAACGGTCATTCATCTGCATATCGGTATTATTTACGGCATCGAGATGATAATGTGCGATTTCGTAAATGAAAACATCGGATCCGTCACGTTTTCTCGAATTGGTCAATTGACACAGAGGCACATGTCCGAGAACGTGTGTTTACATGGATCTTTGAACTTGCTCGCACAGAGAGAGGTTATCGACGCGGCCGAATGCGATTTGCGCTATTTTAGATTCGTCGCAACCAATAAAGTGCATCAAAACTTGAAGAAAAATAGAGAAAGTGAACGAATTTTTTCAAACACACTTTTTTTCCAATGCCAAAACAATGTTAGGTGTATTGGTAATTATTCCGTTATTCGTTCACCTTCCTTATTGCCTTCTAGCTTCAAGTTCTTCATTGGAATCGATTGCCGCTGCGATAATTCGTGCGAATTCCATCCAACTTGTGCTCGGAGATATGAGTACTCGCTTATTTAGTACTTGGGAACTTGGGCACAGTGAAAAAGAGGTAAAATTATATGCGTTAGTGGCGTGTGACGTCCGTTAGCGTAATGATTTATTCGCCTTCATCATGATGATGGATAAAAATCGATACAAGTTGCAATTACAACCTCGTAAACAAATCCAACAACACACAACAAATTGAGCAATTAAATCGTAAGTTAATCAGGGGATGGGTATTATTAATTATTCTTCGAAAATGCCACTTTTTTTATTCACCGCGATGACATCTCTTTTTGTTCTATTGGTATTAATCCAATTCAGAGGTGAGGTTTGCTGAAAACGAAATTTCGATTTTCTCATCCCATGAAGTTGTCTGTTAGAAGTTTCGTAATATCAATATCGTCGAAATTAGGACACTTTATTCAAAATTGATAAGCAGCTAGAGGTTGCTCGTTATTTTGGCAATCATATTTATCTGAAAAAGTAGAGCGTATCAAACTAATAGAGGTTCTAGCTGAACCCTTGGATATAAAGTCAAGTTGGTTAATTTAGGCGAAAATTTGAAATCTGAAAAGACTTCTTTCGAGGAAAAACGTGGGAATCAAATAATAGCAAAGTACTTACTGACTTTCCTTTAAATAAGGAAGGGTACTTAGGAATTTTATACATTTCTATAGAAATTTCTAAATAAATGTTTGCGAATTATCCTTCAGGTACTTTTTATACGCCGGTACGTTTTAGAATAATAAAATAATAAATGTATCGGCCAGGTAGTATTATGTATTAATAGATGTACAAACTGTAAACAATTTTTTCGTCTTCATTATTATGATTGTGATAATCCGAAAAAATTATAAAATAAGTAGTAACCAATCAAGAAAATTGTTTATTATAAATAATATCCCCATCATTTGGCCAGACAAGTATGAGGTTTTCACTTTTTGCAAGGTATTATGGATAAATTTCTGCAAAACACTTTAATAATTAACAACATTTAGAGTTAGGAAATAAAGAGGCAACCAAATTTGAAAAGATTAAGTTTATCAACACCTCGATTAGCGTAACCATCGGTCAAATTAGTACCTTAAAAGGAATCAAGAGGCAATAACGTTATTTTTTGCGCTCAAAAATCTCACAGTCCGGTACTTTTCCCATATGAATACTCGATGATAAATAACGAACCGAAAGAGGAGGAGAAGACCATCAAGATTTTATATGGTGGGTTCTAAAACTGGATACTAGAAGGATACGACATCCGTTTTATGCAAACTTTTTTTTATATTAGCAGATTCTTATACTTCGTTTTGATGTAATGGAATTTTTCGAGAAGCAGATTGGCAGAGAGAAAGAAGAGGCGAGCTCAAATCTCGAGAGGAAATTTTTCGCGATCGAGATTCCTCTGCCAAATATGTTTATTTACCTATGTATTATCCTACAATAAAAATAGCTAAAAATACCAATCGACTTTTAGAATCATTAATTTTATTGGACAATTATACCTTTTTAAATTATAGGTATTCTTAAACCATCTTTACCTACCTAAATCATGGTTTAGGCATATCGTTTAAGAAAAAGCTTTGTCGTGTTTATGGAAATTTACAGAATTGCAGAAACAATAAATGGGGGCCCTCTTAATAATTACATGATTTCGTAATTCGATCACGAAAAAAAAAAACCGTCAAGGGGATCTGCACTCGCACTAATTATTGTTAAAAATTGAACAAGTCTCTTGAAATTTCACGCACGAAAAAGAACAACAATTACCGTGATTGTAGACCCAAATGTAACAGGTAATTAGTACTTGTACTCACTCGTTTAGTACCGCTAAAGTTGTAAGAAAGACCTTGGCCGAGAATAATAATATGATTGAAATCTACTTATTCGCACTTCCTCCATTATTCGGAGCAAGGATTCGCGGTAATAAATCAATAACGTAACGTAAAACCGATCGAACTGAGGTGAAATCAAGCGCAGACCTTTACTTTGCCCTTAAAAACGCTCTCTCTAATTATCATTCCTCAATTTCCAACGTAATCAATGGACATTTCTAGCAAAATCATTCAAGAAATCAAGAAATGTGAATATCTAGTTGAAAGCCCAATTTGTTCACTTATTCTGATTTTTGCTTTTGCCAACTGTCATTCAACTTCTGATGCAGACCGCATTCTGTTATCATAAATTTCTTAGTACAATACCGTAGCAATAATAAAAATTATTGAAAACACTGAAAAATTGTAAATACAAATAGTGAGGCAAATAAGAGATGCGACAAGAAAATTCTGTGTACATCAGGATATGATCTTGTTTGTACACCTAAATAATCGTGATTTTTATTATTTATCCACGGACAATATTCAAGAAAATATTTTTATATTATCCAAATATTTACGCCAACAATACATTATAGAAAAATAATCAACCGCGTAAAGTAAACAAAAAACAATAATGGGGTGAAAAGTTCCTTCTTTGACTCGCCACATTTTCGAAAATAGCCAACCGGAGCAAGGTCAGCAATTAACGAAAAATCTTGACCAAATTTCGGCTCATCAAATCAATTAATAATATTTTCCTATTCAGGATTACACCAAGATGGCCCAGTTTTCGGCTCTTTATCTCATCGTGACTTATTGTTGATATTTGGTCGCAGAGATTGAAAAAAGTCTAGCAATTTCTTTCCGGTTAATTTTATCTCCGATTTACTTTCAGGTACCCAGTCTGGGTCTAGAAGTAATGAAAAATTCATGTGCATTGTATAGTTTGTTGTTTGTTCGTCGATATTATCTGCATATTTTGATACTACCCAGAAATCCTCATAGTGTAAATAACGTCCTAATAACGTTCTAGATAATTGCAAGAGGAACAAAAATCTAGATAATTCACAAATTGAGGTCGGAAAAGGTCCGTTCCTCCACTCGCTTACATCACACAATCGCCCAGTTTACTATAAATAAATAAATTCGTAAAAGGCGAACGGAGAAATTGTCAATATCGATGATAATAACGAAAAGGTCCAACGAGATTCTCAAGTCTGCGTGATTACAAGAGGAGTATGGGAATGTGGTGATAAACGATATAATTGACCAGTGTGGAGGAGAGGAATCATTACAAATGTGTATTTAGTATCGTACAAAAACGGCAACTGCACATAATGTCCAAATTGCTTAAAGCGAGTGTATAATTTCGTCTTCGAAAAGGCGAATAAGTCAGTCGGACGGCCGATTTTGGAAAGGAGAGTTTGGTGTTTTCCTCGGAATTATTTGGACGTTCTAATTGTCGAAAATGTTTAGTGTTGGGAGATTTATGGCCATTTTTGGCGGATTTAACGACGTGGCTGCCAAAATGTTCCAAATCATCATGGGACTCAAAGGTCAGTATTCACACAACATATTTCCATCGATTAAATCGTTTTTATTATCCAACTTTTCAATTAATTTTTCAAAAAAGTAAAAAGTGGAATAAAATAATATCCAAAATTATTCCTCAGACTTTCCAACTTTTTTAAAAACTTCTATCGGTATATATGAGAATATTGCAGGATTTCTAATGTGAATAAACGGAGTGTTAGTGATTTTCGTCAATCTTCGTGCTTTACAAAATCGGTTTTGTTGTTTCGAAAAATGTTAATCTAAAAAAAGAATAATTTGACAAAAATTTGGTCGTTATAGGTAATAGTAATGCATTAATGGCGACCGATATTACTCACGGAAATTCCCAAAATTGTCCAAATCGAAAATTTCCTACTACAGTATTTTTTCCAAATTTCTTTAAAAAGTTTTGGGGAAAATCGGTAATTACCAACCTAATTATCCCGTATTTGTCAATAATCGATTACTAATGACTGGGATATCTTATTTACACTAACAATAATAATAATAATAACGAGAGTGAGTAAAAAAAATAGTACCTCAAATATAATTATCATTGAGTAATTTTTGCAGCGTGTAACTAAGTGAAAAAATGACATGAAGAATGACGCAAGAGATCTGTAAAAATTTAGGACAGAACAAAAAAAAATTGTCTTCAAGACATAAAAAGTCGATAACCTGGCTTAACCCCAAACATGTCGAAAAGGGGTTCTGCATAATCCGCATGGACGATATCGAAAAGTATCATAAAAACGCGCCTATCATTTTAATTTTTATTATTCTCTCCAAGTTCATGGTCGAATTTTACCAATTACAGAGTACTATAAATAAAACACTGATATGGATGGTCACTATTTCGTTCAGATTAGCCGAAATCAATCTATCCAATAAATGGTAATAAATAATTAACGGTACCTTATTATTACAGTTTAATGAATAATTTTGTCAAATTCAAATCGTAAAATATTCTTCATGTCATTAGTTTCGGTCGACGGGGATTCCCGGACTATTGATTCTGAGTGATTTTGATTTTAGGGAAATTTAACGACTCTATAAACTATTAGCCGTATTATTATTCCTCATAACCACTTACTTATTCAGAAGATATCATTCGGTATGTACAAAACACACCTTATTATGTATTATAAATGACCTCGTTTAAACTTTTCTTTCTTAAAAACGAACAATAACAAATCAATGGAATATTGTTCTCTCATTTTTCCTATGATAATCACTCATTTTACAAAGAGGAGTATCTAAGAAATAATTATTTAAAACTACTGTTTTATTGAAATAAAAGTATAATTAAGGTCGCGTGCTTCGATTTCAAGTGTCCCGGAAATCTGGACATTGTGAATCATATGTAAAATTATAAAAATCCTCCAAATTGTATATCCATGTGGGTTTCACAAGGAAGTATAACAGTTTAAACGGAATCATATCGACTAATTCCCTACATTTTCGTGTGCATCTCGGTTTTTACGGTCGAAACTATTACCATACTCATCTATACGATGTAAACGATCGCGGAAAGTACTAATTATCGTTAATTTGCGGCGCATTCGATAAACCGAAAATGGGCGGATAATTGGTCAGGATTGACGTCACGATTCGCAAAAACCGAGGAGAAAGAATGACCGAAAAATAAACCTTGAGTTTCACTGTATTATGGTCGATCGAAAAGTTCGCAACAGAAAAAATCATAGGGCGATTGGCCATTTCGCCTTCGTCTCTACGAAAATCATTGATTTATCACTTTGAAATACACCGTCTAGAAATTTTCTGCGAAACAAACACCCAAAAGTTCATGGTTTACGTTTTCGACCCAATGTCACTTTTTTCAGCTAATGGGCTTTGAAGAAACAACTAAATGAGCCAAAATAAATGAATAAAATCAATCAATTATGTATTAATTATTACATCGCGAAATTATAAGAGTGAATAAATTTATTTGATTGAAGTTAAATAATGACTGAGCGGACTCGAGTCAAGTTCAATAAATAAGAAGGAAAAAATGATGAATTATTATTACTTACTTAGTTGGTGACCCTGTGTAATTATAAACCCATTTATGCGTCCCTTTATTTAATAATAATAAAATACCGCACACGATAAAGTAACGTGCAATAATAATAAGTGAAGTATCAATGCCGAATCGTAGATCGAGAATCTAAGGTCATTGTCAATATTATTAATAATGTGTATTACCATAACGCTAGTTGAAATTTCTCGCGATTAATTAGCGTGAATGATTTCAATGATGTGTGGGGAAATTGCAGATTTTTGGAACTTTTTGTCTGCGAGGTCACCTCTTCTGTCATTTTCGAAGCAGAGAAATATAATGTAAATCGGCCAAATGTTCTCATACTTGTTTTTTAGATCTACGCATAAAATTACTCGAAATCGAATAATTAAAAGACACTAAGACGAAAAAACCGGTTCGATTCTTATACCACCCAGTGCTAATCTGATATAACGTAAAAAAGATTATACGCGAGAGGGGTACCTAAGTATAATGGCAGATTTCATTTTCTCATTGGTTAAAAATTCAGGAAGTTAAATTCTCGAACTATTATTATTAGCAACGTTTTATGATATTTCAAAGAATTTGGAAAATTCCGTTCGAAAAGAGAGAGAACTTTGTCTTTGAACCTGATCAGCGAAGGTCTTCATCATCATCATGAACACGAGGAAATGACTTTTATTCAACAGTCACGAAATTTTAAACTTTGGACTCCTAAAATTTGATTGCCAATACTAAATTTAATATGGACATAACTTTTTCTCACTTTCCGAACAAAACTGCCGCTTTTGTGTTTTCAAGAATGAATCTCCAAAATATAAAAAAAAAACATTATAATAATAAAATATTTCGTAATAAATGACAGAGATGTTGATTTAATACATAGTAGGGTCGTTTCACTGGCAGTCTTTCTTTTTGCTTACTTCAATGGTTTCACGACTTTGACAGAGCAGCTGTCACAAAAGATTATCCAACATGTCCGAATATGCCCAATATTAAATTATAGGCACTCATGAAAATGCATATCATGGATTTTTTACTAAATCTTCTCGAATAATTAAAATTATCATGCGAAAAGCTCTTGACGTCATTTTGTTTAATTGAACATACAGAAAATATCATTATCATCTGCATCAACAACAACAAAAACAGAATGAAATAGAACTATTAGAATAAAATAGAAAATAAAGTTAAAGATTTTTTAAAACAGCTTTTGCTTTTTCTTCTACCTCTATTAAACTTCGCCCGTGTAAGATGAATGGTGACATTAACATTTACTTGAGGATACCACAAGTTTTCAGCAACTTTTTTTCAAAATACCTAAATATAAATTTAAGTATAATTTTATTCCCAATGATGATGATGATGATGATATCGAAATAAATGGAAGAATATTTCGGGATCTCCTTTTGCGTACACATTTTATACCTGCCCCGCTTTACGTTAATTATTACGTGATTTGATTTGTATATTTTGCACAATGAAATCAACGTGTTCTTTTTGCGGCAATTTGAAACGGTTAAAGGATAAAATCTCTTGCAACCCGAAATTATAAGCATAAAGACTCTCGCTCGAGAAGATCGAATCTAAATATAAATGATATAAAGTCAACCCGTCATCATCATAACTGGAATCTGTTTCTGCATCATCTGTCTGACGATGGCCCATTATAGTAGAAAGGCAGACGAGTTTTGAAAATAAATCACAGGATTAAAAAAAGAGGAAAAAGGCGGATCGATTCTTGATTGGTTCCACTGGGGAATTCCGAATCGCGTGCTAAGTCCGACTTAGCGTGTGATTCGGAAATGGCACACTTAAGTAAAATCGGTCAAACGTTGTCAAATGTTGAAAAATATGTCGCAAAAAATTCGGTATACAAAAAAAACAGTTTTTTCGATATTTATACAATATTCCATCTGAATATTTATGAAATGTGTTATTAAAAAATGACACTTGAAAAGTTATTTCATATTATTATTCAATGTTAACAACGGAGTGTAACAAATAATGATCCAATTTGATTCCAAATTAATGCCTAAAAGTCTTACCTAAGTAATTATTTTGGACATAATAAGGACATTCTCCTATGATAATGATAAAAATAAAAGTGGCGTTATGATTACAATGAAATGTTATGTTGTTGTTAATTTCAGCAACTAATAATAATAAGCACCGCGTATAACGTAAGATCTCAATCAGACAACACACAAAAAGAAATCATACAAAGTTACATAAGATCAAACAGATTTGTTCAAATTAAAAATTAGCATCTATTAGCCCCAATTTTTTGCCGATTCATGCTAAAATATAAATCCGGTGAAATGATTAGCCAAACTTTATATTCCATACCGAATAATTAATGAGGCATATCACCAAGTCTTAACAAAGGATACTGAAAATCGTAAATAAAAATCGGGTTGACCTTTACAATGAAAGGTGAAGAGATTGATAGGACGAGACTTGAAATTTCTGACTGATTGTGAGTTGTTGAGTTAGGTTAGGTCCGCGTTTTAATTATGGGTAAAACCCATCTCGTGTAAATTTACCAACAATGTGACTATATTGTTTACAGTACGTATGAATTTATGTACTCAGGTACGCATATTTTATTGGGTTTGTGATGTGAGGAAGTCGAATTATCATCATTTTGATAAAATTTCTCTTCAAATCAAAGAATTTAAATGTATTTATACAAGAATATCGTGTTAATTTATAGAACAGGATATGTTAAAACCTTTGGGTACTTTGCTGAATACGAGTATAAGGAAATTTATAATAAGCCAAGTCTCAATACCAGTATTTAGTAATAAAATTCAAAATTATTTTAATGGACGTGATTAAAAAAAATTATAATTTGACTACTTGGTATAGTAGACACGTGTAGAATTATGAATCGTAAAAGAATAAAAAAATTATTGAGAAATTTACAATGGATATTTTCTTTTAGATTTGAAATGTCGTCATCCCGAGATGTCTCTGAATCGACATTTCAACTGAAACAGCTGATGATAACCCCATTTTTTTAATTCACGTGAATTTGGGGTGATATTTTACCAGTTTCCATTATAAAAGCAAAACTAATAAGTAACTGAATCTGGGGCTACCAACTTAAATTTCGCAACGAAAATCCCCCGCCACGGGCTAGGATCAATCTGCTCACCCAAAATATAAACTTGAACTTTTTTATTGTGGAAAAGTTGTTGTTATTTAGTATAGCCAAACACGTCGAAATTATACCGCCGCATAATTTAATCCGGGACTAGTAATAATTAATTAGTCGACTCTTATACAGACTATCGTACACTTTTTAATTAGAGGAATTTTACGATTTGCGCACCGGTTTAAAAAACGCGGAAAATGAAACAAACGGAATTAAAAATGAATGATTCCCATCGACGTTTTATTATAGGTGACGCAAATTTCGTAACACTTTTGTAATTTTATTTCGTGAAACGATGAATAATGAGAAATTGAGAGAATATGGAACCGGGAACAAAGTCAAGGTATCGTACATACATACCTACAAGAATAATTTATTACCTTCGTGCCAATTTTTTTATTTGTTTAAAAATTATCGATTATCATTAATTTTATTTATTATTAAGCACTCCGTACACAATTTGTATTTCTTTATATCCCATAGTAGGTTATCGACCTCTAGATAAAGCATAATAATATGTACATTTATTTTGATAATAGATGATATTAAAGGCATCATTTCTCAAATTTAATTAATTTTAATTAATTCTCTTTAAAGTTTCAATGCATTGCTGATAAGAGAATTGTGAAAAATATTGCAATAATTCTCAAGTAATCTTTTTAGGATTAGAATTCGAATTCGAGTAATTTTGTGGTGAATGTGAATTTGTAAAAAGTCTTTTGTAATAATTCACGTACCTAGATTACTACAATTTGCGGTAAGCTGGGCATATAATAGAACGTTTACCCCTCGAGGTACACAAAACTGGCTCATAATGTCACCCCTTCACCACAAAACACAAAATGATGGATTAACCGTTCATTAATTTCGTACTTTATCCAATTATTCGAGATTGAACTTTTAAGCACCGATCGAAATCTTAATAAGTCGATATTAAAACTTGAGCAATCACATTTTTCTCATCCTATACTTGGAAATTTCTTCCAGTATTCTGAAATTTGTTGAATTTGCTTTTATTATACACTGTTCCAAACATATGTCGATCGCTATTCTAATTTCAATAGAAATCGCGCTTTATAAATTTGATTACCATTGCTTATTATTATGTAAGTAATTGGAATTTTCTCAATTTTATGCCCCGAGCTGTTATTGCATCTACTTATCATTAGGTATGGCTCCACATTCACAGACTCGAATCAACTTTATGGTTTTAAGACCGAAATCAAAAATTTACGACGATTATTAATAATTTTCAACCTTATAAAACCATAATCGTCCAATAAAAATCACACTTTTATTGTAATAAGAATTATGAAATATGCCATTCCAAACGGTCAAAAACAATCATTTCCACCGTTTCAAACAGGCAATCAAGTAATTTCCCACGGAAAACCGTAGAAATGTTCGATCCGACAATAATTCATCATTTCACCTACTCAGCAATAATAATAATCGATCGAGTGGAAACTAACACAGTATTCAAAAGTTCCATTCGCAATAATATTATTAGTGGAGTGTAGGCATGGGGACTATAGTAATGAGTAAACCGATAAACATTTCCTAATTAATCGAGTACAAATACCGCTTATGCAGATACCTGTAAAGTACCAATTTTCGCTATTGTAACACGACCTTTCTGACGCGACTTTTGACATTCGAGTGCGCCATCTGTGGATAGATTCACGAAGTACCTTATGTGAAAAATCGTTTGTGGACCAACTCGAAGAAGAAGAAGAAGAAGGAATGAAATGCAAATCGGGGCCATAAAAGACGTGTCTTGGCTCAATGAACCCAAATAAACGATGAAAAGTCCCCAGAGTTAGGTATAACCCGGCCGACCGCGACCACTAGTCGAAGGACTCGGAGGAATCTCCTCCCTTCCTCTTATTCCTTTTCTTCGTCTTCTTCTTCTTCTTGTTGCCTTGGAGATAAGAGTGGAAGACTGACGCTCGCTCTCTTTAGCCGTCACCGGCATGCATGTATAAGTCGGTAAAAAAGGAATCCATCGATTTACGTCATCGACCAATCGTTCTTGTTGCCTTTTTTCTACTTTTCTTATTACCTACAATGAAACGATTTCAAGGGTGTACTCTCTTCGTTTTAGCTTAATTGGCGCTTCGTTACTTTGTTAGTGGTAGATGCGAGTTTTTCTATGTTTTCGCTTAATAATTTACTTATAATTTGGTGGTTTTTTTCTCTTTCCCAATAAAATATGTCTAACTTATTGGTAATAGCTTATACTTTGTCATGACAAAACGAGTCTGGGGACAAAAAATTGTCGATATACTTTGACCCCAAGTCTTTGCCAAGTAACAAAAGTTACACTCCTTGATTTTTGGAATCGTACAGGAATGATAAAATTTCCGTTACTTAGATAATTATTAGTGATTGATTGATCTGTTCTTCATAATGGTAATCAACTTTCGTACTTGAATGATATGAAGAACGTTTTCATTATCGGTGCATTTATGAGGTAAAATTTGGAATTATCGAAAAACATATTGTTACTCATCAGGACCGCTATTATTTTTACGGAAAAACTTCATCATAGGAATATTTTCCTCCGGCAGAGAGGTATCGTTAATTTATGAATTTTACTGAGAATTATTCGTATCAGTTACCTGAGATTGGAGCGTATGACGTCAAAATTGATCCGATACTTTTTTGGGACTTCCCATCGATAACTTCCTTCGTTCGTACCTGAATTTCCGTCACGCGAAAGATTTTCGATGAAATTTTATTAATTATTCCTTGGACTCGTTGTCAGTATTGGAAGTTATTTCAAGGTTCCTCGGATATTTAAAGATTTCTGATCATTTCCTGCCCATCTTAACCACAATCGCCCAAAACTGAAAGGCCCTAAATAAATTAATTGAACATTACAAAAATTCAGCTAATATCATAAATGACCAAACGTTCAAAAACCAGTCGATTATCATGATTCAACCTAGGGACATTGATGTAAACTTCCTAGTGTTTTGGAAATGAGTGATTTTTATACGTTTTCCCCTCGAACCAGACGGGCTGCCCTACATTTCGAAAACGCCCGCTAAAGGTCAAAATGCGAAATAATTGCATATTATGTATAAAAACGCGATCAGATTTCTGAAAATTGTGACTTGCACAAACCGCTTCGATATAAACCTATAATAATGATAACGTGACGCCTTTTCGCCTCAATCATAACAAAATGGCAGGTTCGTGCATACAAAGAAACTCGTATTTTTATAATTTTCGCCTTATAATTAGACGTAAGACAATTTATTCCACAATTAAAAAACGGACTGAAAAAAGTCGTCATTAACGACACATCATCATGCCGATACGATGACAAAAAGACATTTTTTCCTCGAGTTGGCGGTTGCACTTTTAAAAAAGCAGTGGCGGGGTCGGGACAGAGCAGAGCAGAGCGGTGCGTTCACGAATCTGGCCGAAAGTCGAACGCGATTGGCCAGTGAAAGTACACATTCGCAATTATACACATTTACGAGAGCCAGTTAAGTAACTCGCTTATATATACACGACGTTAGCCGCCAATTTCGTATCACAACATCCGAAGAAGCCGACCGATCGAGGCGAACAATTCCGAGACATTTTTTCGCGGATGACTACAAGTTTCGGTTTCGGTGCTTTTCCGTGTGACTTTTTCGAGTGACTATTGACAAGTGCACCGCCAAAATGAGAGACGTTCTCTCGATAGTACGCGCCCTCGGTTGGGAATATTCGTCTGTGAGAACGTCGGAAAGTGGCGGCCGAATTCGAAGGAACTCTTTCGGTGACGGGTGCTCCAGAAGGTCCGCCACCATTTCGCCCTTTGAACCGGTCAAATCGAAAGTCAAAAGTAAGCCGAACCATCGAAATTCACTCAAATCGAAAAGCACATCTCAATCAGCCGAAAATTTAAAACTGATCATTCTACTAAACCAAGTACTGAATCACTCAAAAGTCGAAAAGCACAAGTGCAAAGTTGCAAATCTAGTTATCGAAAGTCAAAAAAAGTGAAAAAGTGGCTTATTCAAAAAGAAGACGTCTTATTTCATTCTCATCAACGATTGTTTCAATCTCGAAAGACGAAAACATGGGTATTCCCAGTAATTACCACTCAAAAGTGAGAAAATAAGTGACATCTGATTTGGAAAATTTCGGTCGACAGTGTCGACACCTTCATTACCGATAATAATAATAACAGTTGTAATAACAAACGTATTTATATAAAAGTAGAACGGTTTCGAGAACAATCCGAAATACCGGTTTGACTTGCACTGAAAAAATTCCATCATTTTTCGAAATAATCGATCCTGACCTCAAGTCACTCGATAGTCGCGATCATCGCACTGATGATTAAACCGATTTGTCTTTTTTCGAGGAAAAAGAGCCTTTTATCGATATGTTAACAAATTATTCGCACACTTTTTACCTTGGCGAAATTTATCTCGTTATTGTAAAGTAACCTCGCCGGTTCAATGGAAGGATCAAGTAGGCCACGCATCGTTCGTAACCATAACGATCCTCCAATAAACAAACTTATCCAACGATTGTCAAAATCAACGATTTTTACGGAAAATCGAAAACCGATTACGTGATTACTAGAGATCTGACCGATTTTTCATGTTTTCGTTGCAGCACCGATCCTGATAGCGGTTTTAGGAGTGGTCGGATTATTATCGGGCGCTTTTATAAGCGTGGCGAACCCGTACGATTTCCTATTCAAATGGGTAAGTTGGAGATTTTCTCACGAAAAGTCCCTCGAGTGAAACCGTTTGACGTTTGACAGAAATGCATATTCGGCGATGGCGGAGAAGTTTTCGAATTGTGGAAAAGTCCCCCGGTCGACCTCTATCTGCGCGTATTTCTGTGGAACGTCACCAACAAAGACGCCTTCTTGGACGGCACCGACGACAAACTCAAAGTCGAAGAAGTCGGCCCCTACGTTTACAGGTAACTGCATTTTTTTTTTTTGCGAAAGTGGAATTTCCGCTTTTATTTATAAAATGAGGCGGCCTTTGACTCATCGTGTGCAAAGAGATTTCAGTCGAAGATGTCGCTGAAAATTTGCATTTGGCCTCGAATAATAATCAAAGATTTCTTGTATAGAAAAATCTGAAATTTGAAAAAAAATTCGCAATGTCGGTCTCGCCGTATTTTGTATTCAGGCTCCGTCGGGTTTTGCTGTCGTGGAAAAGTTATGTAAAAGTCTCTTTTTCTCCGATTTAGTTCTTGTACTCGCATTCATTTCTCAATCAAAAAGGTGGGCTTCCGTTATTGCCCCTTTCTCTCCTCACTGTGATTTATTGCTATATCCAAGACTTACGTATTCATTACTATCATTATTATTACTAGTTTTAGTTCAGACTTGATTATCGATAATCAAGAGTGAAGGCGCGTTTTCATTTCTAGTATTCAGTTTTTTGAAAATTTTCAGATTCAGTCGATTTTTTAACATTTCTTTGAAGTTGAGTAATAGCTCTTTGGAGACATATTATTTCACAAATGACAAATGTTAATAGAATATTATTAGGTGAGCGTGTTTTGGTAGCTTTTATTCGCGAGTTTGAAAAACTTACGCCACGAGCGCCAGCGAGTGGCGTAATTCAAACGAGCGAATAAAAGCCAAAACACGCGAGCTTAATACTATGCTTTATCCACTCCAAAATAGTTAAAACGGCTTTCGAAAATTCGCTCAACTTTCAAATTTCATTAAAAACAGCTGTGACGGACAGAATGTAGTGTTGTCAAATCGGCGCAGATTTGTGAGCTGCGAACAGTGTGAAGGGAACTGTTATAAGTGTCATACCTTCATTCATAGCTCTTTCTGGATATTTCAGGTATCTGGTATCTCCGGAGCCGTTCCTATAAGCTCGTCTCCATTTTCACTATCACTTATATCATTCATATGCATATTTTCAATTAAACGATCAAGTAATTTTCGACACTTCACCACTCGTAACAATTATTCAAACAAATGGTCGCCATTTTTGAATGTCAATTTCGCGATTGTTGCGCTGTTGCCAATTGTACCTGAAAATCGCTCTATTCTGATTGGCCACAGCCAATGCAATAATGATCCCATTAATCGCTGGAAATGTCACTTTATTTCATCGAACTGTGATCTATATCAATAACGCCACCCATTATTACCAAAAATTTCTAATAATAATAGTATGATTATTATCTAGGAGTGGATAAAGCATATTTGCTTTGTTTCAATGAATTTGGTAGCGAATTTTTCGAAATGAACATGATTTTGCAACATACTATGTGGTGGCTTTACACCCATCCATCGCATCCAAGTGACCTCTTTCTCAATTCTAATTTTATTTTCAGTAAATATTTCGAAATTTGTGACTTCTTTCAAAACATTCAAGTATTATCGCCAACATCATCTGGATATTGTTTACCTTAGTGCAGTAAAAATTCAGCGCTAATATTATTTTCGACAGTCACGATGACACGTACACCTGTAACATCGCGTCCTTTAAATTATTTATCATCACCGACATTACGATAGGTACAATAAAGAAGAAACCCAGAAGTGACTTTAGCATTTCAAATCGTGAAATAATGGAAATTATCATAAATCTGATATTTATATTTATAATGGATGTGGATGCAATAACAGTGATAGTGTCGTACATCGTCCTCAAGGACTACTCGTAGTAGATACGTAACGAACAATTGAAAAACCAATTGTTTACATTTTTTTTTCGGTCGATTTCTTTTATCTCTATTTACAAACACAGAAATTTATTGACGAACATGACGGAAATGTCAACGAACTGTCTTTCATTGAACGCTATTCCGATTCGACGCGCAATCGAAGAGATTATCGAATTAAATCGATCCGCGAGCAAGGTCAGGGACGAAAAACGCACTTTCATTCACGGATTGCCGGCTCGCACATGCACAATATTTCGTAATAAAAATAATAACGCTAATGCCGGTAAAACAGCGTACTGTAAATAAATCAGATACAATAATAATTGATTGTAATGAGAGAGGACCGAATGAAGAAAGTCGTGACGTGATTAGTGTAAACAATGGCGAAGCGGAATAAACGACAGAAGATGACAATTTGTCTCAATTTGTTGCAATTTTTCTTTTCGTTTTTTTCCGTATGTATGCAGGAACATAATTACGTACTCGCATTTATTCGCTTTTAATGAGAGACAAAATTCCGATGAAGTTTTGCTCTACTTCACTCGTCTTATTTTGCCGCTACGCTAATTTCAATTTGCTGTACGTGTGGTTGCGATGGTGATTTTTATTTTATTCGTTTTTTTTTGTCTTGCAGGGAAATGTTGATGCATGACAACGTGGTTTTCAATAATAACGCGACTCTGTCTGGGATACCAAGGCACCCTTTGATTTGGGTGCCCGAATTGAGCGAGGGTCACACAGAAGAAGATGTTCTGATACTGCCCAATATAGCACTGCTGGTGAGTCTCCTTCTTTTTATTTTTTGAAAATTTTCTTTAATGTGTCTGTTTGCCCATCTCAGAAAACACAATCGATTTACGTTGATTGGTATCGATAATTCTTTAAAATTTTAATGTATTCCACACCTTTCTTCGAAAGGTTTCAATTTCGTCCTTGCTAACTACAATTCACGAAATAAATTATCGACCCATACAGGAAATGATTATTTATTTGGTATTTTCCCCACGAAAATTGAGTAGAAAAATGTCGTTTTTTGGTATTATGACTTACTCACTTGAATAGTTGGTGTTTTACGTATCTACGGTTGATAATTGTACGGTAATTTAATGTGATTCCGCAGGTTTCCTCCTTATACACTCATCAAGGTCTCCCGGATTTTAGCTTTGCCACCATAGAAATAATAATAGCAATAACCTGCAATAGACACACTGCCGTAATAGTGCGTATATCACAAGTGACGTAAATACTGTTAAACTCTGTTTTAAACTTAGATTTGTTTATAAAAGCAGACATTTTAAAAAATTTCCGTAATTCTTTCGTTTTTATACATAACAGTTGGGTTATAATGCTTACGGAAAAAATTATAATTACAAAGTACGATTATTATTATTATTATTATACCTACACGGTAGATTTATATCTGTAATAAGGTATCAGTTATTAATCAGCACTTTTATATTACTTAAATGAAAGGGGCAAGGACGGTGACTTATTATATTAATGTTAAATTGACCATTTTTCCAGAAAGATCTCAATGAAAAAAAGTCGCGAGTCGCGTGTCAACCACCGGAAAAGATGTCAAAAGAATCTTTTCCCTTTTGCGGAATTTCTCAATTCCTGCTCCTTGCTCAATTCAAATCGAGTATAAATTTGAATAATAAGTTGAAGCAAACACGCATTAATTTGGGGACATTATCCATTACTTTGCATTATTCATCGGCGGTAATTGCCAATCACGAGTACAGGTTCCTGCAATTCGGCCGACCCGAATTTGACAGCGTGTCAGTTATGCGGTCGGTCGGCATTATCGGAATTTGTCAAAAGTTTAGCGTCCCCGTGGTAAATACGAGTACGCGAACTTTCTCCATACGAAATAAATTACGTAACGGAAAAGACACTTTACGCTATTAAAGGAGTACGAGCCGAGAATAATATGGATAAGTCAAATATTGCAAAAAAAAAAAGAGTACGAAATTTGGGTCGTCGAAAATAACGCGCGGTTTGCCATAGGTCAGCACCGTATAGGAGGAAAAGCGCTTTTTCCTCGATTATCAAGTGAAAAATTACGCAAGTCTTATCTTCCTGTATCTCGATTTTGTAATTTCTGCGAGTCATCTCGTTTGAAAAAAAAAAATCATAGTGTAGTATACGTGACGGGTCGAAATTTAGGTTTAGGTAAGGACAGTACGTCATCCGTCATCTCGTAATGTCAAAAGTTACGTAAAAGCTTCTGCGGCATGTGAAGAAACGAAACGGTACTCGCTTCGGAGCAGAGACACGCCCGCTCATATTCGAATATGTAGGACGCCATCCGTCAAAAACCTACTTTCTCGTTCTTTTCCGTTACAAGTTCAAATGACATATGTAATAAACCGAGAGCAAAACGGTCGTTCGATCCGACTTTGTGTCTTATGGCCCGCGCGCAAACACTTTTACTTTCCGCGATACAGCGCAAAGGAACGAACGAACGAACGAGATGAAATGACGTGCGTGACGTAACGACAGAATAATATGTCGAAGAAACGCCAATGCACTCTCTCGTTTCTGCGTATGTATGTAAGTATATGTGGAATCGTTACGTAAAGTAGACTCGATGCATAACCATCGCTATTTCGATAGATCAGGATCGATAATCGGCCGGGTCTGGGTGGTGAAATAATTTTCACCGACCTCGATCGGTCCACCCGTCGTCGTCGTCGTCGTCGTCGCATAATACCGACCTTGACCGTCGTCGATAACGAAGATTTCTTTTTTCTTTTTGCAGAGTATCGCCCATGTCGTCTCGGACGAATCCTACTTCACCAGGGTCGGTCTGAACTTGCTCATACGTCAAACCAAGACGGAACCTTTGCTCAACATGACGGCGAAAGAGTTCATGTTCGGCTACAAGAGCACCCTGATGACGCTCGGCAACAAGTTCATGCCCAGTTGGATCTACTTCGATAAACTCGGACTCATCGATAGGGTGAGCATCCCCACCAATGACAGATCAACTGTCATTCAGTGACAGATCAACTGTCATTCAGTGATAGTTGTTCTGTCACTATGCGGACTTTGTTGTGGTAATCTATTATGGTAATTGTGTCGGTGGATACCAGACAGACGAAATACTGGATATCGAATTCGACTAAAAATAAACAAAGTCATAAATATTTTAGTAATTATTTGCACGCGCCGAATTCGTTTGAATTTATGCAAGCAACGGATTTTTATCGAGCGGCGGAGACGTCATGGAATAATCTGCATATCTGAGACACACTTTCGCATGTCGGCACGATTGATAAACGATAATTATATTAATTATGAGATTTTTTTGCCGTTGAACTCTGCCGGCCTAATATAATTCGTAATATCCCGTTATCTAAGTGTGCTAAGTAAACTTTTCTCGGTTTCGGGGGTAAACTCAATCGATAGTGAATTCTAAAGATCAATTTTTACTGGTCCGCGACCCGGTTACGATAACTCAACTGCGTTTTCGCCATTCGAAAGCTCTAAAGGCGGATTAACTTTGTAGTGAGGAACTAACGGGGAATTTAGAGTTGTTAGGTTTTTGTCATGGTTTTAAAAGCCCAACTCACAGCAAACTTCAGGGTGAAAAGTCATTGTTACAAAGCAAAAGTCACTAAAACTTCAAAATCTAGTCCCTCACTATAAAGTTGTATAAGTTATAAAATTTCGAAGTCATTTCACCCGAACTTTTCTAATAGAGAAATCTCGTAATAAGATTCAAACGCGGCATTGAACATGAACGCTTCGATTTCAACGATCATTTCCCGTTCCAGATGTACGATTTCCAAGGCGACTACGAGACCGTCTACACCGGCGAGGACGACATCCGCAAAGCCGGCCTCATCGACACCTACAAGGGCTCCACGAAAATTCCCCAATGGGACAGCCCGTGCGGCGACATCAGGGGCGCCTCGGACGCCACCAAGTTCGCCGGCTACATCCAACCGAACGACACGCTCCTCTTCTACCGGAAGAGCATGTGCCGCGCCAAACGCCTGGTGCCCCAACATCCGGTCACCCATTCCGGCCTGGACGCCACCTATTACCGGTTCGAGGAGAACGCCGACGACAACGGCGCCGTCAACCCGGAGAACAAGTGCTACTGCAAGGACCACCGGAAATGTCTGCCGCCCGGACTCTTGGACGTGCACGGTTGCTATTACGGCTTTCCGATCGCCCTCAGCAACCCGCACTTTTACGGGGCCGATCCGGTCGCCTCGAGCAAAGTCGAAGGGATGCACCCGAAAGAGGACGATCACCTATCGTATTTCATCATAGAGCCGGTAAGTCAGGACTCCTGTACTTTTAATCGGATGATTATTAATCAATTATTTGTTACAGTCGTCAGGGTTACCACTGAATCTGGCAGTGAGGTATCAAATCAACATGGCGTTAGGCTCTATCAAAACCGTGGCGAACGTCGAACGGTTCAACGATATGGTCTTGCCGCTACTTTGGGGCGAATTTGTAAGTTTGCACTTTTGACAGATGGAATTTTTGTACTAATTTCGATTCGTTGTAATTTTCAGAGGTTGTACAGCCTGCCCGATTTCCTGATCGCCCGTTTCCGGCTCTACCTGAAGGTGCTGCCGGTGGTGGAGCGCGTTTTGATGTACGCCTTCTACGTTTTCGGCGGTTTCTTTCTGATTTTCGCCGCGTTCAAATTGTTGCGTCACAAGGCGAACGAAAAGGTGTACAAGAACAGTTGGATGGAGGACGATCTCGTCATAAACATCGAACGGAAACTGTCTAGTTACGGGCCGGAAAAGCGGGGCAGCATGTCCGCCAAAGAGTTGGAGGTTTACTATTCGAGTCTGGTCACGCCCCTGAACCAGGAACTGTCGTTCCAGGAGTTTCAGGAGATGAAAGAGGAGGACGTTTGAGTGCGCGCGTCCGCGTGAACACACGATCTTGCCAACGCTACTAGGGAATTAATTTATTTAATTTTTTCGGATAGGTTTGACGTTTATGATATAATGCACTGTGATGTGTCAAATCTTCTCTCTCGATTCGTCCGATTCATGTTACATCAAGATTCATCAGGATTCAGGATTTGTTTTGTTGAGAAAGACTATTAATTATTTTTATATTTATTATTTTTTATTAAGAGTGTCATTTCGAATGTGTTTGAATGAATGTGGAGCGCGAATTTTTGCCCCCGGACGATTACCGTCGAATTCTCGAACATTCACCTCACTTTTTCCGGTTCAATTATTATAATGTTTCGTTATAGAGACGTTTTGTTTTAGACAAAATCAAAAAGTAATCGTCTGGTGTAAAAAAAAATGTGATATTTATTTTAATTTAGTCATTAGGAAGAAAAATTCAACAGTTTTCGTCCGATTTTCCTTATTTCGTCCATTTTTATAGCTTGCGATGCGGCCATCTTGAATCATTTTGCCAGACGTCGAAAACTATCCAAGATGGCCGTCTGGCAATAAACAGTGAATGTCTCAAATGAACGAAAATTGTACCGACAACTCGGATTGATTTGCTCAAAAATAAGTAATACTTTTATTGCTATTATTATTATTAACTATGATTAATGATTACTTCTTAAAACAATCGAATACTAATCTTCGTAGTTGATCGTTTTTTTGTGTAAATTTCCTATTTTTAAGAGAAATTTTTAAGATTTTTACGGGAACGGGATTTGGCATTGATGCCATTTTGTACATTCCATCAGTATTTCTAGTAAAATTTCAAAAAACCCACTGGAAAACAGATACCTAAACATTTTTATACGTAAAATACCAACCTGTTTTTAGATTATGTATTTTTATACGATGATTGTACAATGTACATGCGAATTGTTGAATAAAATTTTTAAAACTTGAAAAATTATTAATTTTTTAAAATGAAAAAAGTGACAGCTGATAGGTGATATGAGTGACAGGTAATATATACTTCATTGATCTAACTTGGTTATTTATTTTGTGCATTCTCTTATTCTTATACCACACAAAATTCTCCAAGAGATTTTGAAATTACGACACTTTTAGAGTTTTTTTCAATTGAAAAATGAAGTTGTCATGATTTTTGGCATTGAAACTCAGTGTTACCGTAAACCATATTTTCCCCTAACTCTTAAAAATATCGTAATTTCGGAGCGATTAAATTCATTAAAATATGTATAAACATTAAACAGAGATAAAAATAAAAAAAAATCAACATTAATTCAGTTACCTATAAAGGAATGAAGGTATTTTAAAAATCTAGAAAAACTAACAAAAATTGAGATAATAAGATTGATAACATATAATTCAATATTATTTTATAGTCCTTTGCTAATAATAGTAATAATATCACATAAAAATCATGAAATTGTCAGTAAACAAGGGAGGTTACCTATTAGTATCACCATGAGCCAACCTTTCACTTTCCTCAATCACTTGTAAAAGTCTTTGCCTCGTTTTTTTATTATTCTGGCAGGCGCAACTGACCAACCCAAACAAATGTTTGGACGAATATTCCTAGAAAGACAACATTCCCCCAAAATGTCAACAAAAAAGTCCCTAGAGGAATCCCCAAAAAGAAAAGGATAAAAAAGTACTCACATTATGTTCCTTAATCCACTTCTCCAGTTCGAATTCGGGTAAATAATAAGCCTTGACGTAATGCTCTACGTACTCACGATGAGGCACCGGTTTAAGCGACGACATCTTCTCAAACTTTGACAGGAATTGGGTGAAATCCAACTGCATCAGCGCCCTCCCACCATTTGAACACTTTTTGGCGTCACTAAACCTAAAGGAAGACAGAAAAACCTTTAAATTATCACAGATTCCATGTCAGAAAGAAGAAAAGTTACTAACCCTTGAACTAACGTGTGTGTAATGATGTGGGCGATGCTCTCCCAAAGGGCCTTATAAACTTCTGGACCTATTGGAACTTTCAGAGCGACTTCTTCCAACCTCAAAGTGAAAATCTGGACTTCCTTTAAAATCAATATCTCAAATTAATAAGATTTCAGATAAAATAACTCATCTTACCCTCAAAATCATGTCTATGTAGCCGTTATGTTGGGACATCACGTCTTTGACTCCCCAATCGATTTTGGACATCGAAATTAATATCTGGCGAAGATCGAAAGCTTGAACGGCCACTGCCATGTAAATTGGACGTCTCAAATCGGTAGCACTTGCAATATTCTGTGAAAAATAATATTTTCAAAATTATAGGGTTTTTTGTTAGAAAATATTTAAGTTGGCTGCATTTAATCACCAAATCTAACTATCTCTGTTCCACTCATACAAAATGGTACGTCCTATCTCTTTTTCCGTTTTGACGTTTAAAAACATAACATAACCTCAAATAATCACGAATACAAAATGTGTGAAAACACGATAAAAACGGGTGATTACGTGATAGTGGAGCGCCAGGGCTACACGAAACTCCACAAACTGAAAGCGCACGGTAACCTATCGCTGGGCAGTTTCACCGTCGAAATGGACAACGTGATCGGCGAAAAATACATGGACACGTTCCAAATGAAGAACAAACCGAACGAAAAACGTGCCTACTTTCTCGAAAAGGCGGACGAGCTCGTCCGTTCGGCCACCTCGGCCATAAAGATTGAGAGAAGCGGTCGCGACAATCGCGAAATCAGCGCCGATTCCCGATCGCAAAACTTGACCCGAGACGACATCGACAAACTCCAATCGGAAGAGCTGAATTCCAACGCCATCGTCGAGCAGCTCGTCAACAATTCGAAAACGTTCGATCTGAAGACCGGATTCAGCCAGGAGAAGTACATCAAGAAGAAGGAACGGAAATATTTCGAATACGTTCAGATTCGAAAACCGACAATTCGCTTATTGGTCAACATGTTTTATCGACAGGACCCCGCCAAGATTTTGGGGTTGCGTATAGACGATTTATCGCAAATTCTGAGCTACGCCAACATCCACCCAGAAGGAGATCACATGGTCTACGACAGCGGCACTTCCGGATTGGTCCCGGCAGCCATTATGAATTTGAT
The DNA here is from genome assembly GCA_949788335.1 of Salpingus planirostris. Classification (NCBI taxonomy): domain Eukaryota; kingdom Metazoa; phylum Arthropoda; class Insecta; order Coleoptera; family Salpingidae; genus Salpingus; species Salpingus planirostris. The sequence continues at coordinate 7,582,997 of OX460924.1, read as the reverse complement.
TGGATCCCAAACCAATGGAAGACTCGTACATTTGCATCCGGGCAACGAATACCAAAAGAGCGCGTTCGTCGCCATGGCCTTTCCACCGGAACAAGCGCAGCGATGCATAAACGTCAACGTCTATTCCGTATTGAGACATTTCTATCAGAAAAGTGACGAAAAATCCGAGGAACCCGCTAGTAAAAAACTTAAAATTGACAATGATGACAGTTCGAACGTCAACAGTGTCCAAAAAAAGGCGGGGTGGCAACTTGACAATGAAAGAGCGTCCGAGATACTGGAAACGAAAATGGACTCGTTGATAATCGTTGCAAAAGATCATCCGGTGGCGCTCGTTAAAGAATTGGCGCAGTTTTTGAAAGGGGGACGGTCGCTTGTCGTTTTCTGTACGTTCAGGGAGCCTCTGCAGGATTTGTACGGTTTTCTCAAGTCGAAATTGGATTATGTTTCGATTAAATTGGTGTCGAATTTCCTGAGATCCTATCAGGTTCTTCCACAAAGGACACATCCCGAGGTTAACATGACGAGCGGCGGTTACATTTTGACAGCTGTCAAATTGGTGACGTAATTGTGTGATTTTCCATAAATTTGTATTCTTTTATCAATGAAAATAAACTGACTAATGTGAAAATAGACTTTCAACTGTGTCAAACCCATAGTTGGATATTGACAGCTGCCAATTCTTTTTTAATAATATCTTGCCATGAAATTGGACTCACCTGAGTGAAGAATTGTTGGAGCATGATTTTATTCGCCGTCGGCACCAAGAATTCGCAATACTCTTGGAGAAATTCAAATTGCTTGGCCAGAAATACCAAACTTTCTACTGCCACAATCCTTTCGGTCAATCCGTGAAGTTGTTCCGGTTTCGTCAAGTCGATCATGAAATTCCGTGTAGGTTTCAAGATTTTTCCGTCATTTTCCACAGCTTGATCCGTCATTTCCGCGCTGTTTGACGGAAATTCGATGACCAAATTATCGGCGATTTTCTTCAGAGCAACGCTCAGTTCCGGCGTATACAGACTCGAACTAGAAATGGTCTGCAGAAAAATTACAGATAACACGTCAATCATATTGACAGGCGAAATGTCAAAAACACTTACCAAATCCGCGGCGAAGAACGAATGGACCGAGTACAAGTAAAAGTCGAAAAATTGGTTCATGCATGTGATGATTTGGAAAGCAATCGGTTTGAGTAATCTCGACATTTGCAAATACTTTCCCATTTGCCTCAATACCGACAGAGTGGTGTTGGTCAGGACGAGACACTTCGGTAGCGACCTTTTCTCTTTTTTCTCCGTCGTCGGTGCGGGCCTGGAACCAAAATGGCGACTGAAATGACAGTCGAAACGTCACGAATGACAACTTACGCGTCATCGGCGTATTCGTCAACGAAATCCTTTTTCAATTCCTCCGATTCGTCATCAGAATCGTCGGAAAAGTAACCGGAAGCGTCATTCTCGCTAGCCAAAATGTCCTCCTCGATGACAGTTTCATCTAGACCTGAATCAAAAGGAGTCCCATGATCCGCATATCTAAAAAAACAACATAAAATAGAATAATACCAACTTGAAATGATAGAAATCACTAACCTAACAAAATAATTCCCAACGATGCTGCTGCCATCTTGTGAATGATTCGAAGAGCAACAATCCGTCGAAGCGGCCGAATAAACTTGGGGAGGGCCGACACCTGGAGGAGTCATCAATTTGAAATTCTTCAAAGACGACCTCAACGATTTGAACTCCTTCCATAAAAAAAAAACCGTCACAATCCAAAACAATACAAAAAAAAATTACAGTTACCTGTAATTGCAGAATCGTGAAAGTCGGCTTTACAGGGCACACCTCCCACATCTCGTTCTCTAAGAAGATCCGCAACTCCTCCAGCCGTTGCGCGTGATAACTCCGAAAGTAATTGACGCTCTGCTTGCGTATCGAGTCCTGCAGGTCTTCGCTTTTACTCGAGCAGAACTCCTCGCCGACCCGCATCAGCCGATAGACGACGCCGAGCACCTGCACGAACTGGTCGAACTTGTACGAGGCCAAATCGGCGTTCAGCAGCAGGCTCGACACTTTCCGCTGCACGTCGTCCCAGATCTTGGTCAGGTAGTGGTCGAGTTTCTGCTTGTTCAGGCTCGACTCGATGTCGCCGTCCGAGTCATCGCCGTGCCATTGGTTCAGCTGGTGGTAGCTCAGCACGATCTTGAACAGGACCTTGCACAGGTGGACCAGGCACGGGATGAACACGTCGTACTTGACGGTCTGTCAAAAATCGAACATGAAATGACAGGTAAATGACGGATCCGAGTGGTACCGACTTGGCACAGGGTCTTGTAGGGGTTCTTGCCGGCAGAGTCGCCGCTTTCCAGCGCCTCCATCGAAGTGACGTAAGAGTGGACCACGTTGAAGGACGAATTGTAGATGGCCGTTATGTAGTGGACGTGCAAGTTGTCGATCATGCTGACTTCCGACTTTTCCAGGAGGTGGTAAGCGATCAGCAGTTTCCTGTAACGTTCCGCATCGAAATGGTAGCAAGTCTGGAAACAAAATGGCGGTCAAAATTTAAGACTGTCAAAATGGCTGACTCACCTGGGATAAAACTCGATCGAGATGTCCGTCTGTAGTCTCAAGTGTCTCCTGAAGTTTGTAAGTCAATGCAGCGACACAACTAAAGTGCCTATACTGGATTGCGATCTTGTGACACCGTTTCAGCTCAATTATAGCCCCAGCGAAATCTTCGTCTTCGAGGAATTGCTGAAGACGTTTATCGAAACTATGCTGAAATAATTTTGAAATTAATGTCAGATTAAATTGATTAAGCATAGCGTGATTTACCAAATCTTTGATCATTTTCAGATTGTTAAGCAGGTTCTGAGCTAATTTCCTCTTGCGGTAGTTGGCCAAAATGGCCAAGCAAGCACGGAATTGTTTCGCTGCTACATTCAGTTCCTTCCGACTGTCTTTGGCCAACTGGAGAGTGTCTTTGACTCGTTCTAAAATCTCTAAAACTTGTTCGAATTCGTTATTACAACCACTCTGATGTTCCAAAATCAACTGCAGGACTTTCTTTGAGACGACTTGATGTTGCTGCTTCAAATTCTTGAAATCTCTCTGGATTTGATCACATTCTAGTGTTTCAGGCAATTTCTGGAACGTTCCTAGGATTAGTTAGTTCTTTTGTGAAGTTGAGTTTCTTACCCCCAGTTCGAATCGGCAAATATCGAAATCCTCTTTCATGGAGAAGTAGGCGGCTTCGATACTTTCCAAGATATCTTGATCGGCGGGTCTGTCGATTTCAGCTACAGTTTTACTATTGATCGATAAGAGTTCGGCCTGCGGGAAATGATAGTTGGCATCTGAGAACCCCATTGAGGGGATTTTAGGACCCTGAAAGAAATTTTGAAAATGTAACCTCACTTTTGTAAAATTAACAAAAACAAACCTGTTTGTTTATTAAACCCAGGATTTTATGCTTTAATTCGTCCATATTCACACACGTTAAATATTTACCGACCTAATATTATGTTATCTTACGTTTAATCTATCTTTTACGGCTTTAACTTTAACAGAAAACATTCACTTAATTTATTTTTCACTATTTGACAGGTGAATCAAAATACTTGTGTGAAGGTAGCTCCCCGTACCCACCTCCCAACGGCAGCTCCCGCCAGCTCCCTGGCGCATTCAATCCCCACCCTCAAGACAGATTCACACCATCGAAATATGTCTGTACCTTATGCCGACGGTGCGGACACTGAATTTGTAGCGACATGTCCTTCACCACACTATCGCAGACGAACACGAAGAGTGCAGGGGAAAATCCCCATCGTGCTACAAATAAGGAAACATCCCCAAACAAGGGGTGAAATGAGCATTTTTACGGTTTTAATTTATTTTGAAGGACTTCCCGAATTTGTAGCACGATGTGGATTTTTCCCTGCACTCTTCGTGTCCGTCTGCGATAGTGTGGTGAAGGGCATGTCGCCAATTTGAATTTTTCATCGATATCTCGTCTAATAAGAAAGTTTCGCCACTTTGAAGTTTGCGAAAATCGTTGAAATTTTCGTAAAAATTACATGTCAAAAATTTAAAAAGCACGATTCTCGGTCAATTCGAAAGCTTTTCGCACATGTCCATACTGTTTTCGATAGATTTTTCGATTCTCTTTCGATTGCCGGGTCGCCCAAATCGATATCTCGATCGCTTCAAAAGTTAGACCGGTTTCAATTTTACGAGACCGATGATTTGGTGATTTTTCGGGGGCCATAATTCACATGAAAAGTTACCTTTTTCCGATGCGCTCTAGGAGCATTTCGTAGATTTTTTTACGCTCTTTCGAATGCGCGGCCGCCCATCCCGATCGGAGCTCCGGTTCGAAAGTTATGGTCGATTGAAAATTTCGAGCAAAATTTGTACCCAAAGTGATGGATTTTCGAAAAAATCGAAAATCACTAAATGTCGTCCAAATCAAAATCCAGACACTTTTCCCGATAGATTTTGAGCTAACTAAGCGATTCCCGGGTCGTGCGACTCGATAGCTCCACTAATAACGAAGTTATGGCCGTTTGAAAATTTTACTCTATTTTCAACGGTACGGCAATATTAGACGCATTTTCTCACTTCAGATGACTCAATTAGAACCCAATTTGAATTTGCCGTCGATATCTCAACAAATAAAAAAGTTACAGCACTTTGAAATTTTCAAAAATTTGAAAATTCGAAAATTCGAACATTTTTTTCTCTCAGATGAACCAATACCGGACGCATGTATCTACTCCAAATGACACAATAAGAAGCCAATTTGAATTTTTTATCGATATCTCGACTAATAAGAAAGTTTCGCCACTTTGATGTTTGCGAAAATCGTTGAAATTTTCGTAAAAATTTCATGTCAAAAATTTTAAAAGCACGATTCTCGGTCAATTCGAAAACTTTTTGCACATGTCCATACTGTGTTCGATAGATTTTTCGATTCTCTTTCGATTGCCGGGTCGCCCAAATCGATATCTCGATCGGTTCAAAAGTTAGACCGGTTTCAATTTTACGAGACCGATGATTTGGTGATTTTTCGGAGGCCATAATTCACATGAAAAATTACGTTTTTCCGATGCGCTCTAGAAGCATTTCGTAGATTTTTTGACGCTCTTTCGAATGCGTGGCCGCCCATCCCGATCGGAGCTTCGGTTCGAAAGTTATGGTCGATTGAAAATTTCGAGCAAAATTTGTACCCAAAGTGATGGATTTTCGAAAAAATCGAAAATCACTAAATGTCGTCCAAATCAAAATCCAGACACTTTTCCCGATAGATTTTGAGCTAACTAAGCGATTCCCGGGTCGTGCGACTCGATAGCTCCACTAATAACGAAGTTATGGCCGTTTGAAAATTTTACTCTATTTTCAACGGTACGGCAATATTAGACGCATTTTCTCACTTCAGATGACTCAATTAGAACCCAATTTAAATTTGCCGTCGATATCTCAACAAATAAAAAAGTTACAGCACTTTGAAATTTTCAAAAAGTCGAAAATTCGAAAATTCGAGCATTTTTTTTTTCTCAGATGAACCAATACTTACCGGACGCATGTATCTACTCCAGATGACACAATAAGAAGCCAATTTGATTTTTGTATCGATATCTCGACTAATAAGAAAGTTTCGCCACTTTGATGTTTGCGAAAATCGTTGAAATTTTCGTAAAAATTTCATGTCAAAAATTTAAAAAGCACGATTCTCGGTCAATTCGAAAACTTTTTGCACATGTCCATACTGTTTTCGATAGATTTTTCGATTCTCTTTCGATTGCCGGGTCGTCCAACAATCGGGAAGTCCTTCAAAATAAATTAAAACCGTGAAAATGCCCATTTCACCCCTTGTTTGGAATGTTCCTTAATTTGTAGCACGATGTGGATTTTTCCCTGCACTCTTTGTATCCGTCTGCGATAGTGTGGTGAAGGGCAAGTCGCTACAAAGTCGGGAAGTCCTTCAAAATAAATTAAAACCGTGAAAATGCTCATTTCACCCCTTGTTTGGGGATGTTTCCTTATTTGTAGCACGATGGGGATTTTCCCCTGCACTCTTCGTGTTCGTCTGCGATAGTGTGGTGAAGGACATGTCGCTACAAATTCAGTGTCCGCACCGTCGGCATAAGGTACAGACATATTTCGATGGTGTGAATCTGTCTTGAGGGTGGGGATTGAATGCGCCAGGGAGCTGGCGGGAGCTGCCGTTGGGAGGTGGGTACGGGGAGCTACCTTCACACAAGTAATCAAAATGGCGCCCTCTGGTGGTGAAACTTCATACTAGTACCAACCCTTGTACAGAAAATCACTAGAAATTATTAAAACTTCCATAATATCAAATAGACGTGGTTTATTAATAGTGAAATTTTTCCCGCGATCTTCTGGTGGTTTTCCGGTGGTTTTCGGTCAATTTTGCATACTTCCGGTCCGATTTCCGGTAGAGGTCGCTAGGTCCGGCGCCTTCTTGATGGACAATCGAGAGTACGGCCGCGTAAGATGGCCGCCGAATCGATAAAACTCGACGAGTGTTTTTGGTGAATTTTCGACGTTTTCCCGTGCAGAAAATTATGAAAAGTGCGTGAAAATCGAACGGCGAACGTCGGTGCACCGATCCGTGGGTCCCACGTCCCGGTCCGAGCCCCCGAAGCGTCCCGAATCGTCAATCGAAGATTGTTATTTATTATGTAGCGAAAACGACAGCTTTGAAGGTGAGCACCACGAAATCGGCCCTTTTTTCCCCGACCGCCGCATCCGTTCGGCACGGCCGTCACGGAAGATCCGCCCGGAAAAGCGGCCCACCGAGCGTTTCTCCGATAATTATCCCTGTTTGTAGGCGACCCGTTCGGTTCTAATAACAATAATCGGAGTCGTGATTTATTATCAAGTCGAGAGGTAGAGATAGGAGAGAGTGGGGGACGCGCTTTTATCTCGTTAATTTGTCAAATAATTGCCTGCGTGTTTGTGTTCAAGTGTGAAAATTATTGCACAGAGGCGTAACGCAAGTACGAAGACGGAACGGAAAGAGAGAGCGACGAGTCCCGTGTGACTTTATCTCCTTACGATAACAATAAAGTAGCCAAAAATTCAAGTAGTAGGTAATCTACGCATCGATTCGGTGTCATTTATTAATTATTTATTCAAACCGTATTCGAGAATAACAAAACTGGCCTGCAGTACCCATGATAATTATGTATGAGCGATAATCGTAATTAGCGTACGCCCCTGCGCTCTGTCACACAGCTTTTATCACCTGTCATCATTCACTCCTTATCGCTGAAAGTAACGGAAGTGAGTGCATTATTATTATTAGTACAGTACGCAAATGTCAAAATCGTTTATTTAATCGATTTCCCGTCCAATAATAATCCGACCGTGAATTAATGGCCTTTTTACAACCGATTCGAATCGCCTCTAATCTGAACGAGAAATAAAAGAAGGTCATGATTATTCAATATTATTCCGTTGCTGGGAAATTAGTCCATTTGTTTGAGGAAAATCCATGGCGTTAATGTGAGGAAGTGAAGTGAATTATTATCATGTCAAATTAATTTGACGTTTGACAGGTGAGATGATGACCATAGAATACTGAATTGAAGAGAAAGTGTAATGAGACAGAGTTCATTAGCGGCGCTCGTTATCGCAAAAAGGGGGTCTTTTAGTCTTAATAATGGAACCGCATCTACAGAAGCAATAATAATAAAAATAATAACGGGAACGTGGCCCTAGAATAAGAGAGAGGGCTTTACAAATCCCCTTTGAATAATGGCTTATGCTCGTGTAAGGGTCTCTCCCCTAAATCCCGATATCGGCGCGATGAAAGATAATCGACTGTTCACCCCCAGTCCGACCTCTCTCTTATTTATCTTGATGCGGTTTGTTTTTCTTTATTCGGTAGTTTTATTTTCTTCGGGTTGGTGAAACTCTCGTAAAAATAAGTGAATAATTTGACAGTCGAGAGGGCAATTACGGTTATTTTTAAAGTATGGAAGTTCGGCTCTCATTCGAATACGTATAGAGGAACACTCGTAACGTCGTCGGTGCGTGCTTATCCGCTATTATTAGTCCGCATACTTCATTTCAGACGATAATAATGATAATAACCCGGCATGGCGCAAAACCTCGAACAAGTCTGAATTCAAATTCCTACCATTTTGAGATTTTTGACATTTCTGCTGTCAATAGTTCTTCACGAACCTTTGACATTTCGCCTGTCACTCTATTAACATTTCTCATCGAATCAAGACCCAGAAAGAACATCTGAGTTTTATCGCTCGTATAATGTTTCCTACATAACTTTTGATTACTTTTCATATCACGAGATTTCGGCCGTAACCGGATTTATGACGTCCCCTCTAAATGGCACGCGAATCGTAAAAAGAAAACTGCGGAAAAGTAGAAGAGGGAAAAAGTTCGATTGGTGTATACGCGAAGAGGGTGGAAACTATCGATTCTCGCCTCGTTGTCATCACCATTACCGTAACGTCACATTATTATAGTGCGGTTATGTTTACTGCTCCAACGCGTATTCGGAGCGGTAAACATTATCACCATGACGACGTTTACCATTCCGTTTCAGCCACCAACATCATCAATTGATGGGTCACTAAGATCTCGTGAAGCGCCCGCCGCCACTGGATTCGAACCACAGACCCCCCACTGTACGGACAAACTGTCAAATAGTCGGTAACCATTTTTGTATAGAAAAAGGTATCCATGGCTACCACACAGGGAGAGATCAGGGTGGGTCCCGGCAACCAGGTAAAAGATATTTATGTACGTGAGACCGACAACACGGTAACATTCAAAATTTGCTCTATTTTTTATTATTATTGAATAAAACTGATAGTTTATTTATTTTGAAAGTATTGGGAAAAAGGTGCCAACTTATTGTATAAAATTCAGCATTATTATAAATACCCAACACAGATGTCTATAGATTTTCGTGGCGCCCTCTGTTAGTGACTACCGAGTTTACAACAATGTATGAAGTGACGTTTTGTTCGGAACAGTGAACATGACCTCACAATTTTAAGAGTTGTCACCTTTACTTCCACGAGGCATGCAGATACTATGTTGAGGGATAAAATAATTAGACAGTTTTTATTGGAGAGACGACGGAGCATGATGTAGATTGGACTGTGGTTGGAAAGTACAAAGTGACGTAACCGCAACCACTCAACTACCACTAACCTAAAAAAAAAAAAAAACTCGGACGATATCGAAAACATCCCATTTGTACAAAATCCCGACTGTCCCGTTATTTTAGTAGATCGAGTCTTGCTCTGTCTTCCGTTGATTTAATTTCGTTTACGATTATACGTAATGGTGGTACCACTGTACAAGTTGACAGCGCTGTCATTTTTTGATTTGTTTTTGTTGATTTTTCGACCTGTGAATCTTGTTGTCGGCCTACTCTCTGTCGTTGCTGTTTCCGCTTGACGATATCACGAATCTAGCCGCACGCGCGCAAACTAACCTCACAATTGGAAAAACGCTCGTGTTTCAAGGCCCGCCTGCCCGAGTACAGGCCCGGCGTGGCGCCGGAACTGTTGTCGCCCGATCCGGAACAGAGCCGCATCAGGGAGGAGTTGCGATGGGTGCCCGCCATGACCCTGGACTCGGACCTGCTCATGTATCTGAGGGCGGCCCGCTCGATGGCCGCCTTTGCCGGCATGTGCGACGGCGGCTGTCCGGAAGATGGCGCCAATGCGGCCTCCCGTGACGACACCACCATCAACGCTCTGGACGTGGTACCTACTTCGATCATTCGAATTTCGTTGTCGTCATCGGTAACCGGTCGTTTGTCTGTTTCTGTCAGTTGCACGACTCGGGTTACGACCCAGGCAAGGCGCTCCAGGCTCTGGTCAAGTGTCCCGTGCCCAAGGGCATCGACAAGAAGTGGAGCGAGGAGGAGACGAAACGTTTCGTCAAAGGACTGCGCCAGTTCGGCAAGAACTTTTTCCGGATCAGGAAGGACCTCTTGCCTCATCGTGACACGGTGAGTGGCGCCATCGGTCGGTAATGCAGAAATCTGTAATCGTACGTTGTCGTAGCCCGAACTGGTCGAGTTCTACTACCTGTGGAAGAAGACGCCTGGGGCCAACAATAACCGGCCTCACAGGAGACGAAGACAGGGCTCGCTCAGACGTATCAGGAACACCAGGAACAGTAGAGGGGGCAGCACTGCTCCTAACTCGGGTACTGTATCCATGTATGTTTATCAACGGTTGTCATGGGATTACTTTGACAGGTCGAAGTGGTGGCGCTGCCGCCGAAAGCGAGAGCAGACCGTCACCTCAACCGGGCAAGGAACCGGGTGAAACCAGTTCGGTTACAGAAGACGACAATTCCGAGGACGACAGTGACAGCAGGGAGGCGCAGTACCGCTGCTCCCACTGCTTCACCACTAGTGAGTATGGCGTTCGGTTAATTATGAGAGGTTACTGACGTTTCTTGTGTCATTTTGACAGGTTCGAAGGATTGGCAGCCGGGTGGGAAAGACAGACAGTTGCTGTGTTGGGACTGTCGCGCCCACTACAAGAAGACGAACGAGCTGCCACCTCTGACAGCTCCGGCGGCCGCCGGGGGCACGCCGCCCGGTGACAGTCCGGACGCGAGTCCGCAACGCATGCGCACCCGCAACAAGGCGGCCAAGGAGCAGACGCCGAACCGGGCGCGACCGAAACGGGGCGGCACGGAAACGCCCGAACCGAAAACGCCCGTCAAACAGTCGACGCGCGCCTCCTCGCCCATGGACAAGTCGAATAATCCGTCTACTCCGGCCAAGAAGAAAGGCAAGAGCGATAAGCAACAGCCGGCGACGGAAACGCCCTCCAAAAACCGGAAGAGGGGTCAGGATAAGGTCGACGACGGCCCGAACGGCGGTAATAACGCGGAAGGCGACGAAAAAGAACTCGGACTCTTCAACAAGAAGAAACGGGAAAGGGCCGAGAGTCCGTCGAGTGTCACCACCGATTCCGGTTCGATTATCGACGACGCGGAGACGAACGAACCGGAACCGGAATGTGTCGAACCGGTCGTCACGACGGCGACCTCGATATTGACGACGACCACTGCGATTGTCACGAATGCGGAGTCCGTCGGTGGTAACAAGATGGCGGCCGTCAAAACGGAAGAGGAGAAACCTGTAGTGCCGACCGTAGTACCGGTCATAATGGCGACCAAACCGTCCAACAGCGTCGAGGCGCTTCCCCTGAACGTTTCGATTCGGTTACCCGACGATTTGAACGAGAGGAAGAACCTGATCAAACACCACAGGAACAGCGTCGACGGTCCGGAGGTCGTCAAAGAAGCGTCTGTCAAAAAGGAGATTAAAGCGGAGATTGTGCCCGCGTCAGCGGTGGCGCCTCCGCCTTTGAAACTCGAAGATTCCTGTAATGTCGGTACGTCCGTTCCTCCTCCGCCTCCTCCCCCTCCTACGTCTATTGCTAGTGGTAAAGTCAAAGAGGAGACTGTGAAAGAGGACAAATTCAAGACGGAACTGATTATTCCGAAAGTGGTAGCGATGGATACGAAGGTCGTGATCAAGGAAGAGATCGAATCTAGCAACGAGGCTATTAATCTGAACGCCAAAGAGGACGGTTATAAAGAAGGCGTCTTCCAGCCGCAATTCAAAGACGTCGGCGGTTTCGGCAACATCAAGGATTTAAGTCAGAGCCACTACACCAGTCCGCTCAATCTCAAGGAGAACGTCGGCAAAGACCAGATCGTCCAGATGAACCACTCGTCGTTCGTCAAGGAGAACCAGATGAAACAGGAACCGTACAACTACCAGGCCAATCAAAACAAATCGGTCGCCGGTAACAACGGTAACGGCAATACCGGCAATCCGGCCATAAAAATCGAACCGAGAGACGAACCGATCGAACTGACCAATAATCGTCAAGAGTTTGCACCTACGCAACAACAGCAACAACAGCCGCAACCTTTGAACATACCGACTGTCATACCGAGTACGCAGCAGCTTCCTCAAAGTTCCAGCATGCGCGCCGAATACGAAGAGATGGAGAAACGGTTCGAACGTAACGACAAACTGGAGAGGCCGGAACGACTCGATCGACCGGAGAGGACCGATTTAGGGGCTAACACTCCTATAGGGCAACCGCCTCTACCCAATTTGATGCAGTCGAGTAACTTGGTCACGATCGGTGGTAACAGTGGTAACCCGCCACCCCCACCTATGAGTCATTACGGTTTCATGGGAGGGGTGCCTTCTTACCCCCACCCGCATTCGCCGCCTCCCAGGACTGCCAGCCTCGAGAGTGGGGGCGGTGAGCGAGGCAGCGGGGGTAAAAGTCAAAATCAGAACGAACCCCAGAATCTGAAGATCAAGCAGGAGGTGACCGATTCGAATTCCGGGAGCAGCGGAAGCGGGAGCCTACCCCCGCCTCCTCCCCACTTAGGGTTTCAACCTCTGGCGCCGCCCCCCTCCACTTCTTCCGGGGGTGGGAGCAGCAGCAGCAGCGGGAGTAGCGGGGGGATGAGCGGGTTCGCCCCTCCACCGTCGAGTCACTTGGTCGATCCTCTGCAGAGTCTGAAAGACGTCAAAGTGCCCGGGTATTTGCCCCCGCCGCAATCGACGTCACGTGACAGCGAGAGGCCCCCTTCTGGTCCCGCACTGGACGCGATCAAGAAGGAGGCGGAATTTACGGTGGGGCCTTCACAGCCGCCTCCGAGTGGGGCCAGTCCGGCCCATCATCAATCGGAAAAGTGCCCGACTCCGAAGACGCACTCCAGTACGACGCCCACGCCGTCGATTTCGCAGACGCCGCCCCCGATGATGAGGCAACAGACGACCAATTCGCCGCATTCCGCCATCAATTTGATCAGTCCGAGTGCGGGGCCGCCTCCTTCATTGCCGCCCGTTTCGATGCCGCAAGGGTTGCACCCGTCGCAGACGCACGGGTATCCGGGGTCGCTGCATCCCTCGCATCTGGTGCATCCGTCGTTTTTGCACGTGATGCACCAGTTTCACGCCAATTCGTACCCGAGCTACCCGTTTCCGTATCCGTATCCGTACGCGGTGCCGCAACCGCACGCCATTCCGCCTCCTACGTCACGCCCGGATTTGGGTAAGACGATGGACAGCGTCAGTGCGACGGTGCTGTCGGCTCAGCACACCTCCAGCAGTACGATGACGGCTAAAAGGGATATAAGGGAGAACGATGGCGATGGCGCCGAAAGACATGCCACTCACGAGATGACGTTGACGCATCACCAGTCTACGTCGCATCACAGTTCGGTGCATGCCAGTTCGGAGAAGCACAGTTATGGCGGAGGGTCCAGTCATTCTATCAGTATATCGCATTCGACTAGTACCAGTTCGAGTCAGTCGCTTCAACATAAGGTACTTTCATGGGAATGGCAATGGAGTGGTTTTTAACTGTCATTTTTTCGGTTTTGGTTTTTAGGTTAATCAAAAGACGGTCAGGACTAGCAGTAATTCGCCTCACACGCCGGTGTCGCAAAGTTCGGCCGTCGCCAGTATCAGTCATTCGAACTCTGCCTCGAATCATCAGCACACGCATCTGCACACCCACCATCATGACAGGTGCGCATTGACAGCTGTCTATTCGCCAACATCACTAGAGAGAGATAGAAAAATCTTAGCAACATTTGTTTATCATTACGTCTCTCTGATGATTTTGGCGAATAGCTCGTTTTAGAGAGAGAAAATCTATTTGACGTTACTCTGTGAATCGCAGCAATCACTTGGTGAGGGTGCACCCGTCGAAGGCGCCCCCTCCGCCGCCCCCCCAGGCGAACCCCCATCACCTGATGATCCAGCCCCCCAGTCTGGGTCACCACCCGCAACAGCCTCTGGGTCCCCCGAGCATGGGTAGTTCGTCCCTGGACGCACTCAGGGCGCATGCTGCCCAGGCGGCCGCCAATATGCAAAACTCGATGCACCACGCCCCCAGCACGTCACCGATGGGGGCGCCACCTCCCAAACAGCCCCCTCAAAGCGGAAGCAACGAGGACGTGATCAAAATGGAACCGGAACCCGAACCCGTTCCGGAAGAGGAGAGCCAGAGCAGCCCCTTGGGACCTCCTAGAGGGCCGTCGCCTGAACCGAGGATTGAGGATACCGAATGTCACCGAAGCCAATCGGCAATGTACGTCTATTTATTTCGTCTTGTTACTATGGTGATTGAGTGATTGGTTTTTCTTGGTTTTTTTTGTAGATTTTTGAGGCACTGGAATCGTGGGGATTACAATTCTTGCACGCGTACCGATTTGACGTTCAAGCCAGTGCCGGACTCGAAATTGGCCCGTAAAAGGGACGAACGTCTTCGCAAGCAGGCCGAGAGGGAGAGGGAGGAGCGGGAGAGGGCGCAGCAGGCGCAGGCTCGGAAAATCGCGACCCCGGAAAAACCGGACGTCAAGCCGCCCTCTCGGGGGCCTTTAGAGTCTGTTTCGTCGCCGTACGAGCGCTTCCAGCGACCGGGCTTTAACGACACGCCGGCCCTGCGTCAGCTGTCCGAGTACGCGCGCCCCCATGCCGGTTTCAGTCCGGGGCACATGCAGCGCTCCCTCATGCCGCCCGCCCACGTCATGGACCCGATGTTGCAGTACCAACTGAACAGCATGTACGGGGCGGGGGCGCGGGAACGGCTCGAACTGGAGCATCTGGAGAGGGAGAAACGGGAGCGGGAGATGCGGGAGATACGCGAACGGGAACTGAACGAACGGCTGAAGGAGGAGATCATGAAGAGCGGGATGAGGGGGCCGCCGAATCCGATGGATCCGCACTGGATCGAGATGCAGAGGCGTTACGCCGCCGCCGGGTTGGCCGGGCCGGGTGGTGAGTGCGTTTTTGACAGTTTCTGGTCACTGGGTCGCTGCGTTTGCCTTATACAGTCTTTTGACATTTAACTGTCAAATCAATTTTTTTATTTTCCAGTATAATAGTCTGTAACGTTCCGCCCGGGTGCTGGATGTCGAAAGTGGTCGAATTCTGAGTGTTTTTGTGGAAATTTAATATTTTAGATAGTAACAGTCTAAAAGAAGGACATGATCTGCTTGTTGGGGATTTTCGTTGATTTTTCAGATTAGCCACCTTAAATTTTTCAGTGACAAAACTGTCAAATGAAACATAACCTTACTTTTCACCTCAAAACGAATTCAAACGATGGGACAGTGTGAAGGGTAATAAAAGGGACTTCTAAACGAAATAGAAGAAGAAGAAGATAACCTAACTTTCACAAAGTGCCCCCTTTCCCCTTTAAAAAAACTTAGTTGGTTATAGTGAAGTATAAACCGAAAATCCACTTCAGGCAGAGATGTGTTCTCTTTCACATGCTTAAAAGACCTCCGCTATTCGACATTGAGCACCGGGCAGTTCTAGAATCAGCCATCACGTGGAGCGCAGTTCAAACGAAACAGGTTTAGCAATTACAAGTAGATTTCTACGTTCTAGGGCCGGCCGGCATCCCCTTGCACCATTTCGCCTTGTACCCGGGCGCCGGTTCTAGCGCTCAACTGTCGCAATTGGAACGGGAGCGCCTGGAACGGTTGGGCATCCCGCCGCCTCCCGGGCCCCAAGGACCCCCGGGCGCCCCGCCCGGCCACCCCCATCACCAGGCGCACGCCGCCCAGTTGGAAGCGGCCGAACGGTTGGCCCTGGCGACCGACCCCATGGTAATATCAAACAAGCCGCCATTCTATGCCAGAGTAAAGTGACGTTTCGCTTGCAGGTTCGATTGCAGATGGCCGGCATCAGTCCGGAGTACCACGCGCACACGCATGCGCACACCCACGCGCACACGCACCTCCATTTGCATCCGCAACAGCAGCAGGCGCAACAGGAGGCGGCGGCGGCCGCGGCCGGTTTTCCCCTTCCAGGTGAGCGGTGGCTTGTTCTGTCAAATTGACAGTTGTTGAGTTGGTCGTTTTGCAGCTTCGGGCGCCCCCGGTTACCCTCGGCCCGGCTTGATGCCGGGCAGGGACGGTCCTCTCGGTCTGCACCACCCGGATTTGCTCGGTAGACCCTATGCGGATCAGTTGGCACATCAGGTTCGTTGGTGACTTTTATGGGGGATTTTGGTTTTGTCATTTGGGGTTTTTTTTCTGTGATTAGGCTGCCGCCCACGAGCAACTTCAGAGACAGATGCTGTTGGAACGGGATCGATTTCCGCCGCATCCGTCGATAGTGGCACAGCACGAGGAGTATCTGAGGTCTGTACATGATCGTCGTTAGGGATTTTTGATTCATTCTTTAGGGGATTAATTTACAGGCAACAGAGGGAGCGGGAGCTGAAGGTGAGGGCTCTGGAAGAGGCGGCGCGAGGTTCACGTCAATAATCGCCGTCCGCCCGCCAGCCCTCCCTGCCCGTGCGATATGTAAATATAACTTAATTTTTCGTATCTATATTTTGCAATCATTTAGAGAGTAATTATTTTGTATACCTGTGCGAGGAAATTGAATTCGATGTCTTGAAACTAACTTGATGATGATTATGATGATGCCGTTTGTTTGAGGTAGTTTGCATTTTTCAAACTTGAGTTTTTTTGTAAATAACTTGTCGGTGTTTTATTAGTTTCATTACGAAATTTGTGCTTTACGATTTGGAATAACTAGAGGGTTAAGATTAATTATTATTACGAATGAAGTTGTGTGGTTAATAACGATAAGGATAATGGTTAATTACGTGGCAGTCTTCCGATGACAGTTCAGGTATTAATGACTTTTCTGATTCATTATTTTTTTTTGTACAAATGTATATTTATTGTGGCTAATAACTTCATACTTGTGTTGTTTCGTGTACTGATTTACAAACGAATCTTTTATTATTGTTTTGTGTCTCTGATTGTGTGTTTTATCGTCTCTTTTATTTATACCTTTTTATTTATTTTGTTGCGTTTTTATGAAATTACGAAAATCTCCGAGTGGCGAGTGCGCCCTTATCCCATTTTATTGTTTCTTTATCGATTGCCAAAGACTTTGAGTTCGGTCGTTTCTCTTATTCTCCTTGGCTTTTAAACGAGTTTGAGGAAATGACGAATTTTACATATACATACATAGATTTAACGATAATATTTTCGGGAAAAGAAGCTTTTTATATTAGAAGAAACTACAGTGTAATATATCAAAAAATGATGATATGTTTCAAAATATTATTGTGTACACAACTCTTCTGTCTGTATAATGGAAATAAATAATATTCATTTATAATGCGGATTATATTGTTCTTTCATCCAGGTGCCCTTAAAAAAGGTAAGTGACATGATTTATTTACTGAAATAATGAGTTTTTCTTTACTATTATTAGAAGTTGTCGACCTCCAAAATTTGCCATGTAGAAAGGATTCTTGATGGTCATCGTATGTTTACATGTAAGTACTTAAGCAGAAACCGAAATCATTTGAGTTGGTAGTTTCAGGTGAAAATCCAAAGAGTCAACAATGGCTAACCGTCCCGTCAATTCAGAATTGTACGGCGATGTTCGAGATGCCCGTTTCAAAATTTACAAATTGTACGACACCACCGAAGAAGAAGTGAAGAAAGACGTCGCAACTTTGAGGAAATGGTGCGAAGACCAACCCCACCTACCGGAAATTCCATGTAATAATCCTACCTGAAATCCTCCCATCGTTAAATTTCAAATTCTTAGGCGATTCCGTTCTCGAGTCTTTCCTGGTTTTGAACAAGCTCAGCGTGGAGAAGACGAAAACGAAACTCGACATGTACTACACCATCCGATCGCTGCTACCGGAGATCTACGAGAGGAGCAACCCGAAGTTGGCGCACATGCGGCGCACCCTCGACGTCATGTACTTCGTCCCCCTGTCGGCGATTTCGGAAACCCTGCACAGGATCGTCCTCTTCAAGTTGATCAACACGAATCCGGACGACTACGACCCGACTTGGACGCTGATGAATACTCTCAATCATTCGGAGATCCGCATGCGCGAGGACTCCTCTCTGGGTGATATTTTAATAGTGGATATGGAGGGGATGAAGTTTGGGCATTTTGCGAAAATCACGCCGGCCGTTTTGGCGAAAATCTACGCCATTGTGGAGAAGGTTTTCTCGGCGAGGTTGGGAGGCATCCATTTCTTCAACGCCCCTGGTTTTGTCGAGCCCCTGGTTAAGATCATCAGGGCGGTGGTCAAGCCCAAAATCGGAGAGAGGGTGAGATTCCAGATTTAGACTAGGTCTTATTGTTAGGGAATAATATTGGATCACGTTATAAGTGAAATGTTGATCTGTTTCTGCATCAGATTCATGCACACAAAGATTTGGACGGTTTATTGGAACATTTCCCTAGGGAAATTTTGCCGAAAGATTACGGAGGCAACGAAAAATCTCTGGCGGAACTGAACGGTACGTTGAAAATTGAAAACGTGAAAAGAAAAACGAAAATGGTAGCAAGTGCTCAACTTTGGCACATATTTCAGAAATGGTGAAAAAGAAACTGTTGGAATATCAGCCCCGTTTCGATCTATTGGACGAATTACGAGTGAACGAAAGTCTTCGGCCGGAAAAGTTAAACAACGACGAAATCCTCGGCTTTTACGGCAATTTTAAGCAACTCAGTGTAGATTGATAGAAAATTGTTAGTAAAATATGAAATAAGTTTTCTTGTTATAGAGATTAAATTTACCTTAATGTTGCCCAATCCCAATTATCTGTAAGTGTTCTACAAAAAAAAAACAAGGATAACATTGTTCATCAATTCTAAGAAAGTGAGGGGGTCAAGTTTTGTAGTGTTTTTGACACGTAAATTACACAAGTATAGTGGTAGGGGTCATAAGAGATTAACCGTGATTTAGTAAATTCATTATTAACGAGGACTTGTATACTGGGAGAATTTTAATAGAGAAAACTAGAAGACTGCATCAGAGTGCAGTAAACTTGTTATGTAAATTGGAATCGTAACATTGTATAGGTCATCCCAAACCAGAATTATCTCAGTTTTAGGTGAAAATTCATAGAGTTAACTAAAAAAGTATGTCCTCTCCTCCCGTCATCACTTCAGATTTGTACGGCGATGTCGGGAAAATCCGCAAGGAAGTTTACAAATCGTACAACACCACCGAAGAAGAAGTGAAGAAGGACGTGGCGACTTTGAGAAAATGGTGCGAAAATCAACCCCACCTACCGGAAATTCCATGTAATTAATATCGTATCGAAAATCCGCCCATAGTTCAAAGTTCCAATTCTTAGGCGATTCCGTCCTCGAGTCTTTCCTAATTTTGAACAAGCTCAGTGTGGAGAAGACGAAAACGAAAGTGGACATGTACTACACGATCCGGTCGCTGTTACCAGAGGTCTACGAGAGGAGCAACCCGAAGTTGGCGCACATGCGGCGCACCCTCGACGTCATGTATTTCGTCCCCCTGTCGGCGACTTCGGAAAGCCTGCACAGGATCGCCATTTTCAAGTTGAGAACCACCAATCCGGACGATTACGATCCTACCAGCAGTCTGATCAACATGTTCAATCAGACGGAGATCCGCCTGCGCGAGGACTTCGCTTTAGGCGACATCCTGATCATGGACGTGGAAGGGATGAAGTTGGGGCATATCGCGAAAATCACGCCGGCCGTTCTCGCGAAAATGTACGCCATCTTGGAGAAGGTCTTCTCGGCGAGGCTGGGAGGGATCCATTTTTTTAACGCCCCCGGTTTTGTCGAGCCCCTGGTTAAGATCGTCAGGGCGCTGGTCAAGCCCAAAATCGGACAAAGGGTAAGACTAGGTCTTATTAGTGGAGAATTTTTTTTTCGGTACAATATTGAATCACGTTATACCTAAGTGGAATGTTGATCTGTTTTTGGATTAGATTCATGCGCATAAAGATTTGGACGGTTTGTTGGAGCATTTTCCCAGAGAAATATTGCCGAAAGATTACGGAGGCAACGAGAAATCTCTTGAGGAACTGAACGGTACGTTAAAAACGTGAAAACGTGAAAAGGGAAATGAAAACGGTGGCAAGGGCTCAATTTCGGCACATATTTCAGAAATCGTCAGAAAGAAGCTTTTGGAATATCAGCCCCGTTTCGATCTACTAGACGAATTACGAGTGAACGAAAGTCTTCGGCCTGAAAAGTTGAACAACGACGAAATCCTCGGCTTTTACGGCAATTTCAAGCAACTCAGTGTAGATTGATAGAAAATCTATAGTAAAAATATGTAATAAGCTTTCTTTTTTGTGCTATAACTCATCACCTACTTTTATGTTGCCCAATCCTAATATCTACCAAAAAAAAAAAAGAAACCAAGGACAACATCAGCTTGTTTATTACTTCCAAGAAGGTGGGGGCCAAGTTTATCTAGTCCTAGTGCGTTTTACAACGTAAATTACGTATTTTCCATTGTTGACGGTCAAATCTTGAATATGATTGCATTATTATCCAGAAAAGTACAAATCGTGATAGAGGTCACCAGGTTATTAACCTACATTTAGGATAATTATCAATTAAAATCAATGAGGACGACTTGAATAGAGAAATTTGGAAACGTCTATTGATCGTAATTGAATATTGGAAAATTTCCAGCGGCTCTTATTTCCTTATTATTCATCAAAAAGTCTGTTTCCGGTATGAATGTTGTAATTTTACCTCGAATTTTACAAAGCTTTCATCGAAATCTCGTTCGCCGTTCGCTATTACATCAGATCGGACCAAACCTGTTATGTAGATGGAGATCGTAACATTGACTACCTAGGTCACCCAAAACTGGATTCATCTCAGTTTTAGGCGAAAATTCATAGAGCCAACTAAAAAAGCATGTCTTCTCCGCCCGTCATCACTTCGGAATTGTACGGAGATGTCGGGAAAATCCGCAGGGAAGTTTACAAATCGTACAACACCACCGAAGAAGACGTGAAGAAGAACGTCGCAACTCTCAAGAAATGGTGCGAAGACCAACCCCACCTACCGGAAGTTCCAAGTAATTATCGTATCAAAAAATTGTCCATTGTCAAATTTCAAATTCTCAGGCGATTCCGTGCTCGAGTCTTTCCTGATTTTGAACGAACTCAGTGTGGAGAAGACGAAACCGAAAGTGGACATGTACTACACCGTCCGGTCGTCGCTTCCGGACGTTTACGAGCGGAGCAACCCGAAGTTGGCGCACATGCAGCGCACCCTCGACGTCATGTACTTCGTCCCCCTGTCGGCGACTTCGGAAAGCCTGCACAGGATCGGCATCTTCAAGTTGAACGTCACAGAGCCGGGCGACTACGATCCCACCAGCAGTCTGATCAACATGTTCAATCAGACGGAGATCCGCCTGCGCGAGGACTCCGCTCTAGGTGACATCCTGATCGTGGACATGGAGGGGATGCAGTTCGGGCATTTCGTTAAATTAACGCCGATCGTTCTCGCGAAAATGTACGGCATTTTGGAGACGGTCTTCTCGGCGAGGGTGGCAGGCATCCATTTTTTCAACGCCACCAGTTTCGTCGAGCCCCTGGTTAAGATCCTCAAGGCGGTGGTCAACCCCTTCATCGGAGAGAGGGTGAGATTTTTTCGGTATTTTGCGTTTTTCGAGACTCGAAGAGGGTTATTATGGTTCTGTGACAGATTTACGTGCATAAGGATTTTGACGGTTTGTTGGAACACTATCCGAAAGAGATCTTTCCGAAAGATTACGGAGGCAACGAGAAATCGCTACAAGAGCTGAGAGGTACGCAGGAATCGTAGACGAAAATAGGTGGAGTAAATCATTTTTGAAATATATTACAGAAATCGTGAAAAAGAAGCTGTTGGAATATCAGCCCCGTTTCGATCTTCTGGATGAATTACGAGTGAACGAAAGTCTTCGGCCGAAAAAGTCGACCAAGGACGGAATCCTCGGGTTATTTGGTAATTTCAAGCAACTCGGTGTGGATTAATTCAGATCCCATCATAATACAACGATAAACACCGAATTTTATAGTTCAAAAAAAATTATTCAAGTATAATCATTTTTTAATTGGCTTGTTTATGAATTTATTAATAAAGCTATGTAACAGTATTCTTATACCCAAATAAACCTTCGATATCACTATCAGACGACGTTGTGATTTTGACGACGCTTATGAAAACATATTTGCGTTAATTATTTATGGAGGAAACGGCCATGGGCTCTACCTGAATTTTGAACCAGATTACACATATAAAACGCATTTCCACTAATTGAGAAACCTCAGTCTAATCGAACTATTCTATTCATGATGATCCACATTCTACTGTTCAACAATGTAAGGGGCCGAAACTCCTTGGTGAGGATGGAACTCGGAAAAACTGTCAATCGATGGAGCCTACGCAAAATACACGAGATCAGGTAACTTCCATAATATTTCCCAGTTTCTAATTAAATAAATTCAATTGATTTGATATTCGATATCTCCTCATCAGTGCTTCTTCGACATCACCTTTTGGATTGATCCAGAAACAATGCGCAGTCAAAGACTGCTCCTTCATTTCGGATGAAGAAAAATCGGAATTCGAGTCGGTCTACCCCCAATTAATGGAGGACGTCGTCAACGAAAGCAGAGAAGCGTGCAGTCCGACTTTGAGTCGACACGTAGAAGAAATGTTTCGTTATAACGTCGGTTCCGGGACGAATTTCCGGGGTTTGGCCGCCATGAAAGCCTACAAATTAATGGAGAAACCGGAAAAGCTCACACCGGAAAACGTCAAACTCGCCTGCATCATGGGATGGCTCATAGAATTGGTAATAATAATCAAAACGATTCGGTTTTTTCGGGGTTTCGTTAATGCGTCTTTCTGTCATAGTCTGGAGGGGCAGTGACGATGTCTGATGACGTGGTGGACGGATCGCGTTACCGGCGCGGTTATCCCGCCTGGCACACCAGAAAAGAGATCGGTCTGAATTCTGTCAACGACGCCATCTTGCTCAACACCGCCTACTACTTCCTGCTGACGAAATACTTCGAGCAGCTGCCCTGTTACCGGTCGTTTCTGCGCGTTTTCAACAGGGTGAACATGAAGGGGAACTTGGGCCTGATCATGGACTGCCTGCCCTCGCGTCGTACCGACTGGGATCTCTTTACCGTGGAGAAATGTCTGCACAAGATCAGGATGGCGGCGGCCTACGCCGCCTTCGCTTGGGGCATCGAGTTGGCGATGCTTTTCGCCAACATCAACGAGCCCTATCTCATAACGAAATCCAACAGCGTCACAATCGACATGGGAATTTACTATCAGTTACTGGTAATTAGTTTGATCATTTTATCCGATCAAGAAACGTAATTGTTGCGTTGTTTTTGTTGCAGAACGATTACTCTGATTGTTATGTTGGCGGATTGGATCGGTCTGGGAAGCCGAGGAGTGACGATATTCGATGCAGAAAGTTGACGTGGCCTGCGGCTAAGGCATTAGAGTTGTGCACTCCTTCGCAAAGGAAAATCTTTACGGAAAATTACGGGAAAAATGAGGAAGATACTGTCGAAATTATTCATAGACTTTACGACGATTTGAATATGCAAGAACGATATCAAGAGTTTCTTAACAGTACGTTGCGGAAAATTGAAGACGATATTCACAAGTTACCGGCCGAGTTGCCTAGACAATTTTATATGGATCTGATGGGGCAAGTGGTCCATTCAGATCCTTTGTAGGTTTATAAAAAAAACACACGGGTGATTGGAGTTTTATTTATGAAAATCCAATTTAAAACATCCACCACCATCCAACTGCCTGTAGAATTATATTGGCAATTGGTCACTAATAGAGAGAGAAATTATAAGATCCATACACTTTTTGATATGGGTATATTAAAAAAAAAAAACGATAATCAATGTAAATACATCAGTTAATTCAATTTTGTTTATACGACATTAATTTATGTGTGTTGCCAAGACCTTGTTGGAAGTTTAAACTGTAACAATCATATTCCCATTATGAGGTATTTAATTATAGCTAGCTAATAGTTCTCATTAAGGTCATATGTTCTAAATATTGATACCAAATATTCATGCAAGTTTAAATTACTGAAAAAATATGTGAAAAACTTCCTAACAAATAATAGTCATCATTCGTTATCACTGAGAGTATTTTATGATCATCATTTTTTATTCAACTTTGTCGTGTGCACAATGTGAAAGTGAAATGAATTCGAATTCCAATTAGACTGATAATTTAATAATTTGGAAAATAAAGCTACAATACCTTATCACCAATGAAAATAAATCCAACCAACTTAATTATCTTTTGAAACAATTTTCTTTCAATTAGCTCAAATTGATTTTGGGAGGGAGAAAATGGTAATAGGTAAGCGCATTATAAAACTCTGGATAAGTTCACCTCTAATGGCCAACGTCAACGATTACATTAAATTACCGAAAAGAAATTTATTCCAGGACTTATTGGGCTTATATGTAGATAGATGCCCTTCGGGTTTTCCGTTAGTGAATATCAATTACGTATGCATAAAAAACCTCATTAGTCGTACTAAATTATTGGCGATGAACCCATCGGTTCTGTTTAAAAGTGTAAGAGTTACAAATCTCTTGAAAATAAGTAGGGTGAATAAGTTATCTCTTCATCCATGGAATCAACGACAAATCCACAACATTGGGTAAAGTATTTCCTCCAGATTCTGTCTCTTTTTTAAATTATACATTATACTGTATCAAACAGGAGCCCTACTGCCTTATTGTCCGAATTGAAGCAGGAAAAGTGCGCAGTGAAGAACTGCCCCCTGATTTCGAAGGATGAAAAAGCGGAATTCGAGTCGGTCTACCCTCAATTGATGGAAGATGTCGTGAACGAAAGCAGAGAAGCATGCAGTCCGACTTTGAGTCGACACGTAGAAGAAATGTTTCGTTATAACGTCGGTTCTGGAACGAATTTCCGGGGTTTGGCCACCATGAAGACCTACAAATTAATGGAGAAACCGGAAAAGCTCACACCGGAAAACGTCAAACTCGCCTGCATCATGGGATGGCTGATAGAATTGGTAATAATAATCAAAACGATTCGGTTTTTTCGGGGTTTCATTAATGCGTCTTTCTGTCATAGTCTGGAGGGTCAGTGACGATCTCGGACGACGTGGTGGACGGATCGCGTTACCGGCGCGGTTATCCCGCCTGGCACACCAAAGAGGAAATCGGTTTGAATGCTGTCAACGACGCCATCTTGCTCAACACCGCCTTCTACTTTTTGCTGACCAAATATTTCGAAGCGCTGCCCTGTTACCCGTCGTTATTGCGGGTGTTCAATAAGGTGAACATGAAGGAGAACTTGGGCCTGGTCATGGACTGCCTGCCCTCGCGTCGTACCGACTGGGATCTCTTTACCGTGGACCAATGTCTGCACAAGATCAAAATGGCGGCGGGTTACGCAGCGTTCGCCTGGGGCAACGAGTTGGCGATGCTTTTGGCGGATATCAACGATCCGGATCTCATCGACAAATCGAACAATGTCACAGTCGACATGGGCACGTACTATCAATTACTGGTGAATACTTAGTTGACCATTTTTTTTTATCTAGGAATATGATTCTTTATTGTTGCCTTTCTTTAATTTGTTGTAGAACGATTTTTCTGATTGTTATATCGGCGGATTGGATCGGTCTGGGAAGCCGAGGAGTGACGATATTCGATGCAGAAAATTGACTTGGCCTGCGGCTAAGGCATTAGAATTGTGCACTCCTTCGCAACGCAAAACTTTTACGGAAAATTACGGTAAAAATGAGGAAGACACGGTTGAAATTGTACAGAAACTTTATGAGGATTTGAACATGAAAGAACTATACCAAGAGTTTCTTAACAGTACGCTGCGGAAAATTGAAGACGATATTCACAAGTTACCGGCCGAGTTGCCTCGACAATTTTATATGGATCTAATGGGACAAATGATCCATTCAGATCCTTTGTAAATCATTTAAGTACCTATAATAAATACGGGACTAAACATGAATTGTTATATCCCCAAATGTATAATGGTAAAATTTTTGTTATGAATTCCTCGCATCAGTTTTATTTGTGATATTTCTTGCAGTGCTAAGAATATCTTGTTCTTTACGAACCACGGTGTATAAGAAATGGTGTGGGTCAACGAAGTTTACTTTGGAGTCAGCCTGTAAGTCTGGCGGCCATACTGCCAACATAATTTTGTGCTGGAATTCTTACCAATTTTCGGAAGTACAGGCAGCGGAAGGCTTCTCCCCACCCGAGGGAACTGTCAAACTCACTCTAACTCATTTGTTTCTCACGAATTTGCAGAAAAACAGATAAAAATCGTACCGGAAGTCGGCCATCTTTGTTCGTTTTATCGCGAGGATCGTGTGTCGACGTGTAAAGGTAGTAGAGTATTCCTCCGCCATCTTGGATTTTATATCTTGGCGTTTTTCACTTTTTTCTCGTGTTTTCTTATCAATTCTGGGAAGTACAGGCAGCGGAAGGCTTCTCCCCACCTGAGGGAACTGTCAAACTCGCTCTAACTCATTTGTTTCTCATGAATTTGCGGAATGACAGATAGAAATCACCCCACAAGATGGCCGCCAATGTGAATCCCACATACCGGAAGTGGACCGTTTTTCACTTTTTTCTCGTGTTTCCTTATCAATTCTGGGAAGTACAGGCAGCGGAAGGCTTCTCCCCACCTGAGGGAACTGTCAAACTCGCTCTAACTCATTTGTTTCTCATGAATTTGCGGAATGACAGATAGAAATCACCCCACAAGATGGCCGCCAATGTGAATCCCACATACCGGAAGTGGACCGTTTTTCACTTTTTTCTCGTGTTTCCTTATCAATTCTCGGAAGTACAGGCAGCGAAAGGCTTCCCCTCACCCGAGGGAACTGTCAAACTCGCTCTAACTCATTTGTTTCTCACGAATTTGCAGAAAAACAGATAAAAATCGTACCGGAAGTCGGCCATCTTTGTTCGTTTTATCGCGAGGATCGTGTGTCGACGTGTAAAGGTAGTAGAGTATTCCTCCGCCATCTTGGATTTTATATCTTGGCGTTTTTCACTTTTTTCTCGTGTTTTCTTATCAATTCTGGGAAGTACAGGCAGCGGAAGGCTTCTCCCCACCTGAGGGAACTGTCAAACTCGCTCTAACTCATTTGTTTCTCATGAATTTGCGGAATGACAGATAGAAATCACCCCACAAGATGGCCGCCAATGTGAATCCCACATACCGGAAGTGGACCGTTTTTCACTTTTTTCTCGTGTTTCCTTATCAATTCTGGGAAGTACAGGCAGCGGAAGGCTTCCCCCCACCCGAGGGAACTGTCTAACTCATTTGTTTCTCATGAATTTGCGGAATGACAGATAGAAATCACCCCACAAGATGGCCGCCAATGTGAATCCCACATACCGGAAGTGGACCGTTTTTCACTTTTTTCTCGTGTTTCCTTATCAATTCTGGGAAGTACAGGCAGCGGAAGGCTTCCCCCCACCCGAGGGAACTGTCTAACTCATTTGTTTCTCATGAATTTGCGGAATGACAGATAGAAATCACCCCACAAGATGGCCGCCAATGTGAATCCCACATACCGGAAGTGGACCGTTTTTCACTTTTTTCTCGTGTTTCCTTATCAATTCTGGGAAGTACAGGCAGCGGAAGGCTTCCCCCCACCCGAGGGAACTGTCAAACTCGCTCTAACTCATTTGTTTCTCATGAATTTGCGGAATGACAGATAGAAATCACCCCACAAGATGGCCGCCAATGTGAATCCCACATACCGGAAGTGGACCGTTTTTCACTTTTTTCTCGTGTTTTCTTATCAATTCTCGGAAGTACAGGCAGCGGAAGGCTTCCCCCCACCCGAAGGAACTGTCAATCTCGCTCTAACTCATTTGTTTCTCACGAATTTGCGGAATGACAGATAAAAATCACCCCACAAGATGGCCGCGAATGTGGAAACTACACCGGAAGTCGGCCATCTTTGTCCGCTTTACTGGGATGATTGTGGGTCGATATGTAAAGGTAGTAAGATATTCCTCCGCCATCTTGGATTACGTATCTTGGCGTTTTTCACTTGTTTCTGCGCTGCGTAAGCGTCAACAAAAAGTGGGGTTACGTATGCCACAACAAAAGCAGAAATGAACGAAAAACCCCCGAATTTGTCGATTTTAGACCTCCCGAACTGCATCCTCCTCAACCTACTCAAGTACATCGATTCCTCGACCCTACACAACATAAGCAGGTAACACAATGACGATTTTCCCAAACTCGAATAAATCGCTTTATTCCCGAAGAACTTGTGAACGTCTGCGAGACCTAGTGAATACGTCGATCCTATGGCGCCACATAGACGTGCGCGCCCCATCGAGCGACCTGGAGCAGGTCGAGTACTGCGTCGACCAGGTCCACGAACGGACCAACAATCTGCTGCTCCGACCCGGAACGGTCGCAGGGAAACCGTCAAAGATTGAACTACCAGCGGAAATCTTCCACAAGTTGGCCGCCTTTGAAAACCTGAACATAATGGCGCTCGAAAACGTGACGTTGCCGAGCGAGATCTCCGCCGGCAACGAGTTCCACATAAAGTACTTCCCGAAAAGTCTGACGGAACTCAGTCTAAGGCAGAGCCAGGTCAAGGATCCCCTCGGCTTTTTCAGGTTCTCGGACGAGTACACCTACAACTTGAAAGTGCTAATTTTGGACGAATGCGATTGGGCGACGACCGCACTCTTCATGCCCATCTCCAAGTACAAGAAACTCGAGGTCTTTTCCATCTACAAGTGTCGGCAGCTCGAAAACTCGGTCCCTTATCTCGGATTGGCCGGAGTGTGCGGCTTCCGGACCCTGAAAGTACTAGACGCCCGTTTAACAGGTGACAGCCATTACCCCCAACTTTCAATAACTAAAATCCCCGATATTTCCAGACTTGGGTGACACATTAATCGCATCTCTCTACCGCTCGACCAACATAATCGCAATGTACTTGCAGGTCTACAACGAGTCGTACAAAAGTGACAGGGCGCGTTCGAAAAGTGTCCAAGAGCACAATTCGGAAGAGCTGTCGTCGCAAATCCATTTGACAGATAAAGGGTTTTTCCATTACAGTCACGTCAGTACGTTGCCGAAGATCCCTAACTTGCCGGCCAGCTACCTCTATCAGGATCCGTACGAGAAATGCGATTGCCATTACAGGGAGAGGGCGAGACTGAAAAGGAGCCGGTCCGAGTCGCCGGAAGAGCCGCCCGATCCGAAGAGGAGGCGCATCGAGGACGAGCCGGGGCCGAGCAGGCAGATCTTCGTCGAGATCAACGGGCTGTTCGGCGACATCATCATACAGAACGTTTTGGATCGAGAGGTGCGCAAAGTGCAGACGCCTCTGAAGAGATTTTCGGCCCGCGGTTCGGACCGAGTGACTGATTTTGCACTAGAATACATGAAAAACGTCAACTTGGACGTATTGGATCTGACTTACACGAAAGTGACGCGGAGGGGGATCGAGGATTATCTTGTGCACAATCCGAATTGTCGGATCATTCACGAAAAATACTGCTTTTGTCTACCTCGATACAATTTGGAATGATGATGATTATCACTTTTAATAATAACGTAATAAGATCAATCTAGTCTATTTGAATTTGAATCCTAGTTTAGCTAAATCCGATTTGGCTTCAATGATTTCCTGGAAATTCGCCAAATTAAATAAATTTTCGATTTTGATCGTGGTTTATTCGTACCTTTTGTAGTTCTTTTGAGGCCTCTTCGCAATTATTAAAGGTGAAGGTGCGGTATAAGACAATAGTAAGGGCGTAAAACTAAAAAAATAAAAGTTGGAAGAAAAGATTTGACTTAACCTTACTTTTCAATCTTACCCCGAATAAAAGGACGAAAATTATAGGAGAAATCAGTACAAAAGTCGGGTGTTGTTCGGCTAATGTTGATTCAATTTTATTTGTGATAATTGCGAGCCAAATGGCCCCAAGAATCGTGAAAACAGTCAACCACTCCAACAATTTTGACATTTTCACAATATGCTAATTTGCGGAACTAAAAAATTCGGAATGACAGATTGCTATGCTACAAATAGTGGTACAATCTGAGACACAATGTCGGCGTCGGCACAGTTCCTGGAAGCTGTGAGCCAGATTCACAAATTAGATTGATGCAGTGCTGCCAACTTAAAATTTTGTAAATAAACACGTCATCAGCTGCTTGCCAGAAAAATCAGCGAAAATCTAGAAGAAACAGAAGGAAATCACTCGATAACGATGGCAGAAGTGATTGTAGATGTATCAGGTGAAATGGCACCACCATTGGACACAAATCCACAAAAAAGAGGATTCCCTGGGTAAAATCAATGCAAAATAACCTCAAACTCGGATCGATTTCTAAAGGAAAATTCTAGTTTCCTGCAAATTCCCAGTCAAATGCCGGATCCGAAAGAATGGATATTACAACAGAGACAAAATGTTCGGCCATGGCTTTTATTCCTAGCCACGTCGAATTTTAAAGCGCCTCCATCAATTCCGAGACTTAGCAAACGAATTATGAGAAATATCGAGTATTTCCAAGCCAATTACCTCTTCGTTTTCATGGGCTTGATCGTATATTGTCTGTAAGTGCTTGGGGAAATATCGAAAGCACATGAAAATTTGATTTAATTAATTTTGTTGCCAGAATTACGTCCCCATTGATATTGTTCGCAATCGCAGCAAGTTTTTACGCAGGATATCGCGTGAATAAACGTCACCTAGTGAAGAAAACTGTGATTTTCGGTAAAGAATTGACATTGGCTCAACAGTACGGATTGGTGGTTTTATGTTCGATGCCCCTGTACTATTTTGTGGGGGCACATGGGGCCATGTTTTGGGTTTTAGGGGCATCATTTCTACTCATCACTTTACATGCCAGCTTTTATAATATCGATGCTGTTATTGCGCAAGGAGAGGACAGCTTCCCATTACTGGAAGAGGTTTAAAATAATGAAATTATTACTCCTCGGTTAAAAATTCCAAGTTAATCAAGTACCAATTAATATTTTGTATATATTATAGAGATTTGTAATTATATTGAGTATATTTAATTCATTATTTTGTTTTATTCGTAAGTAATCTGAATTTGTGCTGGTAGATTCAAATTTCCCGCACATAATTCAAATGGACCAATGAAAGACGTCTCGTCGGCCATCTTGTGGCGTCCTCGTCGTGATTGGTCGATTCGAATTCGGGATGCGTCACCTGTCTGCTGTCAATCGTTAACCGTTTATAAGTGAAGCCGAAAACAGGAAAGTGTGTTATTAGTGAGTAAAAGTGTGTGAAAATAACGCGAAAATCGTGCAAAACCCCCGGAAAAGCGCCCCGAAATGAGCGGACATCGTTACAAGGTCCATTTGGACGAGGAACTGGACACGAGCTCCGGATGCGAGATGAGCTTCGAAGGTTTCGAACTATCCACCGACAGTGCGGTCCCGTCTACCCCCTCGACGCCCAACCAGAGCCGAAAATTCCCCGCGGGCCTGTCCCCGGGAAGCTCCACGAACAACAACAACAACAACAACATATCGATAAGTCCACCTTACAAACGGGTCAGGGCTTTGAGACTGTTCGACAGCCCGTTGACCCCGAAAACGATCCTCCAGAAAAGCGAATGGGGCACCCCCGCACCGGCCCCACCCAGGAGCCGCCTTTTTTCCACCGATAAGCCACGTCCGGTGCCCAGCGCCTACCCAAAACACGAAAAACCCGCAGCTAATGTCAACCCCTTCACCCCTAATGGTAAATTTAACCTCAATTTTTCATCAGCAGACACTCAAATATATCCGAAACCGAAAGACAAGGGGGTAGTAATCTATGTAACAGAAAATGCACAAGAAAATGTGGAAAATAATTCTAGGTTACTACTTTACCAGCTCTTTGTCAGATTTTGACATAAAGTGCAGTGGCGTGCCTACCCGATTTTCGCCAACTGAAGAAAAATAACGATAATTGATGATTGAATGTTGTTGCAGGCATGCTATTGAACAAGAAACGGACCCGTTCCGTCCGCTCACTGCTAGGCAGCCCCGAGATACCGACATGCGATTTCACCGAATCGGACGACATGATAATCAACCAACAGGAGGATGCGGACGTGATCGAGCAGCCGACCAAACGGGTCGCCCTCCAGGAGAACAACATATCGCGCTACTACCAGGAGTTTCACGAGCTCGAACTGATCGGTTCGGGCGAATTCGGCAGCGTCTTCAAGTGCATAAACCGCCTCGATGGCTGCATCTACGCCGTAAAGAAATCCTCGAAACCGGTCGCCGGAAGCGTCAACGAAAAGACGGCCCTGAACGAAGTCTACGCCCACGCCGTCCTCGGGAAGCACCAGCACGTCGTCCGGTACTACTCGGCGTGGGCCGAAGACAACCACATGATCATACAGAACGAGTACTGTAATGGAGGCTCGTTGGCGGATCGAATTGCGTCCGAGCCTCTAAATCAATCAGAATTGTGCGTTTTGATTCTACACGTAGCGGAAGGGTTGAGGTATATCCATTCGGAAGGTCTGGTCCATTTGGATATCAAACCGGCCAATATTTTCGTCTCGAAAGAAAAGCAACGGTTTTTAGGGGCGAGTAATTACGACAGCGCCGATGACGGTTTCGATGAACTGGACGAGTCTCAAGCTTCGGCTCACGAAGAGGAGGTCGTGACGTATAAGATAGGCGATTTGGGGCACGTGACCAGTCTGAGTAACCCCCAGGTGGAGGAGGGGGACTGTCGTTATCTGTCGAATGAGATATTGCACGAGGATTACACGAATCTGACGAAGGCGGACATTTTCGCGCTCGGTCTGACGGTGCTGGAGTGCGCGGGAGCCGGGCCCTTGCCCAAGAACGGGGCCGCCTGGCACGAGCTGCGCATGGGGGAAGTGCCGGCGTTGGCCGTCGAGGTGGGGCGCGATCTGGTGGCGCTGATAGCGTCGATGATCCACCCGAAGGCGGGGCGACGGCCGTCGGCGGCGCAGATCTTGCGCTCGAGCGTGCTGATGCCGTCCGGGCGCAAGACGAGGGCCCAGCTCCACAGGGAACTGAACGCGGAGAGGCTCAAGAACGAGATCCTGTCGAAGCAGTTGCAGGAGGCGGCCATTTGCATAAAGCAGATAGCGCCCGAGTCGAAGCAGCTGAAGGCGGTGGCGAGGTTCAATCGGACGCTCGTAGGCAAGAAGTACAATCGGAGTATCAGCACGACGACCTTTTGAGGCGGATCCGAACTGAACTCGCTTTTGTGATGATCGAAAATGGTCCAGGTCGCCTCTCTCTCTCTCTCTATACGATTATTGTTCTTATTATTGCTATGGTACGTTCTCTGTCGACTGATAATCATAATCTGTGGTTTGTCAAAAGGCTGTTTAATTTTTATTCACTTCTGATGGTAATGATGGTTATTATCATCGTAGGAAGCGGTGATTGTTTTATAAAAGATTTCTTCTACTTTTGTGTATTATAAAAATATCTACAATTTAATTATTATTATTAATGTTAGCTTTTAGAGTTTATACTACATTTTTCAGCTCTTTTATAGGTTTTTTCCGTTTAGCTCGCTTTTATTGTAATGTGTCATTCGTCGGTTTTTCGAATGCCATTTTTATAATCTTGTAATTATTTTTATTATCATTATTAATATTTTTAGAATGGAGGAAACTTATTGTTACGATGTTTTTTATGTGATACGTCTACTTTTTGTGTATATTTTGTAAAACGATAACAATGATCATTTCTTATGTTAACTTTAGTATCTTAAGTTCAGTTCCCTGTAGCGATACGTTCCATTATCCTAATAAACGCATTTTTTTATTTTAAAACTACATCTTTTTTCACTGAAAAACTCCTTATTTCTACTAGGATGAAAAACTCATGAAATAAATTTCCAGTCTGCGTCCGAAATTTTCGAACAGATTTTTAGTAACTTGAGTGACCAACCTGATTTTTCTCAAAAGCCAAAGTCACTAAATATGTCAAACGTCACCAGATTTTAAAATGTGATAAATACGTGTAATTCTCACAAAACCGACCACCAAAATGTTAAACTTCATGACATTCATGTAAGCCCCAAGTGAATTAACGAAAATATTCCTAATTTCATGAAATTTCAACAAAAATCTGATAACATAACCTCAAACTCTAAATTTTCAGATTTTCCCTAGTCTACTCAACGGATTTCCTATTATTCATCTCGTTACTGGCCGTAACAGTTATATCAGTGATAGTATTGTTAATACTTTATTGGAGACGTAAATTCCATAACAGAAAAGACCCTTCGGTGCAAAAAGTAGGCATTTTCCACCCTTACTGCAATGCCGGAGGAGGCGGCGAAAAAGTCCTATGGGTGGCATTACAAGCCCTCCAAAAACAGTCAGTAACAACAAATAGATCAGTAGCAATATCAATAATATGCAAATTCCAGGTACCCGAAAGCGGAATTTTATGTCTACACTGGAGACATCGAAGCGACCCCTAGCGAAATCCTATCGAAAGTCGAGAAAAACTTGAACGTCAAATTGCAGGCGAAAAACGTCAAATTCGTCTACTTGCATCGCCGCAAATGGGTCGAATGTTCAAGATACCCGTACTTCACACTACTCGGACAGGCACTCGGATCGGTGTACTTGGCTTTCGAGGCGATAAATCAACTAAATCCGGACATCTTCATAGAAACGACCGGTTTCACGTTCGCTCTTCCCGTTTTCAAGTATCTAGGAGGCTGTCGGACCGGTTGCTATGTCCACTACCCCACGGTGACGAAAGACATGATGAGACGGGTCTCGAACCGTCAAACCACGTACAACAACCGCGGCGTGATCGCCCGCAGCCCCATCTTCACCCATGCCAAATTGACGTACTACCGCCTGTTTGCTTGGATCTATTCAATAGCGGGAAACTGTTCCGACTCGATTCTAGTCAACTCGACTTTCACCCTTGAACACCTGAACGAGTTGTGGGGGGCGCACGTCGATTTGGTGTACCCCCCTTGCGACGTGGACCACCTGAAGAAGATCCCCAGATCGAAAAATCGGCCGAAATCCATCAGGATCCTGAGCTTGGCGCAGTTCCGACCCGAGAAAGATCACCCGTTGCAATTGCAGGCGCTCTACGAGTTGAGGGAGCTGTTGACCCCTGGCGATCACTTCGAGAGGCTCAAAATCACCTTGGTGATGTGCGGGAGTTGTCGTAACGCCGACGACGAAAGCCGGGTCAACGATTTGAAAGATTTGAGTAAACACCTGAGTTTAGAGAACAATGTCGAGTTTAGGGTCAACTTGACTTACGAGGAGCTGCTGGAGGAGTTCCGGGATTCCTATTTGGGTATCCACACGATGCTGGACGAGCATTTCGGTATCGCCGTGGTCGAATTGATGGCGGCCGGGTTGATCGTGGTGGCGCACAGGTCGGGTGGGCCTTTTCTCGATATCGTCGAGACTTCCGAGGGTTCTAGATTGGGTTTCCTGGCTTCCACTCCGGATGAATATGCGTACACCTTGAGGTATATTCTGATGACGTTAGGGGATGACGACATTGCGGAGATCAGGGAGAAAGCGAAGGCTTCCGTTGATAGGTTCAGCTCGAAAAAGTTCCAGGACGAATTTTTACGCGCCATTGGTCCGCTTTTTAAATAAATGTGATTTGTGTACATACTTTTCTTTATAAATATACTTTTATGTGAGTTTTTGCATTTTGGGCTTACTTCCGCCATTTTAAAAATGGTATTACAGGTCCCTTTTCTTTAGTTTTTTTGGTTGAAAGTTATTTAAGCGATGAAATTAATAAAAATAGAATTATAAAGTGGATTTAATCCATTTCGTGATTACTGGGAAGGCTCAAAATATATTTAAAATTAATGAGATTGATTTATTCATATTTGGACAACTGTCAATTGAAGTCAGGAAGTTGGTACTACTGTGGTGAATGACATGGTGGTGTCACAATTTTCTTCCGCAAATTCCTCAAGTTTTCCGCTAATTTAACGCGATTTTCTCCCAACATTCCGGCGATTCCGCGTATTCAAATCAAATCCGAGATTGCGCACAGGCGATTGGCATTCGGGGGTTGGTGAAATCGCCCATTGAGGTCGCCACATTCGCGAGAAAACTGCGAAAGAAAGGCTGCATATGGCGTACGTTAACAATAATTTCTGCTAATTCCCGACCGATTCAGGGCGAACCGTACAGAGTGTTGTGTGCGAATCGATCGTCGAGTACGCGATTAGTGCGGGAGAGACTGGGCCAAATGTGAGAACCGGCCGAAAGGTGCATCGAAAACGGTTTGTTTACGAGTTTTCAGTGCGTATACACCACCAACTTCTCTCTCCAAAGTCGCTACAATCCGAACGAAATAAATAGAGAGATCGGATACACACATGTTGAGTTTTTGTTGTCGACGCGAACGTATTAATAATAATAATCTTGTGAAAAAGAACAACGGACTGTGATATTAAACCTTAGTTGTATTTTAAAGTCGAGAGAAATACCCCCGAAAAGACCTACATAACATACGAAATCCCTCCAGTAAAAAAATTGAAACCCCCTGTAAAAGACAAGAAAGTGACAGATCTGCTTTTATTTGCAACTCAGATAATTATTGCTATTCCAAAAATACGACTGAAAACTGCGATTTCCTCCCCGGTAATAATTTGGTAAAATAAAGTGCACGCTCGACTCGAAGTGAGCACGAAATGTCCGTCACCGAGGAGACGCCGCCACCTGGGAACGGCGCCACCCCCGGAGACAAAGAACCCACCGCAGGTGAGCCCCAAAATCGTTTTCCAGTCCCCTTCAAGTAAACGTGCTAAAAAGTGCCTTCACTACAGTTTCCTGTAATAGAATAAGTGGGACGAAGATGGCGCTACTTTAAGTAGTGCCAACTTAACTCGGTACTTTTTCGAAAATTCGCCGATTTGGCGGATTTTTATGTTTCCATCTGCGGCTTTTTGTCGGCCCCTTATCTCCGATGGTCTTTTTTGTGGGCCCTAATCGTGTCAGCGAGTCGCCATTTTAAAAATCCTCGAATTTCCCGTGCTTTTACTTGCGATCTCGAGCGGAAAATGGTGAAAAACGTGCCGATTGTTCGGAAAAACCACAATCCGATTGACGTGCTTTTCGGGGCGAACATTTCCACCCCCAACATTCGGAGGACCATCGCTAGGCCGGTCACCCACAAAAGAGTCACCTGGAGTAAGCCCGAAACCCCCTAAAAACGATCTCTCCCCTATTCTAATTCGCCATTTGACTAATTGATTGTTTTGATTGGTAGAAGACGAATCCGTGGCAGGTTTGGGTGGCAGCGTGGAGGATCCGAGTCCGCCGAAACCCGAACTGTCAGATCCGGCGATTTTGGCCGTCCGAGAGAACCCAAAGTATCGATACGGCCGTGACGAACTACTGAAATTGCGCGAAGTTCCCCTGTCTCAGAGGAAACCCGATTTCGTCGACACCAACGAAATGTGAGCCACCTTTCGATTTATCAACCACCCACTCTAACTTTCATCAATTTCCGCAGTTCTCCGACGATTTGGGATCCGACCAAATGGAATTTCGACCGGAAAAAGTCCGACACCCCCATCGAGAACGGCACGCGACCCGGCGAACTACCCGAACATCGAGTCAGTAACTTTCCACCGAAATCTAGTGACTTTTTTGACGTCAAGTTGTTTACAGCGTCGCCCTGGCGACCCGAGAGAGCGCATCCGTAAGGAGAACGACGGCATCGTGCTGAGCCCGCAGCGGCGCAGCTTCAACTCGGGCTGCTTCGTCCCGGTCCGAGAGCCGCCCCCCTCCCGCCCCAACAACCGCCCGCACAGCCCCCCCGGAGGGCCGACCGCCCCCTTGGGCCCCCTCGAGCACATCGCCGCCTCCTCCAAGTTCGGCAACGGCGGCCCGCAAACGTCATCGAGTCGGCGCATAGGAAGCGGGCGCATTTTACGCGACTGGGATTACGGAGACAAACCGGAACTGGGCGTTCCGAACGACCAATCCGATTACGGCACGAACTTCGGACGCAACTGTCAGAGGGGTCCGTTCGGGCGCGATTTCGAGCCGTCGAAAGAGCCGGTCGGTAATGCGGGCAGCAAACGCGGCGGCCGGTACAACGACCGGAGGCGGGAGCGCGACGAGGAGCCCGAGTGGTTCAGTTCGGGCCCGCTCTCCCAGAACGACACGATCGAGTTGCGCGGCTTCGACGACTGCGACAAGCTCGGCCCGAACGGCAAGAAGAAGATGTCGCCGTCTCAGGCGAAGCGCGCCCGCGACTGGTACAAGCGCAAGAGCGAAATCTCGATCGGGGGCGGCGTCGTCGAGGAGAAGAACGAGGATCACGGCGAGGGCGACGGCGAGTCGGTCGATATCAAGTCGCCGCCCGATCCCCCCGCCTCTGCCGGTAACAACGAGAGCGGCAGGACCGGCAAAAAGGGCGACTCGGACGCGGCCAATGCGAAGGAGACGTCCGGTCATTCCAGTCATAAACAGAGCGATGACGATAATTCGCTCTTCGAGGATATCCTCAAGTCGGACACCATCTTGAACTTACCCGGGTTCTTGGCGGTTAGTATCGCTTCTAGTCATGACGTTTCAAGCGGTCTCGATGGTAAAACTAGGCACATTTAACGGAAAAACGGGAAACTCGAAAGAAATTCGAAATTTTTTCAAATTGACAGCTCAAATATCAACAAGATTCGGTTGTCATGGTTACCACTAGAAATGTGACAAAATAGCGCTAGTTGAAACGTCATTCAGTGCTGGGGGCTGTTGCTGAACTCTACAATTCATTGTAATTGTAAAGGTTGCGTTCGGTATCCAGTAAATAATCCGACATTTTGATGTGTGTCCGATGGTGTCAAAGTTAAGATTTTTTCCTTAATTTACCTTGATGAAAACTTGATTCAGTTTCCAAACACTCTATTCACATAAATGCAATGAGAAAACTGCAACAAAACTCTGAAAACTTCTCTTAATTTAATATTATTGTCGAATGACACCTATCCACTGACATATGCCGCCTCGAAAATGCAGGACCTTTTTTGTCTTTGTTGTGGCAATTCAGTAAAAATAGTTTTAAATACGTCAAAATTTTACAAATCATTGTAAATTTTCTACTGTGCTTGGAAGGTGTGTAAAATCATTTCGAATCATTTAAAATTGGGTATGACTGCGTTTTATTGATGATATTTTGTCAAGAGATAGTTCACACAAGTACCCTATAACCCATTTGTTCCATATTATTCGAAAAATAGACCAATATTGGGGATTTTCAACATTTTAATTCAATAAAAATTTATACCTAATATTTTCCAATAATGTAGATTTATTTATTGTGATCTTCATGTTTCTTTATAGTTTTCATACGGTAGATAGTTTCTAAATCACATTTTCACGAGCATTTTCATCGTTCACTTGAGGCGAAACTTTCAAATTCGAGTTTCAATCGAATCCACTTAAATTAGGCTTCCACTCGGGCTTCCATGTGTCCATGCACTTGATAAAATAACCCACGAACACTTTTTTGTAATTTAATTGCATATTTAATCAACTAATTTGCAATTTTTCGCACTTGCCGGTATCAAAATCGTTTCACAATAAAAACTGACAGATAAGTGACAGTTGTAAATATTACACGAAGTTCAACGCCTACGCGTCAAAAAAATATCACTAAAATTTTATGAATTCCGAAAATATGCAGTAATAATTGATAAATTTGCATTGAACGAGTCACAAAAGTCGTGTGGACTGCCAGTTATTGACCTTGTGTTAAAATATTGCTCATAAAGCAGGTAATTAATCGAATCTTAAATGAAAATTTTGATTATCGCAGATGCTGAACGCAACCTTTACAATTACAATGAATTGTAGACTTCAGCAACAGGCCCCTGATAGTTGACGGTTGGTAATTTGATTTATTATTTTTTTTTTGACAGAACGGTGGGGGCGCTGACGGCGACAACAATGGCGGCGGCGGCGGAAAGTCCCGTTTCAGCCAGTGGTTCTCGGGTGCGGAACCGTACGAGGGGATGCGTCGGCGGACGTCGATCGAGAGCGAGGCGCAGATCAAGAACCTGCTGAGCGACATTTTCGAGCCGAGCGTGACGATCCCGCCACCGGGCGACGCCGACTCGTACTTTGCCCCGATCTCGCCGGCCGCCAACACCGGCAACAACGGACCGAACGCCGCCAGCAAGTCGGACGTCGCCAACATGATGGAGATGCTGCACAAGAGCAACAAACAGAACGAGATCAAGTCACGTGAGTCTCTCACCTGTCATTTTATCAGCGAGGGAATGACACTTTCGATTGCAGAAATGTCGGGGAGGTTCGTGAATTTGGTGGACTTGGAGGCGAAGATGCGTCAGGCCGAGCCGCAGATGCCGAAGCACCGCCACCACAAGAGCGACGACGACATGGCCGCCTTCAACCGACTCGTAAGTGACACCCGTCATATTTTCCCTTTCGTATATTAGACAGAAATGTCGTTTGTTTTTTCTGATTGGTTTTTCTCGGGGGATACGTAAACGGTTCGCGTTAAAATGGCAAACATTTCACGTTTTTTAGTTGGAACAGGTAACGGGAGGACACGCTGTAGCCGCCACGGCCCCGATGACGTCACCGAAAGCGCCACCCATGACCCTGATGGAGGTGAAGTCGACGCCATCTCGACTCGAACTCGGGTGCTAATTGGGAGTTTCGCTTTTGCGCGTTTCAGATGTTGTCCCACTCGCAGCAGCAGGACGAGGCCAGGATGGCGGCCGCCCAGCACCTGCTCGGTCCGGCCAGTCCGGCCGCCGCCGGGAGCGGCACGCATCACCATGGCGATTACGGTAACGCGGCCCGTATCCAGCAGCAACTGCAGAACCAGAAGCAGACGGAGATGCTGTCGAAATTCGTCAACGCCAAGTTGCACGCGTACCAACACGATCCCGGCATGCAGCAGCAGAGCAGGGAACTGCTTAACCGGCCCGAGGCGCAAGCCATACTGCAAGGTGAGCTAAGGATCTTTCCGTCATTGAATGGGATTTAGGGATTTTCAACTGTCACTTTTGACAGTTCGGTAATTTTACTGATTCCTGGCGGGATTCCAGATCGTGATCTGTCAAAATTTGGGGTTTTACGGTTTTCCGCTATATCACGTGATAATCTAGGTATTCCAAGTCGCTTGTGGAAATCTGGTGGTTTTTAACGGTCTGGGGTTTTCGGCTGTCACTTTTGACAGTTTGGGGATTTTCGCTCGGGCGGATTTCCGGGTGTTGTCTCTGTCGATCCGGTGGTCTGATAACGATGAAATTAAGGTCTGAAACGCGGCGACATCACGCCCCAACACTTGTACCAGCAACTGGCGAATCCGGCATTGCAACCACGCCACCGGGACATGCTCGGCACGATCCTGAAGATGCAAGGCGGCGGCGGTGGTGGCGGCGGCGCCACCGTCGCCACGGCGACCGCCCTAGGACCGAGTCCAAGGGTGCTCAGTCCGGTGGCGCCCCCTCACGGCCAACAGCAGCAGCAGCAGCAACTGAGGGTGTCGCCGCTGCCCCCTAACGGTGAGCGCGTGCACTCTTCCACACTTGTCTATCAGCACTGTCGCCGACTGTCATTACTAGCTTAGATTTGAGGAACTCTACACTAGAACTGGACGTCAAAGCTGTCAAACCTTGGTGAAGTTTGGTATAGTGTGGAGTCTCAAGTCTCCTTGGTTAGATTGCACACGCTTTCGATTCGCGTTCTCTTTCTCTATCGTTTAAATGTCGCTTTGAGTCTTTGATTGTGCGAGTCTGTGGTGTGTCCCACGGCCGTTTTTTTGTTTGACGGTTGCGTATCTTTTGTCTTTTACATGCAGCGTACTGCGTGTCGCCGATAATGGCGACCAGTCCGAACACGCTAACCGTCCCCGGTGAGTGCCCCTCTCTCGTTACGTTTTCTAAATCGGAAATCGGTTCGATAATCTCCCGTCACCATATGACGCGCTAATTTCTCGGTCGGTATTGTAGCGCTCCACCAGAGAATCCCGTCGCCCAGGGAACTGCAGGTGCACACCCAGAACATACTGCAGAGGGCGCTGATTCGCAAAAAGTTGGAGGAGCAACAGGAGAACTACCGCAAGAAGCAGGAGATGCAGCAGCGCGGCCAGAGTCCGAACAACATCAACAACGGTAACGGGAACCTAGGCAACGCCGTCGCCAACTGTCATCCGGCCAAGAGCGTGTCGTCCCCGACGCCGCTCGCTTTTACACCGACCTCGGTCTTGAGGAAAATGACAGCAGAAAAAGACGAAGGTAGGGTTTTTCATGTCCACTGGAGGTTTTTGGTGATTGTTTTGTTCTCAAGGTGGTAGTAAAGATGTCGGTAATAAATTGGAAAAGGGTAGAGCTGTCACCGGGATGAAACAGTCGAGTGTCGTCGGACAACAGACCCAACAACAGTCCCAGCAACAGTCGCAACAACAGGCGATCGGCCAGTGGAACTTCGGGATGAGTGTCAAACAGCCCGGTGGGTGTTTCTGTTTTATTCTGACAGCTGTCAATTTAGACAGCAACTTATTTCGTTCGTGTTTTGTGTTTCTTTTCGTCTGTAAATTTGGGTTTTTTGACAGTTCCGTGACTAAATCTCCCCGCTTTGTTGTGCAGGTCGGCCGATCGTGAAGGCGAACAACTTCCAGCAGGCCCAGCAACAGCAACAACAGCAGCAGCAGCCGCGTCCTCAAGAGCAGTTTTTCAACCAGCAACAGGAGAAGTTGTTGAGTCAGTTGCAACAGGTGCAGCAGCACCACCAACAGCAGCAACAGCAACAGCGCAACAAGTATCACGGTGGCCACGGTTACCCGAATCAACAATTCCAACAGTTGAGAGCGCAACATCAACAACACGCTAGACCTAGCAACGCGACCACTCAACAGCAACAGCCCGCCCAGCAACCGCCGCAACCGCAGACACAACAACAGATGAATTTCGCTAACCAGACCGGGACGGTCGCCTGGCAACAGTTTCTGAATCAAAACCAAGGTTCGTCGGATTGTCATCTGTCAAGTGTCATTCGATAGGAGGTTTTTTTTTGACAGGTCGTAGCCAATTGGGGCGTGGTGGTTTGACAGACGGTGATTTGAGTCCTACCAGCAACCAATTGACGCGCTGGTTCTCGCCGGACCTCCTGGAGAGGGCCCGAGGTGGCGAGTTGCCGAGCACGGCCGGACTGGCCCAGCACGCTCTCAGCTTGGAGGAGATCGAACGATTGACGGTCCACAATTGAACGAAACGCAACCATTGGCCCAGTGTACCTGTCATTTTTCGGGGTCGGTACCGATTTGACGTTACGGCTGTCACTGTTATTGATTCCGTTTGTTTTGTTGACAGGTGGACGGACGGATCTCGCGCAGTGACTTGTAAATGTTATTTATTGTCGTGTGTCAAAAAAAAATTCTCCTTTTCGTATAAATAATATAAATAGGCCTCTTCATTTTTTATGTTGCAACGAATTTATTCTTATTGATTATGATGATTATTCGGGATCGTGTGTAAAAAAAAATTAAATGAGATTTGATTGTGTAAATAAGTTGCAACCTTTTTGCGATTATTATAAACATAAACAAAACATAACGTTGTAATTAAAGTGAAGAAACGAAAAATGTGAGAGTGTCTCTCCGATTGAAGTCTGAATGTCTGGCGTGTTCCCGAAAAGAAAAGTGACGCTCTCTCCTCTGTTTCGTGTGTCACGATCATTCCGTAAAAAAAAGGATTTCTCGATTCATTTCAGTTTTCTCGTGGGTTATTTTTAAAAGTATTGAGTTTTCAGTTGCGTTTTGGTGTGTAATTAGTAGTTATTATAATATGAAAAC
This sequence comes from Salpingus planirostris, assembly GCA_949788335.1. Classification (NCBI taxonomy): domain Eukaryota; kingdom Metazoa; phylum Arthropoda; class Insecta; order Coleoptera; family Salpingidae; genus Salpingus; species Salpingus planirostris. The sequence continues at coordinate 7,539,238 of OX460924.1, read as the reverse complement.
GAGTCGATTTTTTATTTTCAAAGAAATTTTAGTTCGGTTTTGGTGTAAAGAAAAATAATCCGGAGCTGTCACTTTTCTCTGTCGACAAACAACTTTTCCTTTGTGAACACGTCAACTATTTTCTTTTACCTGTCATTTATATATTATTTTTTCTTTTGTTTGTGTGTAAGTATGTATGTTGTACGTCTCACTCATGTTTCATTAGAGAGAAAAAAAGAAAAAAATAAAATTGAAGGTCCAGTATTGCCAACTTTATTTTGCTATCATGATGATGATAATGGTGATGAGAGAAACTTGATAAATAAAAATTACTGTTTGTTAATTATGACTATACCATTACGAGTAAAACATTCCTCATTATTCACCCAATAAGACACTGCTATTTATTATTAATATTATTATCAGCTCATGTTTGATGTCAACAAAGCGTTTCTCTTTAAAGTTTAAACAGAAATTTAAAAACACTCGAAAGAAGATTATTATCAAACAATAAATGACATTCGTTTTGTCTTGATTTGATTTATGAAACACTTTTGACGGATACGTTTTTTTCGTAATACCCCATCTAATTTTCTCTTTTTGATTTAAAAATACGATTATGATATGACAAGCCTATTACGATTATTATTACTCCTATGATTATTATTAAAACGAGATCGGTTTGTATTATGTTTAAATAAACAATGAAATCAATAAAAGAATATTGTAAACAAAAATATACGCTGGGTTGTTTTTGGTTCCATTTCGTCTAATAAAAATGAGGAATAAAGTCTCCAGGGTGGTTTTATATCCTTTTATTTATTCCATGGATCAGTACATAAATTGCACATCACTCTCCTAAATCTATGACTGAGGCATCAGTCAGATACAGTTCCATAATCCATAACTACTAGAACCAACAACTTGGATTTTTAGGTCAATTTCTCCCTAGAGTTTTAGATATTCCCAAGGCAATGAATGGTTGTTTTTCAACTCCCTTTTAGTTGCTGGGATAATCAAAATCGAGCATTCATATGTTCATTATTCATTCCTTCAGTTCTTTTCCCAGTTTAGGGCTTCATCTCACGTGAAATCAGAGTCTCTTTCTGAGGGCTCTTGGATTAGGTATGATGTTGCTCTTCAGAATGAGGCTTATGACCTCATCTCTAGGCTAAAATCAATACCATCCGATCTTTTCCTTGCTTTCATTTCTTCCAAAATCAAGGTGTCATGGTCCAAAACCCATAGCAACCTATCAACAAATCAGTTTTCGATTTTCAAAGGTACATATTTTCGATTTCTCGTTCCTAAAGCCTAAGAGGCAAGTATTAAGTGTACCCAGTACATTGTAAAAGCTATTAACCATGCATTAACAATACAAAGAATGCCTTAAACTACAACATCCAAGAACAGTGGAAACGGCAAGGAACTCACTACGAAGACACTTTAAACCGCACGAAACCACCAGGAAAAAGGTTTTTGACCTTATTAGTTCGTGAAAACAGCTGCTCCACGCCCAATCCGGCACCCGACTGTCACTCTCCGAGCCGTAGGATACACAGGAATTACCCCTCTTCGTCAGAACTCGTCCGTTTTCGCTGCGCGGTTTCCCTCCCATTCGCACGCCGAGCCGGCCAGGCCAGAAGTAACGACCTCACAGCAGAAGCATCCGCGTTTGCCACCTCGAAAAAGTGTCCAAATCCGGTGTTCGACCCCACGAAAAAGGCCCAGACCAGTGCAAGAAGCGGCCTACTAACGACTCCTAGACGAATCTTCGTCAATTTGGCCGGGGGATCTCGTGTTTTGTCCACGGGCAGGTGCGAACTCTTTTCCCACGGAGAATCGCCCGGCTGGGCCTCGCGGCGTACAGTCCGCTCCGTGCTCGCGCCGTCGTAAAATAGGTGCGGATATTCGTCGCCTCGGTGGCGCCCGAAACCGCCGAATTATCCGGAAATCTCCGCGTGAACTCCTTTATCGTCTTCTCGAGCTATGCCCGGACTTCATTGCGACCTTTTCGCGACGATTTTTGGCCGATTTCGGCCTTTTCTAGAATCGATCCTTAGCGGCCATGTTCGTCCGTGTCGCGATTGTGAAACAGTTGCGTCGTTGTGTAGCCCGGTGATGGGAGAGACGGCCATCTTGTGAACTGACTTTGTATCAATTGTTCGAGGGTTCGAGATAATCGTTTCGATATAAAGTAAAGGAACCTTGAGGAATATGGCGGACGAGGAGTACAATAAAAAGCTGGAGAGCTTGCAGCAGTACATTCCGTTTCTGAACAACATGATCGTGCAATTGAAAGACCCGAGGAAGAAGAACAGGGAACAGCAACTGCAGAAAATGATGTCGTTGCATTCCATGATTACCGATAAACGCAAAAAGTAAGACACCTTATACTTGATAACTTTCTATCAACCTACTAAATATTGGTTTCCTTTCGATTTAGGTTAAAGTTAGAAACCCTCATCAAGTGCGAGGATGTCATTCTGAAATTGTACAATAAAGTGGTAAGTACTTTTGAGTATACCCTGTCAGGTATCAAATAGATTTCCACCGAATTGAATAATTAACCCTGATCTCATGATAAACCTAAGATGCCAAGGACTTCATAAGGAGTGGCTATGACTGTTATTCTGTCTCATCTGAAAACTACTAAAAGGATAGAGACAGAACGATTATCATAGCCTCCCTTTATGAAGAATTTTTCTTATGGCTGTACGTTGAAATTCATAGATTTTATGTATCAAGAGCTCTAGCTTTATGTTGACGTTTCGTAGAAGACTGGTGGTGGTCACCAGGGGCAGCAACCTTTACCTCAAATGGTTCCGCCACCAGTGCTGGTACAACCGCCCCCTTCGACACCGATGTCTCCGATAACCCCATCAAGTCCTAGCCCTCCGAGGGAAATACTGAAAACGCAACCGGTCGTCATACCGACGGAGAAAGTCACGTCCGGATTACCCTCAAGGTAAGGTGACTTGTTGAATATCGGGCCCTATCTGACGTCTGGTTTTGTCAAGTGTCAACAGTTTTCTTCAGGCGGCGCCCTCTGCCGGCAACGCGGGCAGTTACAAGCCGAAAATCGACATTTACAGTAGCGCGGCCGACAGTCTGAAGCAGCTGAACCTCAGTAAAAAGGCGAACGTTTTCGAACGGTTGGGGCACGACCATAAACGACCGGACATGTCCAAGCCGCCTATCACTATCGAGGATTTGGAAGCGTTGCAAGAGAGTAATACGTCGTCGCCTATCGGCGATACGGATAGCATGTCTCTGAACGAGCTGACCAATTTGCGGGAGAAATTGCAGAAGCAGCTATCTAGCAAAAACAAGGACAGTTCGATTAATACTACAGTGAGGAATTCTACAATCCTCACCAAGAGGGCGGTCGAAAAACCGGCAGAGATTATCAAATCTAAGGTGGAGTCTGCTGTCAAAGTCATAAAAACTGACATCAGGGTTAAGACCGGATCTAAAGCTGATGTCGAGAGTAAAGTCATTGCCAAAGATACGTCAGACTTGAAATCGGCGAAAAGTGTAAATAAGGTTGTAAAATCTGGTGATATTTTCGGAAGTGCGCTATCAAGTATCGATAATAAGATCCTGGAGGGGGGTAGTACTAGTAATAAAATTGGAAAAGATCGTAAAGAGGAGAGGCGGAACTCTACCGGTTCGGGTGCCGGCAAAAAGGATGATAATTCATCAAGTTCTAGAAGTAACAGTAAAGAAGGACATAGTTCTAGAGACGATAAACACCATGACAAGTCTAAGAGCAAATCGCATAGGGACGATCCGAGAATTTCAAAAGACAGTAGTAGGGATCGTTCTTTGTCTTCCAATAGAGACCACAAAAAAGACGATTCTCTTAACAAAGATACAGTAAAAGAAACGGAGAAACCGTTGGATAACAGTAACAAGCCAAAAGTTGGTGAAGTTCAAACGTACAAACGTCTGGCGGATAAATACAATCCGAAACCTAGGAAACCGAGCCTCGAAGCAATAGCCGGTCGTCAACCGATCACGCCGTCTCCCGTTCGAGATTTCGAAACGAAAAAACCCCAAGAATCTCCACAGCATCATCCGATTTTATCACCGACTTCCTCCACGAACAGTCACGAGACGGAATACACGTTCCACGGAAGGCCCAGAGAGATCCCTTCCGTTCTCACCAAAGTCATGACCACTCCGTCTGTCAATCAGACGAAACCTCAGCAACAAAACTATAATCAAAGTTACCAAGGCAACAACGAATCGACGTATCCGCCACAGGGGCATCAGAGTAATCAGAGACCGCCTTCTCGTATGTACGCGCCGTTCAATCAAACCGAACAACAGGTGGCGCCACCCGTTACCAATCAATTTCAGAGCGGTGGCGCCAGTCGGCCTTCGACCCCTTACGGTAATAAGTCGTTCGACAGGAGCGGGCGAAGGCCGGACGACCGCGATCCCAGGCGGTTCCACGATCGTCCGACTTCGGGCCCGAGCAACAGCCGGGATCCTAGGGTGATGTCGTCGCGCGATCCGCGTCACAATCGAGACAGGTCTAGGCACGAAAAGGACCGATCCGAGGACAGATCGGGTCGTCACCATCGAGATCCCCGTTTGAACCGTAACCACGGTGATAATAACGAGAGGCCCCCGCCGTCGTCACGTGACGATGACACTTTTGTGTCACCGCTAGACAGTCTGTACGGGAGCAACAGGGCTCACGGGGTGCTCAATTTCCGCATTCCGAAAGTCAAAAAGGACGGTGACGCCGTCAAGGCCGAAACCAAGGTCGAACCGAAAGTCGAGGAAGGTGGGGATGTCAAAATGACGGTCGAGGATAGTGTCAGTTCGTCGACGGAAGATGCCGAGGTTGCGGTCGAGGTCAAAGTCGATGGGCCCGTTGCCACGTCCGAGATTACTTCGTCTACGCATTCTGATTCTACTGCAGAAGTCGTTTCGAATGTCGTCAAGGATATAAAGAACGATAAAGAGTCTCAAGACATCATCAACAAGTTTTTGAAGGATTTGCTCCAAAACGAGCAGACTAAAGCGGCGGCCAGTCTTTTTATCGATAAAGTCTCGGATTCGGTCAACGACGAACGGCTCAAAATGATCGTAGAAGCAGTGAAAGCGGCTAAAAGTGACACGGAAGATAAACCTTCCGATCCCAAAGAGGAGCAAGAGGAAGAAGAAGAAGAGGAAGAAGAGGTAAAGGTCGAAGAGAAACCCGAGGTGAAAATCGTCAAAACCAAACCGAAAGCGAAACGGAGACGCATAATCAATAGAAAGTCTCTGAAGGAACCGGAAGAGACTCCGGAAGAGGTGGAAGATGAAGAGGAAGAAGAAAAGGTGGTCGTTAGCGTTGGCGAGCGGATCAAGAGGCGCAAACGTAAGCCCGTCCGTAAGCAACGCAAGCAGAAAACCGAACTCGACCTATTGCACGAAGACATCCAAGACATGTTTATAAGAGACGGCGTTTTGACGGCGACCGGAAAACGGATGTGCCGCCTCCTCAAAGGTGACGCGAGCGGAACTACCAAAACCAGATCCGCCACCTTGGCCGCCGCCAATAATTCATCGTCTTCCTCGACTTCCGTCTCTCCCGAGTCGGCGACCGTTAAGAAACGTAGAGGACGATCGGCTAAAAGTTTGAGCCTGACGTCAATGTCTGCCTCTGATAAGAACAAGATGAACGTCAGAGATGTCAGGGTGATAATCCCGAAGATTTCGGTGCCGGAAATGATCGAGAACGCCTCGAACGAAATGGCGGACGGCGAAGGTAAACGCTACTCGTTGAGGAAGCACAACAAGGAAGCCTCCTACAACGAGAACGACAGCGGAAGTGACAAAAACGACAGTCCGTCTCAACCGGAACCGGAAGAACACAAGGAGATTCCTGTGAGTGGACCGACGAAAGCGACACCTTTGACCAGGAAGACTGCTCGTAAAAGGTCGAGCGCTTGGGCCAGCGGTATAATCAAGAAGAATAAACGAGTCGCTCCGAAAGTGCCCGATCGCAGTGATGACAAGATGCTCGAATTGATCGAACCAGACAAGAGCTACTATTTCAATCAGACGTCGGTGCACAAGTTCAAGTGTAAGCTGTGCGATTTCGACGGACGCAACATCACCGGCCATTACAAGTTCCAGCATCCCGATAGCGAGGTGCTGTCTTCTCGGTTGAGTCCGAGTCGCGCTCGTAGGGCGATCAAGGAGTCGATCGAGCAGAATTTGGATGCTGCCAGCGACGCCCGGATCGTAGCCAGACGCATTTTGTTTAGGTGCGTCTTTTGCGAGAGGTCGCTGCTAGTCCCCGTTGTCAATTTCTACGACCACGTGACGACCCACACGGGCGAGTACCGGCATAAGTGCGACGACTGCAACTACATGGTGTGCAACGCCAAAACCGTGATGCACCACTGCATCAATGAGCACAATTCGAGAAATTACCACATAGAACCGGTCAAGACCAAAGTGTTTGGTTACCTTTGCGTCGAGTGCAATTTCGTCCAGCTAGACAAAAAGGCCGTCGAAAATCACGTCAACATTTTCCATTTAGGTGACGGGAAAAAGGTGTACCGTATCAATCTGACGACGCTGCCTTACGTTCGTTTCAAGGAGAAGACGGTAGAAGATGACGAAGAGGAAGAAAAGGAGGAGGTCGCCGCAATAGCCAAAGAGCCTTCGGAACAGGCGAGCGAAAGCGATCACGATCAATCGGAAGCAGAAACGTCGGAAAAAGCCGAAGAACCTGGGCCTCCACCTCTGAAAAAGATCAAAACCGAAATCGATATGACTGTCTTCACTTGCAACACCGACATGCAAAAGGAGAACGACAAGATCGAACTAGATCGTTTGCAAAAGATGACCGAACTCAACGATTCCGTCAAAACCAACAGGCAATCGTTGAATTTCATCGACGAACTCAGCAACCGTCTCATGAGGGAAGAGGACAGATCACCGCCGCCCCGTTCGCCCGAAGAAGTCATGGTGAAAGAGGAACCGCTCGACGAGTCGGATGACGTGGAAGTCGTACCTGCGCCGGTAGTGAAGAAGACTGCCTTACCGACTTTGGCCTCGTCCGAACCTTCGTTCGGCAAAAAAAGACCACAGAAAGACGACACCCTGATCCGAGGGATGATTCAAAAGTTGCGCGGCATTCTGAAAGACGACGAGGGTAAAGAAGAGGAGGACGATGACGGTCCTCCGCCTCTGAGTCTGATGACGGGCGATCGGTTCGCGGACGAATCGGATCTGAAAAGCAAAGTGCTGGTGGGCGGTTTTCTCAATCTTTACCGAGACGGACGCGGTCTGAATTTCGCCTGTCGCGTGCCCTCCTGCCTGTTCGGCACGCGCGACACCCAAGTCTTCATCAAGCACTTGAGGGAAGACCACGAACGCGTCAATGCGACCACCAAGGTGACGATCTGTAAAATCTGCAATTTGGCAGTCAAAGATGGGACCGGTAACGATTTCCTGGTGACGTTCTTCAAGCACCTCATGAACAACCACAGCGATTACGATCGAAACGTCGTGGCGAACTCGACCATGTTGCGTGTGGTCAAAGAGGACGATCGCTTCGTTTATCTGTGCCGATTCGAGTTTTGCACTTTCGAGACGGCAGACAGGGAGGAGTTTTTAAAACACGCCGACACTCATCAGATGCACGTCAATCTTTACGTCTGTTCCATGTGCGATACGACCGTGAAACCGGCGGATGAGGCGCAGTCTTTAATGGTTGCCTATTTACTGCACCTCGAAGAGATTCACTTGGAAATCGCGTCGAGTTCGTTACGTTTGAGGACCAGGAGGTTGAGTGGCGACTTGTTGTCCGCCTCCAACGATTGCGAAGACAAACCGGAAGACGTCGTCTCCCAGGCGACCATCGAAGAAGTTGACGATAATCCCTTTCCTTTCAAAATCACGGGAGTCATGTCTCTGGCCGAAGAGAACTTGCCACCGCTGTCACCGATCGTCAGAAAGATCTTACCGATTCGATCGGCGGACCCATCACCCATCGACAAAACCATCGCTCCGAAGCTTTTACCGATTCGATCGGCCGACACTTTACCGGTCGACAACGTGTCCGCATTGATGAGCGTCCAACCGGACAAAGTGTCGAAAGCTGCACCGCAAAAAAAGTACGCGCAAATGGAGAGCGTCGTCTTGAAAGAGGGCAAACTGACGGCCAGGGAAAAGGCGATGGCCCGGAAAAGCTCTCAGGCATTCAGGAAGTTCATGGATACGCCCAAGGATCTGTACAAGTGTCCGAAATTCTTTTGCAAGTTTTCCACCGAATGGCGGTCGCTGTTTGAGAGTCACATCAAGGCGCACGCGGCCGTCAGCGACGAGATGGTGTGCTGCGTCTACTGCGACATCAAGACGCCTCTGAGTCAGGCCGGTCTGCACATAGACTTACGTCACTCGGATTGCCGGTACTCTTGCTCGCTGTGCATGTACCGTTCGATCTGCATGGAGTACGTGATGGTGCACATGAAGGTGCGTCACAGGGGCGCCGAGATGATCGTCTCGCTGCCCCCCAAGACGACCAAGACGGTCATGATGGCCAACACGAAGAAGTGGACGCCCAAAGACGTCTGTCTGCCGTACTTTTGCGGGCAGCCGTCTTGCGAGGAACGCTTTCTCTTCCTGAACGATTTCGAGTACCACCTGAACGACAAACACGGTGGCGTCTTGATATGCGGTCTGTCTCAGTGCGATTTCACCTGTCTGACGGTCGGCGATTTGACCGAACACTGGCGAGGACGTCACGCTCGCTTCCGTTTCAACTGCCTGCTATGCAGATCCGGATGCATGGAGGCCTACAGCATGCTGGAGCATTACTCGCTGACTCATCCGAACCAATTGCCGAACGTCGTCGATCGGTCCACCAACAGCAGGAAGTGTCATTCGGGATTCGGCTACTCGGATATGATCTTTGAAAAGTTGAAACGTTGCACCGACAAGGACATTCTGTCCAGCGTCAATCCGGACGTCTTCACCGTGGTCATGCCGACGGGGAATGTCGAAATCGTCGTCAAGACTCAATCCGAGCAGGTGAGTCGGTGACTCGGTCGTTTAAGGCAGGTTTAAAAGGTGACGTTTTTCCCCGATAGGTGGCGGCACCGTTTACGAAAAGTCCGATCGTGGCTGGTTCGCCGTTGCAGCCACGTCCCATGATGAGTAAAGTCGAGGCGAAACCGTCATCGTCGTCGTCGGTCGTCAAGGGGGATGATGATGATGACGGTAAAGACGACAGCGACACGATCGAGCTGTGCGACGAAATTCCGGACAACGAGAACAAGAATTACGGTCTGATCGGCTACCAGTTGTTCCGGTGCGCCTATTGCGACATATCATTTTCGAACTCGGCCGACTTCAAGAACCACTGCGTCAATTCGAAGCAGTGCCAGGAGGCGGACGGCATCGCGCGTCACTTCAAGTGCGTCCACTGCCAGAGGACGTTCAAGAATCCGCACGGCATCCTGGAGCACATCCAGTACCACGGCCAGTTGAGATTCGCGTGCTCTCTGTGCAACCGGAAGTATCCCTCTACGTTTCCGTTAAAGTGAGTACATTTTCATAGGTACGAAAGCGGTCAACTAGATTTTCCTGTTGAATGACAGGTTGCACATGCGAATGAAACACAGCGTTACCAGTACGGCCATCACTCCGGTCGTTGCCAACAGGACCAACGTTGATCACGATGAATTCGTACTTAGGCCTACGCCAGTTTCGTCTGACATAAGCGGTTTAAGTGATCGCGCTCTAGATGACGAAACGAATGAGGTTTTCGCCCCAGATCAGATCCACCTGCTGCCTAAAAGGCACATCTTCACCTCAGAAGTCAAGTGTTCGCTCTGTTCTTACGCTACGAAAGTGCGGACGAACATGCAGCGCCATCTGCAGTTCCACTCGGACGAGAAATCGGTGCCTGCCATAGCACCCGTCAATCCTGTCCCTTGTCTAGACAAGAACGAGAAAATGTTCGACAAGATGACCAACCTCGCCATAAGCTCGTTCGCGGGTTCGTCCTCAACCGGAAGGATGGGTGGCGCCAATCAGAAAGTGACGGAAACTAAAGGTGAGTTCTAGGCATTCGGTGATTAGGTCATTCAGTGGTTCGTCGGTTTAGGTGATAAAGAACGCGATCTTCCCGCTTACGTGCCTTCGCACAGAAGGTACGCGTGTTGCGTCCAAGGCTGCAACTATTTGTGTCCCGAAGAGGGTAATTTGCGACACCATCTGCTCGCCTTGCACGCCACTGACGAACTCCGTTGCCCGCATTGCAAGTGCGCCTTGAAATCCGACGTGGATGTCGCGTTGAAACATCTGAAATTCCACGAGTTGCACCTGTACAAGTGTCAGACTTGCGACTTTCACCACAATTTGCGGCACAAAGTCGAGAAGCACACGATAGACAAGCACCCGGATCGGTCGCAAACCGTAACGGTCGTCCGTTCCTTGGAGGCGGAAATGTTGAATGAAGACCCTTCACCTTCGACTTCTAGTCCCGTCAAAAAGACGTCGGCAGGTGGCGCCCCCAGTTCGAACGGCGGTAACGAGGCGATCCGTTTGAAGGTGTGGCACTGCGGCATGTGCAAGTACCGTTGCGGCGAAAAATCGGAGATCGTGTCGCACGTTCTGTTCAAACACGACGTCGCTAAAAGGTTCAAGTGTACGCTGTGCTCGTACAAGACGGACGAAAAGGACACGCTGAACGAGCACTTTAAGACGACGCATCCGGACACCGAGACCGATGTCATTTACGCCTATTACAAAAAAGACAACTCTGGAAAAAGTGGAGAGGGGAAGAGTTTCGATACTACGCCGCTATGGCAACGGGATCGACCTAGGGTGCGCCACATTCGGGGGATCCTGTTTGAAGACGCTTCAACTTCGACCCCTAAAGGAGGGGCGAATAAGTTGAAAGCTCAGGTGCGTACTTGGACTAACGCGGCGTCACCCCCTGTGGCTTCGACGTCCTTGAATTTGGATTCGTCGATCGAGGCGGTCGCCAAGGGTGAAGACGATTCGTCTAAAATGGACGACGCCATCTTCAACATGATCAACAAGGAAATCGTCGAATTCGACATTGCCAAAAAGTCACCCGTCAATTCTGACAACGATGACAACGAAGATGACGTTAGTGACGTTGCCAGGGTGGAAAGCCAAGACGACGTTGTGAAAGATGATGTGGGTGACGTCGATGACGACGACAAGGAGATGTCGTTTGACGATTTGCTGGAGGTGACGAAGATCGAGGAGACCAAACCGACCGAAAACACTCTGACGTCCGTCAAAATAACGCCATCTAAAGAAATGTTGACCAGGCAATCGTTGGAAACCAAGTACGGTAAACTGTGTTCTTCTGCCGGGAAGGCGTTCAAGTGTCCGAAATGCAGCAAGTTCCGGACGAGGAAGTTGAAGTACTTCCTCTATCACCTTTTGACGGAAATGGGCTGTGACAGGTGAGTACTTTTGATGCCGGTAATGCAGGGATCATTGACGGGTTGTGTGAATGTTCAGGTTCAGATGCGAGGTGTGTCGATTCCGTTGCGTCACCTATGACGCAATGGCCAAGCATTGCGTCGACAGGCACGGCACTTTGACTCCGTCGAAAATCAGCGATTTACCGCTGGATGAGTCGCTGATTTTGTGGATGCAGCTGTTGGTGCATTCGCAGTCGAGGGATCTGGTCGCCTACCTGGAGGGCAATTCCGTGCCGAAACCGATGGGCACCGATTACCAGACGAACGTCTACAAATCGCTCTGTCGCTACTGCAACCAATGGTAAGTGCCTTTTACAGGAGCGAGGACGTTTTTGGTCATGGCGGATTTGTTGAAGGTTCAAAAACACGTACGTGCTGAAGGAGCACGAGCTGCACCACTGGGCGACGGTGGCTTACGCGTGCGAGCGCTGCCAAAAGCAGTTCGACCTCTTGGACGAGTTCCTCCTCCATTGCAAGGAGTGCCATTCGAATTCCGGTTACGGTTTCAAACCGGTCGGTCCGAGCATAACCGACGGCCTGTCTAAACTGCAAACGCCCGTCCTTCCGGTCGGTACTAACCCTACCCCTTCCACCTCGACTTGCCCCAGTGATGATACGTCAAAGACGAGCGAACCTTTGTACTTGTGCTTCTACTGTCTCGAAGGTAAGAACACTATCGCCGAACTTCACGCCCATTGGAAGGAGCAGCACGAACGGGAAAAGGTCGACTTTATGTACAAGGAGGCGCCAGCGCCCCCAGCGCCTGCTAATGCCCAATTTTACTGCTGCACTTACTGTCACGAGAAGGGTAATTACGTGTCGCTCAAGCAGCACCATGCGGATAAGCATGCAGGGCTCAAGTACAGCGTGTACCAGTTGATCTGCATCGAATGCTCGGCCACTTTCATGCACCAGAAGGAGATCCGGTCGCATTTCGGCAAGTGTCACTCGGAGAAGCGGCTGACGTACGCGACGATCGAGAACAAGGCGGCTCAAGGTGACTATCCGTGCCCCAAGTGCCCGTTCAAGAGCGTGAGTACCGGGGGGATCCGGGCGCACTTGAGGAAGCACTTCCGGCCGATCGATTGCACCGGATGTGACGCCACTTTCGTGTTCGCCTCTGAAGCGAAACTGCATTATTCCCGGGAGCATTGGGGTAGTGTAAAGATAGACGAGAACAAGGACCGGTTGAAGGAGTACGAGGAGTTCGTGCAGAAGAGCATAGCGATGAGTAAGGTGGCGACGCCTTCGGCCAGGAAGTCGACGGGGGCGCCTCACAAGGTCAAGTCGCCGGCCGCTTCTTCGGTCGTTTCCGGTTTTGAGGAAGATGTTGCGATTTTCGTGCAAAACTGTGAAGATGGCGTAGCGGGGGAGGAAGATGTCGATTTGGATGACGACGATTCTGCTGCTGCCTTTGGTTCGGTGGCTGACGCCGCTTCTGCCGTCGACCCTCTGGGGGATGCCGGTGTTGTTGGCGAAGAGGACGGTAAAGATCCTTGACTAGATTGTCCTTTCAGTGACGACGACGATGCTGATGACGGTGGTTTCTCGCTTTTAGATGATATCGATAATCTGCTCGGCCGGTTGTTGCTGCTTGACGAAGAGGAGGAGTTGGGGATTTTGTCAAGCGGCGGCTTTTTCGATGACTTGTGATGATTAACATTAAGGCTTCTAGTTTAAGTTTTCGTTCATGATTAGATTGAAGGTTTTTCTTTCTTTTTATTTAAGAACAAAATATTTATGTATTTAGATGATATGATGGCGACTGATTAAGTTCCGATATTTTGTATAAGAATCTAAACATTTGTTACATACTTCAACACTGAAAAAAATCCCATATTAATAAATATCCATCAAGTATGATACTTGTTGATGATAAGTTAACCATCGAGTTTGAATTATCTTTTTCGCAATTCAGGGACTAAGGTGCCACCTTTTTTTCTCAAGGGAAGGAAAGTGGCTACGTCTCGAGCCACAGTATTCCCCACGGGATACATAATATACTATTTCTTCTCAATAAATGTCAATATTGCCCTATTTGGAATTAAATGAATAGGTAACAAATTTAACTTCAAAATCGCAGATATTTAGTATTTTCTTATTGTTTTACGTGTTTTTAATCAATATTGTACGTTTTTAAGGGAAATCTCAAGTAATTCTGGGGAATTTGGCGTATAAAGTAGGGGAAATTGATTTAGTTACATTGGCTGCACTGGTCTTCGCGCTCATTCGTTTCCCAGTTTCGTGAAGTGTCCTTATCGGTCGGTTTTCGAATCGAGTTTTCGCCTGTAAAAATCGCGTAATCAATCCGGAAAGTGCTGAAAATCGATTAAGCAAAGTGTCGGGACCGTTTTGAGCTATAAATTTCATGTCGGGCAGTCGTTTTCGAAAAGATATCTCGATTTTCATAGTCGGTCCGGCGAGCTGTGCCGGAACTTAAAAATGGCGTCGGCGCCGTACTTGAATCACCCTAGATCGTTAGCGGTTGGTAGTGAAAAGACACCAGATCTGACAGTTCTCGAATTTTTTGAATTTTTACTCTTTAAAAACTGAATCTTAGTGTTATAAGTGCCGAAAGTCCACATATTAGATGGATGAGATGCACAGAAAAGGTAAGATTTGAGAATTCTTCAAAAATTATTATTGACGGTCTATTGATAAAGAAGATTCCTGTTTTTGATGAAATTTATGACAGAACCTGTCAATTTTGACAGTCCTTATTTTGGGGTTATATTTACATAATTAAAGGGAAAAATCGCAATGAATTTAAGTGATCATGTGAAAAACTCACTGATATTAGGCGCAAATACCTTAACAGTGCCTGATACGACCTTCAAAAGTTTACTAGAGAACTGTTTTCTGGTGCTCGGAGGCGGTGAAGAACTACACAGTAATTGATGGAAATGATAGTCTCAAATAACACCTAAACTTATTGATATTGTAGATTTAGCCAATTTATACAATTCCAAAGCGGACATAATCAAGGAATTTTACGCCTCTTTATTGGCCCTAGCCGCGGATTTAGTGCGTTGTAATCAAGGGAAAGACCAAGCAACTCGATTATTAGTTGATTTGGGATATTCAAATTCCAGAGCGAATTTGTTTGGCGATTTTTACGAAAAATATCGACGAGATATCGAAATTTCTTTGGTCAATGTGGGCAATCATCCACCACATGTAACCGATGTACTTTGGAAACTCGATCATGTTGTAAAGGTATCAATATAATATCATCGAAATGTGGAGATTTTATAGATTTATTCGACCATTCTAGACTAGTAATTTGGATGAAGGAGGTGGTCCGCTATTCCGAATTTCATTACAAACTGAGAGAAATAATGGTGAGGATTCTAATGTGAATTTCACTTGTGATGTCCAACAACTCCAAGATTTAGTTTACAAGTTGAAAGACGCTACAAGACATTGCCAGAAAATCGCATCCGAACATTAAAATGTCGATTAATTATGGGAAGTCACCTCCAGTTTTCCTTTATTGCGTTTACGACGCAGATACCACGCGATAATTGCTGGAGAAATAAACCATAATTATTGGAAAACCCGTTTGATGATACGTTATTGTTATTCACCTGCAATTAATATGACCAGACCGAAGATTAGCAGAAATGTGATCAAGGAAAAGCTCGAAAACATGTTGAATTTGTTATCCTTATTGTTTCACTAGTGTCGGACACTCAAAATCGAACCGATATTGAGTCACGTTTACCAATATTTCGATGGTATGTGGGACTTGAACGAGTATACGGCGATGGTCTCGAGGTCGACCATTTGATAATGGGAAGAAAATGCGATAAAAACGCATTGTGTTTCCGCCAATTATCGCTATTCTATTAACTATAATAAACACTGTACAGGCTGACTCACTCACGGACCCACTCTTCTAGTAGCCACAGTAAAAATCGCAGAAAGATTTTCGGTTTAATTTTATTTTTCATGGTCTCAATAATAATATTAATAAAAATCCTTTACCAGCAAAAATAATACATGTTAATAATAACACTAACACATAAATATTGCTCATTTTTTTTTGTTGGTTAATATCGTCCTTTAGTAATCTTAAAATAAACAATCTAAGAAACAAAGACACAATATTAATAAGAATATTAATAAGACTAATAATAAATTATTAAATGGATATCACCTTAGTTCTTCTTCATTTCTCACTACGTTTCTCTCAAAGAGAAATGCGCTACGATAAAAGATATGGCTTAACAATTAATAACAATATCATCACCTACTGTAAAAGTTAGGTCATAGGTTAGCCACCATTATTATTTCAAAGAATTTCCAATTGTATAAGAACACTAAAAAATTATTCAACCTGGCACCTAAATAAATAATCATAATAAATCATTATCAATCATCATAAGTATAAAATTCAGTTAAAACGACTAAAATAACAATAATACACCAATCTACAGAAGTCATATCCGTCATTGACCGGTCAGAAACGGAAAACAACCCTAAAAATGTGGCGTAATAAACAACTACTAAACCTATATTAGTTCAGTGTAAAGTCGTTTCGACTTTGTAATGACGTTTGATCTGTCAATTTTAAATGACGGATCACAGAGTCGAAACAACGTGTAAGGCCCTCTTCGATATTCCCGATCAAGGCCACAAATGTCAAATTCATAATAATTGAGCATTTTCAATAATTTCGTCTAATCGTTCGCGAAAACCCGCCGTCATTCGGCGTTTTCGTTGAAAAAGATCTTGGTGACGACGACGTCCCCCGTGCTGAGCGTCTGCGTCCCGACGTTCCTGTGGTCCTCTTTGGGCGGCATCTCGGGCTCCCCCAGCGCCCCCTCGTACGCCCCGCTCGGCGACAGCGTCCTCTCGTTGGTCGCCAGCCCGTTGCTAGCCCCCCCACCACCCCCACACCTGTCACATTTGACAGCCGCTGTCAAAATCGACTCGAGTCGATCGATGCGACCGTCGCTCAGAATCGCGTCCACCATTTGCATCGACTCGGTCAGACTGGTAGGCTCTGAATTGCGAGGAGACGTCAAGTCGCTGTCAAGACTCGGATAGTCGACGTCATTTTCGTCCGAACTGTCATTTCCGTCGCGCTGCTCTTGGCCCAGACTTTCGAGTTTTTCCAGTTTCTTGGCCACCTTGGCGCTGCTCTTCAGTTTCTCCTTCTCCTCGTCCGTCAGTTCGATGTAACGAAGGAGGCGCACCTCGCGGTTGCTAAGGACGACGCTCTTTGTCGCCTGTGACAGCTTCTGACGTAACTCGGTCACCTCGGTTTCGGTCTTGCGTTGACGCTTCTTCGATTTGACAGCGTCCGGGTCGATTTGCATCAGAATCTGCAAATTTATTTCGAATTTTTAGCCCCCTAAACTTTCCCGGATGGTACGCCACTGGGTATGATTTTGACACTCACCAGTGGCGTACCGTAATTTCGATACAGTGGCGTACCACAATTTCGAATCAGTGGCGTATGAAATAAATAAAAATTACCTGTTCATCGCACAGTTCCATCATGAGTTCGCGGTTGGCCTCCTTGATTGCCTTGCACATAGGCGGGTAGATTTTCTCGTTTATGAGACTCAGGACGTCTGCGGAGGCGTAGAGGATCATCTCTTTGGTCAACGGCCTTCTAGACCAGTACCTCTGGTCCCTTCGGTAGATGTTCTTCAGTTGGTCCTTTACCGGATTGACGGGGGCGCCGTAACATTCGCACAGGGCGTTAAGGGCGACACTTTTCGCCTTGTAAACCGGCCTACCGGTCTCTTGAAACGTCAAAACGGCGTGGGCCGCCTGCGTGTCAAAAACGCACCTCAGAGTTATGCCGTATTGGTTGAAGAGATTGACGGAATCGTTACGGCAATCGTGGACGATCTGTAAACGAAATCCATATGTCAGTTTTTCTCGGTTCTATGTGTTGTTTGACGTTGTTACCTTGACGACGTCCGGAGATTCCAGTAATCGCTTCAAACTCGACTCGACCATACCCGGATAGGTGATCAAATCAAAGAGGTACGAAAATCCAGATAAGGTCGCGATCTGTAAAAGAGTCAGCTGACCCTTCACACCCAAATTGATTCCTTCGCAATCGAAACCGACGACCACTTTATCGTCGCTGAAGGGCCAAGAACTTGAAGTCGTCGAGTCTTTCGGTATTTTACTCATTATCTCGTCGACGACCATCTGGCACTCCTTGAGACTGCAAATGACGCGCGTGTTCTGGAACAACTTCACCTGCAAACCGTACCACAAATTAGACAGATGACTTATGTGGAACCAAGATGGCGGCGCGTACCTTCCAGGATTCGCTGTTGGCGTGGTTCAGGACGTGTCTCTCTTTCCCCGTGTTCTCCTGCAAAGTTTTGAGCACCAGACTGTTGATCCTCTGTTTCAGACTCTGATTATTGCTGTTGATCGGCTTTTTTTCGCCGTTTTGGTCACCCAATTTAAACGCGACTTGATTATCGTTGTTGTTGTTATTGGTAACGGGGGGCGTTTGGGGTGGTTCGGGGCTCAAACTCTTGGCTTGGGCCTCGCTGATTTTCTTCTGGTCCAATTTCGGCTGTTTCAGGCGATCGCTGATGGTCCTCGGACTGGGCGGTGACGGTTTCTCCTCTTCCTGCCTCGTCTTTGCCAAGTTTTTAGCATTTTTGCTTTCAATCTCCATAGTGTCATTGCTAACAACCGGTTCTTTCGCGGTTACAAAAGTACTCACTGATGGCAGTGTGGTCGTATGCTTTTGGCTGATTTTCGGCGCTTGCAGTAACGTCACCAAGTTGGTCTGAATGTGGAAGCTGTCAGAAAATAGTCGCAAAAACGACGTCAAGTGACCGGGGGTGTTGAACAGATTCGACCACATGGCTTCCGGTAAATTGCAGCTGACTATCTGGAAGAGCTGCTCGACCAAAATCGGCCCTTTCAACTCTATGCATTGGGCCAGAAAATCGAGGAGAGTCTGCGTGGTTTCCGGATCGATTTTGACATCCGGTTGAAAGTGCAACTCTTGAGGAGCGAGCGATTTCACCCGGGTGTAATCTGTCAAAATGACGGTCTCCTTTTCGTCGTCAAGGAGGAAAGCCTGGGGATGTTTCAGGAGGAATTCGCGAAATTCGTGGAAGTGTTGCCCGGAAACGTGACGCACTTCCGGACTGGCCTGCGATCTGTGACCTAGGAGACTTCGGATGGGCACTTCAGTTCCCTCTCCGTATTGTGATAGTTTTTCCGAAAAATATTCGACGGCTTGGGTTGTGTAGTCTTTGCCTCCTGAAATGGGAAGTGGTTTTGTGAGTCGCCATCTTGAAATTAGGGTTTTTGACAGCCCCCTGTCAAAGTGACAGGTGTCAGGCGTCGCCTTCTCGATTTGTTTACCTGCTTCGTCCTTGCTGCCGCTGGTCGGGAACATGTTGATGGTGACGTATTCGCCGTCGATGGCGAACAGGGACGGATACTGGGCGAGGAATTTCTTGAGGCCGCTCTGCGAGCCGCCCGCTATCTGGCGCATCTCCTTGGTGAAGCCCTTGGAGCCGAACTGGCAGCTGAGGTCGTGAAGGGTGCGCGGCTCGCCCTTGTCGAGGAGCCGCTCGAAGAAGAACAGCAGCGTCATGTTCCTGGCCAACTCGTACTGCATGGCCTCCATTTTTCAGCGATTTCGTGTCAATTTATTCCATTTCCTCGTTCGTGCTTACGTGTGTGTGTGTGTTACGTTCCTAAAATACTAAAGTCGCGGTTGATCTTGAAAAGGTTGTTGCACTTTTTTCCACTTGTTATTATTCACCAGTTTCTGTTTTTTGTTATTTGTTTTCGACCCGTTGTTGGTGGTTTTCTTGGTTTCGGTTAATTTTGTTTCTTTTTGAGTGATGATTGTCGGGGAAAAAAATTGAAATGTGGCCGAAAATTAAAGGAAAATGTTTGATTTCTTGTGATTTTAGAACGTCAAGTTGGCTGGCGCCATCTTGAATTCTGTACGTCACGTTGTTCGTTCATTGCTCGTGTCAACAATTTCCCCTTTTACCTTTTATTTTCGTCGCCGCTGGCGACAGGAAAACAGCGGTAAAGTTTAAATTCTGACAGGGTGATGAAAGGCTAGAGATAACGTCAAATTTATTTAAAATTATGACGGACGTTGCCAGTTACCATTATCACATTTAGCCTACTTGAGATTCTGATAGGGTCATTTAAGTTATGGTAATTTCTGAATTATTTTTATTAGATTGGTATGGTAATTTTAAGGGTTTCAAGATATAAAAGTTGAAATTTTGTTGTTGGAATAATAGTAATTTCGCAATGTCTTGTACCGGGAAAATAGTATTATTTTTTAGTGTTATTTTGAGCTTATCTCGAGCTTTTCCAACTGAGAACATTTCGGAAACTCCTATTGAAACCCACGAAATTCCTCAGGATAAACTAGAACCTGAAGTTAAAATAATGCATGATGAAAGTGAGTAAAATCCTTGGTCTGGTAAAATTTTTCAATATTTTAAACCTCCAGAAACTGAAAATCCAGTAAAGTTGTGGTTTGACGAATTGGCCAAAAACATGACAACTAATAGCGAATCGGCCATCAAAGATTTGCAACAGTGGTTTTCCGGATTATCCGGTAATTCCCAATCGAATAATCCGTTTTCATCGGTTCTGGGTGGCGCCAATAATTCCCCGATGATGATTTTGGGAAGTTACCAAGCGTTGAAAGTACCAATGCCCGGTATGAACGACATTATCAAAGGAATGACGAATTTAGCGGGGGCCGCCAATAACGCCAATCAATTATTCTCAAATTTACCAAAATTACCAGGACAACAATAGAATAATCATCCACAACAATGACTTCATTACTATTTATTATCATTTAATTAAGTATTATTTTGTGATCACATTTAAACTAATAATCTACTGACTTAGGTATTTTTGTATGTCAATATTAGACTGGCAAAGTTATCCTATTAAAATTGAGCCTATTTCCCTGAAATGAAAGAAATTGGACATGACCTAACACTACTTATAGGTTTGTTTAAAGAAATGTACATTCATTATTATCAACAATTATTCCTCAACTATACAATAATTAAATAACGAAAACAATATTAATAATTTAATATTAGTATAAAATGTCAAAAATGCCCTTATTATTTGAGATGTGTTCAGATGTAAATATCGTCAAAAATTCAGTCTGACCGTTTTACTGTTAATTATTATTGAGTGCCGTAATATCGCTTCAAAAACTTTCCGATTATTATCTGTCAAAAATGACCAAAAGCGTCAAAAGGACCAAATGTCAACCGAGATGAAATTAATCCTTGTTACAAATCCGTGACGCCATCTCCGCCAACGGTTCCAATTCTTTGTGGCTGACTAAATCGAATTCCGTCACGAAATAATAGAAATGTTTGTAGCAAGTGTTCACGTGAGCCTCCTGCAAAAACGAATCGGACCATAAATTGTCAAATTGTTGTTATTGTGGGTAGTTACCGCCGCTATGGAAACGACGTTCGGAAAATGGTGGATGTAAACGTGGACGAAAACCCTGTGCAGGCGCGCCAAAATCTTGGCGCAGTGCTTCTCAAAGTTCCTCGGGAAGGGCAGATCGGAGGTGCACGGGAAGAGCGCCTGATTGTTGATCTGGCTCTCGATCCAGTCCATCAGGTTGCCGATGTACTCTTTGGCGGGCAGCGGCGTCGGCTTCTTGTACTTGTCCCCGTCCGCCCACAGGTACTCGAACCGGGCGCCACCCGACATGGTCGGGCACGTCTGCTCGGTACAGTAATCGCTGATGGTACCGTAGATCAGGTTGATGCGGTTGAAGAAATCCACGACTAAATGGACAAACAGAAAAGGCCTCATCAGGTTTTTGGACGGGGGTCGGTAATGAAGAGCTCTGCGGTTACCGTGGACGGCGATCCAGTCGTTCAGGTCTTCACCGGGGGGCAGTTTGACGGCCGAGCGGAGGTTTATCCCCGAATTGAGGCTGGCGCACGCCTGCTTGTGCAGGCTGTAGCGTATCGTCCCGTGGGCGAATTTCTTTTTCGGCTTGAAGGTCTGGAAAATTATCGAAATTTTTGGCGCCAGAGCGGTTTTTATTGATTTTGCGGAAATCGTACCTTTCCTTTTTGGAAGAAATCGAAGAAACTATTTAAAGCCATGGCGTAATCGAAATGTAAACAATCCTGCGATTTAGCCGCTTCACTTCCTGCCACTGTCACTCCTCACTCCTTCTGTCAAGCCAGCTGTCACTCCTCCTCTCATCATGTTGATGGAGCGCCATCTATTGGTAATGATTATTAATATGTTTTAAGAGGGCAGTCTGTATGTAGACCGTAAGGGTATAACAACTACATCATAGAGAGGCATTAGAAATGAATTTGACTAATGTAGTGGTTAACATTGCTGGAAATGTAGACGAGGATGAAGAATTCTAAAAACTTAGATATACTTCTATGGGCAGCAGTGGCTGGCGCCATCTATGAACTAAGTGAGTTGTCAACAGTGTCATTGGTCTGTCACTTCTGACAGGTCCAGTAATTTGTTTATGTTGCTCGAGAGGAATTTTCGCAATTTTTCGAAAATGCAAACCACCGACGACGGCGAATACATTCCCAGTGAGTATTTCCATCAATTCCACGGCATTTTCGCTAACATTTCGACACGATCGTCGGCGTTTGCAGGCAAAGAGCTGAAAACCAATTTCAGAATACCGAAAAAAGTGGACAACAACAACGAATCGAACGATTCCACCCTCTTTGAACCCAGAGAAGTGCTCGGTTCTTCTTATTACAACTTCCGTGAGGTCCTGGGGCAACCGCCCCCACCTCCACCTCCGCCCCTCTTGGAGTCGAATGGTGGTGGAACAACCGAAAGCTCTGCCGTGGCAACACCGGCGACTTTGCCCCCCTTCATCCCCAACAAACTCGTCCTGGAAATACTGGAAAACTGCGAGAAGCCGAAAAACTACACGAACCACGTTTGTAGGTCTCGAGGGATTACCGAAAGGGTCGTCTTGATTACGAGCGATCTCGATTTCAGTGAAAGAGACGATCCCGGATTGCTTCGACCCGTCCCTGCCTCGGGAACTGGTCGCTCAGTTTCAACCTCTGTACTGCAAACTGTGCTCGACTCAACTCAGTAGCAACTCGGTGGCCAAGCTGCACTACAAATCGAAAAACCACGAGAAGAAGATCCGGAAATACCTGATCGAGTACTCGGCTAGCAGCGGGGAGCCTCTGCACAAACGGGCCAGACTGACGGCCAACGAGCGCAAAGCCGAGGAGCATCCGAATCCTTTGTACTTTCACTGCGACGTCTGCGATTTGCCCCTGACCGGGAAGCTGCACGCCGAGTCTCATTACAACGGGAAGAACCACAGAAAGTGACGGTTTCAGGCGTTTTTTTGAGGTTATGTTCGTTAACTTTGACGTTTCTAGGGCGATTTTGGGACTGAAAAAGCCGGCCGGGAAGGGGATGCGCAACCCGGATGGTAAATGGGTGAGGGACGTCAAGTCGACGGGCCTTCCCGAGGGGGAGGACGGTTTCGGGAAGGATTTTCACACGATGGTCGGGCCTCAACCGTTGCAGATGGCGTCTCAGTTCGTTTGTGACGTTTGTAATGTCACTACGACGTGCCGGGAGCAATTGGAGAGTCACTATAACGGGCAGAAGCACCAGAAGAAGTTGAAGAGGTTGAATCTGGCGCCCGAGTTGTCGGGTTCGACTCCGGGTGGGACCAGTTCCGAGTCGCCCACTTCACCTCTGGATAATCTTATGGGTTTGCCGAAATATTACGGGGATTCGTCGATTTATCGCACGCCTTCTGGGCAATATTACTGTCCGATTTGTAACACGACTCAGAATTCAGAGGTTCAGTTTAAGCAGCATGTGCAGAGTAAGAGCCATTTGAAGAAGTCTGTTTCGAAGAAATAATAAATGTATTGTCTGTATCAAGTTTTTTTTATACAATATTTACAGTATGGCGTAAGTACAAAATGTTATAAATTAATACGGATATGCTTAAAATTAGTTTGGATTTTTTTATTTGAAGAATTTTTCATTTTGCTATTCCTTTGATGGAGTTTTGAGGGATTGAACGTGGAGTTAGCGTTTGTTTTTTATGAAATGTTCCTAATATTTTATGTAAAAAGTTTTGTTTACTCAATTTTCTCCTATCAAATAAAATTTTGGTGCATTCAGCATTTTTTAAATTAAGAGGGATGAGGTAGTCGAATTATTCCTAAATATTTCGTAAGATTACAATCTAAAATAAAGTATCCCTAAATACCGAGTGTTCAAAATTTAAAGCAATCGTCGCATAGCAGGCCATGATCACATGACAGCTGTCTCACCAATGTGATGGCTCCATTTGAAAAGGGAGGAATCTCATTGGTCCAGTATCGTGATCACGGCCCTCTCCGATCGGTCGTACTTTTTCGAACACTATGTACAAAATCGTAATAAAATAAAAATAAACTCTCCGACTCGACTAAAACTACATATCTTTCAATGACTTAATCGCTAATTAGAAAAAAAGTGGAAATAATTTAAGTTGTCCGTGTGACGTATTCGCGAACGCAGTCTTCTAGTTTTTTTTTTTTCGTTGTCGGTTCATCAATTAAAAATGGCAAATCTCCGATTCCGATAGGGGGCGCCGTTTTACCTGTTCCTGCTCGGCAGACTGAGATTGAGACTGCGCACCTCCTCGGGCGTGAGCACCCGCTGATTGACGAAACTCGCCCTCGGATCGAAGGCGGCGTGGTGCTGCCTCTGGTGCCGTATGTGGCGTGCAGATGGCGCCAGCAGGTCGGGCAGCGTTGCCAGACGTTCCAGTTTCTCCCGGTCGGCGGCCAGTTGCCGGTGCTCGTGCAGTTTGCGCAAATTGCACGCGTTCACCCGCAAACTCGACGCGTTTCCGCCGCCCGATTGGCTGTAATTTTCGGGAAACTCGAGCGTGCACACGTCTATCGAAGGCGGCATCGGTGCCGGGTGACGATGTAGGCGCGACGTCGAATTTCCCCCAAGGAGGCCAGCAAGTCGGCCAAGTCCGTCGGCGCTTCGGGCAGCGTCGATGACGATGGTCGGGATCGGCCGGGGGGTCGCTGCAAACGTCAAAAACGACCAATCAGCTAACAGCAATGGCGCCCGGTGACGTTTCTAGAGGCTGACAGCTTCCGGTCCACTGTCAAATCGACCAGTGGCGGCGGTAACCAATGCTCATCACTGATTCACTTGCATTCTATGGTTTCATGATGTTGTACAGGCCTAAATTGCCTCAAAACTAGTTTGAATTATGACAAGTTTTTCACTATTTCCGTGTTCTAAAACTACCTAAGATCTAATGGATGTTTTTTTTTTTTTATAGCTGACGCTCCTGGGCCATTTGACAGCCGACCGGAAACTCTCGAACGTCAAGATACCGGAAACTGCAAGTGAGTACCCAAAAATGGCGGTGCGCATGCGTTGTTTACTCGTTTTAGTGAGGTTAGATCGGTCCGGCACAACGAAAAAACGGCAAAATCGTTAGTGGGGTTAAAGTCAAACTCACACGATCCGACCATGCAATCGATGCCTTTGAAGTAGCGGTCCGCCTTGAGGACGTTGCCGTCTTGGTCCTCGACGATGACGGCCAGACCCAAATTTCGCCCTCTGGACCATGCCCTCGTTGCCGGTTTCACGCTCAGTTCGACCCATTCGGCGTTTTCCGTTATCACTCGGCTGTCGGAAAGACGTCTCTTGACTAAAAATATTCCAAGACACAACTTCACCATATATCAAATGTACGTCAGCCAGGGCCAATCTTTCAATCGTCCAGTTAACTTGGGATGAGTTCGATCAGAGGTTGAAAGATTGGCGCTTTTGGTTGACCGATGAAATTACACACCTCGTTTCTTCTTCAAAGTCTTGGTGTACCAATAAACGGACACCCTCAACAGTCGATCCTCGGATTCGCCAGCAGTCCCGTTATTATCGCAATCGGGATTTGCCACTTTAGTAGAATTGGCGTTTTCATTGTCGAAAGGCAGCCGATACAGGCGGAGGAAAGCAGTGGCGATGTTCATCCGATCGCTCGGATTGTAGTCGAATTGAAAGTACAAATTCATGGCGTTCTCGTCCTTCCACGCGTCCTGATCGGCGTTTTGCGGCACCTCGCATGAAGGATAATGACTGCGGATCTTTTCGGTGATTTGGTCTTCGTTGTCGTTGTCGTTCATGAAGTTTATGTTGCCGTGGGAGCCGTTCAGCAATGTCGGGATGATGGCCGAAATGTTGATCGATTCCAATCCGCCGCCACTGGATGTCGAGTTTTCGGGCCCTTTCGTCAAGGAGGTCGTATTGGTTCGGCCTATTTGGCGCAGGATCTTTTCTTTGAGGGTTTGGATCCAGTGGTCTTTGGTCCTGGAAGAGGCCATTTTGGTTTATGAGGGGTTTCTTGGGGTTCGGTTTGCATGCATTCATGTGGAAATCAAAGAAAATCAAACGTGTCCAAGCGAAATGGTTAGGCAAAAAGGACTAAAACTGGAAATACTGTTAATTTGCCTGCTTTTGCATTCTCGAGTTCACTGCCTACTCTTATTAGATAGATTTATAATTATTGTCTGGGAATTTGCGTTTTTCCTCGAAAAGGAAGAAAAAAGGTTAATGAGATCTCCGTCTAGCGTTCAAGTCTATAAGTGAGAGGAAGTGTTTTATACATATGTAGGTAGCGATTTATAAATTACCGCGACCACTAGACCAGTTTTGCCTTAAACGGATTCCGTACTTTCCAATTTTAATGTCTAGGTCTAGTGCAACCGTGCGCATTTTCAAAACAGACCACAAAACCAGACTCAAAAACGTCATCCGCATATCGAATCGAGAGGGTGCTTCCGCATATCTCTGTCGGACGGCTCTAGACGAACGAACCCGAATGACGTCTTTCCCATTTTCCTCTCCCTCTATCTCTGTCCGTCTGTCGATGATCTTCGATCCGACTCGATCTAATCGTTTATTAGTAATAAATTACGGTGCACACTTACGGTTTTTTAATATAAACGTCTAGACTACTGCTCGCCTGGTGTATTGACCTTTACTACTCACTTTACTAGTATGTAGTGGAGGTGCGTCGGGAATAATACGCGACGTACGTACCGCGTGGATTTGTCGCGTAGGGGAAGGCGGGGCTCATTCGGACGTGGGGCACTTTCGGACAATTCAAAATTACCGCTTCAAAGCACATATATTTATATGCGGCGGAAGCATGACGTTCTATGTAATGCGCATAGTCTACAGTAGCATGCCCGTCTTCGTATGTGCACAAGTTTTCGTTCTGTGAACGTCGGAACAATTTGGAGCTTTACAGTAAGTTTTTTGATTTTTTTTCATAAGAATATACATTTCTTAATATGAATAATCATAACTAGTAGTCGACATTGACAAAAAGTGCATTAAGAGACGAGTAATTTGCACATTAATAACTTCAGAGAACTTGACCTCAAAGTTGTGTTAAAAATTCTTATTTACAAACTTGGATAGTGGGGCACTTCCGGACAGAACTATGAGGGGCACATTCGGACGTGGCCGATTCTGCCCCATATGTGTCCAATTCTGCCCCACATGCGTCCAATTTTGCCCCATCATACTTAATTCATTTTGTGCGATCAACAAATTTTAAATCTTTTCAGACATGGTTCGGAAGTATATCCGGAAAACCAATAGAGCCACAATCGATGAACAACAAATAAAGGATGCAGTCAAGAGAGTCATCAGGGACAAATTACCTTTCCGATACGTGGCTCAGGAGTGTGGCATAAAGAAGTCTACGTTACATGACAGATTAAAGAAGGAATTGGCTAAAACATCATCGCATGATGACTCGGGACATGAGGAAGACTCGGATGAAGCAGACGAAAGATTTTCCAAATATGGTTGCAGACAAGTGTTCAATAATAAACAAGAGAACCAACTAGTCGAATATTTGAAAACGTCTTCTAATATCCAATATGGCCTTACTTTTCGATCTTGCCGACAACTGGCATACCAATATGCCTCTCACCTCAAATTAAAGTATCCTCCATCATGGGATGCCAACCAAATGTCCGGAAAGGACTGGATGCGAACATTCATGACAAGACATCCAAATTTAGCACATCGTAAACCAGAAAACACAAGTTTAGCCAGGGCCACTGCTTTCAATAGGACCAATGTTGAAGAATTTTTCAAGAATTATCTGGAGGTTCAGGAAAAATACCACTTTTCGCCAGACAGAATATTAAATACGGACGAGAGTGGTATTACCACAGTATTGCCAGCTCCAAAAGTCATTGCGCCCTACGGGAAAAAACAAGTTGGTCAAATCGTGTCCCAGGAGAGAGGTACCACTGTCACCTTCTGTGCTACTGTTAGTGCCTCTGGAGTTTCAATTCCGCCACTCTATATTTTTCCTCGTGTAAGAATGAAAGATTCATACCTTTTTGGTAGTGTAACAGGCAGTGTAGCCTATGGTTCTAAAAACGGCTGGATAACTGCTGAGATTTTTATTCATCTTTTAAAACACATACAAAAGTTCAGTTTCTGTTCTAAGGACAATCCTATACTATTAATCTTGGATAATCACGATACGCATATCACATTAGCAGCAATCAACTACTGCAGGGACCACGGAATTGTACTTCTTACATTTCCACCCCATTGTACACACCGAATGCAGCCCTTAGACATTGGTGTTTTTGGACCCTTCAAGGGAAGACTTAAAACAACTTTTAATGAACATATGGCCACAAATCCTGGGAAGCTTATTAAAATCGACGACATCCCTCGATTATCTGCTACTCCTTACTTGCTGTCATTCACACCAACTAATATTATAAACGCGTTCAAGAAAGCTGGAATCTGGCCAATCAATAGTCAAGCTTTCGACGAAGAAGATTTTGCACCTTCATACGTGACAGACAGGCCAGAGCCACAGCCTTCCACTTCTATAAGTATTCAGCAAACTTGCGAAGCCGGACCATCCAACAATAGGACTCCTAAAATTGGAAATATTTGGACTGTGACATTAGATGCAAAGAAAGATATCGCTTTCTATATTCTCAATATCATCATTGATGCGGTTTTCGAGCATGCTGCCAAAAAAGTTCCTGCGAAAAAGTTGAGTCCTTTCGAACTCAGACCCTTGCCAAAAGCCGGACCAAGGAAAAATGAAGGAATCTCTAATGAGAATTCTAGAAGAGGGAAGTCGCGAGTTTTCACGAGTTCGCCAGAAAAATGCAGAGTGGAGGAAAAAGAGAAAAAGAAAATCGAAAAGATGAAACCTAAACTTAATGTCAAACGTAAAGCACTATTCAAAGTTCCTTCCAAAGATACTGATAAAAGTATTCCTAAAAAAGTGAGAAAATTAAATAGGAAGTCTAAGAAGAATTCAATCGACTCATCTTCATCCGATTCAGACATAGAAATGCCCATAAAACGGATATTTAATAAAAGTGATTCTGATATAGATGGAGGGATAGACAGTGATGAGTCATCACACGGCGAATTATCAGAATTGTTGGACGATGAGAAACTTGAGGTCGGTGATTACGTTCTGGTGAAATTTGCTTCTAAAAGAACTATCCTTTACTATGTTGGTCGCATAACTGGAGTAGAAGACATCTTGGAGTTTATGATAATCTTCTACCGCAACAAAGGAAATTATAAGTTCAGCCTTCCAACAGTTGAAGATTCTTCAATTGTGTTGAGAGAAGACATATTCTCAAAATTACCGAAGCCCCAGGAAGTCAGGGGGACCTCCAGGGTTCAGGCCTCGTTAAAATTCAATGTAAACTTTAGTGACATGAAAATTTCATAATTAATCGATTTGTAATGATGTTTTCGATTTTCAATAAACCATTTTTTCCTTATAACAGTTGTAATCTTTATAAGTCGAATGTACCCCACCCCACCAATGGGGCAGATTCGGACTTCGGAAGAATTTTAAAATGTGATAATAACTCGGATAATGATTGTCTCATTGGAATCGACCAATCATACGATGAATGGAATCTTATCAATACGCATATAAAGCGGAGTTTTCTTGCAAGTTATTGAAAACGACAAGAAAAAAATCGAAATTACAAAACATGTCCGAATGAGCCCCGCCTTCCCCTATCCCATGGGTACGAAAAAGTGGAGGATCGGATTTTATTTACTTCCGCGAAATCCGAAACCATGGAACCGAGCGGATCATTTTGACCATTTTGACACTTTTTCGAAATGGAGCAGTTTTTCCGAAAAGTTCCAAGGACTTTTTGGAGATCCGGCGATCGTCTGGCCGCAGTCTGGCGGGTACCGAGAGAGAGTTTAGTGTCTCTATTTTTATCGCATTCCTAGACCACCAACCAGACGGTAATCTAAACCCGCCATTACGTAATCGCTGCTGCTGCTGCTGCTGAACTCCTATGATCTGATGATCTGTCGTCTAGTCTAGGCGCGAGTCTACCCATCATCATCATCATCATCATCAAAACAATTGGAGACGTAATTGCCATGGTGATGACTGTATATGACAGAGGAGTTCGTTGTTATGTCAACCGGAAGGTTTTGCACTTTTTGGGTCGTCGAATTTATTTCGGTTGGTTTGGGGCGGCGCCAAGGCACGAGGCTTTTGGCATTTTCGTTTTGTTTTGCTTTCGCCTTTTTGGTTATTTTTGTACCGGTACGTCCGTCACCTTTTTACCTTTCGCGGGTGTTTTGTCGAGTCTTACCGACCCCCCGGCGGGCGTTCTCTCTCTCTTGTAATAAATTTCGTATTCTATACCAGTCACGGATTTTATTACTCTCTCGTAAATAACGAATAATTACGAATTCCGAAATTTTTCAGTGATTAGTAATTGAGGGATTTTTCGCCGTTAGATTTTCTAACGCTCTCAGGTGAATGACTAATAAAGTCGGACTTTGGTTAGTACCGATGGAAACGAACGAAAAAACATGCGATTTTTTGGCACACAAAATGGGTTTTTACCTTTCGTCGAGTTCCTTCTCTCGTTGGCTTGAAATTTGAAACGAGAGAAAAGTGTGAGTCTTGGAATTCTACGTTTTAGACATTGAACGGATATTACTGACAACTATTTTATGAAATATGTTGTAACATTGAAACATCTCCAATCATTGTAAAATTCGATGCTTTGCAAAAACATATTATCAAAGATAATGTTTTGGAAATTATGAACTTGAAATATTAAGGAAATATTGAAGGAAATAGTTAACAGTTTGTAGTTTTTCATATTCATGCAACATTCCAATGTTTCCAACAAATGTTTGCCAGTAAATCCATTGAGCATAAGATCTAATGGAGTTGATTTTCCGGGAACATTGCGAAATTTATCTCGAGTTTGAAAGAAGAACACGAATTCTTTGTATCAAAGAGGTACTTTTGGACCCTGACCACAACACTACAAAAATATTTCGAATTCCTGAGATTAAATTCCCCGTTGCAACGACCGGCAATTATAAAATTTATGAATGAATCACATAGTATACATATTTTTCTCACCTGTTCCTCATTGTCCGGAAGTAATCCAATTCCGATTGGGTATAATTACCGGTGTTGTTCCTTATCATCTCCAGAGGTCCATTGAGATTGACGTTGTTGTTGTTGTCGTTATCGTCGACGGCCTGATCTCCTTGCATAGTATCGTAAATTCCGCCACCTTCATCGGCGGTTTCCAGAGAAGACGATTCTGTACTTTTCCCCAAGAATTTATCGTAGTAATCGTCCAGGAACTGTTCCAGGGACTTTTCCAGGCGAGGTTGGTACCGCTGATGGATCGGCGCACTGATCGCCGTCGTCGCCACAACGGCAATGATCGCAAAAGACGCACTCAACATTTTTTCGGCAGGAAAAAAAAAACGGTCATCCGGTCTGCAATTTCGAAAAATCGCGTTTTACTGGTACTTGGGTGCGTGCAGAACCGATGAGATGCTCGTCGAGCTGTAGTACAATTTAAACTAAGGTGTCTTTATTATTAGACTGTCGGACTACTATAAGTCGAGTTGAACATATCATAGGCACTGCGTTTTTCTCTTTCTTGCATATCGCGCCTTTATATCTATGGATTTCTGGTCGATTACGTTTCTCGCGCGCTTCGATAATTATATATTTTCGTTGCGAGCGCGACTCCAGACTAGACGGTTTGTCTAGAGAGTGAAAATCAGCAAAACGTTTATAGAAAAAAATTATTACCAGCGATATACTGAAACTCTACACTCTCTCCGCGTTTCCCGATGCACGGATTTTTGCACCGGAACGGGAAATTTGATTTGATTCTTTTGCCCCGATGAACTCGACTTACCTTTCTATTTCAGGAAAAGACGAATTCCTACACTGTGCACTTTTTATCTCTTCCACACTTTGATTTTTCGCTTTCGCGTTCAAGTACGCACCTATATGAGACGGGCCACAGATCAAATGTGCTCGAATCGGGATCGCGATTTCGTTTATATATCTGATCGAGGCACAGGTATAATTCGTGCATTACCATATATTCTAATAAGAGCACACAGAATCATAATCCAAATAAAGCCAAAACGAAATCGTCAGTTTCAAAGAAACATCCATGATTCATTTCGTCTCGATTTTCCGAATTCCAGACTTTCGATTATTTCGAAAAACGACAGACACGGCGTCTACTGCGTATACGTTCATTAGTACCGATCGAAATTTGAATAAATTCGAAAAGCGACCGAAAGAGGTCCCGCATTAAAACACACATCAGAGACGTCTAGACGTATTTCGATAAATATGTAAAAAGCCGCGGTGTGTACGTCTTTTCTCGTTGCCTCATATAAGGTACGCTCACCGTTTTTACGTATCGGTAATTCCGTCGCGGAACGGAGCAATTCCGAAGACGCTCCTCAATTAGACGAATCGAAATCAGCGCGAGCCAAGGTTTTTGACCTATCCGCGCTAAAACAACAAAAATAAACAATTCGTTTATGCAAAACGTATTCGCAATGTCTGCGAGATCGGCGCTGAGATGACGTCAAAAGAGGACGCATCTACTCGGGCCATGGACGTATCTATAGTGACAGAGTGTAACCAAGGCTCGTAATAAATAAATAACTAATCGATCATGGCGTCCCTTCCGCCCATTCCGGACGAAGAATTCGACAATTTCATGTTCAAAGTGAACGAGGTGTGCGATATCGTCCAAAAATTGTCCAGCGACGACCAAAATCTACAAGAAATCGGCAATCTCCAAGCGAAACGTTACTTGGGAGAAGACCGCGATCAAAAAATTGAGACAGAAGACTTGCAACTGGTAATCAAAGATGACAGAACTGTCATTAATAGAAAAGCCCTCTTGGAAAAAGACAACCCGGAGAACCAATCGCAAGGTGAGGTTAAATACGCGGATTCGAACCAACCTGGCACCTTGATTTCAGAAGCTTTCATGGAGGAAATGTCGAAAGATGCAGACCGTCGCTATAGAGATAAACAGATTCGCAAGGAACGCATGGAAACGTTGAAGAAACAAGCCAATTTAGCTTTCAAACGTGGAGAATACGAAAAAGCTCTCTCGTTGTACAACAAAGGTATCGATTTGATCAAGGACAGTTGCCAGCTGTATCTGAATCGAGCTTTGACTTACATGCACTTGAAATTCTACGACAAAGCCGCGGCAGATTGCAAGATGGCGCTGAGACTGAACGAAAGCTCGTTGAAAGCTTGGCTGCTTTTGGCGAAATCACATCACTCTATCGGCGCTTTAGAAGACTTCGAATCGGCGGTAAAAGAAGCGAAATCTTTGAATCCTGGACAAGTTGCGTTCATCGACGATTACGTTTCACAGTTTTTATTATCGTAATTAATAAAGTGTCATGATGTAATCAACATGGCCGCTATGCAGGCCGTCATAAAGCAGACGATGGCGCCACCTAAAAACGCCCTAAACACTAGTCTCGTTATCGTCGATCTTTTGTTTGGGATCAGGGTGCCCAAGGCGGAGATCATGATTCCTATCGATCCGGGATTGGAGAAGCCGCATATCGAGTAGGTCGCGACTATCCTGCTTTTGTCCTGGAAAAAATGGCGGATTTTGACATGTCTACTACTAATGCTTTAGGGGACTTACTGTCAAAACCATGTGTTGCATTTTCTGGAAGGCGGCGAATTCGTTGACCATCGTCTTGAGGCCGATCAACTGGCCGACCTTTTCGCAATCCTCCCACGGTACGCCCATCGTGTAACTGACGGGTATAAAGATTTTGCCCATTATCAATTCGACGGACCATTGCTCCGATTCGTCTTGGAATCCGACCAAAATTCCGAACCAAGATAGCACTCCGTTCACGAAATACACGAAGGCTATGAAGGAGATTAGGCTCGATATGATACCGGAGACTATGTGGAAGGCGTCGTGGGCTCCTTTACTGGCCGCATCCAGGACCGAGTCGTATTCGCTGGAAATTTATCCAATTAGTCTTTCATTTCCTTCCTTTTGATCTCTTTCAAATGTTCGCTTGATTTTGTTGACAAGCTTCATTTTGCAAATGGCCGGAATCAACAATAATCAAAAGCCTAGCAACCGTTTGTGACGTTTTCTACTCACATCTCGACATCCTGTATGTTGTCCCTGGTGACCGGAACCGTTTCCGTTTCCGGATACATGAGTTTGCTGTAACATAGGGCGGCAGGGGCCGACATCACGCTGGCCGTGATCAGATGGGCCGGATTGGCCCCGAACGAGATGTAGGCCGCGAGGACCGTACCGGAAACCGTAGCGAAACCGGAAGTCATGACCGAATGTATCTCGGAGTCTGTCAGATTTTTGAGATACGGTTTCAATAGCAACGGAGCTTCGCTCTGGAATCAACAACTTGTTTGGTCGTGTCGCCAAGACGACAGTATGACATTGTGTACGGACCATTCCGAGGAAGATGTTGGCGGCGCTGTTGACGCTTTCGCACACGGACGTCGACATGGTGTACTCGAGGAACTGGCCCAAAACACTGACGACCCTCTGCATGATTCCGTAAAAGTAGAGCATGTTTATCATGAAACCGAGGAAGTAAATGGTCGCTAGGGCTTTGAATGCGAAGACGCCCATGTCGTGGACCAAGACGTCGCCGTAAACAAAAGCCGATCCGTCGACGGCGTAACCTAGGAACGTGTTGACTTTTTGGCCGGCGCAGTCGAAAATGTCGCGGCCCGTCTCCCAGCGGATCGTCAACAGGCCGAAGAGGAATTGGAGTATGAGGCCCCAAAAGACGGTAGGCCACGGGATCTGTCATTTACTCGGTGAAATTACCGGGAAAATTATTTTCGGATGCGACTTACGGCTTTTCGATTGGAGGAAAGTGCGAATCCGACCGAGAGGTAGATGGCCAAGCCTGAAATCGGGATGAGTCTTTGTCGATCGTCGGCCGTGTCGATTATGAGGAAAACCAGGGCTGCTGCCAGGACGCACAAGTAGAAAATTTGGGGGCCCCATTTGATTTTCGACAGGTTTTTGGCGATGGGTTTGTAGATGAATTTTTTGCAGGGTGGTATCAGAAATGGACCGATTATCAGGTTGTAAAATATCAAAAAGTGCACAAAGACGAAGAGGACCGTCAGGAATCCGTATCCAGAACACATGGTTCCTCCGAAATTGTCATCTGCGGAAATATTGGTTCAAATCTGTGATTCTTCAACTTTATCATTAGCATCATTCAATCTGAATTCTAAATGTTGATAAAATTTGAGTGTTCTGCCAGATTAGGGGCACTCACCGATCCGATTTGTGAAGTAGTAATGAGTGGCCCATGCGAAATGCGCCCAAAACGCCCCCAAAACCAGGAATTTCAACCCCAAGTTGATCCATTTTTTTGATTTACTTTCGTCACTGTTATCACTGCCCTTCGATTTACTATCAACCCCGTCATCGTATAGCACTTCTTTGAAACTGTCGTTTTCTTCGTCCTGGCATTTTATTCGTTAAAGAGTTTATTTGATGATAGATTTGTATCTCACCTTATTATTTACGATATTTTCCGTCGATGAGTTTTCCATCGTTATTTGCCTTTGTGTCGAATTCCTTCACTTTATTATCCGTCTTACCTATGTTATATCGTTCGACCGCGCTACTGAATTGATTGTGAAATTTTCGTTATCTTAACTATAGAATTTGTGATAATTACAAATAATTTCAAGTATGGAGGACATACTCACAATTTCATGATGTGGATATTCTAGGTAATACACATACACATAGTAAGTAACTCGTGTTTTCCTTATGTTGCGGGGTTTTATAACGTCAATAAAGTCATATTAAGTAGGTATGTATGCGATAAGAAGAGAAGTGCGAGATTCTGTAGATTTTAAATACATATGGTTTTTTTCATATTAGGATAATTAAGGAAAAAAATCTCATTGTCAGCAAAAATAATTGGTTTCTAGAATGGCGGATGTTTCAAATTGAATTTCAAGATATTTTGAACTTCTTACGTTTATATTCTTCTTTTTTATCGAACAGAGAGTTTGAGGAAACATTTGCTGTACGTCGTACAAATAGTACCCACAGGTTGGTTATGTGTTGTGTTCACTTTTAATTCCAGTCAATTTCGTGGTTTGGGAATTTTGTTGTTGGAGGTGGCAAAACCAACACTTGTGGAACATTTTTTTTTCTCAACTAATCATCATTTTGTCGTTATAATCCAATTATACGGAACATTTATTTCTTTACTTAATCAGTTTTCCATCGTATTTCTGTAGATAACAGTTTAAACTTTTGTTGAAAGATATAATTTCTCCCCACTTTTGTTGTTGTGTACACGGTACCTACTTAGTTCACGAGACTTTCTAAATTGAGGTATTTCGATACATAAGTAACCCACCTATCAAAATATGCATGCTATTGTGAAGTACTGTATACTGTATTGCATTACCATACCGTCCATTGCTAAATATTGGAAGAAGTACTAATCCGGCCAATCCCTTAGCAAGTGTATTTGATGGAGATTAGCGTTGATTTTTCGAGCATCACGTTCTTTTGTACAGAAACGTGTTTTCGATAATGAACAAGCGATAAAAATGCAACATTTTCCTCATTGGAGTCATTGGTAACTAAATGGTCGACAATTTTCGCGATGGTTTGGTTCCAATTTCTTGTGATTTTGATGATTTCATGTCAAAAAGCTTTCAGTGTCGTCAACAATGATAATAATTATCGAGTTTTTCTGAATGGAACGAGTGCACGTGGTGATTTGAAATGGTCTTGTTCTGGGGTGCTCCTTTCCACAGATTACATTATGACTGCGGCCAATTGCGTAGAAGGGTAAACATTTCAGTTACTTTTCCCTTCGAGAATATTGTGGAATATTAGATAATTTCTTGGTAATTATTTTAACAATATTTCAGGGATGGCATAATGGACGTCACTTCCGTGGATGGTACCAAAGTGACGTCATTTCCTACGCTTCTAGCGATCCCTCATGACAAGTACCACTACTATTATTACAACAACGACATCGCGTTAGTCCCGGTGAAGGACTCGTCAAAAACCGAACGAATTTCCAAATTCGCCCGACTTCCCCGAAACCAAGACGACGAATGCAAAGGCAACGCCACACTTTACACGTCCAGATCGCGGCAGCCGCTCAAAATGACCATAGTACCGACGAGGAGGTGCTCGAAAATTTACAGGGAACGTTTCGATCACCCGTTGATGATGTGGGATTTCAAAATATGCGCCAAATTGACGGCCAAAAACAAAACGGCCAGAATCGAATCCGGAGCCCCTCTGGTTTCTTCCAACGGAGAAGTCATAGGAATCGCTTCTTTCGGACCTACGAAACTCGACCCTTATGTGCCGATAGTTTTCACGAAAGTGGCCAACTATCTGGACTTTATCACGGAAATTACCGATTTCGGATTAGGCAACATCTGAAATCGATGGTGCGTTTATCTGGTTGCCTAACACTCATCTCCCGGGGTTACGTAACCCGATCAATTTGAATTCGAAAAACAATTATTACCGGTTGGTTTATTAATAATGGAATAAAAACACACGATTTCCCAATAGTCGTAACCGATGATTTTTATTTTGCGTAGACGTGTTTCGATGGTCCGGACGCTCCTCGAGTGGCGATCATTTTATCCTGGTTCGGCGGTGCGGTCGTTATGGTAATAACATAACAACGGTGACAATTGACGGTCGTGGCGGCGCATGTCGCTTTTTTTTATCATCGCACGAGCGATTCTTTCCGTCGTGTGTGCGTGTGCACCGCGCCAGACGAAATAATACCGAACGAGAGTCGCGTCGTCGTTGTAAACAATTTATTTGACGTATATATATCGCGTTGGTGAAACTCCAAAATGGCGGTGTTGTCGTGCCGTTATCACTGGTGATAAAACGCCACCGAGACGTCCTAGGTGAGTACCCGAAAATTGCGCCCGAAAAAAAACGCGAAAAAACGCCCACCGCGCGGATCCCGTACGAACTAAATAGGTGGCGACCGCGAAAGCGCCTTTCGTCCACCCTACTACTGTCACTCGCTTTCGATTTTTCCGAAACACCTTCAAAAACAGTCGATAACGATTATTGTTGTGTACGGTCGCCCCGGTTGCGTATCTCTCTCGATTGTTTCTTGTTGACGGTCGTGACGTACCCTCGTAATAACTGTCAAAAGCGGTAGCAACGTCTTCTCTGGATGTCGTCCATCGTCGCTACGGGTTTCCGTGAACTGATTTGCTCTGGTCGTTATCGTCGAGTGCAAATACGGCCTTCGGTTTCGTTGTTTGCTTAACTGTTCACCTTTGTTATCGACGAAAATATAATTTTATCTGGGTTCTCCCGCGCGCTCTCCGCATTCAGTGTGTGTACCGATGCGGTTATAACGTACTCAAGACCCTCTCCATTCCGGATTACGGAGTTATTACCGAGAGTTTTGTGGCATTAGAAGCCGTTTTTGCGCGATAAAAGATAACTCGGATAGCATCATGCATTAGAAGGACTTGTGTATGTTGTTGATTTTGGAGTTTAGAACGACGAAAAATGCCGGTACTAATCTACGGGGGATGATAAGGCATTATGTCTTTCGAAATCGCACGCGCGCCTTAGTCCTGTTAAAATAGTAAAGTGTGTGGCATATCGCGTTGTTAGAGATACATTTGGGTCGTTCCATTTCATTAGGTTCTATCGATTCGATCGTGTCACCTGCTTTTATACGTTCATTCCGTTTCGTTTCCACCATATAGGAACTGAAATAAACAGGATCGTTTCGAAAGAAAAAAAGCAGGAATATTAGTAACGAGTCCGCTGTTTTATTAATGAAGTAAACTACTTTGTGAGTGCGTTATTATGCATTATCGAAACATTGAAAAGGCTTAAAAATACACTAAAAGGAACCGAGTTGAGTACACCTCTCTCTGATGAATTATTGTTGTTGTTATGATGGATAGGTAATATCAATCGATAAACTAATTCCTCGATGATAACGGAACATGTCAAAATATTTCCCATTTATCAATAATAAGTGAACGTATTTAACTTACTTAATAAAAATGAAGGGAAATTGCTGGGTCAAGGGTTAGTCGATCGATAAAATTCCGTACTTTGGTAGATAGAGTTACCTGTAATAGAGAAATGCACAAACGTATTCAGATAGATATCGGGTGTTTCAACAAGTTATCAAAGAACATGGCGTAGCAGTGACAGCTGTCATTTTTGTGAGGTTATGGCCGCAGTCCCAAGACTTTTTCAACATATGAATTGGAAATGACGATTTCTCGCTGTCCCATATGAAATCATATCAACCTAACTGATGCACATAAGTAATTTGAAAGTTATGCTTATAAGGGAAGTTCAGAAAGAAAGTTTGCCCTTATTATCATAATCAAGTCGTAACTTTTACGTCACTCAGCCCTTCCAGAAATCCCCAAATGGAATACGGAATTAATCCGAGACCTCTATGCGAAGAAGTCAAAATGGTGATTTAAAATCTGATGATTACAACAATGGTGTGGTCTGTATCAAGGTCGTACCTGTCAATCCTATGGTTCCACTGATATGACGTCACCTTTCTTTCTATTAATGACCGAGTGAAAAATGCTATTTTCACGCAAACCGATATGCTCATATACTTAATTATGAATTTCCGATTTGAATATTCGGTCGAGGTCGATAATTCGTCCGTCCGAGGTCTTATCTTCCATATACATTGTTTCGTTTACTAATAGGCGACTACTTTGTGGAACATTATTTAATCACAAACGGCTCGAAGGGGTTCTGCAGAATGGCCTCGACGGTATTGTATGGTGATTTTATTGTGATTCGGTCGAAAATTTTCAAAGTCACGTCGTCGGTGCACTCAATAATGCAAGGAGCGCGACATTTTATCTAAATTTCGCATTTTCTCGCCCAATTTGCATTCGTCAATTTAACACGTACATATCGATTCCTTAATGACGATGATAATAAGGTTTTGCCATTGTTTAAACGATCAAATTTTTATTATCATTGGTACCGAACGCGACCCACACGACATAAAAATAAACGCAAAATTTTTAAATCGTTTTTTATTGAAAGAAAAATAATAAGCGAGATCTAATCGTTCCGACCGTTTCCCGTCCGGCTAAACGAATCCGGATCTGAATTATTAAACCGAAATTATAATAACGCCGATTCGGACATGTTTATGCGTGCCCGCAATAATATCTCATCGGCGCTATTGTTTAATGAAAGGCAACGTGGCGCTTTTTTTTATTGTCGTTTTGTGTAATAATAATTACCTCGGCCTTCGTAGATTTCAAAAAACTGGTATACGAATCGTCACCAATACGAGTAATAACGATAATATTGTGGGAAAAATTGCGAAAGCACAACCGTCAATTTCCTATAGCGGCGGGTACCTAATTACATGACGAAAATTGCTGAACCGCTCGTACGGGAACGAAGGCGAATAATGAGTCGCAGATAACCAGAAACCGGACGATAAGAGGCGAGATTACGTTATTATTATCATCTTGAGCTCGGTGTTTTAGGTCCGTCTCTCTATTAGTAAATACCGACCGTCGAATTCGCTGCATTACCGACACCCAGCAGGTACACGCAAAGTTGAGTAATGTTTGCGCAGTTGGCCGAATTCTGTTTACACCCGATCGCGACAATAGTGTGGTCATTCACTCGTGGCACTCGCTCGCTAATGTACTCGCCCAGTTAGCGACATTCCCGTTCTCGTATCCATAATATAATATCGATAACGAGCCAAGAATTCGGTGTTTCAGTGCCTGATGCAGCATGCCGGACTTCAGTATGGCCAAGGAGCTGCGAATTCCCACCAGTCACCTCCCTTCGTCCCAGAGGACCAATCGGTAAGTCCCGATCATCACTCGATTACAGCCGCCTGCATTACCGACTCTCGTCAAATCCGCAGCAATCAGGTGGCGGGAATACGACGAGCACCCTTCGGCAGTTCCGCAAGAGAGAGCTCTTAGCCGACGGCAAGCAGCAGCAGGCGAACGGCGGGGATGAGCAGATCCAGGAGACGAGTCACATAGCGAGGGTGGCGCCCCATAACTACCATCATCCGGTCGCCAGGAGCAACGATTACCTACGCTACCCGGTCCATCAGTACGCCGATTTTAGGTCGGTACTTTTCCCCGTGAGATTTGGGCGGTTTTTATTCGGGTTTTTGTTATAGTGCTCCTTACAAGGATGGGGGTGCGTTGCATCACCAGGTGAAGTACTCGGAGATTGCGGAGTCGACGCAGAATCTGCAGCACAAGGACAAGGACTTTATGGAGATGTGCAATATAACGCAGCAGGGGGCGGCGCACGTCAAGCAGCCGTATACGGGAGAGGGCGTCCGGCAGCAGACTTATTCGGATGCGGTGCATCATCAGTATCTGCACAAGGAGCCGCCACAGGTCAGTGGATCATGATTTTTGGGCCGAAAGGCTTTTTTTGCTGTTTACGCTGCTTTCGTTTGATTGGTTTCACGTCATTTTTGCGCTTCTGTAACGTGTACTAACCAGTTTGCAAAAGTACATTTGTTCCTTTGCTCCTGGAGATCTAAAAGTTGTTGTGTATTGCACTGTGTGTTGTGAAACTTTGTTCTTTTGCGTTGCATTTTGTATTTTGTGTTCATTTTTTTGGGTTCGCCTGATTGCTGCATCTCTATAACCACTCATCCAAGGTACTAACAGATTACTGGTATGTTTCCTTATTCCTTGATACTGAGAACTTTTTACTAATGGCATTATGTTCGGTGTCGACTGTGAAACATTGCTGGTTCTGTTCCCTTTTGTCATTGGCCTAATCTGCTTTGTCTTCACCGAAAAACTAAAATCATCTTGAGTACAGTTTCCTGCAAATATTTATCTGTTCCCGTTGATATGAATGGTCTTTTGCTGATAAGTGAGATAACATCATGTTTGGTAGTTTGGTGTTATTTGCTCTAGCTATTGGTTTCATGTTGTCACTGATTTTGTCATATGGTAGTCGCATTACTTACCCTGAAGCACCGCTTTCTCATTGGCTCATTAACATTCAGATTTTCCGAAAATATCCTTAGATTTTCGCTTTTTCCGTTAACCGCTTGAAGCCCTTGCTGTTCCCTGTTATTCCCTTCTGATTCCGGTACGATTCTGTCTCAGGTCCATCACCCCGGTTACAAACCCGAATCTCACCAGTACCAGCAATACCCCCACCAGTTGGCCAAATACAACATGGCGCCGTCGAACCAGTGCCGGAAATTCGCTCCCCCGCCGCCGCCCCCGCCCGAAAACGACTTTCTGGCCAAACTGCAACGGATCAACCCGCTCATGGCCCGCTCGATAATGAGCGACCATCACGTCCTCGAGGCGCA
Organism: Salpingus planirostris; assembly: GCA_949788335.1. Lineage (NCBI taxonomy): Eukaryota > Metazoa > Arthropoda > Insecta > Coleoptera > Salpingidae > Salpingus > Salpingus planirostris. Next base: position 7,497,002 of record OX460924.1, on the reverse strand, counting down.
ATCCTCTTACCCGAAATTGCCACCGCCGCCCTCGCCTAGCAACGACCAACAGAACCGCCTCTACCACCAGACCCAGCACCATCAGCGCTACTACGCCGCCCAGGGCAACAACTACAACTACCCTCCCCACCCCCACCCCCATCATCAGGTCTACAACTACAATTACGGACGCGTCGGTAACGCGGGCAACCATCTCCCACCGCCGCCGCCGCCGCCCCCGAACGGCGCCAACGTCGTCCGGTACCAAGGTAACGACCGGTCGTTGTCGCCACCGCGACGCGGTTACCAGGCGACCGCCCACGACGCCATGATCAACAACTACAACCAGAAACTGACCGGTTACAACCAGTACCAGTACGCTCAACATTACCAGCACAGGAGGGACGCCAATTCTTCGGCCGTACCGCCGATCCAGGATTATTACCAGCAGAATTGCGGGTCGAGGAGCGGCCAGTACTTGAATCAAGTGGACTCGCCCGAATCCGGGGATTCGGCTAGGGTCAATAACGCCTCGAGTGCGATTCGGCATTATTTGGAGAACTGGGCGGAAGAGGAGGCCCAAAGTGAGATCGGAGTCGATGCGGGCGGCCAAGTTTTCGTCATCAATTCGGATCTGTCACCGGAAGGACTCGAAAATTTGGCCCTCATATCGAACGAGCACGGGCAGTACGTTTTGAAGAATGGTACCAACGAAAATCCGCCACCTAATGTCGTCCGGATTGTGGAAAAGGAAGAAAACTGCGTCGACGTGGCGTTAAATGAACGTGGGGTCGACGTGCAGGTCGTCGAAGGGCCTCCTCCTCAAGAAACAAGCGTTAAAGGCGATTGGAGCGGTGGGGTGTCTCAAAGTGACGGTGCTGATTGTGACGATTCCAAAAATGTGACGACGACTCGATCGGATCTCAACAACAAGGAAGAGCCATCTGGCGGTGATAAGGAGAAGGTGCCTCCTCCTGAAGGTGGAGAGGGTGAGGGTGACGTCGGCGACGGTTTCCGGGATCCCAATCGCACCCCCACTCCTGGCGAGGACGAGAATCGAGTCGCCTGTTCGGAGAGGAAGGTCGAGACGACGGTGAAAACGGAAGACGGTGCGCTGGTCGCCAAGACGATGGAGATACACGAGAAGCAGATCGACGAGAACCGGGCGAGTTTCGGGTTCAAAGTGACCGAAGAGGTCGAAGTGGACGAAAGCGATTTCCTGACGAAAGACATGCCGTTCATCGACGAAGACAAGGACGAGACGAATAAAGAGGATGTAGCTATGACGACGAAACGGACGCAACGGATTTTTTCCGTTGACGATATAATCAACAACATCGGGCCGTCTTCGTCCGGGAACCAGTCGAGACGGAGCAGTCTGCAATCGACCAAAGATTTTGCCATTTCTACTGGTAACAGTTCGAGTGAAATTCAACCAAAGATTCCTCAAGATCCAGCCGGGGGTGAAGAGGATGAAGATACGCAAAAAAGCGATCAGGATAAAGTGGAAGACGAAGTGCAGGATAGCGAGGAAGTGCGTAACGCCATCAGCATCGATGTGGATAACGTCATAATCGAAATGGGTGGCGTTTTCTTTCAATTGAGCATCAATCAGTTCAACGGCAGTAAGGTTTTGAGCGTCTTGCCGCTTTCTGATTCGCTCATAGTCGACGTCAACGGTAACTACGCGAATGGCGAGACCGAAACCACCAATGAGGAAACCAAAGAAGACGATGATAAAGAACCGGTTAAATCTGATGATCCGGAAGCTGCTAGCACTAATCTCGAAATTCCCACAGAAGAAAATGAAGTAGTAGAAGAAAAAATAGAAGAAGTAGAAGAAGCAATAGAAGTGAATCAGGATGAAGAACAAGAGGTCGCTTCTGTCGTTGTCGCAGCAGATGATGATCTGGTTCTGAACGAAGTGACTTTGGGAGACGATCTTGCCCAAGAAGAGACCATTCCTTTGGAAGAAGCAGAATCGAATCTTGCTCAAGAAGCTGAAATCAGTGAAATCGAAGTTTCGAATAATGTGACCGAAGAAAGCGAAAAAGCTTTGGAACCACACATTCCTGAAGAAACCGTAGAAGTGGAAGAACAGAAACCCGTTCCTGAAGAAAAAATTGATGAACCTGTTGTTGAAGAAATTGAAAAACCTGAAACACCTAAACCCGTCATTGAAGAAATTGAAAAAGTGGAAATTCCGAAAGATGTCGAAAAGGTTGAAAGTAAAGTGGATGAAAATCTTGTTCCAGATGCTGCAGAAGATGCTCCAGAAATCGACTTGGATTTGCCTCAACTGCAAGACGATGACGATAATGATGACGTGGTTTTAGCGAAACCGTTACGCAAATTGAAGAAAAAGGCTCACAAAAAGAGTCCCAGGAAATCGATCGATGAACCAATCAATACTGTGAAGAAGCCCGAAGAAATCGCCGATAACCACAACCGTAAAGAGATCTTTTCGGATGATAAAACTGTTGACATTGGTAAGAAAGATGAAGTGGCGAGTGTCATGAAGACCAGATCCGGTGGCAAAAAGCACCAAATCATCGATTTCAGCAAACCCCACAAAGATATCGATTGCAAAAGAGAGTCGATCGATGATGACAGATCGACGAAATCTTGTAGCAGGGTCAAAATACCAAAAACTGACGAGTTCAAAAGCCTCAGTAAAAATAAAGCACAATCGCTGGTCGATATGAAACCGAAATTGGTCTTGAAGAAGATCGATGACCATATCATGGTGAAAAGTCACCAAAAACCGAAGAAATGCGAGGAAATCAACAGCAAAAAACTCGAGGTTTTTAATAATATCAAGTCGCCATCGTTCGAAAAGCACTCTATGGAAGAGAAGAGGAAGAAATTGCCTTCAACTAATGTCAGCAAACCCGAAGATTTGTCTAAATCGGTTACCAAAACGATAATTTCGAGGCGAGCGAGTGACAGTTCTTGCAAAACGGTGACATCTTCACCGTTGCCGACAGCAACTGTCACACGGTCACCTGTCGAAGAAAGGGTTTTGTTTACGAAAGCTGCCAAAAAATTATTTCCTGAAGATCCTCCGACTACACCGGCGAAGAAAATCAAGATGGCCGACCAGCCACCGCCGATATCCAACGTCACTCGTCATGGCAACAACAAAATCAACAAGAACCGCAACAAGAGGAAACTGGAGGACGCCTTGAACAAGATCAAGTCGTTGAAGGAGAAACAGAACCAAGCCAAAAATAAGAAAATCGTTCCTATTTCTAACATTAGTACTAACAATAATAATAATAATAGTAGTGTCGATGACCGGGAAGAATCGAACATATCGCGGCCTTTGTTACCAACTCCTGCTGCCTTACCGGAACCGACGAAAGCGCCGATTCCCGATAACAAAACAATCAAAAAGTTGAGGATACCGAAAAGGGTGACGTTCGAGTCTCGTTCGTCGAAAGACTGCAATTCCTCGGACGAAAACAAGAAGAAATTGAGCTGGGAAGAGTACAGCAGTCGCAAACGGAAACACCCGAGCTTCTCCGAAGACTCGACGAGCTCCCCCACGCCACCTATCGGCAACGTCACAAAAGACGACGTCACCTGTCAGACACCTGTCGAACCGCAATCGAGCGTCGACGAAATCGACGTCCTGGAGAAGGTGGAAATGTCGATCGAGCACGAGATCATTACGAAAATGAAGGAGAAACCGCCCTCGCCACCTCCCGTCGAAACGTCAATCAGAACTGTCATTTTGAACGCGAAAAACGATTGGGAGGACGACGACGACGATTACGTCACGAGTAGTGACGTCAAAATGGCGACGCCTCCCAAGATGGCGCCCGTCAAACCGATAATTGACATCAACGACTTCAATATCAAGCCGATCGAGGCGACCTCACCTGTCGCGCATTTTTCCGAGGACGATTCGCTCCAAGTGTACAAGGAGGTGGTCGATTCGAAATTGAATTCTTTGAGTATCCAGATACCGAAACAGCAGAGCGCGGTTGCGCAGAGGGCGCCAAAATCGCCCGATTCCCGTAACGTCGCCTTTTTGATTAAGAGGTTTTTGACCAAGGGCACTTTGAACAGGGAGGAACTCGAGCAGATGCGGAAAATCATCGAGTACAAGCGCATGATCGAGGAGGATCGGGTCAGGTCGACGTACGAGGTCGACCGAAACGACATCAAGCTGCATTTTAGGAAGGTGACGTCATCGGCGACAGTGGCGGACGAGCCGGTGACGTCACCTCGTTCGAGTTCGGCCCTGCTCGGGAAGGGCGGCAAGCGGAAGCGAAAGCGGTTCAGGAATCTGTACGCGCTCTCGTCCGGGGAGGATGACGAGTGCCGGCGTCGTCAAGGAGATGGGACCGGTCGTCAGGGCGATGGTTGCGAGGGCGAGTCGGATTCTGGGGAGGATCGTAATAATAACGTGGACGAGGACAACGATGACGTTTTCGGTGCGAAACTCTGTGATTATTCGGTGTACCAACAGAACAACAATAACTCGCAAGCCGGTGTGCCTAAATTGATAATCAAGAGGAAATCAGGGTCGATAATGCCGCAGCCTTTCGTCAAATTGGAACGGTCGCAAGCCGTCGACATGATGGCGAAAAAGCGGAAATTCTACTGAGGCTATATTATAAGGGACCAAATTTTGTCGATGCGTTCCTGATGATATTAAGTGCACTTTTGTTTGTTGAATTTTTGTCAAATCGTGTGCCTACTATACTACAATTTTTACCTTGATGATGATGATGTTTGTGATTACGTGATTGGTTGGGTGATGAACCTAACGTCACGTATAACCTAAAAAAACTAATATTTTATTATATTATTATGTAGATTTATATGAAGTGTTGTGAATATTAAGGAGAGCTCATACACAGTATTAAATGTGTACATATTATATGACCAAAATATTCTTTTGGAAAATATATTCAAACATTCCGTATTTTTGACAATTGGAATTGGCGCCATTATTAATTATTATATCCGTTTGCATTGCGGGTGGAAATTATCGAGAGATGAAAATTTTATTTATTCGTTGTAAATATCGTAGAGTGAATTATCGATGGCGCTTGAAATATGTATATTGTTGTTATGCACTGATTTTATATAGTCTTTAATGAAAAAATAAATGTCTAAGTCAGAATATTTGAAAATATAAATAAATGCTATATCATTACCATGTTGGGCACTTCCCAGGCCGCCATATTGACTGTGATAGACGTCAGCTGTCCATATAAGGGTAGCTGTCATCTGTCAAAATGGCGGCATCGCAAGTCACCAATTATCGTAGACGTTGACGTTTCTTATTATTATTATTACTTTCATTGTTAGATTTATATTACGGTAGATTTTTTATGTGAGTGCCTTTTTGACCAACAAGCACCTCTTATTATTATTATTATTACAATTATTGTTTTTTTTTCATCGATGAAAACTGTACATTTTGTGCACTTTTGTTGTGTATTTCATTAAACTGTGAGAAACGAAAATAGGTTCCAGTGATTACGTGCCCTTAATTACACGTCAATGTGCCAGTTACACTTGTTGAATGTCACCTGTCACTTTGACTTGACGTTTCAATTGAAAATAAAACCAGTGGCGTACTCAACAGTAGTAATTTATAATTGCTATTTATTTCAAATAACGATATACGTTCTATTCGAGTCAAAATGATCGTTGTTTTCTTTAATGCTGTGACTCGGACGTTCCATTATCATTTTCCATGTCCAATCTCATCTCCAGTATGATTTTCATAATGTTTGAAAGCTGTTGGCCGAATTTCGGCATATCTGCCTTGAGACTTCCTTGGAATTCATCTACCAGTTTGCCCAAAGCCAAAGCGGCTCCCGTACCACTCGAGCCCGACTGTTCGTTTTCGGTATCGTCGTCATTTTCATGATCTTCATCTTCGCCGTCGATAGGAGGCGCGTCAGGGCCATCAGGGGTAATCGCCAAAGGATAATCGTCATCGTCATCTATCAAAAAATCAATTATTTCATCATAAATGTCGCCTTATTCAAATGCTTTTCAACCTGACGCTTCTGTGGCACGCACAACCGACACTTCCACTTTGACTAGTGCGTCCGGAGTTGTCTGAGCTAGGCTCACACTGTTTAAAACAGTCACCCATGTCACCAAACAAAAGAAAATGGCAGCCGCAGACTTCATCTTTGAGCTGTCAAATTTCACAAATAACTGGCTGTTTCGGCACTATGTTAAAGAATTTATTTAAAACCTTCAGATAAAATAAACGCGAGATAGACATGATTCGGATTAAAACGTGACATAATTCTGTTTCTAATACTAGATTTGACGTAAATGCAGATTACAGTTCTCTGTATTAGCTCCGGTTAGCGCGATTACCCCAACCCCTCCGATGTTCGTCTTTGAAATCGTCCGTACGCCTCGCATTTCGCAAATAATCCTCGTCGTCATTCTCGGCCATTTTCTCCTTGTTTTCGTCATCCAAATCGTCGCGAAATTCCGGCGAAAATCCGGCCAAAGCCGCCTCATGCATGCTCATATCATTTGGGGACTTTTTCGCCCTGGAGTTGGCGGCCGTGGGGTCCGGGAAGACGCCATCTTGAACGCGCTTATCGTAGAATTCCTGAACCGTCATTGTGGGTAACGACGGGTAACCGGCCCCGTAAACGGCCTTCTGGATTTCGTCTTTCGTTATTATAACCGGATTCAGTTTCGCGGTTACAGGCGGTTTACTTTTGACAGTTGTCGCAGTGGCGCCCTCTTTCTTCATCTTTTCCAGGTGACGTAAGATGGGCCGCTCGTTCCGGATACTGGCCAATTCGTCGGTGGCTTCGATTATCGACAGTTTGATGAAAGTTGAATAATAATCGCGTTTATTTTCGTCGTCTTCGCCGTTTACGTCACTTCCTAGTAGTTCTAACTTCACTTTCAGGTCCTTGCGTTGGCGGTACCGCTCTATTTTTGCTTTTCTGTCGTTGGCATCGTCTACGAGTTGTTCGATCTCTGTTCGTAATTTCCGCTGGTCGATTCCGCCTTCTTTCTTGTTTTTATCATCATTTAGTAAGTTGTAGTCGTTGCAACGTTCTAAAAAGTCTTTGAAGTAGATCTCTGCAATATCGATCACTTCCTTGCGCTCATTCGACGATAATTTTAATGTTAAAAATCCCAGGAATGATGGTAACAGTAGGAATTTTATGTGTTCGGTTGGTAATTCTTCAATTTCCTCATTACGACTGAAAATGCTGGCCAGTGAGACAAATTTTGTGACGTTTTCGAAAATACTGATTGCTTTTTTGACTTGATTCTAGAAAATCATGGAATTCATTGGTTTATTCAATGGTGAAAATTATTTTTTTTTCGCAAACCAGATAATTGGGGCTGCTGGTGGATTCTTCGCTAGAATTTATAGTGTTATATAGGTCCAGGCCTTCTTTGAAGAGGGTGTGAAGATTTTCCACCTCAGTATCACTGGAATTTGCCATCTTTTTCACCAAATTCGAGTCAAGACTCGAAAGTGACGTTCATACAAAAGTTGGGTTAAGCAAAATGTCACTTTGACGTTTTGAATGTAAACAAAAACCAATGGCGTGGTGTCACGTAGGGATGTGCTGAATATTTTTTTTGCGTTTATAAATAAAAACCAGTGGCGTACTCAACAAAAATTTATTGCTACTTTTCTTTAAATAATAATTTATAATAATAATAGAGACATCCACAATAAATTAATAAATCAACAAAACAATACCTCTCTTCTCACAATTTTCGAAATTAATTATTATTAATAGTAATTATGATAGACATTTATCATCATCAATGGTATTTTTACTGTCAACAATTTTTATCTAAGGTTATGTATTCATTATGCACATTATTTTATACGATATATGTAGATATTTTTTAAATATTGTCGAGAATTCCCTTAATTACATAGAGATCTAAAATAATTTCCTAGCGATCCACCTAAATGAACAGGTCTGATAATGATAACCGTTTTGTAACCGTACCGAAAGTACCGGAAATGGGTGAAAAGGTGACGTATAAAACCGAATGACGGGAGTGGAGATACGTAATGCCATCGTAATTCCTCTTCATTTAGCTCTTCGTTTCGTAATAATAAATTTATAACCTACTTATCGTATAACAACAACAACAGATCATTTTTATTGGCTCATGTACGGGTAGTCGATGTCCGTCAATGGAACGAACGTCTCTTTGATCGCCTGAGGGTTGCCCCATCGCAGGCAGTAGTGAGGACCACCGGCCTTATCGTTGGTACCTGTCAAACAAACAAACGTCAAGAAAATCCGCCATTTTGGAGACCGGATAGGTAATTTCGCACCTGACATTCTCGCGCCACCGAACGGCTGCTGTCCCACCACGCTCCCGGTCGACTTGTCGTTGATGTAAAAGTTACCCGCGGTCATTTTCAGCTCCTCCAATGCGCCTCTCAACCATTTCCTAAAGATCAAGTATCAATTTTGCTTTTTCTTTTTTTTTCAAGTAGGTGACTTACTCGTCTTGGGCGAAAACCGCTCCGGTTAGGGCGAACTGGGTCGAGGTTCCAACCAGATCCAACGTCTCCTGTAGTTTGGCATCCGGATAGACGTAGATCGACAAAATCGGGCCGAAAATCTCTTCGGTCATGATCTTGTCTTTCGGGTCTTTCGATTGGACGATCGTCGGCTCGATGAAGTAACCAGTGCTGCCAACGTAAATCGATTAAGTTACTAGTTTATGCGGTTTTTCGTCTTACCTGTCGTCGCATTTTCCCCCACCGATCACTTCCAAATTGGGCGAACTCTTGGCGTGATCGACGTAGCCCTTGATCCGTTTGTACGCCTTGTCGTCGATGACGGCCGACGTGAAGTTGGCGTAATCGGTCACGTCGCCTATCTTCAGCTTGCTCCTCTCCGCCAAGAGACCCTCTTTGATCTGAATAGGAAAAGTCAATCAATTGAGAAAAAGATTTCTGCATTATCGACGGTACCTTGGGCCAGAGGGACTCGGGCACGTACATCCTCGAGCAGGCGCTGCACTTTTGTCCGCAAAACTCGAAGGCGCTCCGGATCGTCCCGGTGACCACCGATCGCACGTCGGCCGTCGGATGGACGAAATGGTAATTTTTGCCGCCGCACTCGCCGATCAGGCGCGGGAAATTCACGTACTTATTGATATTTTGCCCGACCTGCGTCCACAAACGAGTGAACGTACTGAAATTAGAAGAACCGCCGATTAGAGGAAATTTGATCGAGGGACAGCGCTGGAATTTACGGGACGCTGCCGGTGAAATTGATGCCCGCCAGATGTTTCGAGGCGGTTATGGTGTCCCCGAAAACCGGACCGTCAGCAGGAACGAAATTCACCACCCCCGGAGGGACTCCCGCCTCCCTACAGATCTTGAAGATGACCCAATTAGACAGCAGCGCCGTGTCGCTCGGCTTCCACAAGATGGCGTTACCCTGCAAACGTCAAACGTCATAACTGACAGCCAAGCTCACTCGGATTCAACCATACCATCAGTGCGGGCGTGTAAGCCAAATTCCCACCGATTGCGGTGAAATTGAAGGGCGAAACCGCCGCGATGAACCCGTCGATTCCTCGATACCTCATCGAGTTCCTAGTGACTTTCGGGTCTTCAGAAATCGGTTGGTACTTGCAGGCCTCTTTCAGAAAGAAGGCGTTCAACCGGAAAAAGTCGATAAGTTCCGCCGCCGAATCGATTTCCGCCTGGATGGCCGTTTTGGCCTGCCCCAACATGGTCGCCGCGTTTAACGTCTGCCTGTGCTCGGCCGCCATTAAAGAGGCCGCCTTTTCCCAGATCTTGAGCCGTTCGGAAATCGGAGTGCGATCCCATTTCTTCTGGCTGTCCACGGCCGTGTCGATGGCCTTGTTGAGCAGGGTGGCGTCGGCGTAGTAGAATTTCGCGATCTTCTTTTGGTGGTCGTGCGGCATCACCTGGTAACGGACCTCTTTCGTTCGGTACTCTTTGTCGCCAATGACGATCGGCACGTCCTCTGTCGTTGACGCGGTTTTGGCGAGAGCCTTTTCCAGGTCGGCGCGCTCTTTCGAACCCTTGAGGTAGCCCAACACCGGTTCGTTTTTCACGCCAAAGTCGGACAGTTTCGTGTCGGGGACGATCGAGCCCAGACATCGCACACCCGCCCTGCAAACAGGACGCGATCCGTCATTTAGATCTGTCACCAAACATTTTTTTTTTAAGAGAAAGTATGTATGCAACCAGTAAAACAGTTGATCGGACAGCAGACTACCCCTAATGCACAGGCAACCAATTAAACATATTCGAGTAGGTTTGTTCGTGCAAAAGTTTGGCTACACTGGCCACTTCCTCTGACCGGTTCCAAACTACCAGTCAGTGATAGTTTGCAAACGGTCCGCATTTGAGGTGCATGAACAGAAAAGCCAAAAGTGACAGCTGTCAAAAGTTGAATTCATAATGGCGTCGGGGCACTAGAGCATGAGTGCATGCGATTATTGATACCAGTCCCAGGCTGGTAGATAGATGGAGTTTCTGGTCGATTTTTTTTGGAACCGGTTCAATTTTATCGTTGCAAATAATTTCGACCCCGGCTAATTTTAGACATTACTTGATCGCGGAAAGGCGTGAAAAAAATTGGAGCGATCAGCTGACCGGCGGGAGGTTAGCCTCGTAAAGTGAGCGCCACCCGTGTGTTTGTTATCGATCAGCGGAAAATTCCGCACTTGTCTTGTGTCACGTTCCGTTTTATCTGTCGCAAACGGAGATAACCTCAACGGGATCGCATCGACACGATATCGGCATTATCGGTGACCTTTTCGGCTTGGAGAAATCCCGCAGATACGGGGAAATCCTCGGCTTTTATTATTATCTTTTCCGTTATTTGATCACCGTAAGCCGCCGCCACTGATAATGGGAGTGAACTCGGACTGACCTTTGTAGGTTGGAGGCGAGACCTTGTTTGCACGCCGATAACATGATGATTCCTTCGTTCTGTTGCGTCGTTTCGCTTTTTCTCTTTTAAACCGATCCGGACTTCGCCACCATTTGACACACACACTTCAAGTCGGCCAATGCTGAAACCTGTGACGTAATTTTGACGTTTACGTAACGCACCACCCCCAAGGACGCGTGTCCGTGCGAACGGCGCCGCGCGCGCGTACTTCCCCACCCGCCGTCTATTTGTTATTCTATTTTAGGCACCTTTGTGGAATTATCACCGAAAATTATGACAGGTCATAGGATTATTGACAGGTGATGGGTCGTTAAAAATGAAGGCGATGGTACGGTTCAACTCCCAATTATTAAATTTATTATTTCTTTTTTTAATCATTTTACATGAGTATATTTTAAGAACAATCAATCAATCAATCGTCTTTGGACCCTACTCGTAATATAGTAATGTAATCGATAATCGAATGAGGTGTATCATCGAAGCAATGATTTCAGCAGGTTTATTAATTATTTCATTCATTTTAATAAATAGTCGATAATCTAGGAAACTGCAATAATGACGTCATCACATTAGAGAGACGAGAGCGAGGCATATCTCTTCCTATTCAAGTAATATCTAAAGACACGACTGCAATCAAGAAAATAATTCTCACTATTAAAATCGTTTCAATTTTCTAGTGCGGAAAACCATGGAAATTCTGCTTATTTCCGCACTATACAAAGTTGAAACCATAGTATCTGTTATACTTTTTTTTGTTTATTTATTAATTTCATATTTATTTCGGACTACTAGACGCTACTTTCGCCGCTCTTGTTGCCGGTAATGACGTTCGCGGCTAAGCTCATTTCGGCGGGAAACACCAACTTCTTCCTCTGCACGAAATTAGGTGACGTCCTTTCACCGCTGCCACCGTTACCACCACTGTTACTACTGTTGCTATTGGTCACACCCACAAGGCCTGTCAATAACAAAGGTGAAGCTTCTGTCCTGCCACTCAAATTTAAACTGAATTCGTCCATTGTAGAAGACGAAGACGCTTGACTAGCGTTCCGTTTCCTGTTGGTGCACAGTATCGTTTTGGGCGCGGGCGGGTTCTCCACAATCACTCTGGTCGTTTGAGGTGTTGTTGTTGTTGTCGTCGTCGTTGAGGTGGTGGTTGCCGTTGACGATGAGGCTTTCGGTTGTTTCTGACGCCCCCTGTTGAATATCTGCCAGCGATGATGATGGTGGTGACGTTGCGGCACAGGGCTGCACTCTAGCGACGGACCCGTGTCTATGTTCACGATGTACGGGTTGAAGGTGACGTTCTTGGTCGTGTCCGATGGCGTCCTGCACACGCTGCCGCTGTCCACGCTGTTCGGCTTGGATGAAGTCGATTCACGTTGGTAGTACTGCAAGGAGCGGTGCTCCTCGTCCAGGTTCAGGTCCATCGCCATGTTCGCCATGATGTCCGGATCGATTTCCTGCCGAAATTCCAGGCGAGTAACATTTATAGGTTAGAAAACACAATTTTGAATCAGGAGATATGAAGAAAACTTTGGGTACTTGAAAATTGAAATCTTGGGATATCCTGAATCAGAAAACTGAAGCACTCAGATGTTATGGCTTATCTCTAATCGATAGATATCTGAATCACTGCGTTATTATGGAATTCCCTTTTGATAATTACCGATTAAAGGCTGACTTTAGTCACCTTTTGACACCTTTTGATAAGTTTATCTGGCAGATAAATACTTTGGCTCAACAACGGAAATCAACAAATTATCCATCAATCAGCTTAAGTCAACAAGGAGATGGAAATTATCTTATCAAAGTGATTCCAACTGCCTGTTTACATTATTCAGCAAGTTAAGAGATTGAAAATGAATCAAGACACTGTGTTTTACCTGACTAGGAGACTGGATCTCTTCCACCAGATCAAAGTGCGTCTCTAGGAACCCAGTGTTGTCATTGAAAAAGTCCTTGCACCCCGCACTGGCCAGCACCGTATCCAAAATGTCCTCTGCCGACTGAAAATCGTCACTCCTCTCGCCATCACCGCAACTCCCAACAACGGCAACATTGTTATTGTTGTTGTTATTGAAACCGGAAGTGGCCGACTCGTAACTAAGGTTACTGTTGCTCGAGTTCTCGGTAACGTTCGGACTGACGTCCTCGTCACAACCCGACGTTCTCCTGAACTTTTTGGCCATCCGAAAGTTCTTGACGTTGCGTACGTCATCGGCGCACGTGCTCAGACTGCCTATGATTTTGGGCGTGCGCCTCAGGATTTTCGGTGTCACCTCGCAAATGGTCGCCGGCTGACTGACGACCAGCAGACTGGTCCGCGAACTGATGCTGGACACCTCGCTCAGACTTTCCGGACTGGCCAGTGGCGCCAAACCGAACCAATCGTCGTAAATCAAGTCGACCCTGCTCACGGCGCCCAAACTTTGGGTCTCGGCAGGCGTCGGTCTAGAAGTGTCAGTTTGACGCATCCTCACTAGGGAGAAAGTGGGTGGCAACGGTGATGGTTGGTGGTTGCTAGAAGCGGAATAGTAGCCGTTGGTTACGCTCGAAGCGTTGCTGCCTGGTAACCCGGTCGGGCTCTGCAACGAAGTGAAGCTCGTCTCCAGGTAGATTCGCTGGGGGTAGACGGGGCTTTCGCCGCCCAGGTCTTCAAAATGGCGCGGGAACGGATTGGAGCCGGACCGTTGAGGTTTACGCGGGCCCAGCGTGGTTACAACCTGCGAATTCCCAATCATCTGTCATCATCTGTCATCGTATCGTATAGGAGCGGTCGTTTTGTGGTAGACAAGAACTGTGCATGCGTTTCGGCGTGCGCCTCAAATTCGTTGTGCGACAGACAGACACTCCCTCTTTTGGTAGTTGTTTATATTGGTTTTTAGTGTTTTTTTTTTCTCTGTTAAAGGGTTTTAGTCTCAAAAGTATACCTTGTATCTGGTGGGGGAGGTTTATGGTCATGAGGCGATTCCGGTGTGCCATGATGATGTCCCCTTCCGCTCATGACACCACGTTCCACCTGCCCACACATACACACGACGGCCTATATCAGCTTATTCCTCTATCGAAATCTCTTTTCAAAATTTTCAGAATTTTATTCGTTAAAAAAAGATTCGGCTCGATCTGATAAAGGTCACAGAGAAGGCGTGCTGCATACACCACACACGACAACGAAAGCGCCATATCATCACAACTATTTTCATACATAGATACCAAATCAACAAAAGAAAAAACTACGTGTTTGTTCAAAAATATATTTCGAAATTGAAAAAAAAAACGTTCATAATAAATAATAATAAGTACATTTGGCTTTGGTCGGATCGGGACTAGAGGTGAGCACGAGCTGGGTTCTAATATCAAACTGTGGTCTATAATGCACTAAATATCGAGTACGACATTCGGGTTGGCGGGGTGGTCCGAATGCGACCGTACCTTATTGAGGGCGTCTAGCACTTTGTCTGGCATGTGATCTTGGATCATCACAGGGGAGATGAGAACTTCATCGAAATCCGTGTTTTCGGCCCACAGAGCTTGGTAGACCGGTTCGTTTTTTGACAGCGCTTGCCTGTAAACATACCACCGAAAAACTTTATTAAAATTCATACGTAAAACTCCACTAGAATATGAAAGAGCGTAAAGACACAAATTTCGAAATGTGATGATGGTTTTTGAGACAAAGACGGAACGAGCCGGGTCGAAATTTCAATCCTTTTTATGAACGGTTCACAGGGATCGTATCGATGATGAAAGGGGACATGCGACGGTCACAATAAACTGATGCGATTTAGAAAAAAATTACCTCCAGCTTTTTTCGTATCTTTGTCTGGAAAAAAACGAACAGAGAGAAGCGACGGCATCAGCGTTTCCGGTTTTACCAAACATATTAAAAGCAGTGAGTTTTCAATGTTGGGAATTCGCACGAGAAGAGATACTCACTCGCCACGAGTCGGATGGTGTCGGACCACGTGGATTATCTTCCCGGGAGGGTACAAGGGCTGATGTGACGTCAGAGCTATGGTGCTGTCCGACGGATGGATCCCTACACATCTAGCATTCTGCTTGGCACGCATGTACTCGCCTACGTCACTCTCCCCACTTGACAGTTCTACGGCAGAAGTGGGCTGGGAGCAACCACAGCACACTATACTACAGGTGATGGTCTTCCACTGCGAAAAGAAGTCGGTAATACAGAAACCTACAAGAAGACCAATGGCTTGAGCCAACCTTTGGATCGACGCTTCGTTTGATGGCGTTGATGAGATCTGCTCGTAGCGCCTCCATCTGATTCAGTCCGATCCTAGGCACGACATCCTTCCCTACCACTACAGAAATGGTGAAAGATTTGGTATATTCGACTGCGGGCATACTCAGAAGTCCCCCTGGTGGCGAATAGCAGTAACACAAAAGCGAAGAGTACGACTGCCTTAACAGTATCCCTAGGATACTGGCAGTACCCGCTCCTAACGAATGCCCGACTATCACCAAATCGAAGGAGTCCGTGCCTTTCTCAAGGTCTTTCTGCAACGCCCTCTCGATCAAATTCTCCTCTTGGATCTTATTGAAAATGTACTGCGCCGCCTGGACCATCCCTTTATGACCCAACCAATCGTCTCTAGGCGGATGCAAGGGTAAAGTCTCCCCTTCCGCGTTCAAATCGGTCAGAATGTCTTTCATGCTGAGAGTGCCTCTGATGCTGATGACGACTTTTTTCCGGTCGTAGTCAAGGGCGACGAAAAACGGCGTCTCCCCCACGTCCACGTGATAGGTGACGTACACGATCTCTATGTCGCCGATCTCGCGTAGTTTCTGCAAGGCGGCGTAGTTGCACCGGCAGCAATTGTCACCGACGATTTCGACGACGTCGTCACGACTACCGGTGCCATGGCGACAACAAACAACGGAGGTTCGTGCACAAGGAGCAAGCCCCTAAAGTGGAGGGTCATGACGTAGATGGGCCAGCCGTAAGCTCGTACGGCGTAGTGGGGCGTAAATGGATGACCGTTTGGAAAAGTTCCAGGTCGCCGTTTTCGTGGAGGGAGAGGAACTGGGTGCGAGGGGTGACGGCTACGCCCGATAAAAAACTCGTAGGTGGCGTTTTTTGCCGACGTTTCTACGATCGCCTTTGCGTTTCGATCTTTTGGAATTTTCGTAACAGTACCAAGCCGGCTATGACGTCCGATGGTACTACGTCAAGATCGCGGAAAAAGTCCGATAGGAGGCGGGGCAATGTCCCGCGAAAGAGTTGCGGTTCCGGTCGCTAGGGGTGCTTGCAGCAAAACAGGAAGCGGGCAACGCTGCTGCCAAACTGTCTTCGTAAGCCCTTATCACTTTCCCTGAAATCCGAGATGGGTCATGAGTTATTAGAAGTAAATAAATGGTTTTTCATTGGTTACCTTTGGCCGCCAGTTCCTGGTGCTTCCGGATCTTTTTGTACTGGGAATTTCGATTCGGATTCGCGCATGGAACGTTGGTACTGCTTCATTTTCACCCAAGACCTTCCGGCTGCATCGTAAGTGCACCAAACAGTTATGAGTACTGATAGCAGGATGCACAAATTACAAACGACCATTCCTGTAAAATGTTTTCGGTCGTTATGGCAACAGGGAATGGTATAAGTTTGTTGATTTTACCCAAGACTGTTCCTTTGGCTTTATCGATGGACGGACATTCCAGGTAGTACTGGACGAACCAAGCGATTCCTGCTATGAGCCAGCCGCCTTCGATGAACATCACCGCCACCCGGAAGTACAGGAAGTGCTGCATGGAGGAACGTTGTGACGTGTCGAGGATGCTGCCCCTCATGGCGACGACGCAAATGCAGAACTCTGTTATCATGGAGACGGCGAGGATTATGACGTAACCAAGTACCAGAGCCCAGAGTAGGAGGACGCAGTGGATCTGGATGTCGAAGGTGACGAGGCGCAAGAGAACTGCCAGGATTATCGTCCTGGAAATGTTGAAAATGGTGTTTTTCAGCAGGAAAGTTGGAAAGCACTTGGTACTCACCAGATGAGGTGGACGGTGAAGAGGAAAGCGCCGGGGACGACGAGATCGTCGGATCCGACGCTCCATCTCCTGCGGAACACGACGATTCCCGGCATGCTTTGGCTCTTTCGGTATGTCTAAAGACGGATTCACTTCATTGTCGGTTCTTCACTTTCTTACAAACATATTTCTCTGTGGTTCTGTAATAATGCGAGGGTTGCGTTATTTTAACGTCAGGATGGAAGGAGATGGTGATGAGTATGAGACTTTGAACATTTTCACTCTCGGATGCGAAACGGATCGCCGGAATTCGTCAGCAGACGTACATACTACTTAATCGTTATTTTTATATGTCTGGGTTTCGGTTTGTGCGGGAACAGATACGACTTTTATGTATCGGGAGATAAGGTCTATTCATGGAAAATATTCGTATATTGAAATGAATCAGTTACGAGATAATGTTTCGTGTGTGCGAGAGCTGGAGATCCGGTCATGCGGATTTTGTAACATTTGTAACAATAACGTTTTTGGAGCATTTCGAAATGGTTGGCCTAGTAAAATATTGTAAATACTGTGAAATATTCGAGAATGAACGTTCGAAAATACCGACTTGGCATTAAAAAAAAATAGAAGCATAGGAGATTATTTTTACAGAGTCATTATTATTGGCGCTCGACCACAGCACTTACCGACACAAACAGCACATTTGCGGTGTAGTCGTAAATCGGAACAACTTATTTATTTATTCGACCCGACTTTTGTATGGAAATTTCGCTGATAAAACTTCCCACGAAAGTCTATCCTCTCTCCATATCACAGAAAGACGTCGTATCATTTATTTATTTATCCACTCCTAGATAATAATCATACTATTATTATTAGAAATTTTTGGTAATAATGGGTGGCGTTATTGATATAGATCACAGTTCGATGAAATAAAGTGACATTTCCAGCGATTAATGGGATCATTATTGCATTGGCTGTGGCCAATCAGAATAGAGCGATTTTCAGGTACAATTGGCAACAGCGCAACAATCGCGAAATTGACATTAAAAAATGGCGACAATTTGAGTGATAGTGAAAATGGAGACGAGCTTATAGGAACGGCTCCGGAGATACCAGATACCTGAAATATCCAGAAAGAGCTATGAATGAAGGTATGACACTTATAACAGTTCCCTTCGCAATGTTCGCAGCTCACAAATCTGCGCCGATCTGACAACACTACATTCTGTCCGTCACAGCTGTTTTGAATGAAATTTGAAAGTTGAGCGAATTTTCGAGAGCCGTTTTAACTGTTTTGGAGTGGATAAAGCATAGTATTAAGCTCGCGTGTTTTGGCTTTTATTCGCTCGTTTGAATTACGCCACTCGCTGGCGCTCGTGGCATAAGTTTTTCAAACTCGCGAATAAAAGCTACCAAAACACGCTCACCTAATA
The DNA here is from genome assembly GCA_949788335.1 of Salpingus planirostris. NCBI lineage: Eukaryota > Metazoa > Arthropoda > Insecta > Coleoptera > Salpingidae > Salpingus > Salpingus planirostris. The sequence continues at coordinate 7,478,668 of OX460924.1, read as the reverse complement.
ATATTCTATTATTAAGTACGCATCGATTTATTCCGCAATATGTGTGTATGTCCATGTTCGATTACTCCCGTGACAAATAATGAGATAATTACACGTCTTGGAGCGTCACTAAACGAAATTGCCAATTTCGTACCTCCGACGACGACGACTCGAACCCCATTGGCCCGAAAATTATCGCCCAAGTGGCACTAATTAATAATTACCGCGTATTTACCGACGCGATTTTATTGCTGTAATAGATGAGTACACCTGGGATACCTATCCATTCTAGAAAACGAATAATTCGATTAAATCGTCGATCTCGTTGCCTTCCGAATAATGTCGAAATGATTTGTTTATACACGGTGTGTGGGTTCCCGAATTAAAATTAGCCTATAGGATAATCGACGGATTATTTCTGGCCGAAATAATTACCTTTTAATCTGACGGGGAAAAAGTCTTGATTCAGGTCACCATCTCTGGAAATTCCTCGCGAAAATTCGCCACCATCACTCGCTCATTACAACTCACCCCACTCTGATCGTCATTGCGAATCTCCCTAAAAAAAATCGGCGGAAACGCGATGATATAAAAGGCGGCGTCTTTTCGCGATTTCTGCCTGTTTCGCCCCCTAGTCGCCTCTCGAGACTCACTCACCCTCTCTCCGATTATTCTTATTATTACTATTATTATTATCGCGAATGTGTGTGTGTGTGTAGAAGTCACCCTTTGTGAAGTCGCCCCCCGTCTCGCGTTATTTTTTCCTTGGGGTAAGAGAAAGATGGCGTCCGGTTCGAATTAGAGGGTGGAAAAAGGACGGAAAAGGGATGACGTGTGCGATTTTGGGTCGTCGGGGGGTGCGGATTGATTCGGATCGGGGGAGAGAGAGCGCGCCGGACGGGCGTCGGTATTTTCACGGCGTCGGGTTCGCGACTGCGGTGCGTGGAGACGCTTGCGTCGCGACGCCGTCGATATCGGAGAGAGAGGGATATCCGGCCGATCTAGAGTGCGCCGATTAGCCGGATTATTGGCCACTTTTCAGGGGAATCAATCAAAATACACAATAGTAAAAAATAAATGTATATTTTAAGTCGCTTTCATAACAATAATGATCGTATAAAAAAGGTAAATACGTATCTATTTAAAAAAATTCAATCTCAGATCTAATCGAAATGATAAACGAACAAGGAAAAAAGCGGAAATGGTGATGTTTTTTCGGTAGTTTGGCTTCTTCTTCATCAGCAGAGGTTTAGGTAAAATAGTTATCACATATTATTCATTAGGTATAACAATTACAATGATACAAATTAAGTTTAAACCATCATCAGAGGTTCACGGGCGCTCCTTTTACCGACCACCAAATCGAATTCCTCTTCTGCGTCGCTACTCAACAGCAAATCGCGATTGTTCGTTTTCGCGCCCACTTTCATGGCCGTAGCGGTCGTCGTCAAGAACCTGCGCAAACGACACAAATCAGAAAACTTTAAAATCCTAGATTAGATAAAATTCCAAAGATAAAACCCGCATAACAAAGGACGAACGCGAATCGGAAAAGCCAGTACGTGGTACGACTCCCGACCGACCACACACGCTCAGTTTGACACCTGTCAGTTTAAAGCCGCCGTTAAAAACAAACCGAACAAAGGAACAGGAAAGTGACAGTTATTGTGTCAATGTGACAGATGATCTGTCACTTGTCAGGTTGAACTTTGGCGACAAACAGAGACAAACGTCACAAACAAATTAAAGAAATAAAAAACGTTTTCGGTTAATAAAAAAAATATTATCACACATGCAACCTCTCTCAAGACTCACTATTTCTCAAGCCACACGGGCCGAAATCGTTTTGATCTCCATCTTTCTACAATCGAGATAATGACACAACAAATTCAGATAATCATAACACCGCTCTAGATAACGTAAAAGTAACAAAAACAATCGCGGATAATAAATAATCAGTCGGCGCAATTGTTATACCTCGAGATGCCTTGACCGCGATCGAGCTGCTCCAGATCGTCCAATCCGCGATGTATGGAAATGGCGTCCAATCCGCGGTCGTCATCGCGGCAACGCAGATACTCTTCGGTCTGAAGTTGGCGCATCGTCGGTTTGCGCCACAATTTCAGCAGCAGACTCGAGCCGACGACCGAAACACTGCTCAGTGCCATTGCGGCCGACGCCATCCAGGGCGCCAACATGAAACCGATCATAGAGAAGGCGCCGGCCGCCAGCGGGATCCCCAACAGATTGTAAACGCTGGCAAAGACGAAATTCAACCGGATGCGGTTGACGGTCTTGCGCGATAAATCCAAACAGGCGACCACATCTAGTAGGTCGTTGCGCATGAGGACCACGTGCGCCGCTTCCACGGCAACGTCCGTCCCGGCGGCTATCGCCATGCCGACGTCCGCCTGGGCCAGGGCGGGGGAGTCGTTGACGCCGTCACCCACCATGCACACCTTGATCCCCTTGCTCTGCAGTCTGTCAAAAGAGAACGAGGCGTTTAGTTACTTTTCTGGTTTTAGGTTGGCAAAACTGTTACTTTGACGCACCTTTGCACTCTCGCCACTTTGTGAGAGGGCAGCACTTCCGCGTAGACCTTGGTGATGCCGACTTGACGTGCTATACTGGCGGCAGTTTGACGGTTGTCTCCTGTCAAAAGTATGACGTCCATACCCATCTTCTTCAAGGTGAAGACGGCCAAATGCGCTTCCGGTTTAACGATATCCGCCACGCTGATAATCGACACGATTTCACCTGGAAATTATCATTAAAAAAAAAAGAAAAGAAGATGTCTTCTTGAAACGTACCGTCGACCGTGCAAATGACGGCAGATCTGCCTTGCTCCTCTTCGGCGGCCATCTTCCTGTCGAGCTCGTCCGGCAAGACGACGCCATTCCGATTCATCCACTCCCTGTTACCAATGACGACCTCGTAACTTTTTTCCAGATCTTCCTGCCTGCTCTGCACCCCGATCAGTTGCCCCAACCGGATCGTGTTGGATCGTCCGATTTCGACGTCGACCCCGTGCAACTCGAAAGTACCGGAAGAACCCGATTGCACCGCCGAGGCGAATCGTCCCAGTTCGGGTCGATTTTTCGCGTTCGACACCAGTTCACCGACGGAAGACACGGTAACTTTGAGACCGCAACCGGGAACCGCCTGGAAATTCGTCGACGTGCCCACCAAATCCGAACCGATCACGTCACGCACGTACTTGATGATGGCCGACGCTATCGGATGTTCCGAATTGGCTTCGGCGCAACCTAGCAACGCCAAAACAAGAGCGGGCGAGAGGCCGTCGCCCTGCAACCACATCTTGGCCACTTCCGGTACGCCTTTAGTTATCGTCCCGGTTTTGTCGAACATTACCGCTTTAACTTTATGTGCGTTTTCTAGGGGTTCTGCACCCTTGATCAAGATGCCGTTAAGGGCGCCAACTCCTGTACCGACCATGACGGCTGTAGGGGTGGCCAAACCGAGAGCGCAAGGACACGCGATTGCCAAAACGCTCAAAGCGCACCGGAAGACGAACTGCAATATGATCTCCAAATTCGTAAAACCTTGCTTTTCGCTATCCTTGATCGGGAGCAAATCTATATTGACTGCACCGATTATCGACCAAATCACTAGGGTTAAAACAGACAGACAGACGACTGCCGGTACAAAGTAGCCTGCGATTTTATCGGCCAACTGCTGAATGGGGGCTTTTGACGTTTGCGCTTCTTCCACCAACTTGACTATTTGTGACAATGTGGTCGCTTCACCAGTATGAGTCGCTTCGACTATCAATAAGCCGTGTTGATTTATCGATCCTCCTATTACAGAACTGCCGATCTTCTTGTGGACCGGCATGCTTTCACCAGTAATGAGGCTTTCGTCGCACATCGATTGGCCTTGGATGACTTTACCGTCTACTGGAACCTTGGCACCCGGAACGACCTTGAGGACATCTCCCCTTTGAACTAAATCGACGTGTACCAGGCGTTCAGTGAGGATTTCGTCACGTGTCCCCAAAGTCACCAAGACGGCTTCGGTCGCCTTGAGCGACAGTAACCTAGACAGCGCTTCGGATGTTTTGCCTTTGGCTATATGCTCCAACCACCGACCCAAGCTTATGAAGACTAGCAGCATGGGAGGCGTGTCAAAAAATGTTTGGGGTGAAGTTCGCTGCTGGAGGATCATGGCAACCAAGACAACCACCACGCTGTAAGTGTAGGAAATCGACGTCGCCATGGCGATAAGCACGTCCATATTGGTTGTTCGATGTTTTAAAGCTTTGTAGGCCTGGACGAAAAAATGGCGGCCTCCTAGCAACAGAACCGGAGTTGACAGCACCTGGAACGACAGATACAATCGCGTCAGTGACGGTTGAAAGAAGAAGGCGACTTTACCGACTCACCCACATGATGAGGTTCTCCAGTGACAGGCCGGGTATGACGCAGCACATGTCCTCGTGCGTCATGTGCCCGGTCGACATAAGCACCATGAAGTACATCATGGCGATCATGCAAGGTCCGCCAAAAGCCAAAGAAAACAAAAAAGCGGCCCGCCATCTCCTGATTTCCTCCTTCTGTTGCAGATAATCGCCGCCGTCGTCTCTTTGGAAGAGTTTCGCTTCGAAACCGAGATTCTCGATCGCCTCTATGACGTCCCTAGGCCCTGTCACTTCCGGATCGTACTTGAAGCGCCCCCTCTTGGTCGTCAAGGCGACGTTCGCTTCCGCCACCCCCGCCAACTTGATGACGTGCGACTCGATCTTGTGCACGCAACTGGCGCACGTCATCCCGCCGATTTCTACGTCGACCATAGCCTGACCGGCGCCAGATTGCTGCAGGACGCTCGTCGGGAAACCGAGGTCGGTAATAGAGGTCGCTATCTCTCCAGGTGACGTCATCGATGGATCGTAGTGGACTTCCGCACGCGCCGCCAGAAGAGAAACGAGAATCTTGTGACAGCCCGCCATTTTGAGGACGTGTTTTTCGATGGCGGCCACGCACGAACCGCACGTCATCCCTTTGACGTTCAGTTGGCACTTCTCGAGGTTGGTCGCCTCGGTGACGGCGTTCGACGACGACGGGACCATGCGAAGATCGTCACTTTTCGGTAGAGTTCGGCCGTTGATCGAGTGGACGTGCGCTTCGAATCCCATGTCGTCGACCGATTCCGCCAGTTGTCGGGCGTTTATGGCGTCCGGGTCGTACGAGATCGTGCCTCGTTTTCGTTCGAGGTCGACGCTCACGTGATGGACGCCTTTGCTGGTCGACAGCAGGCCCTCTATGCTTTTGACGCACGAATTGCACGTCATTCCGTCTATTGTCAGGACGCATTCGCTAGGGTTCGGCTCTTTGGTGGTCAGTGATGAAGGTAGCGAAGCTTCGAACCCCATGTCGTCTATCAAGTCGCATATCTGATGGGCGCTGAAGAATTTGGTGTCGTAGTGGACCAGCGCCGCCTTCTCTTGCAGACTCACCTGCATGGATGTAAGAAATTAACTAATGGATTTTGTTCAAGGAGTTTGTTTACCTTGATACTGTATATTCCAGGTTTTTTACTCAGGGTGTCTTCGATGTTTCTGACGCACGATTGACAGGTCATCCCTATGACGGATATTTTGACAGTTTCATCCTCGTAGCCGTCGGTGTTGACGGCGAGGTCGCCGTTGTAATCGCCGGTGGGTGACAGCAGAGACGTGGTTTCGCTCTCGTGGTGGTCCTGATTGATCAGAGGTTCAAAGCCCAAAGACTCGGAAGCGTCCCTGGAATCAAAACGGACGAAAGGTTTGAGGAGGTTTCTCGGCGAAAATGGAAACTGACCAAAATTTGCCGAAAATCAGTAAAATCGCGTCGCCTAAATACCGGAAAAGGTGGTGGAAAATTCGCCACCGCGTCAACATTGAAAATTCGTAAATCATTTCTGGGTTTTTATCATCTGGACTTGATTACAATAACAACCGACACGTCGGTGGGGTAAATAACCAAACTGTTTTGTACATAAGTCGAGAAGAAAAAGCGCGTTTCCTCAAACTACTCACCGATTATTATCGGCGTAACAACGGTCACCACCGTTTGTTATTTCTTCGCCCAATAACAATGCCTTATCGTCCATTATTGTTCCGGATATTATCGAGATACGCGCACCGTGATTATTATTAATAAGGCAATTACTAATTGTTTAGGTAACTGAGGTGAACGAAATACGGGCTAAACCGAAAGAGTGAGTACGTGAGCAAAGACCATACGTCCACTTTCGTAATTATACCATTAGGTAAAACGCTTTACACGAGGTGAATAATACGAGCGAAATGCGCTCCACTTCCCACTTTACGAGGGAACTTATTGGTGTACTTTTATCACAAAGTTAACACAAAAAAATGTGACTGCGACTCTAGAGATAACGAGGATATGATGAATATGGCCAGGGATCCCTTCCTGTTTGTCATAACTTCCGAAAGAAAATTCAAAGGTCCATCCGGTTACTACCTACAAACACCTATCATTTTAAAAAATGAATTGAATTATAAAAAAATAACTCTATAATCATGGCGACTAATCAGTAATAGACACCAAATATGTCTATCATTACCTACTTTATCACCGACATGCGTTCGTTATTTTACAGATAAAAGCGATAAGCCCTAGTTTCGCGTTATCTCTTCAAAGTTAAATAATACTTGAATAAATACTGGATGTCGTTGCGCCATTTTCGACGATGATAAGCGGATTATCGTCATGGTAAGCAAGCAACTGTCTTCTTACCTGTTGATATTGGAACAGTCCGAGACTTACTGACAGTCTCGACTCGGATACGGGTCTTCGATAATGACCACGAAAACCTCATGTTTTTCTCAGATTTTAACCGCATAAAAGTCACGATAAGTTCCTTACCTCCTTTTCCACATTATCGAAAACTTTTGAATCAATCCGCATACATGATCATATCGAGTTACCGTTCAACAAACTGACAATACGTTTATCTGAATGTAGACCGCGTAAAGGTGAAAGTAATGTCCTCATTGCTCCCGAAAACGGATCTCTATTCGCTTTGCTTTATTTATCATCTCTGTTTATTTGCGCGGTTTCTCCGGGAGCGAAAGAGATGAAAGTAGAATTCTGCATGACCTTCTTTTCTTATTATCGGGATAAATCAAGGTCTCGTTGTGGTACTTACAATTTCTTCCTAATAATTCTACCGATTTTAATCATTTTAGACACCTTACTGCTCAAATTAACGAGAGCCTCCCACACGGTCTTATTTTTATCGGGTCTTTTCTTAAATTGCCGCTACTTAAGTGATTAATTTTCGTTTATTATCGAGATAAAGTCGATTTTGCCAAGCTTTCACTACGTTTTCGGTTTTATTTCGCCTACCTACCTACCGGACGATTTTGTAGTTTCCCTCCGGTATCGTGACCTCGACGTACGACAAATCCTGCGGGAATTTCAGTGTGGTCCCGTCGATTTTCTGCAGGACTATTCGGAAATCGTCAAAGTCTTTCGACGTCTTGTTCACACCATCTGGAATTTATTTTTTGGTTATGTTTAGAAGTTTAGTCTCGTTTTCTCAGTCTCGTACCTTTCGGGATGAAGCGTACGGTGCTGTTTTCCATATTTACACGATACTTTCTTTTATCAGAATGACTGGATTTTTTTGTATTGTGCTCAGTTCCTTTGTGGCGATTATCTGGAGAGGCCCCCGATTTTTTGACATTTATTTTGTGATGATTTCACGAACTACACTACTGGGGAATTTTTGATTTGGTTTTTCAAATCTTGGGTCTTTGAAAACGTTGAATTTTTGGGGCAATTTCAGGGAATTCCCCCGTTATGTTATGATTTTTCAAGACTTCCCCCCTGACATTTGTCAAAATGTCAATGAACCCCGAAATTCTAGGGATTTTCATGGCCTTGGTTGGTAACCATGGGGAACCAGAAAATAGAATGACGGATTACTACGCTGCGAATAGCAGCTCCTGAGAGCTGTGAGCGAAATTCACATGAGTCGTGCTGTAACGCAATCGAAATTGTTTCGCAGACTGTACACAAACAACATGGCCGACTTTGTGAATCTGGCTCAAGGCCTTAAGACGAGCGGCACAGAGATTGTTTCTCAGACTGTACCACTATTTGTAGCACGGGAATCCTTCAACAAATTTAAAATGTCATTGACTTTTGTGTGTTTATCGAAAAGTGCCGCATTTCCCATGTTTTTTTAAATTCGGAGCGTATTACAAAATGGAAAACATCGTTTTCGACCAACTGAAAGCCACTTTCAAGTTCGACAACTTTAAATCGGTGCTACAACGCGATGCAGTGATAGAAATCGCAAAAAGTCTCAACCTAACCCCACTTTTTCTCGCCAGTTTTACGAAAATTTCCTGTTTTAGGACGCAACGATGTCCTCGTCTCGATGCCAACCGGTTCCGGAAAGTCATTATGCTACCAATTACCGGCCGTAATCCACAAAGACAAGATCACGATAGTCTTATCGCCACTTTTGGCACTAATTAAGGTCGGTAACAATACAAGTGTCTCTCATTAAATAACGATTACATTAAATTAGGACCAAATCGATCACTGCACGAAACTGAAGATAAGGGCGGCGTCCCTGAACTCGAAAACACTGAAAAATGAGCGGGAGACTCTGCTCGCCGATTTGAAATCCGTTAAACCATGCACGAGGTTGCTGTACATCACCCCCGAACAGGCGGCCACCGCCACCTTCAAAAACCTGTACGCCAATTTGGCGAAATTCAACAAACTCGCCTACCTGGTCGTCGACGAGGCGCACTGCGTCAGCGAATGGGGCCACGACTTCCGACCCGACTACCTCAAGCTCGGCGAACTCCGAAACATCGACGAGTCAGTGCCGTGCGTCGCCTTGACGGCCACCGCGGGTGCCGACGTCACCAGGGACATCAAGTCCAGTCTGAAATTATCCAAGACGTCTAAAACGTTCAAAACCAGCTGCTTCCGATCGAACCTGTTCTACGACGTCCACTACCAGAACATGCTCGACGATTGCTACAAGCATCTGGCCGAATTCTGTTCCGAATCCATTAGAGACGAAGGAGACGTGAAGAAATGTGATAAATCCTGCGGAATCATCTATTGTCGTACTAGGGAGCAGACCGAGATCCTTTCCGAGAGGTTGAATCAGCGCGGATTGTCGGCAAAGTGCTACCACGCCGGTCTGAAAAACAAAGACAGGTTGGAGGTGCAGGAGAATTGGCAAAATGGCGAATTTCCCGTCATCTGTGCCACCATCAGTTTCGGGATGGGCGTCGATAAGGCCAGTGTCAGGTCTGTACACTTTCAAACGTCATAATGACAGTCAATGTCATTTTTTTCTATCAAGGTTTGTTGTCCATTGGGGTGTTCCCAAAGAGCCGGCCTCCTTTTACCAAGAGAGCGGTCGAGCCGGGAGGGACGGGAAGCTGTCTCGCTGTCGAGTCTACTACAGTCGATCCGATTCTCGGGCTGTCGAATTTCTGCTGTCGCAGGAATTGGGGAAATGTAAAAACGACGAAACAAAGAGGAAAAAAGTCGAAGTCGCCATTAAAGGATTCCGAAAAGTCGTAGATTTCTGCGAAAATCCCTGGTAATCTTCACTGCCGACCTAGAAACGATCGATTAACAATTTTCCGTTTCAAGCTCCTGTCGACATAAATTATTTTCGGATCATTTCGGGGAGCCGCCACCGCCGTGCGAGGGCAATTGCGATTTCTGTGCGGATCGAAAGGCCGTCGAGAAAATGTCGGAAGAGTTTCACACGAAAAGCGCCGAATACGGATCGAAATTCGTTACAAACGATGCGGATTATGGTGATCTTTATGGTGGCGGACGTAGGGGACAATCCGAGTAAGTCTGTCTAGTTGGCAACACTTGTTAAGATAATAATGATGATTTTTTCACCTAGTGAGGCACAGGAATATTCAGAAGAATCGGAAAACTCTTATAATCGGGAGAAGAAGGCGAAAAAACAGGCCGAGTCACTTATCCAGAAACAATTCGCTCTTAGGAGGAGCGCCCAGGTACTATCTGTCACTTTTGACTCTTCAAGTGTGGTTTTCAATACGATACTTGTCATTTTTTACAGGAGGTGTCTCAAAAGACCATAGAACAGTTGTATTCGGAGCGCTCTCGAGTGAAATCAGCCTCTCTGACCAGTTCAAAGGTTAAAGGTCTGTCATTGGCCACCAGAGAACAGTATTTATCCAAAATGGTCGACGTGTTGACAGCTAATTATAGAGAGTGTGAGGATCTGGAAGATCAAATTTTTGATAAACAAGATCTGCAAGACTGCTGTGTTGATTTAGAGTACAAATTTTTCTCAGTCAACACGAATTTGACGATGTACAGGAGCTCTGTAGCGAAATTGGTAAGTGTTTGATTTATTTTGGTATCTCAACAATAAGTAAAATGTAGGATTTTTGAATATTCTCCTGTATTTTATTTATTGATCGAGGATTTGTGATTTTCGAGCCCCCGAAATAATCCTATAAGGGACGCCTATGAGCAAAATGGCCGATTTCAGAACTACCAACATAATTTTCGACAGTAATGACAGTTGACAGTTAAAATCACCATCTCGTGTCTGAAAATCACATTTTCATCAATTTTTTTCTATTTTCCGTGCCAATTTGACTGGTTTTTCGCCGTGTTTCATGTTCGTTCGTCGGATAGACCGTCAGTGACCGTTTTCCGCGTGTTCGCTTTAAATGGCGACCGATTTCCGCGCAGTTATTTATAGAAGTCGCCCAGTTGACACACATTTTGTCAATTTTGTAGATTTCCACCGTGAAACGATGCACCGTCGATAAAATCAAGCACGAATCGTTGTGCACGTTCAACCCGAAACCGGCCAAATGTGAGACTCTGAGTGATCTCTTTCGAAATATTCAAAAAGAGCAAAAGGAGAAAGAGGCGAAACGAGAAGTGCAAGTGGTCGAGGGACGAGAAGACGCGACCAAACCTACGAACGGTTTCAAATCGGCGCGTCTAGTGCTCGAGGAATCCAAAAGTGTCTCCGAGCCCCAACGAGAACGAGTTCCTAAACCTATCGAATCCGAGGACGAAATGTCGAAATCCAAGGACCTGAAATCGCTCTTTGGCGACGAAAGTGACGAGGACAGTTTGAAAGCCGACAAGAATCATCAGAAACGTAAACACTACGAACACAACAACAGTAATAATCATTCGGAACGGTCCAGTAAAAAGCCGAAATTGCTGAAAATGGGTGGCTCGACGGCCTCCGGAGCTGACGATAGCAGAAAGGAAGACGGCCTGGCGCAGAGCGAGGCGGACAAACAGGAAACGAGTGAAATTTCTAAGTCTGAAGTAAAATCTAGTGAGCAACACAACAGGTCGAGGAGATCGCGCGAATCGGGCGGCAAGTCTCGGGGCCGACTGAAAAAAGCCGAGATCGGGAAACTCGTGGTCAAGCTGCTGACGCCCGCGTACGTCGAGAGGCGATTCGATTCGAGGGAAACGTTCAAAACGACGGCCAGGACCATTTCGCATGCTCTTTTCGATAAAGGTATTCATCGATGAGCCAAAAGCACAATCACGGCGGCCATCTTGTTTGGAAACGTCAAATGTCGTTGACATTATGCAGTGGCGTCCCAACCGAAATGGTCCCCCTGATTTTTTCTACTAGCAGTTGTCGAAATTTTGTTATAATTTCTTTGATTTCAGATGAAAATGACATCAAAAAGTACGTAGAGAGCTTTTTGCGGAAAAACGAAGAGATCACGTCTCAAACTGAATGTGTGGTGTCTACGAATTTAGATTAGAGGGAGTGAATTTCTTTTCTTTATGAAGTAATAAATAAAACTGTTATGTATGAATAAAAACCTACAAATCACTAAATTTTTCAATAAATTACTTGAATTGATAATTTAATTTTCTAATTAAATCAAATTTGGGGACAACTTGAGCCAATGGTGCGAGAAACAGGTAAGTTTCTTTGAAATATCACAAATGCGAACAGGAAACTGCTTGAATGTACCAAGTGAACACGATAAGAGGGCGCCACATATCCGAATTCATAATCTTCCTATAATTTTCATAAATTCCTCCAATTTCATAGCCAAATTATTGTCTAAAACAGTTGGGCAATTAAATAACAAGTTATAAATTAGGAACCTGTAATCGTTATCGTAACAGTAACGAAACGACATAACAAATCGTATGTTATAACGATTCAGATACGTCATCCCTTCGATTTCGGTCTGGTTCTCCCCCACACCGTACATAAATCTGCTAATTCGGGCAATTCAGCATAGAAGATTAGATATTAGGAACGTTAATGGAATTTTCTTATAACCATTACGACCGGTACATTTGTCTCGTACGTTACACGTTACGTTCGTTCGGTCGGGTCCGAGTCGACGGATCGGAAAAGAGGGTGCGAAGAGAGCGCGTGGAAACTTGGGCTAGGCCGGAAGTCGGAACGAGAGAGGGAGGGGGCGGTCGGTGGCGGCGGCACCCCCACCCTCCTCCACCGACACCAAATGAAATGCCTGCGCCTAATGTCCCAGAAAAGAATTTATCGTGCGGACGGACACCAGCCGGGAAAACGGCCACCCCCGCCACTGTCTACACTGTCGAAAGACCCGAACGACGGAAAAAGTGTCACCAACCTGACAGAATAGGTGGCTGAGCTACCCGTGGTCGCCACGGAAATCATAATAACACAAGACGGTCGCTTCTCCGCGTTTCCATCAATAATAAAATAATTACCGGCCGTTTCTTTCGAGTAGGTACCTGCATTATCATCATCATCATCACCGAGAGATGAGTCGCGGTAGGCGGCGACCGCAACGACTGGCCGCCTGTGATTTTCGCCGCCTCGCTACTTACTATATCGCCACTGCCGAAGAAGAAGAAGAAGAAGACTCGCCGATCGGACGACACAGACGACGATATCGTCGAAACCGCGAGTGGGACGAGGACGGAATCGTCATCGCCGTGGAGACGATGTGTAGAATGTCATTCGTTCCGACCGCAAAACCGTAGTGACCTGGGGCAGAGAGGAAGCCGCCGCTTTGATCTAGCCGCACACGCCTCCTCCACCATCGTCATCTGTCAAGCGTCGCCAACCCTGGAAAGCGGAAATCCCCCAAATTATTAGTTGTGCGATAAAATGTCTGCATTGGCAATTTATCGTTGTATGGTCGCGCGATTATCTCCTTTATCTCCAGTCGCATAATAATACTTGAGAGAAAATAAATCCGATTTTTACGGAAATTCCTCTATCTCTACGCTTACGCCTAACGCTTATGATAGATATTGTTCCGCGTGTATGGTGTAAAGGGGTATCCGTAGGTATATAAAGATGGATAGATAGATAGAAAACGGCGAGTAGCGAGAGTCGGGGTATAATGCATCAAAAATATAATTACAAAGTGGGCGGGTTGGGACACGAACCGATTACGGTCGTTTCGTTCTCTTCCACCTCGAAAAGCGAAGTGGAGAAAAGGTCTCTCGGTGGGTATTATGGAGAGGAGGCAGTTACCTATCTGCTCTAAGGTTGTTATTATGTGGTGGCAACCCTGCGAGCGTGCATATACCGTTTTTTGCTACCGTATCTCTATTTCTTTACCACAAATGCCATGTCCGTGCGCCAGTTTTCTAATCTCCGCTCCGTACCCCCGTATGAGGACGGAAGGACCGGCCTCCTTTTTCTGGATCTGTACAAAAACGATAGAAAATTTAAATAAATTAAATAATTCTTCAAATAATATCACCTGTCGCCTCAGTCATCTATTTTCAGCTTTGGCCGATTGTTGAACTCTTCGAAAAAGAGAAGAATCCACTGAAAAACACGAAATTTTAGTCAATTTGCTCTTAATTTAATGACAGGGGCAACCATTTTGAAATTTTCAAAGCTGCCAACCTAAAATCGGATCTAGTGAGTTCGGAGCCGCCAACCATTGACGTTAAAATACCCTAAACTTGGTTATTTCCAGTCATTTTCATTTAAATTGGTTATGTTGGTTGAGCGTTTTAAGGGCAGTGATGTATCGCAAATATGCCATCAAAAGGGACGGATTGAAAATAATTTGAGCAAAGTAACCGATTTCGAGACCGACTTGTTGTTTATTTAATGACAGGGGCAACCATTTTGAAATTTCCAAAACTGCCAACCTAAATTCGAATCTGTCAAAACTTCACAAAAATCCTGCAAAAATCTTCACTTCGCGATAGGAATAAAAGTGAGGGGGTGGTTTTCGCAGACTGGCGGTGGTCTCCACCGCTCCCTTTCCCTCTCGCCCGCAAAAAATCCGTCCCGTCTCTATCTGTGACTCTGATATAATGCCATAATGCGAGTCGAGTCGTACGCGAGTCACATAAGCTACAATAGTTTTGTGATTCAGAGTGATAGCATCTGCGTTAACGGCCGATCGCCTCCACTGATACCATTTTAATACCGGATTTGATTTATAAGAGCGCATATACATACATACATACATAGACGATATAAAATATACGCCCTTGAAGAATGAACGAGATAACCGACCCCGCATTCACGTTCCCCTCCCCTCGGATAGACGAAAAGTACTTACAACCCACACTCTACGACCTGGGAATTACCGAAAATTCGCGTTTCTCGAGTGCACATGAGTACCACAGAATTAAACACTGATGACCACAGGTTGCTGGTCGTGTCATCGAAAACCTGACGACAAAAAAGTCCCCAGATCGGGCGAAAGGACCCTAAAACTTCAAACCCGCTGCAAACTTCACCCATATAAGTAATCTAATGCATATTGGGGGTATCTGGAGTATTTAGGATCGCCGTTTTCGCCGATGCAGAGTCTGGTGGTGTGCCATCGTAGAAACGCGACGAGAAAGGCGAAAGAGGAGGAACGGGGGCAGATCACAGGTGGCCGTTGTCGTTAATGAGGCAATTTAAATGCATAACACAAGGGTCGCGACCGATCGCATCCGAAAGCTCCCGAGGGACGGCGAGAGACCCGACCGCGCCGCCCCCGCCTCGCCCATGCAACCCCGTCATCTTTCCGCAGACCCGAATTTCGATTGAACGCCCATATCGGTCCGAACGTAGGTGCAAATTATAATCAACGTACCATCGATAATGAGGATTCCTGCAGTTGTCGGTATTTTGACGTTTCCGGGCGACTCTGTCGAAAGGGCCCAGTGGCGGCGGCGATAAAAATTTCGGGGGTCACGTCGCGCGATTAGGGGGCGAATATCGGGGGAGCGGGCGCTTATCTCGCGACTGCAGGCTGCGGAGACGGGGCATGCACCCTCCGCACTAATCCCCCCGATGCGTGGCTCGAGTACGTCACACACGCGTCCTTTCGCTTTTTTTCCGCATCGCATGCACTGCTCGGGTTGTGCCCCAGAGATCGCATCTCTCCGGATCTCTGGACGAAACGTCAACTTCACGTACTGCATACACATGCACCGACCTAACCTACTAAACCTAACGTGTGATTTCGTGTGTGCGCCCCTTTTTTTTGTGGTGATGGGGTCTCTCTTATCACATGCGGCGGAGAGTTCCTGTCCGCGACAGAGACCGAATCAAGAACGCGTCGACGATTTCTGCATGCGTATACATTTGACCTATGGAAACAGTTTTTTTTTAAGTGAGGTCCGCCAATACCGGACGCATTTTTTTACTCTTGATGACTCAATTAGAAGCCGATTTGAATTTTTTATCGATATCTCGACTAATAAGAAAGTTACGCCACTTTGAAGTTTGCGAAAATCGTTGAAATTTTCGTCAAAATTTCATGTCGAAAATTTAAAAAGCACGATTCTCGGTCAATTCGAAAGCTTCTTGCACATGTCCATACTGTTTTCGATAGATTTTTCGATTCTCTTTCGATTGCCGGGTCGCCCGAATCGATATCTCGATCGGTTCAAAAGTTAGAACGGGTTTCAATTTTACGAGACCGATGATTTGGTGATTTTTTGGAGGCCATAATTCACATGAAAAATTACCTTTTTCCGATGCACTCTAGGAGGATTTCGTAGATTTTTTGACGCTCTTTCGAATGCGCGGCCGCCCATCCCGATCGGAGCTTCGGTTCGAAAGTTATGGTCGATTGAAAATTTCGAGCAAAATTTGTACCCAAAGTGATGAATTTTCGAAAAAATCGAAAATCACTAAATGTCGTCCAAATCAAAATCCAGACACTTTTCCCGATAGATTTTGAGCTAACTAAGCGATTCCCGGGTCGTGCGACTCGATAGCTCCACTAATAACGAAGTTATGGCCGTTTGAAAATTTTACTCTATTTTTAACGGTACTGCAATATTAGACGCATTTTCTCACTTCAGATGACTCAATTAGAACCCAATTTAAATTTGCCGTCTATATCTCAACAAATAAAAAAGTTACAGCACTTTGAAATTTCCAAAAAGTTGAAAATTCGAATATTCGAACATTTTTTTTTTCAGATAAATTAATACCGGACGCATGTATCTACTCCAGATGACTAAATCAGAAGCCAATTTGAATTTTTTATCGATATCTCGACTAATAAGAAAGTTTCGCCACTTTGAAGTTTGCGAAAATCGTTGAAATTTTCGTGAAAATTTCATGTCGAAAATTTAAAAAGCACGATTCTCGGTCAATTCGAAAGCTTTTTGCACATGTCCATACTGTTTTCGATAGATTTTACAATTCTCTTTCGATTGCCGGGTCGCCCGAATCGATATCTCGATCGGTTCAAAAGTTAGACCGATTTTAATTTCCACGAGACCGATGATTTGGTGATTTTTCGGAGGCCATAATTCACATGAAAAATTACCGTTTTCCGATGCGCTCTAGGAGCATTTGGTAGATTTTTTGACGCTCTTTCGAATGCGCGGCCGCCCATCCCGATCGGAGCTTCTGTTAAAAAGTTATGGTCGATTGAAAATTTCGACCAAAATTTGAACCCAAAGTGATGAATTTTCGAAAAATTTGGAAATCACTAAAAGTCGTCCAAATCGAAATTTCGACACATTTCCTAATAGATTTTGAGGAAACTAAGCGATTGCCGGGTCGTGCGACTCAATAGCTCCACTAATAACGAAGTTATGGCCGTTTGAAAATTTTACACTATTTTCAATGTTACACCGATATTAGACGCATTTTCTCACTTCAGATGACTCAATTAGAACCCAATTTAAATTTGCCGTCGATATCTCAACAAATAAAGAAGTTACAGCACTTTGAAATTTTCAAAAAGTTGAAAATTCGAAAATTCGAACATTTTTTCTTTAGATAAATCAATACCGGACGCATGTTTCTACTCCTGATGACTCAATGAGAAGCCAATTTGAATTTCCCATCGATATCTCGACTAAAAAGAAAGTTACGCCACTTTGAAGTTTTCGGAGAAAAAAAATATTCTAAAATTTCAATTTTTATTTTCAAATGTACGCCAATATCTGCCGCATTTTCCTAATCTTGATGACTAAACTCGAAGCGATTTCAAATTTTTCCTCGATAAATCGTCTAATAAGGAAGTAACGAGACTCGTAACACGAAACAACCAGCAATAATTTAGTTCTGGACCGAGCGAACATTTCATTACACGGTAGAATGCAATAACACCCCCCCATAAACATCCCCCTTCTTTAATGGCAGTTGTTCGCGAACAGGTTTCCTTTCAATGTTTTTTAAACGCCACCATATGGGGCCACGACACCGTCATCACCATCATCATCATCATCATCCGGAATCAGGACAGGACAGGGGGCAAGTGTTTGCACATACAGTTAAAGTACACACATAAGTGCATACGAGAGCACTGGGAGGAGGAGGAGGAGGCGCAAAGGGCGGAGACCCTCGATCGGTACATCTCAAGGGTGTCATCCTGTATATGCGATACACAGTATGGTCTCGCTCGCAAAGTCTGCCATCCAGTGCAGTGCGTTTACATTATCGCTCAACGTCGACGAACATTCGGTCAACTGGTCCTCGGGGACGATCGGGGTGAAGTTAGGGGTGCAGAGAGGTGGGCGCACATGCCGGGATCTCGACCAGAAAAGATTCATCAAATGCGTCGATTCTCCCCCAGTGCTTCCCGAAAATCCCCGAGCGGCCTCGCTCACTGCAAACACTCGCCGCTCTCTCTGCGGGAGAAGCGATACTTAAAAATTCGAGAATTACACGCAATTTAAATAATCAAACCCGCGGGACGACCCTAAACACCCTCGACCGGGACGCGAATTAATTCCACGACGTTGATCATATAATTTGACAAGTTATGCATTTAGGGCGATTCACGCAAACTGCTCAGTGTGGCAATAACACGTGAGAAAAACAATTAGAAAGTTCGTATTTCTACCCTGCCAAAATATGACAGGTGTTGGTCCCGCCATATTACTCCATTCTGTCAAAATCCGATAATAAAAGTCCCAAAAGATCACGAATTAAGTACAGAATGCCGGCGCGTGGATAATAAGTGACATCGTCGTATAATACTCGGGTTAGTTTAGTTCGGAGGGGTTGGTATTCGATTGCGTTATTACCATAATTAACCACAGTTGGTAGCATTGATGACGGTGCTGCGGATGATCGTTGTTGTGTGTACCAACATCGGAATAATAAATATGACGAATTCAATGAGATCATCCCCCCGTAATCCACCGTGGCGACAAATTTATTCTAGCAAATATTTCCTCATCATAGACACCAAATGACAGGAGAAACGTCAAAAGTGACACAACTCTTGTCAAATGCGCCCGCGACTTTTCAATCGGGACCGCGAAATCTCCCACGATTTCGACGACGATAACGATAATAATTCACCCCGTAAAGGGAAATTCGAATCGCACCACAGAGCCCCGGATTCGGAAAGACCGGGAGAGACCCCCGGATTTTAAAATATGTATAATATGTTATATAAATGTTTTTCGCGGTGAGAGAGAGAGGAAAGGGGGGCCTCCGGGGGGGTCGCGTCGGGGGTGGAGGGGGGCGCCTCGGGCCCGGTATTGTTGATAGCTATCCCTGGTTGCCGGGGTAACGCAGATTAACGGGCCGTGCGCCCGATGTCTATTTTGTACAGGCAGCGACACAACGCCGATTCAATCATTGTACAGTCGGCGACATCCGAACCGGGCCGAGTGGCCCGTTCACAATCGACCCGTTCCTCCGGCAACGCGAACACATCCAACATCCAACACACTTTCATACCCACTTCAATTTTCCGGACTGGTACAGTAAATGCATCGAATTATATGACAGAAGAAACGTCAATTTGAGACAAGGAGTGAGGTTAAATCCGATCGATGAACCGAGAGTGTTGCATAGAGATTGACAGAAAAAGTCACTGAAATCAACAAACATTGTCTTTGTTATGGTAACGGATGCGTCTTGATTCTTTTGGTAACCAAAACAACTAATATGACAGGTTGACATCATTTGATTTGACAGATGAAACGTCACAGAGACTACTAGATCCGAAGAAAACCCAGTCGTCTGCTGTTCGTAAACAAACCGATCTGCTTAGCGACCGACTCGGATTTTGTTTGTTGAATATCCTCGGGCTCCGGTAGCGATGGTGACCGCGAGCCGGTTGTGAACGGACCATTCGCGGCGCGTTTGGCGACGCGTCCGCTAGGTGGCCTGCGAGATAGAGCCGTCACAGGGGCGGCGGCGAAGGGGGGGCGGCGGCGCGAGGACCGGCACGGGGGGGAGCGTCGGGGAGGGCGGCGCTATGAATATAGATTAGCTGTTTTGCCCGCGCGCGGTCCGCGTTTTCTCTCTTCTCGCGCCTCCGGACGCCCGCGAGACAGGCGCGGACCGACCGGAGAAAAAACCACGAAAAAATCCGGACCCGTTTCGGGAAAACGCCGAAAATTCGAGAGATCAAACCGAAACCGCGCAACACATGTACTTTTAACGACCCCGCGTATTTATTACGTGATTACGTGATTAAAATAATCCGAGAGGGGGCTGTTAAAATGACCGTTAGGACCCGAAATGGCCAGTTCGGGCTCTGCCGACACTCTGCGGTCGCACATAAATCCTCGCCACTTTCCAAACTCATCACGTGAACCATGATACGTCAGATTTGACACACCAAATGTCAAAACCTAGGAGAAAGTGAGGTTAAATTCGCCTATTAAAGCAATAGTGCAGGCGGCGCACGTGTGCATCCTCCTTAATTACGGTATTTGCTTTTGATCCACAACCACGTGATGCGCATCATCACACCTCAATAATACCGGAGGGTAAACAAAACACGTAATTGGTAACCAGGGTGACAACGTTGATAACAATTAGGTGAGAGATCGGGATGGCCGCGAAAAGAGTCGAGTCGGTTTGACAGATCAAGTGTCAAATCGGTGTGAAAAGTTGAGGTTAGATCGGACTTTTCCACCATGGCGACCGGCCGGTAAAAATAGAGGAGAGCGCAATATAATCGCTTGATTTATTAGCGTCGGCCCATCACTCATGCCGACCGAACGTGTGATTAAATCCGCTAGACTCCACTTATTAAAAAAGCGAGAGAGGACTGAAAATCGATCTCCCATCACTCGGCCCAGTAGTTACCGTAACATCATCGTCCATGATAATCATTATTACCATCATGATGATGATGATTACGGAATACAAGTTTTATCGCTTCCTCTCTACCCACTCTAGAAGAAACTCCCCGTAATATCAGAGAGAGAGGGATTTGGGATTTTTGCGTGTGGTCCTGGTCGGTTCTCCGGTGCCATTGTGCCCGAGTGTCAAACAGATTTTTCTACACGAACGACCCTCTCTGTGTCGATGGTGCGAGCGGCCTTTGTGGCCCCCCGGATTACCACGGTTGCATGCGGAAACCGATACCGGCATCGGAGACGGAGGTGCTGCTCTCTTTTTTCCCGGATCCCGGCGCGTCACCACCTGTCCCACTGTTTGGGATTAAGGGCCGCGCCGTGGCCTACCGCGATTATGAATCTAATACCCCCGGTCCCGAAACGGATAGGGCGCGATACCCGCAACGAGGGATCCGTGAAATCGATGCCGCATTTTGAAGACACCGTGGTTGCGTATGTGGGTTCTGCAGATTTTGACAGTTTGACTGATTATAACCCCACTTTTCGTCCTTTTACAGATTTGGACGTTTCGGGACCTTTTGCAACACTGATGGCTTATCCCACAGACATGTGCTGTTGAAATATTATTGATATCACGGTCGATTCGCCCGTCATTACGTTCGACAGTTTGTAGGTACGTTTTGATTGTTCCGAATGGCCCACACACGCGGTAATGACGATAAATAATGGGCAATCGAAATCCACCTGGCGGATAATTGAAAATCGATAATAAATCCCGTGACTTATTTTGATAAAATCGTGAATGTTATCGAGTTTGCCCAAGAAACGATAAACTCTACAAAGTATATATTTCCCATATAATAATAAAAATACATGAAATATAAAAATGTTGATCCCTTTTTTCCTTCCATCGTATAATATTTGGGTCCCATCCTTTCGGTTTCTTGTTATTTCACGGTAGATTAAACCGTCATAGAGTGACCCAACCTATCAAAGGTGTAGGGATTATCCTTCGGTTTTGTCGCCCGGGTAACAAGATCAAAATAAAACTGAACAATCGAAAATTTCACAGGTACCCAAACGAAAAAAGCTCCACCGCAACTTTAAGAAAACAAAGCAAAAACGAATCGAAAATTTCACCCCACGTCCCCTTTAATGTATGAGGTTTCCGGCCGTGTAAATACGAATCTCCGCGCGTCCCTTATTTAAATATTTAGAGAGCTTCTCCAATTACACAAGAGAGAGGCGACGTCGTCATCGTCACCGAAACCGAACCAATGACGCTCCCGTTACCTAGGTGACAATAACCCAACTGTTGACATTGCGCGCCGAGTCGACACGTGCATCGCTTACACCCCGTCGATGATGATGCGAACGATCGATCGACGAAATTTTATCGTTACCGCGCGGATACCGTCAACGATTCCGTGACATGTGACGTCACGCGCCATCTTATCTGTCTCTAGCGATGACAGGTGACAGGTGACAGGTCTGCGTCATCCGAGAGGGCGCCGCGATTGGTTTTCGTGATCGAAAAACGAAAGGCTTTGGTCACGTCAAACGCACACGCGTTTTCTCTCGCCACCGCACGATTTCTGCGGGCGCAAAGTGTGCGTGTGTGATCTCGTACGTCATCAACAAATGACTGCTTTCTCACCGAAATTCGCCCCATAATAATAAGGAAACATCCCCTGGGTAGGAAATTTGCGAAAATCCGCGAGATGGCGGATTTCGGGCAATAGTGACAGAAGAAATGTCACTTGTCAGCTGCTGTCAAATTTTCTGGGTTGCGAGAATTGATGGTCGCTTCGACCCCTAAACCGATTTCGACCCCTCCTGCGAATAATAAGCACACCCCATACTGACAGACAAATCTACACGCATAAAACGTAATACGATAGTGTCTTTTTTATGATATCTGGTGGTGATCGCATAGTGTGTAGATAAATGAAATGTGTTGGCAAACCTGAACCGAAATCCCATTATCGTTACCATAACTATGAGACCACCACCAAAGAAACAGTGGGACCTTCAACACATGTCAAATTGTAAAAACTTGTTTTTCCGTTGGTAGAACTGCTGGACAAGGAAATGACCAAAACTGGGTCTAACTCACATAGGTGGCGCTGCGAGTTGTAAGTCGCTAACGTTGGTAAAAACCATCGATATACAAATGAGAAAGAACGAAATTGACTGCTCCTGCTCCAGACACCCCTCAAGTATCGAAAGTGTTTCCATTATCTGTTTTAAAACGAAACTCTGTGAAAAAATGTCACCCCCGAATAAAGAAAATCTAATCTCGTGATGAATAGGGTCGGGAAAATTCGGCCGGTGCGTGTGCCGTTTTGGCTTGAATGCGTGTGTGTGTCTGTACGTCAAGAGCAGATAGTGTTGGCGGTGACGCACCCCTTTTCTCCGATAAAACCCACCCCCTCTTCCTCCAAAGGCACCCCGATTTCACTCTCACTTGGCCTATCAAAAGAAAAATTCTCAATTTCCAAGGTGCACACGAAATTCGGACAGTTCCTGCGCCCACTTTGCCCCATATAATACACGGGGTGGATTGTGCAGTCCGCTCCAGTATACAGGGGGAGGGGTGGGTATAATCCCCCCGTTTTACTATAAGTAAGTCTAGTCTCGGTTCGACCCCATGCGTGCACGCCGCCTTGTCTGTCACATCCACACATGCACCCGCGATCCGGATCCCATCAGATATGCGGTCTTTTGTCGGGACTAATCTCGGCCACGCACCCCGCATTACGTCGTTATGTACGTTCAATGTTTTGTTACGTTACGCACCCGCATCACCCCGTATAAAGCCATTACGTTTCGCCAGAGTTTCGGGGGAATTTCGTCCTGATCCGAATTTCGGTTGGTACCCCTTTAAAGTGACAGGCGCACCCTGGATTCTCGCCGCCACTGGACAATTTGACAGTCCGTATAAAAATTCGGCCACCACCCCGATTTTTCAAGTTTTCTCTCCTATTATAATAGGAGAAGGGAACGTCGAGGGGGTGGAGTACGGGGGCGGCGGCATCGAAGGGTGCGTATTGTGTAAATAAATTGGAAACAGCGGTCATGAGTGAACGCGCTGCGAGGCACCTGATAACGACTCGAATTGTGTGTATAAGAGTGTGCACCCTGTATTACGTACTATACAAGGGTCTCTGAAAAACGAAACCTCCCCGTTATCTCGCGTCCTCTCTCCCTCGATTTTAAAACGTTATTATGCCACTTGCCAGATAAAGGGCGGATAACCGAACGCCACAGTCATATCTGCACACACTGGGAGTGATAAAAGTTCGTTGAAGATGTGCGCACTAATAAATGACGGAGAGGCTTGAAAACCTGAAACTTCTGAAAAGAATTTTTCAGTCTTTTTCCGAATTCCCAATAAACTAAAAGTCAAAGTTAAGGCATCTCCAAGTCGCTCTAAGTGAAGTTGATCCATCTCTACACTTAATGAGGTGGAAATTATGATTTATAACAGACATGTGGATCATTGAAACCCCACGAATTCATTAATTAATAGTATTAATCACCAAAACAAACAACAAGACCTGACTTAGGTATATGAGTAGAAAACAAGACGAAAAAGGATGAAAATCGTGCACAAAACCCGAAAAAAAGCGATAATTACTAATTAGTCTGAGCAGATTATTAATACCCGAGAATGCGTATAGAAAATAAGAGAGTAAAGTGTTACAAATCGCCCTGTATAGATACCACATCTCAATTAATTAAAAACAGTAGGCAGTTTCCAGTTAGCCAGTTAGCCCCCAGAGGTCATCGCATTATTATTATACCAGCGACCTAACCCATGGCGATTATTATGAGGATGAGAACGTAAAAACGGAGAAACGACGAATTTTACCGCACGAAACCTGTAATACGGGTGTCCCGCGAGACGGGTCGACCAGAAATCGCCCATGACGAGCCACCAGAAGCACCTGAAGCACCCACGGCCATTGGTCCGACCGTAAAGGTGTTAACTTTAACCGACCAACCTCCGCTTCTTCCACTTTACATAACTCCGGACCTCCGCTATAATACTCGAGACGCCGCACACACCCATAACATAAGTGACAGAAGAAACGTCAATTGTGACAGTCCAACTGTCACCTGTCATTTCGCTACGGGTGCAGGTCGCGTCCGAAAAAATTCGCACCGCTTAAATCATCTACAGGTAGAAAATTATAAGTATGGTACAGTCGAGTTATGTTATATAGAGATGTGTATCGGCACATGTCTCTCCACTTTGCGCTCACCTCTTTCACGTGAGGGATTTTCGCCTCTGCGGCGTTTCGGCCTGGCGGGTGATTTTCGCGTGCGATGCGTTTTAATTGGAGCATATGCCCGTGTCACAGCTTACCGGATTTATAGGTCTGGAATGACTACACTAATTTCACTTCGTTACGTTCCAACACGCCATTAATAATTTTTTCGAGTCCCATCATCCGCCCTATAACTCGCTTCGAGAGAGTCAAGAAAAGTCGGACGAATTTTGTCATCAGAGTGGTGTTTTCGAGAGAATCGCCATCAGGAAATCAATTAGTCCGACGAAACGAGGTGCCAGAATCGGCCGGCCAATAAAGCCATCGATAACGTTCCCATAAAATCGCCATCACATTGTTCGCGAATCGATCCCATAATGGTAGCCAACCGAGAAATACGAAAATCACTAAAAAATCACAACCGTATACGTCACTCGATAATGGTCACTGGTAGAAATAGAAATAGAGATGTAACGACTGTTGTAGTAAGTAGGTACGACAAAAGAATCAATTTCCGTCCGGATGAAGACGTGTATGATTGAAAAAGATCCAAAAATGAGAAACCATCATATTTCGAAATATAATAATGAAAGAATGGAAAAAAGTGTGGAATCATGTTCGAAAAGTCATTTCGCGCCGCTTTGATGATACGGTTTGTTGGCCCCTCTCGCGATAGATAATGTGCCATTTATCTAGGCGGGTACACAAAAGACTTTGTTATTTTCACGGTCAAAATATTAGGCACCTCTACATAAAGGAACGACACCATCATCATCCACCATCGCCGTAGGCATAGAAACCAATCCGAAAACGCGGTAGTACCATCAGAAGCATAAGAGGTTTCGAAAAACGTCATCAAAATGCGTGTATACGCAAACCGAGAACGTGATCGAACCTCGGCGAGAGAGAGAAAAAAGAAGGGGGAAAAAAAGGCACGAATGAAGAAGAAGACGGGGAAAAAATTAATGAAAAAGAACCGACAAAACTTCATCTTGGGAGTTGAGAGTCATCATCATCATCATCATGATCGTCGTCTTGTATTATAGGTAGGTAAGGTAGGTAGAGAATGGAGAAGAGACCACGAGGAGGCTTCCAAACAGTACGATTAATTATCTTCCTACAGTTGCTTCGTCACCTTCGTGGATTACCTGGTGCATCGCTGTGCCCGTTCCACTGAGGACGCAGGAAATCACAAACTGACAGATAAAGGCCGCCATTTTCGTGGGAACCTGGTGACTTTCTTCGGTAACTTTCGAGGAAACAACCAAAAGTTGGTACCCATTGAAGCATATGAGCAAAATTTGATTCCATCATCAAGTCTCTTGGATTATTGGCAAACATATAGGAGAAGTGGTACCAATGGGTGAAGACAGGAGGACGGAGAAGGAAAAATGGGCATAGCGGCAAAAGAGAGGTCACGGGTCATCTCTGGTACATACACACGTACCGTCCCAACTACCGAACGTATTTTATCGACGTGCCCCGTTATAAAACCGAACATCGCGCGAGACCGACAGACCCCGTAGACATAAATCACGGTTACGACCGGACGATGTCACAATATCGCCTAAGCGACCTCGGCCCAAACGACTACCCGGCATAACCGGCGACCTCTTCGATCTTTGATGGTGAACCGAAACTGCAAAATCTTCCAAACCACAAGACCAAGATGAAAATGCCCAAAACACTTCTTCTACTGCTTCAAACAGGCCACCATCACCCTAATATCTGGAGCAAAAGTGGCAAATTTTCAAAATAGGAAGACCATATGAAATGTTCAAATCAAAATCAGAGATCCGTCTATTCAATCAGGTCCAAATTGTGAAAATAGGAACACTTAGGTATTATCAAAGTATCGAAAAATCACTTTGAGTAACCACCCCCTCGAATAACAGAAGAACAGTGAAAAAACTGTTTCAATCAAGTCCCCATCGACCGAACCTTTGTAATTTTTTAATCAAGTCGGCGGCGTACAGAAACAAAAGAATCCCAACCAATTAGCACCCCCCACCGCCACCACCTATAGCCCCCTCTACCTGTACAAACGAGAATGTGTACTTTAACCCCCAAACGTCGACACCGGAGGGAAATTTTTCCATTAAATCCCTCCACCCCCCATTTTCATTTCTTCCCCGTATTCTACTCACACACACAAACACATACACACTCGATTCGGTTGGTCCGAATTTTGCGAGAGAGGTTTTCGTAAGGGGATGAGGTGACGGCGGCTGGGACTGGGAAATTTTATATACGACGCCTGACGTCGGCTCTTATTTCGCACACTATTTTATCGTTTCTGGCCTGTAACCAGGCAACCGGGGGCGATACGCTACGGCAGTAACCATGGCGACACGCGCCCGAGGCCCCCGGAACCGACAGCGCGTTCCCTCCCAAAGAAAAACCCGCGAAAATGTGCACCCTGTCAAAAGTCACCGAAACGTCAAAATCCTAGTTCGAAATGACGCCGACATCAGTTGTTGATTCGTCGCCATGGCGATGCCCCGGGGGCGGCGGGATGACGCGCGGGGGACACCGTGCGAGCCGGGGGCGGTTCGGGTTCGGTCCGGACGAGAGTCCGGTTTAAACCGGGCGGCTTATTGACTGTCAACGCGGTTTAACCCTTTCCGCACGCCGCCGCCACCGCCGCCCCCGAAATCGCACGCGGATTTCGTCGAGAAAATTCCGAATTTCGCGTTATATGAGAAAAAATTCGCGAGTATAGTGAGGGTGTAGGCGGCGGGTCAGCCCGGGGGCGGCGTGATTTCTTTCCTCGCCCCTTTCTTCAGCGGAAACGAAACGCGAGAAAGGGACGAGCGACGAACGCTCTCATTATGATAATGGCGTATCCCGGAGAGCTCATTAAAAATCATGAATAATAAACGGGGGCGGCGGATTTTAAGAAAACGGGGGCGGTTTAATATTCGCAGAGGGGCGGCCCGGAGGCATCCATAATGCACCTTTTATAAGCGCCGCAAACGGAAAATACTACAAAATCAGTTGGCAATTCATAAACGCATCAAAGTGATGACCTACTTTTATCAACACAGTCTTCAAAATGGCCTCCTTCGTACCTGTACTAGCCTAAAACGTTAACGAACACCCTGTATAAAATTCTGAAATGCATTTTCTGCCGTTTCGCTGCCTTATTGCCACTTCGATTTGCATAATCCGAAACTCGGAATTGCCAAAACTATTTCGTATACCGGTAAATTTAACCAATAAATAATGAAAACCCATCAATTTTCTATTATACTTTATCGATTATTCTCGCATAATAATAATAGATATTATCGTATATACCAGAGGCGTAGGAAGCTTTTGTATACACGTCACTCCCCCTCCACCCCTATACCGGGTTGGTACCCTTATTATTACTATACAGGGAGAGAGTGTGTATTAATTTATTTATAGGCGTTATATACAAGAGAGGTCCTCATGTTGATTCGGTCCGGTCGTGCAGAGTGAAATGAAAAGGGAAGAGCCATCGCGCTGAGACGAAGAGGGGGCGGTTTTCGCGAATAAAATGCGCCGTACCAAGTTTTGACGTCACGCAAAAATCAATTTCGTCCTGAGAATTTTCTCGGCCAATCAGACGCCCCCAGAAATGACGTCTATCTCGACGTGTATATACGCCATCCGAGACGAGAGGGGAGGAAAAGACGGGGGAGTTTTTCCGTTTCCTCCCCTCTCTGTCTCCCGCCGACAACAACGCGACCCCCGGATCCAAGAATGAGAGAAAAAGAAAACACCCCAAGGTTCGCTGTTTCTTTCATGCAGGAAGTTTTGTTCCGTCAGGTTTTACCAAATTTGACAGATGAACTGTCAAAGCCGGGTTTACAAAGCAAAAATCACACTAGAATACTAGAACTGGGTTTCCTGATGAAAATCATCTTTGATACCGGTGGAGGTGGCGTCATCATAACTCAAAAGTCGATGACTGATGCCCGTCTATTTGTTACACGTCAAAAGTGCCAAGATTGGTTTGATGCGCCCTGCTGCTAAGAAGTCGTCAGGACCTACCGAGAGACCATCACCGCACACAAAGGAAATTACATCGAAGCGAGAGAGCGGTGGTACCACCACCATGAAAAAAAAAACCACCACACCCCGAGGGCGTCTAACATAATGAAAAAAGTCACCAGATTTTTTCTCCGGGGATTTTTAATCTCGTGCGGTTGGTGCTGCGGTACCACCCGAAACCGGCCCGGAAAAAAAACCAAACGGGATCGTTAATGGCCCACGAAATTTTTATATTCATAAGTTTCGGGGCGAGGGAAAAAAGTTAATAACTTCGAGTTCGCCAAGGATCATCATTCACGGAGCCGAGATGGCAATCCCGGCACGCCCACTTCATCTGTTTCTACCATCGGGATCGCGGCCGTACCAACCGCGCAAAACAAAACGACCGAATGACGCCAACTTCACGCATAAGATAATCATCATCATCATCGCGGTCGGCGCTGCCAACTCGCGTCGTCATCGTTACGACGGGCGCTGTATAAGGCGAGCGAAATTCCCCCAGATTTTTTCACGACGAGGAATTTTCGAGATGAAGTCTGTGGTGGTGGTGAGTACCCCGCCCCTGTGCTTCTTTATAATAGACGGTTCGTAAATTATCCCGAGACCCGAACCTGTAATTAAATAAAGGGAGGCTATGAATATTTTCCCATAGTCGTTACGGTTACGAGCCGAGAGTCGAGAGAAAAATTATTAGATTACCACAGCCTCCCATATATACGCGATATTTTGACGTTTCTCTAGGTGGGCTGTCAAATAGCCCAGTGGCGGCGCGACACCACCCGATTTGCGTGTTTCTCCTCCTAGCTCGACCGGGAAAAAGTGTGCCGGTTAATTATCGGGAGGGTGGCTTATTATTTTGATAATGGTGGGTTGTCGGAAGGTTGGCATGACTGTGATTACGGTGAATAAGAGAGAGGCACGTGCTCACGCCACGGTGTGCAACACGGCAAACTTTTTCATCCTCGAATCACCGGAAGCGGAATCGAGTTTACATGATTTCGGAGGGTTTTTTACCGCTTTTTTTTGTTCAATTTCGCTAGGGGTCGCGTGTCGAGACGAATTTCCCTAAAACCCCATCATTACTACACGATCACGCTCCCATCGGGTAATGTCAACCCGCATTTATAGACTTGATAGGAAACAAAGTTGGCGACAATTGTCATATTTGAATTTGGCGCCATTACCGTTGCCGACCTAAAAGCGCGGCGAATTCAAACAAATTCTTCAAAACAAAGTAGAAGTGTCACTAGGACCGTTTTTCGAGATTCCTGCACCTCAACCGGACAGGAAACTGTAACAATGAGCGTCCCGCCGCGTCCTTATCGCGCCGAATATAAAAAATGCGCCCATTCACGAGCGCTAAATCACCCATTGTATCCGAAAATCCATTTTTTCCATTCCGATCCCGAATCTAATGTTATACATTTATGAATTTTATCTCCGAGAGACGAACCCATCATCATCTTTCTTCTGCCCACACGACCTCTCGTATGTACACTCTCCATCCGTCGAACGTCGAGACATAAATAAACGTCAGAATGGAAGGTGACCAAAGAGAATGACAGAAAACACCTCCGGAATTGAGATTTAAAAAGCCGTACCACCGGAAAAAAAAGAAGGGACCCATCAGCATATCACCGTGGAGATCCCAGAAACCGGATAAGAGGACAGTCGACCAGACGAAATGCGACGAACGCGACGATAACGACAGCGTACGACCGATCGGAATGGACGACTGTCATTCGCGAGGACCGAGATAAGTTACGGTAGCCGGAATCTTTTTGACCTTTTTCTCGCGGCGGGTCCGTAGGTTGGTACGCCTGGAATTGTGACAACGAACACGTGTTCCGTTCAGGTATATCGTTATAATACCAATTCCGAAACGGATTATAAACCGACGAGATTGTGATTTTGTTATATGAATATCAGAGTGGGCAGAAATCGTCCAGACGAGGACGACAGCATAATGCACGGAGTTTCATGCGGGTGCGAGAGAGATGGAGGGTCGCGCACGCGACTTTCTACTCACGCGCATGGGGGAGTGGCCTAATCGCGCGGAGAGAGACGGACAGCTTTTCGAGCCGGTGCGAGAGAGACGGAAAGTTGGCAACAGACTGGAGAAATACGGCAGCTGCACACCTCTTGTCCGTACCTGTACACGTCCGAGACGCGATGATTAATGGTGAAATAGTGAAGCGGCATCGCATTTTTACGAACCTCTCTCGCCGCGTGTGTAATCTAAGTAGAATAGAGTCTTTTTTGTCGTATTCGGCTTCCATCTTTTAATTGCAAATGGCGTTCCTCCCAACACACTCGTCTTTCTTTTGTCGAAAATAAAGCGTCGCCAACTTACGCAACGCATGTATAAAGTATAGGAGCGATGAGGAATTGAGACGACTCGACCGAGAAAGGGTTAATCGTTTTGACGTTTCTGAGCCTACTCATCCCTCGCGTTTTATTCAAACGGGGGACGGACACCGTTACGCCGAGGAAAAGTTAAGCCGAAACGTAAAGGGATAGGATTAGTGCCTTTATTTTTCCGCTGCACCTCACCTCTGTAACATAGACGGAATTATTAGTGGGTGGCCACTTTGGATTTTTCGACTGCAAAGATATTCCGAGTGCTAATGATAATGTCGTTAAAGGGGAGACGACTTCCCTTTTAATCTCCTGCCCGGTCGGAGAGCGCGCCAATCTCATATCCGAATTTTATTTCGCGTTTCGTTTTTATTCGTTTCCACGTATATCGTAAAGTATTTTTAAAAATTCTCGGGGTGCATACTTTTGAAATCACTTTGCGCGCGCGGGGGTTGTTTCGTGTTTTTTTTTCTTCCTGAAAGAGGGCCAGGAGAGCGGAGAGGTGACGGTGGAACGCGTAAGGGATATTCATTTTAGATCCGGCTTAAGTTTAGGTAAATCTCGAAAGCGGTGGGGCGCATACGAAAATCCGAGAATCGCTTTTGCTCCCTATAGCGGAGGAGTATTTTTGCTGCCGATACACCTCTCTACCTTATACCAGGTGTCCCAGAATCATCACCACATCGATATTCCGACTAATAAGAAAGTTACAGCACTTTGAAATTTTCAACAAAAATTTCTTAAAAAATTTGGAAAATTTAAAGATTACTAAATGTTGTCTAAATAGAAATCTGCACACCTTTCCTGGTAGATTTTGAGGAAACTAAGCGATTCCCGCCTCACTCGACTCGATATCTCAACTAATAAGGAAGTTACAACAATTTGAATTTTTTTACGAAAATACCGGACGCATGTATCTACTCTAGATGACTAAATCAGAAGCCAATTTGAATTTTTTATCGATATCTCGACTAATAAGAAAGTTTCGCCACTTTGAAGTTTGCGAAAATCGTTAAAATTTTCGTAAAAATTTTATGTCAAAAATTTAAAAAGCACGATTCTCGGTCAATTCGAAAGCTTTTTGCACATGTCTACACTGTTTTCGATAGATTTTTCGATTCTCTTTCGATTACCGGGTCGCCCGAATCGATATCTCGATCGGTTCAAAAGTTGGACCGGTTTTAATTTTACGAGACCGATGATTTGGTGATTTTTCGGAGGCCATAATTCACATGAAAGAGTACCTTTTTCCGATGCGCTCTAGGAACATTTCGTAGATTTTTTGACGCTCTTTCGAATGCGCGGCCGCCCATCCCGATTGGAGCTTCGGTTCGAAAGTTATGGTCGATTGAAAATTTCGAGCAAAATTTGTACCCAAAGTGATGGATTTTCGAAAAAATCGAAAATCACTAAATGTCGTCCAAATCAAAATCCAGACACTTTTCCCGATAGATTTTGAGCTAACTAAGCAATTCCTGGGTCGTGCGACTCGATAGCTCCACTAATAACGAAGTTATGGCCGTTTAAAAATTTTACTCTATTTTCAACGGTACGGCAATATTAGACGCATTTTCTCACTTCAGATGACTCAATTAGAACCCAATTTAAATTTCCCGTCAATATCTCAACAAATAAAGAAGTTACAGTACTTTGAAATTTTCAAAAAGTTGAAAATTCGAAAATTCGAACATTTTTTTTTCTCAGATAAACCAATACCGGACGCATGTATCTACTCCAGATGACACAATAAGAAGCCCATTTGAATTTTTTATCGATATCTCGACTAATAAGAAAGTTTCGCCACTTTGAAGTTTGCGAAAATCGTTGAAATTTTCGTGAAAATTTCATGTCAAAAATTTAAAAAGCACGATTCTCGGTCAATTCGAAAGCTTTTTGCACATGTCTATACTGTTTTCGATAAATTTTTCGATTCTCTTTCGATTGCCGGGTCGCCCGAATCGATATTTCGATCGGTTCAAAAGTTAGAACAGTTTAAATTTTACGAGACCGATGTTTTGGTGATTTTTCGGAGGCCATAATTCACATGAAAAATTACCCTTTTCCGATGCGCTCTAGGAGCATTTCGTAGATTTTTTGACGCTCTTTCGAATGCGCGGCCGCTCATCCCGATCGGAGCTTCGGTTCGAAAGTTATGGTCGATTGAAAATTTCCCAAAGTGATGGATTTTCGAAAAAATCAAAAATCACTAAATGTCGTCCAAATCTAAATCCAGACACTTTTCCCGATAGATTTTGAGGTAACTAAGCTATTCCCGCCTCACTCGACTCGATATCTCGACTAATAAGGAAGTTACAGCACTTTGAAATTTTTTACGAAAATTTGTTCAAAATTTTCTAAAATTGAATCGAAATCTGGACACTTGGTATCAGTACGATCGAGGAAAATTATGACGACATAATGATATTAATGTTATACGACTACCGTCACCTCACCGGTACCACACCGTGAAGAGTAGGTGGATGGGGTTTATGAATGAGGACGTGGGGGTGAAAAGGATCGCTTTCGCTTATTGAAATGCACACGACCGCCGGATTATTAGAAGACATCAGTCAGCTCAAAGCTCAGACGACGCGCGGGCAGGAAGAGAAATAAAATAAAAATGGAATTTTAAATCACCGAGAAGACGACCAAACCCAAATCCAATCGACGGATTTCATGGACGATTCTTATGGTAATATAATCGAGGAGGCACACCGTCCCTCTTAACACAGTGCTACCAACTTGAAACCCACTATACACCAACCCCTTCTTACGATATTATAGGAAAAGTTCCTTCTCTATCTCATGTGACCTATACGTTTTTTTTTTTAATTCATAACGGTACCAATCAATGTCCATGCGAAAGCAAAAAGCGGAATCGAGATTCCGATATCTAACGTCCATTATGATTATCTATCGGTATATTGAAGGTTGGGTATCTCCGGCATGCCCACTGTGAAAAATCCGTACACGAAACGAAAAGAAGCCGAAGGAAAAAAAAAGGAACGAAATTGAGAGAGCGCCAATAATAAAAGCCGGGAGATCGACAGCTAATCTATGCGTCGTTATTTTTTACAACGTGCCGTGAAATTAGACGTTGGAGATTTTCAGAGGCTTTGTCATGCTTTCAGCATCGACACAACAAAACCGACTGTATACAACAACAAACGTGAAAGCATCACCTCTCTCGCTGATGCCTCCACACTACGGACTCGTCGAATTTCTCACACTTTATAATAACCTAATAATAAATGAACGAGACGATGATGAAACCGATGACGATCTACTTTTCGTCCGGTCCGTCCTTTTTCCTTCCTTTTGTAACGGAATTCGAAACGAAAAACCGAATCTTAGGTTAAGGGAGGCTTTTACGTCAGTCACGGCCATTTTATTTCAAAGTGACAGCTGATGCCTGATTTATCTGTCAAAGTCCGATTTTCTGCCATATAACGGGGAGAAAAGCAGGGGCAGAGAGAAACTCGTCCCAAATCTAATTCGATAATTTTATTTTGACGGAATGGGATCGTAATGAAGTTTAGTAGCGATAGAGATGAGTGCGTGGGTGTATACCTTGAGACCTACCCCCGTCTCGCTCGCACCCTCATCCAATCTCGTTCGCTCCGTCTCTTTCCGACGCATCGATGTAACTTCCATGTATATGTCGGTCGCGGGGGTGATGGAAAGTTGAAATTGTTTTTTGATTGAGTTTTTCCCTCCCCCTCGGTAACGAACCCCGCCGTCGTCGCCTCCTGGATTTGGACCGATCGTGTCTCCTATATGAATTTATCCGTCATCGCCGTACGCCACTGATTTGACAGTCGACCTCGAGAAACGTCAAAAATATCAAGGTTTGACATAAGAGCGTCCCATAACCTAACATTTCAAGCAAACACGGTAATTCAACCGAATTTGCAACTTTTCTCTACAGTATTAAGGGAGGATTTTTCCAGCAGAGACCGACTGGATGTAATTTCACGATCCGGTGCGTCCCGTGTCGCGATATGATGACCCTCGTGCGCGAAAACGCGACCCAGGCCCGTAATGAGCTTTTCGGGGCGCGAAACGGGGCCGTAAACCCCCCCGGGGACCTCTCCTTTCGCCCCCGTCGTTCTCGGGGGGAGACAGTTGTCGAAATCGAAAAGGGGTGCCCCATCCTGTGCGGGCCCAGCGAGCGGTCCCCCATTACCGACACTAAACGGGGACTCTCCATTATATGCGATTTCGCAATAACGTAACAAGTTGTTACCGAAATAAATCGAGAGCTCGTCGGACATCTGGCGGTTTTGCCCACATTTTACGGCGTTTATCGAAAAAGTCGGGTTAGGATCGCTCCACCTGTCAAACTCGCGGAAAGCGGGCCAAGTGCTCGATCTAGTCTCTGTTAATTTTTAGGGAATTTACATTTAGATTGGGCGAATTTGGTTCGCTCTGATACTGGATACACTTTGAATTTTTCCGACGATTCCGGTGATTTATCCTCTCTCTGCCTACCTGATGATGTTTTATTTTCTCGTGGCGCGTTTTCGGTTATAGGCGAGGTGGTGTGCGTGCGGCGCGGTGGTGGTTTTTCGGTCGATGGTGTGGTGTGGTATTAAATATGGAATAACATGTCTTTTGTCGGCTCGGCCCGGTCCGGTTTGCACCCCCCGTCGAGATGTTGATAGATTGATTTGTTTTTCGTTTTATTACTCGTCGCTCTTTTTTTCCTCTCCTTTTGTACCGTTTTTTTAATTCATCTGCCCCGTGCCCGTCCCTCTCTTTCGGGACGAAACTCACGTTGGTACCGCCAAAATCCCCAAAATCGAACGTGACATTTTCATGACAGACGCCGACTCTGTTACAGAAATATGAAAGTGGGGTTATAATCACCTGTCTCACTTGAGCTGTCAATTCATTCATTTGGGGACTTTTAATTTCCACCAACCGTCTCTATGGTGGTCAATTGAATGTAATTAATTACAATATCGTGTGTAATTAGTGATATTGATGACTTTTTCCTTGTTACTGATCCATTCCAATTTAATTCGTAATTTATTATTCCCTAAACAATTACCGCTTAAAGTCAACACACGACACGTCATAATAATAAAGATCCGACTCTCCTTATCGACGATCACCACTAATTAAGTAATTTCGGTAATTGCATTAGTAATTAGGTTTCGGGACGATTACTTTATCGACTCGGAGAATCGCACCCTTCACGAAACTTGAGGAAATCGTGAGGAAAAAGTAAGTTGTGAAATTGAATGTTTTCGGACCCATCATACAAGTGGGTCCTTTTTTCCTCCCCGTCCCTTCTTTTTCTTTTCGCGTTCCCCGGACGCTTTTCGTTCCGTGTTTGAGTTTTCCCGCCGACTATTGACATTCAATTATTTGCACTTTGTACTCCACTTCCGCCGTCCTGTTTGCCCTCGCTTCCGGTCCCCGGGGTGACGGCAGGGGCGGCGCGCACGGGAAATCCCCGACACTTTTTATTTGCCAGAGAAAAATGTCAACTTTTACACAAAATATCCAGGTTCGCGTCACTAGACGATATTTCGTGTGACACCCTGTATAAAATGATTTGGCGCTTAGGTGGAGTCCCCCGAGCCTTTTTACGCTTTATGCGGTGTGCGGTAAAGTCGTCCGGGTCATGTTTTCGGCTCGCAGAGAGGATCCCGGGCACGAAAGAAGAAAAAAAATCAGTCGAAAAGGAGAAGAAAAGGGCGCCCCGCAGAGCCGGCTCTGTTTTCGGCGAATGTCCCGGCCTAGGGGGGCGCCATTAGCGCGACGGGGGGCCTTTCACAAACTACACTCTCCACCACGCCCCGTCTAGAGAGTGCGTAGAGAGTGTCTCTCGAGAGCCCCTCGACACACGAAAAATATGTTTAGATAAATGTTTTGCAAAACTTGAAAATAATTCAAAATATTTGAAATATTTGAACTTTTGGTTTTGGAAATTTCAACAAAAGTGTGTTACCGGGGTAACAAACAACCTAAATGGGTAGGGGGTGTAAAACATGCAATTTGTATTGTAATAGAGCGGAGGAGAACGCGGATGGGACAGAGTGGCGTCGTACATGATTTAGCCGGTGATAAATTGGCCTCGTGAGAGGGTGACTCCGGATTTATTAAGCCAACTTTATGACGCCATGCACCCCTGTTGATGCACGATTTCTATCGAAACGCCCTGTATATACGCGGTAATGTAATGACAATTATCGACAGGTAGCTATGAGCGTAAAGCGTGGCGAATCCCAAGTGCCATCCTCCTTTCAACAGTCGTATTGCCACAGCGACGGCCAATAACAATAACAAATAGATAAATAATAATTTCCATTGTTTCACCAAATGACAATTGTCAATTTTCTTTTATTATCATATGACGTGTAATTACAATATGTCATAATTATTATCTGGGCACCTGTCACATTATCAACACTCTTGTGATAATTCGAAAGCACTTTTTGCCACACTCCATTATTCGTTTCGCATCACGTACGTAGAGAAGAAACCGATTATCGCGAACTTTTCCTCTTATAAATTTTGTATGATTCGAAAATATACAGGGTACTTTTCGGTAATAAAAGAGCCGGTATAAGGTAAATAGCAATTACGCAAGTGATTGAACAAGAATGATGTTTTGATTTGGTAATTTCCTTCGGCACGTTACGAGCCACGAATTTTTCACAGTTCCGCGTACCGCGTACACACACGAATGCCCCACACGAAGCCGATCTCAAATCCAAACGGCACTACCAACCGAAAATACAAAAAAAATCCAAGAATTTGGTTCATCTGAAAAATCTGTAAAAAAATCCCACATCTGACGAATTCGTGTTGACCTCTTGTAAACGGAGCATTTCAAAAGTATATTCGAAAATAAGGAAATGTCATTCGTCGGAAAATCGTTCGTTCGTTCTCCTCCACGATTACACACAGAAACCGTTTTTCGTGTTCGAATCCGATTTTGTTCTTGCCCTCTCTCGCGCACCCTCGACTCGTGCGTATGGTGCGCCCTCTCTCGCGCCGCACTTTATCGTTTTAAAACGTTTGTGTCAAGTGATTTACGGTGCATCGTTACTGGGTTAGATTTTATTGCGCACACACGCAACCGACAAACAAAATAAATCCGAAATGATTGCGTCCTTTTGAACTCGATGCGCCTCTTTTCTCCATTCAAACTCCTTATAACACAACTCCTAGAGAAAAAGACGAAAAACCCAGAAATTCGCGAGATGACAGTTCGAGCGAAACAGCGGATTCTAACCTCACTTTCCCAAGATTCGGAGTATTCAGCGCTCCGACACGTTTCTGATTACTATACGGTGCCAGAAATCGCAAAATACAAAGCAGACTGTCAAATTCACTAGTCTGGGTGTTACAAGACTTGAGGTTATGCGTGCGTAGGCATAAAAACGGAAAATAATCGTGTAATATCCTTTGATCCTGGTGCGTACGCGAGTGTATTATTGGGTCCGCACTGCCTTTCCGACGCTCGAGTGTATATTTGCTTCAATTTCGATCGTTTCGTCGCAGACAATAAAAATCCAAACGTCTCTTGTATTGTACGGCGAGAGTGGGTACTAATCTCATTCGAACGAGCCGGGAATATGCGTGAAATAGAGTCACGGATGGCTGTGAGCCGGCTCGATACATAACCTATAATAATAACAGCCAACCGCGGGTACCCACAGTTCAAAATTTTTCTTCAGCAGAAACGTCAAAGAGTCAAATCTTTGACCATCTTTGCATGAATTTGATACTCGCAGACGAATGGAGCGTTCACAACAGGAAATGGATCTTGGAACTCAATTAAAATTGTTCGGTTCTGTTTCTCTCCGTCTCTTTCTGATGTGCGACCCTGGGGGATTTAGGGGTGGCGTTGATGGTTGGTTTGTCACGTGTGATGTGTCGCACGGCACGCCTCGCCGACTTCGGACCTAATTACGTCTGAAAAATCGTCGCTAATTTGTTTGCTGCCAAAACACGCCGACTTTAATAAATCGTCCCCGCCATAATCATGTGAGGCGACCGAAATACCGGGGTGTTGGCATAGAGGGTGTTGACAACTTCCGCATTTTATACACGGGGATAAAGGTGCCGACAACAAACGTCCCCAATATTTCCTAAACATGTACACAAATAAGGGAAACTTGTGTACAGTAGAACCTAGGTAACCAGTGACAGTTCTCCTGTCACTCAAGTGACAGGAGAACTGTCAGAATTTTCTTGGTCCTCTGGGACTTTCTGTTTACGCCGACCGTGATTCCGGGTGGACTATAATCACGTTCGGACCTTCGAATCTCCATAACGCGATAAAGAATCTCAAAATTGGATTTCCCTCATTCGAATGTCATTTCGAAGGGCTGGAATACCCCCACCACCTTTTTTCGGCCTCGGCA
The DNA here is from genome assembly GCA_949788335.1 of Salpingus planirostris. Classification (NCBI taxonomy): domain Eukaryota; kingdom Metazoa; phylum Arthropoda; class Insecta; order Coleoptera; family Salpingidae; genus Salpingus; species Salpingus planirostris. The sequence continues at coordinate 7,439,137 of OX460924.1, read as the reverse complement.
CCCTCTTATATGCACAATCCGACCGCTAATTCTCCCAAACTCTATTTCGCGATCGAGTGGCCACCCCACCCGAACGCGAAAAACTCACCCCTATACACACCCCCCGCCACGTATTATTGCTTATAGTTGCAATTTCAGGTCGGGTTAGGAGGGTGCGGGCGACCCCGGATTTATATTAGGGCGAAATTGCAATTTTTCACGCCGAATGATACAGCACTTCCATCCGGACCAGTAATTTCTAGGTTAGGTAGGTACACCGATTATACGATTGAGTCATGATCTAAAGTAAACCCATAACCAAACTTTTTCGGGCGAAAAAACGAGATACGTTTCAGAGTATTCGAGGGATGTTTTCTCGGTTGCTGCGGCGACCCGGGGCCGACACAAAACAAGCGAGGGTAATACATCATCGTGCCCACGGAGACCGTGGACAGTTGAAAAATGAAGATAGAGGCGCGGCAGTAGTAGTAGTACGAAACGAAAACCCGACCGCATCATCACGAAACAAAAACGAAAACCCATGGAGATGCAATAATAAATACGTCCAGAATGTGACCTCGCTCCGGCGCAGGGGCGTGACAACGGTCACAGTCTCAGCCCGTAAACAAAGTGGACCGCAGCCAAAATGTTTATTAATAATAAATAATAATAGTAGCGGCTCGGTGATGATAACGGGAGGAAAAGAGCGCGAGGTATACGCGGCTTTTTTCTTCTTTTATTCTCTACACCCGAGAGTCAAAGTTAATTACTATGGTAATTAGAAAGGTGATTTTGCTTTTCTTTCGGTCGCCGTGGTTACCTCTTCTCTATATGTATACATGATGGCTACAGGTAGTTTTATGGTCGCGAAGCGTAACCTTTTTTCCATTATAGAGGCACTCACATTCATATGGATGCACGGTCACCAGACAAGTAATCTTTTTTTTAATACTAGAGCTGTGATAAGTATTTCAAGAGGTGGTACCAACTTTCCAAAATTGAAACATTTTCGCCAACGTCACGTTGCTGCCAGCAATGTTGGTACCACTCGTTATTACAGCTTCCTGTAATAGGCGGCCCGATGCGAGTAGGTGGTACCTCGATTCCGACCCATTATTAAAATAAATTACTGTTGCGATTATTATTTCGAAAAAAAAAACATTGTTTTTTTCCTTCGGTTTCTCTTGTCTCTACTACTGTTATTACAAGATTACGAAATCCTTTATTAGGATCAGATCAAAGGTACCAACTACTAGGTACTAGAAATGTTTAATAATAATAATACACATCTGGTAGAATGGTACGTGATAGCCCTACCTCTATAATAGGTCTATGGTTACCTGCACATGTCCATGCATATAAATAAATAGAACCAGAGTGGTAGTACTGATAATAATACAATAATCCGAGGTTGGTAATTTTTTATAGGGATAATCGTAATAATGATCGTCGAACTTCCTGCGCGTTTAAATCGATTCCGATTTTTTTATGGGAGACTCGAAAGGTATCGGCAAAAGATCCAAGTACCACCTGCTAATAAATGTTCCACCTTTTGTGCGGTTCGTATACGGTGGGTCTCGTGATGTAATTAACTAATTATCGAGATATCGGTGCTACCATCTAATACCCGTGGGCATGAAACTTCCATTTTTACACATGACGAAAAGTACGAAAACCCTCGAGTCTAGCGATTTTGGCAGTACCAAAAGTTCGTAGACATTATGATTGAGTCGTCCCGTTCGTGCAAAAATCCTGAGAAAAGGAAACAGCAAGAAAGCGATGCGGACGATTTAAACATCCCGTTTCAGTAATTAACACGCAATTAGCTGAAATCAAGTAACGTCATTCTGTTATACGCACATGTGACTCTCTTTTAAACTCGTACTCCACTTTTTTACATTTCATCTCGTAATCATCATCACTCAGTCGTACGGTACCACATGTTCCCCTTAATACTCTCGTATAATATTCAGAGAATCTCGGGAGATTTCCGAGGACCGAAAACCGTACATAATCCATCATACAATTCCTTACAACTTTTTCGCTAATTTCTGCCCCGTATTATGGGAGAACGACGTGCGGACAAGGAACGGGTCTGTAAAACAGCGGGCGTACAGAGTCGAACAAAAGTCGCCCTTGTTTACCGGCCGACATCCGAGAGCGGAAAACAAAACGACGATCGGGGAGCCGCGGGTCGGTAAAAAGGGAACCGCTCGATCGACGTTATGGTTTTCCGATGATGACCGTCATTTGTTGCCACAAGACCGTCACCGTCATCGTCCGAAAAGGCATTACCGCGTCGCCTTTGATCTCATTCCGAACGGGTGCACTTTCTGCACGGATCATATAAATCTTTAATCGACTCCTTATAGGTTAGGCCGTCGTCGTCTTGGCTACCGAGCAAGGTGTATGTACAAGTTACAGTAAATACGAAATCTAGCGACCTCGGAATTCGTATACATACATATACACGTTCGTGAGATATGACGCGGGGTGGACGCGTCCATGTGGCCGAACAGGGGTGAGGTCGTCCCCGGGGACGTTCCTAAGCCTTCTGTTCGCCCTTCGTGTTCTTCTTCTCTATATAACTGTTCTGTGTTTTGTAGTCATAGTGATGGTACATACATTGTGGAGATGTGCACACATCGAGACGGTCCCGGGAGGAACGCGCTCTGCTTTATCGTCCCTCTCTCGTTTCGTCTTTGTTGATAATACTGTCATTACTGTCATCGTCATTCTTTTATTCGCGGATTACCGACACGTGTGATCGGGGCGAGATTTAATGGCGAAATGGGAGATTCGACAGAGGACACCCCCTTTTTTTGAAAATTGAGTTGCTCCAAAATTGCAAGGAACTTCAAGTAGCTTAACAACGTTTACTATGTGAAATCCTTCATTTTTACCAAATTGCCTAACATAATCTAAGTTACCCTTCTGTTCCTAAGTAGTTGCTTAGATTGTCAGTAATTTTTCATCCCTAGTTGAGTGAATGAGAGGAACGTATGCGGAATTCAAGTTGTTTGCATTCAGCCTGGTTCTATTTTAGCCTTTTTCAGATATCTACGCAATATTTCCATGTGTTTGACAGAAAATCGAAATTCAGATGAGCTTGAATGGATGTTTCGATGCTTGATTCATGAGTTAAAGAGGTCAGACTAGGCCAAAATTCCATATTTCATTGATTCTGTGATATCCTTCATCACACATACAGGCTGTTTGATAAAAACTCCAGAACGCCACAGTTTCTTTGGTTATGATCTGATTTCAAAAACCCATTAACAAAAAATGATTTATGTTTCATGCTCTACGAATAGAGCTTGTTACCAAATTTTTTCCCTCAACTTCTTTTTTTAACATTGGTAAATTTAAATTTTTAAGAATAAAGTACGATTACTTCTAATTCAATATTGAAGTATGTATTTTTCTCTTTACTATGGTATGTAGAAAGTGGACATTTTTTCAATGTTTATCCAAAGAAACGCATAAAAAGTTTCGCCCGATTTGAATTAAATTTAAAAAAATGTCAGTTTCAGGAGTGCTTTGGATTCCATAGCAAACGTGAAAATGACGTTTTTTGTTTAATCCGACCAAATCTGGCGAATCATTTTTTACGTTTTTCTGATGAATATTAAGGAAAATCAACTTTTTTATTGACCGATGCTATAGAAAAAAATATCTACTCCAACTTTGAATTGGAAATAATCGCGTTTTATTATTAAAAAAGTTAAATTTACCAATGTTGAGAAAAGAAGTTGAGGGAAAAAATTTGGCGGCAAGACCTATTCGTAAAGCATGAAAAATAAATCATTTTTTGTTGATGGGTTTTTGAAATCGGATGACAACCAAAGAAACTGTGGCGTTCTGGAGTTTTTATCAAACAGCCTGTATGCAAAGTATACTGGTACTAATTATGAGGATCAGTTCCCAGTTGCTCCCCATGTGAGAACTTTCAGTTGACAACCAAATTTTCATACATTTTTAATGTACCTACTCAAAAGTGAGCCAATTCAAGGAAAGCTCGGGCAACCGCGACCTTAGACTGTGTCGTTTCTTCAGAGCAGAACGTCACGTTCTAAGCACCAGTAAGCTCCAATCACTAGACCTGATATGGATGAACACTTGATTGCCGAAAATCGTTTTTTTGTAAATTTGTGGCATAAATTGAGGTTAGGGTCAGTTCCCAGTGGCTGCATCTGGTCACCTTTGACTCTTTCTCATATGCAATATCTTCCCCCCACCCTTTCTGCTGATGTGCAATATCGCGTTCAAGTGTTTTCTGGGAATCGAGAAATCGTCTTATCCTTTACGCGGATCCCCGGCAACGAATAAAAATGCATCGACCTAAAAAACAACAACTTCCCCCCTCCCGCCCGTGCCAGAACCCCGAACAAAAGAAGTCGCCCCGGTCGATTTCGTGGATCGTTGATTCCGAATTTTTCACGCATTTCTAAGCGTAATAACGCGCCACCCACTCCTTCGCCCCTTCGCCACCCCCGTGTCGAAATCCACCCCTCGCACATACGCGATACCCGAATAAGCAAATCCGTAACGAATGGCCACGCGTCCCAAATCACGATATAATTATTATTATTCCGAGCCGAGCCGAGCCGGGTAAAATCGAAATTTTAAAGCCACGTTTATGCAAATCGCGTAAAATCGCACGTGCCGCCAACCGTGACAGATGACAGATGACCGAAAAACGGCATAGCCGGTTCCCGATACCAGCCGAAATTCGGTCCTTCGAGATGTTTGCCGAGTGCACGGTTACGGTGAGTCCGAAAAGCGGTGCTCCGCCGATAAGATCGCAAACTGATGGCTACCTGCGCGGGGTGTGGCCTCCGCATCGGGGGCGTTTCCTCGCCCCCCGATTGGCCGGCGGCGTGGTGGGGGTAGAAATCGATGCGAGGTAGGGATGAGCGGTACGCGAAAACGTCCGTCAGTCGGTCCGTTGGGCGCACGGTGTAGTGTCGGTACTGCAGAGCTCCGTTTCGTCCGCATTCGTGTACGCGTCGTCAACGGCAACAACGTTTTTTCGTCAGAGTGCTCCCGATTTGTGTTTCGCCCAAGTGACTCCGAGGAGATTTCTTCGCCTGTACCAGGAATATTTTCGAATTTCTGTGTTGAGTGCGGTGTGTTTCCGGTGCGGGCTCAAAGACATCAATCTGGCGGCCTACCTTGAGGGAGGGCCCGCTTGCACATCCGTGGGGGCCCTTACGTTAAGGGCCGGCCTGGCCCATGTACCCATCGGGCCCAATCCCAACTACATACAACATTCGGCACACAACATAGGTCAGTTTTGGCAGAAACAACATTTCCATCAAGGAATATCGAAAAAGACACTTTTTTCTTTCTGAATTGTACAGATACGCTGTTTATACATTCTGAAAATCAATCCTTGCTTGGTTTAGGGATGAGAATTTCAATTTTTTTCAAATTTTTTCACAGAGTGCAGCTTTTAGTGAGCGAGAAAAGAAAGTGCATGCATTCTGTAATTCGTAACAGAATCAAGGAGACCTGGATTTTTCTGAAAACTGGACTCTCTTTAGCCTTTAGACATTCTAAACGTTGAACAAATTACAGTGATTAACAAGAATCTTCAAGCAGAGCTAGTTCAGTTTCCATAAAATATCAAAGACTTATTAAAAAGACAACGGTAATAAGAGGTGTTTCTCCCAAATCTTATTTCTCATGGATTACTTGAAAATTTCACAATTTTGAACAATACCTTCATTAAAAAGTCAAAATATTTTGCTACCTGGACAATGTAATTAATATAATTCTCCATTCAGCCTAGTGTTTACCATAAATTTAAATATTATTTCAACCTGACTCAACATAGTTTCAGTTAAAAATCAAGATTTCAACTAAACTCTTGTACTGAAATGAATACTTTGTCTAGTTTCAAAGGAATAATCCCCGAGAGCTACAAGATTAGTTTATAATGTCATTTTAAGGCTTTTAAGTGATAGGATAATTATACATCACGGAAAGAGAACCCGAAATTACATCTCAAGATGTGCCCACCTTTCTACCTTTATAGAAAAAAGAATCACCCGCGGTAATACCACGCCCTACTTTAGAAAATGATAGAAATTTTAAGGTTGCCAGTTCACACACAGAGGCGGAACCGATTCCACCCCCATTTATTCACTTATGAAAGTTTAAAGCACACCCGGAAGGATAAAAACCAAGAAAAAGACTCAATCTTATTGAAAACTGCACTCTATCTCTAAATCTAAAAAGCCTATGAAAATTTCCTGCCATAGCCATATCAGATATTGCTAGTTGAATATTTGCTGGTATACTTGGAACCTTTGCAAAACCATTTGATTCACACCTAGTTCCATTTTGAGGCTTATAAAAAAAAGTTAATGACACGAATATAATTTTTCACGAGCAACGAGTAAAACTAATGCAACCACAAAAAAGACTGCACTCGCATCATCATAGTCGAGACTTTTAAAAATCCGTCACACTTTTCGAGTCCGAGATCCAGTCAAGCGAAAAAGGCCCAACTCTGGCCTGATAATCATCATCACCACCACACCACCATGGTCACCACGGTGATGATGATGATGATGTGGTTCAGGGATTTGCGGTCTTTCAATCATCGAGTCGCCTCATCGTCCACCGCGAAACAAACGAACGGAACCGTGCAGATTTCGACGAAAACAAAATCCGTCGGATACGAGATTGCGCGACTAGAGAACGACAAAAAATCTGGGGGATTTCGGTTTAAAAAGTTGTGTTTTTTTTTTCACTCCACTCGACTTGACACCGATTGAGGTTTTGTGGATTTTCGGACCTTGCCCCAATTTTTCGTCGGAATCGTTTTGCTTAAACAGACTTCGGCCTCGTGGAGACTTAGAAACCGTGCAACCTAAAAAGCGAGGTACTCCTCTCGTTTCGTCCATTAACATCAACCGCAAAACATAAAAAAAATCCCCATGAGTACAGAAAACGAAAGACTAAAGAGACAAAGTGTTGAGTAATTAGTTTAGTTGCTAGGTTACCTACACATAAGTTGGGAATTTTGATTGATAATGAGCGTAATGTCGACGGTAATAAATATGCGCTTGTCATTTTTGAATAATTTGTTTGACAAGTGGTTAGATAAATATCCTTCCCTTGTCATTTTCTTTATATTTTTCCGCGTGTTTATTTATTTATTATTATTTTTTCCGTACACACATTCATTCCTTTGAAAGGTGTCTGAAGGAAAGTAAATATCCATCAATTAATAATGAATTATACCAGCCACATATTCATAGTACCATTAATAAATTTCGGTCTCTCTCTCTCTATCTCTATCACTCCTTCTGTCATTATCACACACAGACTACACTCATTAGGAATCCGGAAGAGTGCGTTAATAACTGTCATTTTTTCTAGTATGCGTACGAATAAACTGACGATCGTTTGTGTGTGTTTTGTCTTTTCCATGGTGATGCGGATTAAAGGTCGGTGCGAGCCAGCCGCCGGTATGTTGATAGCCTGCGCGGGCTGCGACAAGCCCATCCTGGATAAGTTCCTGCTGAACGTCCTGGAGAGGACGTGGCACGCCAACTGCGTCCGATGTTTCGACTGCCACCAATCGCTCACCGACAAGTGCTTCTCCAGGGAGGGCAAACTATTCTGCAGGAGCGACTTTTTCAGGTAATTATTCTCCCTCGTCCCAACGTCACATTGTCTCCATCAAGGAACCGACGATTCCGATTGGCAGAAATTCGAAAAGAAGCCACCCGATTGGTCCGCTGTCACATGACCACTGAGATCATTGATGAGCGGTACTGCGATATCGATTCGATTTAGATATCTCTCCTCACCTTGCAGGTTATGGACGTCAAACGCGCATGCATTAAAGCGGTTCTTGTGGGGGAATTCCGTATAAGGAGATTCGATCGGAATTAGAATGCTCCGCGTACGAGATAACATCTAAATCGATTAAAGCGCCCTCTATGACTATCACATTTTTTTAAAGGATGCGAATAATGCATAATTTCTACAGAGACATCAAATAAATTCTTCATGGAGGGAGGCTATGGTAATCGTTCTGTCTCATCTGAAAACTACTAGAAGGATAGAGACAGAACGATTATCATAACCTCCCTTGATGAAGAATTTTTTGGATTTCTCTGTATGCATCAAGGAGTTGGAGTAGGAGTTGTTCGTGTTCTATTATGACGTCGTTTATGTATTAAGGCCGATTTATATAAGGGGCGAGAGAGGTGAAAACCGTTCAGCCATCGGAGAGACCTCCCCGGATCAATATCGCGTCGGTTTTATATAACCGCAAACGCGAAACGGGACAAAATAGAGGAGTGCGAGAGTCGAGAGGCTCGGTATTGCAGGGCGCTGTAAAGCTCCAGCTCCACGGCATTGCCAATGTCGAATTCCATTTCTCCCTATACGGATTTGTTGCATTTTCGACACGTTTTTCTACAAATAGCTTTCAATAGATCGTTTTGACGTTTCTGGTTTTGAGAAAAAGTTTCCTCCACATAATCCTCACGTCATCAGCACTTTCATGCGACGCAGAGTGCCAGCTTATTCAAATTGACAGTTCAGTCGATTATAACCTCACTTTTACAACTAGGAAGGTCAAAAGCACGAGAAACGTGCACGGATTGACTGGAATTTGGCGAATAAACGTTATCCGGCGAATCGGCGGAATCGGACACGCGGAAAATGGGAAACTTTTTCGCTTTGACGTATTCCGGGCGCCTTCGGCGCCGTAAAATCCTCAAAAGAGACCCAACATTGAACGATTTTATCGTTCGGTTTATTACCGAACGTATATAAAGAACAATACAAGAAGTTTTCACAGTACATTTCACGCCGCGATGTGTGTGTATGAGGAAGTGATGGTAAAATCGCACTCCCATGCACGCCACCGTCGTCGTCGAAGCGAAAGTGCCCTTTTTGCGCACCACGCAGGGGCGTTCGAGTGTTTGCGTCCGATAAAGTGCACTTTCGCGTTTATTCATGGTAATCGGCAAACGTTTACCCCGTATTCTCTGTCTCGCTCTCGTTCCCCGTCGAAAAATCGACCGCCCTTTTATATCGCCCCTTTCGGACGGAAAGAGAGAGGAAAGGGCTGGCGCTTTCGTAATGATAATAAGAATTACAATAGCGATACTTATTCAAAAGAGGCCCGCACCCCTCTCTAGGCAGGGACCACTTGACTTTTAAACCGCCCCCGCAACGGGGCACTAAATAAATTATGCAGACGACTCTATCGACATCGCTATTATGAACCTAGTAGTTGAGTGTCGCGGGGTAGATGGCGTTTTGATGAAAAAGTGAGGTTAAGTTATATTTGAAATTCGGTCGCTATTATGATAATTACGTGTACGGCGGTGGGCAGGCATACAGACCTCATTCACTCATTTACTGGAGTATTACGTAGGTATATGCTATATCTGTATAGTCATAACCAATGATATATCGATTCCGTGCGGTCATAATCTCGATAATTAACGGCCGTTTATAATGGGAGAAAACGAGCCGAGATCACAATGGCCGTGTCGATGGGCGACAAACTGCACACGCTATCGAAAAAAAGAAGATTTAAAAACATGTATCTTTTTTAGAACAGTACAAGAATGTTTTTGCAATTTTTCTCAATTCAAACCTTTATAACTTTTGAACTACTCGACGAAATGAGATAAAATTACGTATACTGCATCTCGTCCCAGTTGCTTATCAGCTTATCTCATTGGTTTGACAAAAATTCAAAAACTAAAATTTCACCATTTCACTCTCATATGATTTTTTCGCCCATTTTCATAGGGCAAAGTCAGACTTCTCATGTACATACTAAAAATGATTCAATATGACAGAAACTGTAAGAATTGTGAAGAAATCTATGAAAATCACCCAATTTCAGGAAGTCATATTATCCCTGCAAAGGGTGAAATCACGGTTTTTCCCCTACAACTTTTGAAATACGCAACCAATTGATGAAAAATTACGCATGTGACATCCCGTCCTTGTCATTCAACAGCCAATACCACCAGACTTGTGGAAATTAGAAAACCAAAATTCGGCCACTTATACGATAACACTTTTATGCGACTCCCAAGTCCAATAAAACTTTTTTAACGAACACGTTTTGGCGTTAACAAGCCCGATACCTTTTGCACCACCACCGTGCCGAACCGCCAAGGACCATAATAACGAACGGCGGTTTCGGTCATCAGATCTCCGTCGAAAAAAAAAATCGAAAAAAAAACAACGATTTCTCCTTTGTACACGGCAGAGTCGGTAAATCGAGAGAGAACATAACGCCGCGTTCGTCGTTTGGCCGTCGTCGTCGTCGTGTTCGGTTCCCGGTAATAAAACGTAATCGGGCACCGCGTACAGCCGCCGTGACGAATCGGCCATTTCGACGGACGAAAACCGCCTCGCCACAGACCACTTTTCTATGGTTTTTTTTCCAAACGAGTACAAAATAATGGAATAATCACCAAGATAACATCGTTTGGGCATTAGGAAAACTGTCATGTGCAAAATTAGAATATCAAAAAGAACTCTGGTTTAAGTGGTTTACTCAAAATCGAGAATTCAAAGCCAGCTTGATCGTTTTCGGAATCTCGTTCGAACGAAACGAAAGCCCGCACAAGTCGCCCGGGCCGCAAACAAAAACCAGAGAAAGTCCATAACCTCTAGGTATGCCAACATAAAAAAGTGACATTAAAAAACCCTAACTTATTTATGTCGGCTTTTAGATTATTGTGGTTTCCAGTCACCCTTTCGATTTTGATAACGGACGTCGTAAACATTTTGACATTCGTTCAACACGTCAAATAAATTAATTCGCCCCTGTTCGTTTCCCATCCAGCAGATGTAATCTCGAAAATGGACTCGTAAACATAATTTTATCATAGTAATAACAGAAAAAATTACAACAAAAATTACGACAAACGTCAGTCACAACATAATAATAATAAGAAATCATTCGTCGAATTAATTAAAAGATAACTCAATCCACATCGCGTGACGTTTCTAACATACAACGAAGAAATGGAAATTAGTTTCCATTGGTCCGAGATAATGGACGTCCTCTCTCTTTTTGTTCATCAACCTAACCTGAATTTAATGATAATCGAGACTCCATCAATTATCAATTCATGCCTTGTTGCCTGCTCAAAGTCGATTAACACCTTCATGCACCTGCACCTCCACGATTACGACGGCGAAAATCGTGTACTCTTAATTTTCGTTCATTATCCACGGATGATAATGGACATGTTGGCGAAATAATTGAAACGCGAATGCGTGTTTGACAATGGCGACGCGTTGCCTGAGCGCCGGGAGGGTAGGCAACCAAGCCAATGGACGAAATTTCCATACGATTATAAATTTCGCGGTCGAATTGAATTAAAATGCGAAATTGCGTGCGTTATCCACCCATCTAGTCATAATACGCGAACGGATTTCGCCCCGGGCGCGATAACAGACCGCAAAACCGGCATATCTATGCGCAAAAATGTATCCAAACATCAACCCCCGTATTAGAATAACGCGAAATAGACGAAACGCAAACATATTGACGATGTATCTTTTTGTGTTTCAGGCGATACGGTACAAAGTGCGGTGGTTGTGGCCAAGGAATATCCCCAAGTGACTTAGTGCGAAAGGCGCGAGACAAAGTGTTTCATCTGAACTGTTTCACCTGTCTGGTGTGCAGGAAGCAACTGTCGACCGGTGAGGAACTTTACGTTTTGGACGACAACAAGTTCATATGCAAAAACGACTACCTGAACGGAAACAAGACCGCCGCCATCGCCGGACATCACCAAGGTAATGATCGAGAGCGCAAAACGGAAAGCCAATAATCCGAACAAACGGATAACGCGACGCGAAATCTGCGTGTGTGTGCGGATTAAGTAACGACGACCATTAAAAAATGATCCGCCGTCATAAACCTGTCGAAAAGCCGTAAAATCTTTGAAATACGTCTGTGGGAACACAATCCGCCGAATGCCGAAAATCCCCATCATTAATTCCACCAGTGTATTATCTAAGCGATTGACCATATAACTATAGTTGAAAGTATTGAACACTTGGGAGTGATTTACTGTGATTGAAAAAAGTGCAACATTTTTCCTCCCGCATGGATCAGAATGCATAAGTTTTCTTCAAACAATTTTTGGTATCTGGCTAAAGAAATCATTTCAATCACTTGGTCACCTTTGCCCAAAAAGTGTAAAACATCCCCAAAAGTAGTTGGAACACCCGGTATTCTCCTCCATCGCCACATTGACGATGACTGTATAGAAAATCGCCTTCTAGCTCTCTTTTTTACCGACCTTCACCACCGTACACTTTCGAACCGTGCAATTGGACAGTCATCCCGTGTGCACATACACAGGCGGCGAGACCGCACGCTGTTTCGTTCTCATTTCCACCGTAAAGCCACCATTGAAAAAAAAAATCGAAAAAAAAAAACGCGCATCTCATAGAAAACCGCCATCCCCTCCGTCACGATTTATAAGCTCACCCGGCTTTCCGACCCAAATCTGCGAGATTTCCGTCTGCGAGAGGGCAGAAATTGAAACCCCCGACTCCTCTCCGCTATTGTGCATGCGGCAGGCAAATCTGTGCGCACGGCACACACGACATAACCTCCTTCTTACTAGAAAAAGAAGGCGAACGAGAAATAGAGAGACGGCAAGAGCGAGGGGCACGAAAAATGCGCGAGACGTCTAAACCAGGGGAAGGGATGATACGCCCCCTCCACCGCTGCGACCAATCGCGTTGCCCACACGTCCCCCTTTTGACGTTTATCGTACGTCGTCCTCTCCTCGCCTGCTCGATTCGATTTCGCTTTGCGACGACCGTCGACGAGGACGCAAATTTCTGTCATTTTTCTGTCATATCGGGATTGGTCGCGTTAGGTGATTCACCCACCTTAAATCATTTCGCGTCGTTTTTCAAGAGGTAAATAAATAAATGATAAAGGTCGAACGGATAGTCGGCGTGGGTGCGATATACGGTCGAGAGAGTGTCAAAATCGCCCTCAGATTTATGACGTTTCGGTGTCTAAATAATTGCCGAACTCACAAAAGACGCCCAGGGTGAAAAAACAAAAAACCGGCTCGTCGTTTTTCATATCGAGAGAGGAAAAAATTCATCTCTTTGACGTTTGTGTGTGCGGTCGGGCGCGGATGCGAGAGCTGCACCGAAACTTATAAATATTTAATGAGAGAGTGCGCGGCGTCTCCACTAGGATGCTAATTTTATAGTTGTTTTAACATACGCCACGGCTTGTAATTAACGGCGATGCGGTGGTGGCGGTGGTGGAAAAAACGGGAATCTTTATGAGACGGTCGCGGGTCGTTACGATTTTTTCCGAAATTTCTACATGATGCGATCGTCTCTCGTTTCGATTTTTCGAAAAATAAAAGAACGATGAACCGAGGATATAATGATACATCCGTATAATGGATGGGCGTGATTCGTGCGCCTTATGAAGCCTGCGGAAGACGATCGGGAGTCATCAAAATAATCGTCGAATTTTTTTTTCATCATCATCCGATATTTGGAACTCTGATTTTTACGAGCGACTGAAGAATCTAATTAGCTTACCGCCAACTATTACCATAATTTCCAAACCATGAACTATAAAAAAACTGAGGACCCACCCATATAACCGATAAAATGAACCACCAATAAGACGGGCACTATATGCCTGCCTACCAGAAGTTATATCGCTAATTTCGAGGGAATTTCTCATAAATTTCACTTAAAACATTTAAGAGCCTTTTAAAATGTTGACGGATTCACGAAAAATTACACCCACTTTATCTGGTCCTCGTAGGTTTACAGACCATGGCATCAGATGACGTTTAAATCGAAAATAAAAATTTCGAAATTTTTACCCTTTGTGATTTTCACGATATTCTCGATATTGACAAGGTAAATTTTTATATTCGTCAATGGATTAACATTGAATACGGCAGAAACTATGTGAATTGTTCACGAATTCAGATGAATCACTCAATTTGTATTGGCTTAATTCCCCTGCTAGAAGACAAAGCGATGGTTTTAGCGAAATCCATCATTTGAAACATCATAAATTTTGAAACGCTCGACGAAATTACAAAAAATTACGCACACTGTATCTCGTCCCAATGGGGTATCAGCCAACCACATAAGATTTTGTAAAAATCGAAAACTAAAATTCCACCATTCACCCCTCAAGTGATTTTCACAGTATTTTTCATATAGACAGCGTTTAATTTCCTAATTCAACATATGAACATCATCCAGATTTGAGCCGAATGACTCGATTTCGGTAAAACACATGACAAAGAGACTTTACAGAATGTCATCTGAAAAGGTCCGTCCGTGCACGTTTCAAGAACGACCCGTCACAAACACCTCCACTTATCCGCATACTTTCGAGCCGTAAATATCAGTTTTATTACATAATTACAGGTTGTTAATATCGTCGGCTTGTGTAAGAGAGGGCCGGGGGCGGCTGTCACAGGGGAATCTCTCATTTTTATTCGAAAAATTTCATGAAACGCGCCAGGAAAGACAAGAGAGCGGCTCGTCTCCAACAACAACAACAACGACCGCATCATCGTAACCACGGCGCGCGGTCACAGTCGGCCGGTTTCGGTGCCCACGGAACCGCGGCGTGAAATGCCCATGTTCCGTGGTTTTACGTATACCACGCTCCATCAAGGTCTTTTTCACCTTTCGCAGGTCGTCGAAAAAACCCTTCTACTGTATGTGCAGTCTCGGCCATCAAGCGAAATGTTTACGAATCTGCCGATCTGCGCACCCTTTGAACCAAATCAAAGATCAATACGTTCATTTCCGGGGCCGCACGCTCAAAGTTGAAACGTATTATAAAGCGGGGAGAGCGGGCTGTAAAAACATATCGCTTTGTGGCGAGTTGTTACCCCGTGTACATTGTACAAATGTTGTTTTAAAGGGAGATTTTTTCCCTCTCGTCCCTAGTTTCCCCCCCATGCGACCCGCTCACAAAGAAACAGCCCAAGATTTTCACACTCTACTCGGTGTAACGTATATGTATAGAGGCCGTCCATCTTGCGGTAAATTGGCTTCACACCACTCTCGCCATGGTAACATATTAATAATTCACGTGCGTTATTTATGCATCCGCGCTAGTATAGGTGTGTGGGTGGACCTTTCGTTCCGATGCGCCCGAGATTTGTACGAAAATTTCCATGCTTCGGACGTGCGGAGGTGCCTTTAGGGTGCCCGCCGTCCGACATTCTGACAGTTCACGCACGAGATGAGGGTCCGAAAGCCCGCGGCAAAACGGCTACAGCGAAATTTTCCAGAGAGAGAGAACTGGGATAATTTATACTGATTCTGTGATTGTTTGTACAAAAGGTGGACCATCACCGACATCGACGTCATCCGTTTCCGACTTGTCGATATGCAATAAGGGAATCGATTCCGTCGCTAGCGAATACAATTTCAAATCAAGTAAGTCCACAAACCATTTCAATTACAGTACGAGTAGGTGTTATGCCCATATAGAAAAAGTCACCTTGTATCAGTAAGATTTGGACGATTTACAGATTCTAAAGTCTAAAGTCTCGATAACTTTTTTCCTACTTTACCGACTAACAAAAAAATTCCATGTGCTGATACTCTTGGCATCCGCATTAGGAAGCTTCTAAAAGATTTCGATAATTTCGAAGTTCTAAGTTTGGTGCTCCGAATGGTGAGGGCTATTTTCAATGTTCCAACCTCAATAACTTCATCCCTACTTGATCAAATAATGAAAAATTACTACACAGAGATACTCTTGGCATGAATATCAAGAACCACCTAAAAGATTTGCTTAATTTCTAGATTTGAACATTGATTCCCCTAAAGGTGAGGACTATTTCCAATCTTCTTTCCTCAATAACTCCATTCCTACT
Organism: Salpingus planirostris; assembly: GCA_949788335.1. NCBI lineage: Eukaryota > Metazoa > Arthropoda > Insecta > Coleoptera > Salpingidae > Salpingus > Salpingus planirostris. The sequence goes on along the minus strand of OX460924.1, from coordinate 7,423,244 downwards.
TGATCAAATAATGAAAAATTACTACACAGAGATACTCTTGGCATGAATATTAAGAAGCACCTAAAAGATTCGCTTAATTTTGAGATTTGAAAATTGATGCCCCCAAAGGTGAAAACCATCTTCAATCTTCTGCTTCTAATAACTCCATTCCTACTTGATCAAATGAGTAATAAATTCAGTATGGTGATACCTTCGGCACGAATATTAGAAAGCGTCCATAAGATTTGTTTAATTCCGAGATTAAAAATCGTATGCTTCCAATGGCGAGGGTGGGTGTTATACGGTCGTACGAAAAAAAAATACTTTCCACGAAGAGCGGCGAGACGAAAAAAAAAAGCTTTAACGGTCAAGCCAACGTCAATCATATGTCATTTTGACACCACGTGAAGTAAGCGCCGGTTTCGCCTTTGGGTTAAAATCACGACCCACACACACACCTCGCTCACGGGTCGCTCCATCATCACAACAACAAAGACCGGCGCGGCCGAACCGAAACGAAAATCGGATTTTCTGATATACAGACGAGGTGTGAAAATCCCGTCTATCTCGGATCACGGATACCCAATCTCTGTAACAAACGACGACGAAAAAAAAAACAGTGAAAAGCGAGAGGTGAGGGGTGATTAATGCCTTGTTTCCCAGCAGGCCCGATACTAATTGGGGCCTGTTCTACGGGTGGACCCCATGCGGTCACCGGGTATAAGCCCATAATTGGCCATATGTATATACGTGGAAGAGATATGAATGCGTTGCCGACGGATAGTCTACCATCATCATCGGTGAAAGATGATGGAATTCTTTTAATATCGATCAACATGTAGAAATCCACCCTCTCTATAGTCACTTTATTTATATTGCTCGGACCCTTTCGGATCTGACATCGAAACCACTCGACGTTCGATCCAGTTATTACAGAGCAACGAGAGTGTGTGTGAGGAAGAAATTAACCGAACATGTGTAAGTCGTGGGTAAACACGATCAATTTCACCCTTCGACTGCACGTATATCGGGTCGGGGGCGAAAAACGGGAGAGAGAGGGTGATATCCCGTAGAGAACCTGATGGTGCATCGTGGCACCCTCTTCAAACCGATTTCCCATTATGTGAACTTTGATGGTTTTGTGTAAGTAAACCGCGATATAATTTTTTTTCCCTTGTTCCGTTTCAGACTCGCTAATGGGGTCGGCCAGCGAGGACGAAGAAGACGACGATAACAGTACGGCCTCTTCGGTTTTGAAGCATCACACGATACACGGTTCCATACCACCGGCACCCGGAGAGACCAACAACAATTCCTTACCCCATTCGGACATAAGCAGCTCGATAGGACAGGTAACAATAACTTTTTTCACACTTGGTAGTTTATTGGTAAAATTCAGAGCGAGATTTAAAAATGTAGGTATGACCCAAATGGTGGAACCCTCAAAAACTTTTTCCCTAGTTGATGAAATGACAAAATATTCAGTGGTGAAATGAAGTTATGGCTATTTGCAAATTGGACACTATTTTCAATGATACCCCAATATTGGACACATTTTCCTACTTCTGGTGACCAAATTAGAAGCCACTTGAAATTTTTCATCGATATCTCGACTAATAAGAAAGTTTCGCCACTTTGAAGTTTGCGAAAATCGTTAAAATTTTCGTAAAAATTTTATGTCAAAAATTTAAAAAGCACGATTCTCGGTCAATTCGAAAGCTTTTTGCACATGTCTATACTGTTTTCGATAGATTTTTCGATTCTCTTTCGATTACCGGGTCGCCCGAATCGATATCTCGATCGGTTCAAAAGTTGGACCGGTTTTAATTTTACGAGACCGATGATTTGGTGATTTTTCGGAGGCCATAATTCACATGAAAGAGTACCTTTTTCCGATGCGCTCTAGGGACATTTCGTAGATTTTTTGACGCTCTTTCGAATGCGCGGCCGCCCATCTCGATCGGAGCATCGGTTCGAAAGTTATGGTCGATTGAAAATTTTGAGCAAAATTTGTACCCAAAGTGATGGATTTTCGAAAAAATCAAAAATCACTAAATGTCGTTCAAATCAAAATCCAGACACTTTTCCCGATAGATTTTAAGCTAACTAAGCGATTCCCGGGTCGTGCGACTCGATAGCTCCACTAATAACGGAGTTATGGCCGTTTGAAAATTTTACTCTATTTTCAACGGTACGGCAATATTAGACGCATTTTCTCACTTCAGATGACTCAATTAGAACCCAATTTAAATTTGCCGTCGATATCTCAACAAATAAAGAAGTTACAGCACTTTGAAATTTTCAAAAAGTTGAAAATTCGAAAATTCGAACATTTTTTTTCTCAGATAAACCAATACCGGACGCATGTATCTACTCCCGATGACTCAATTAGAAGCCTATTTGAATTTTTCATCGATATCTCGACTAATAAGAAAGTTTTGCCACTTTGAAGTTTGCGAAAATCGTTGAAAATTTCGTGAAAATTTCATGTCGAAAATTTAAAAAGCACGATTCTCGGTCAATTCGAAAGCTTTTTGCACATGTCCATACTGTTTTCGATAGATTTTTCGATTCTCTTTCGATTGCCGGGTCGCCCGAATCCATATCTCGATGGTACGACAGGAAAAATAGAAAGCAACCATTATTTTTAAGCAATTTCGAGATTAAAAATTCGGTGCCCTCAATGATTAGGGCTATTAAATTTTCCCGTAATTACCCAAAAATCCGTCTGTTAAACTGTAATTTCTGGTGAAATTTTGTATTCTCCAGTTATGATTTCACACACGGCCACCTCCCCTCACCCAAATTTCGAATTACAAATTCAGAAATCCGACTTAAAACTTGCTTCTAATTGGTCCGAACCGCCGAGCGCGACCGAAAAGATGATGGAGTCATTAAATTATATTTCGAGATATATCACAAAACAAAACGCACTTTTAACCAAATTACTATACAATTAAAGTAGTAATTTCCCATCTTAATTGGGCCCCCTCGTAATTCCCATGATTATATTTCCTATAATAATTTCTGTCTATTCCGAAGGACTCGAAAACGGGTCAAGACGATTCCGAGGACCAAAACTCTTTGGACGGAGACCCGGAAATGCGCGACTCGCAAACGGAGAACAAAAGTCCGGACGACAGTGGCGCCGGATCGAAACGGCGCGGCCCCCGGACCACGATCAAGGCGAAACAACTGGAAATTCTCAAGACGGCATTTTCGCAAACGCCCAAACCGACGAGACACATCAGGGAGCAACTGGCCAAGGAAACGGGGCTACCGATGCGGGTGATACAGGTGAGAAAATATTTCGAGAAGCGCGGCTATTCACAGAGTTGGCACCGCTTTGTGAATTAATAAAAGCGATTTCGAGCGCGACCGACCGAACGCAAGCAAATGTCGCAGGAAATTGTGCAGAACGGCATTTTAGGTGTGGTCTGCATCATGTCGAACTGCTCGAGACGCAGCTGCCTCGATAATTTCTGTCCCGAAATTCGAACCGAAAAATTCTATAGCAATCACTGGGTGTATGCAAAATATTCCTCGGTGTACCCTTGGTATTTAGCGAATAAGGAAAAATAAAAAGTTTCCTCATACTTTCCCAACCGATCGACCGACAAACAAGAGACTTATGTCTCGAGAAACGTTGCAACAGAATAAATTACACGAAAAAAAAAATCACATTAATCACCGATCGGCCATTAATCACGTTCTGGAGAAAAAATCGACTCTTGTCATTCCTCAAAGAAGCCCCATTTCTCCATAAATTTCGTATGTTAATCTCGGAAAAAACAAATTTTTAATTAAATCCATGTATTTCAATTTACGGAATCGATGACCCAACGCCGAATCTATCTGGATTTATTATTGGAAAAAATTCTAGTTCATCATCGAGTCTTTAGCGGAATAATTACAGTTGTCACTGGAATTAATGAATGTTCACTAATAAATTAATGAGATTACGCGTAATTGATGAGATTATAAGCACTGACGACTTGATTTAAATGCGACACACGTCCGGGCGACCATTTTAATCGAACGTTTGAAAATTTTGATCAATATTCAAAGTCTTCTCAATTCTAAATTAATCCAGATAATGATATGAAATTACAGGAGCTCATTCACATCCTTGTAGACTCTCTAAATATGTAAAAACTTCATCATATTTGCGTGATTTAAAATTCCAAGTCACCCTAAAGCTGAATTACCCAAGATATCGAAATAAAATTACATGGGCTCATTTGCATCTTTGTGGGTTTCCTAAATACCTAAAATAAGAGCAGAATTTCCAAGAAAAAATCCCATCGAATAATGTCATGAGCTCCATTTGTCTTGCGTGACATGATTGACGATCTACATCAGAAAATAAATAACGGAACCTAAACATTCCGTGCTAATTACGAGTCCGCCCTATTAAAATAACTAAATATTTCATAATCCATCAAGATGTGGCACCGGATTCCCCTCCCCGAAAAACGAACCAAACCGATAATTATCCAACCCTCGGTGTGTATAAACGGGCCGAGAATAATGCTAATAAAGGCCGGTTGACAGGTGTTGCAAAAGTGAAAAACGACTAAATCCACCTCTGGCCTAACCTAAATTTTTATACCTGGCTAAATCGACATGCAAAAAATTCGCGCATTTTCCTTGGGCCTTTGTGGAAAATTCACCGATATATAAATCCAGCGCCGTCACATAAAGACCGTAAAATATGGGAAAGTGGACGATTTAATTAGCTGTTGATTATGATGACCGAACATTCCGTGTATAATAAAATCGGTAATTTATGATCGGGGCCATTGTGATTGGTCCGGTATATGGAAGCCGCCAAAGGTACCCACTTTACCACAACAACTGTCAAATATATTCAAATCCGAATCAATCTCGCATAAAAATAAAAACGTGTACCGCTTTTATTTCGAGACGAAGAATTTCCGCGTTTCGCTCGATAAAAACGCGATCGACTGTACCGACCTCACGCGCGTTTTCCCTCTATCGCGGACACGCACTCAATTAAAAATCTGTCGACACAGATGTGACGTCACGACCACCCCAAACCCATCACCGCCCACTCGGTTCTATTCTCGGCCTATACCCCTTTCCCTCTCCCCCGCCCTTCGGGACCCTTCGCTCTTCTTCCAGTTCGTGGATCCTGTCGCGACGTTGTGGACCGGGAATAAATTGATGAGATTGTGCGAGTGTCTCGCGCTCGTAATTAGAATTTTCCGAATTCTTTGACGGAACTCTGCCTTGCAGCTATTTACTTTAATTTTCTCCAGAACGATCATTATTATGACGTTGTGGAAGAACCAGAGGGTGTAGTTTGGTATTTTAGGACGAGGCGAAAAATTGGACAAGTGTTTTCAAAGTTATTGATGAAATTGATATTCTGAATTTGGAGCTCCCAATGGTCAGGGCCAATTTCACTTTTCCAGCTTCAATAACTTTTTTCCTACTTGACCGAATAACAAAAAATTTCAGTGTTGAGATACTCTTGATGCTAACATTAGAAAGCACCTATAAGATTTGAATAATTTTGATATTTAAAATTTGGTGCCCCAATGGTTTTCAATCTTCAAGCCTCAATAACTTTTTTCCTACTTGACCGAATAACAAAAAATTTCAGTACAATAAAACCCTAGGCATAAATATTAGAAAGCAACTTAAAGATTTGGATATTTTCAAGATTTAAAATTTCATGCCTCCAATGGTGCACTGATTTCCGAAATCAGGAGTTCCACGATGATGATAATGACGTCACGAATGACCTGGGGGGTGACGAGGACGTTTCCACGTTACGGTGCGTAGAAAATCGAAAAAGGGTCGTCGCCATTAGTTACCTAACCAAAATCCGGTCGAAATCCATAACAATAACGAAAGCCGCCTCTGATTTAATATCTCGTGAAACACAAGCGGAACGAACCGAAATGGGCCGTACTGATGATAATGATGACGATGTGGGGGCACCCCGGTCTCGCGGTCGGACCTTTTGTATAGGGGCGCACCGAGGGGGGCGCCTTTTGTGCGCGCGGAATATGCCGCCGCACGCGGTGCAACGCATCAGAGAAACAGATTTTTTTTCCGTTTTAAATCAAATCCGCAGCACGGCGATAATCACGAAATTTCGCCGGTCCGAGGGGGCGGGGGAGTGATTCCCGATTTCTCCGCGGCGCACATGTTGCCGTTTCGCGATAATAAGCCTACTGGGTTTAAATGGGGAACACCCCCGGTGGCGCTATTCAACTATTGTTACCGTTGTCGGAGGAAGAAAGGAAAAGCGGGGTGGAAATATGGCGGGGGGCGTCACCGACCAGCAACTGTTACGTTTTCGGTCACCCCAACAACACACATACATAACGCGTTAACATGACCACAATCGTAATAAAAAAATTGGTACCTATATGACTGTCGTATAATTCAGGCGGTTATAGTGGAAATGTCATCACAATTTTCGAGGGGTGGTCATCACGAAACCCTCAGATTTCGACAGCGTTTCTCTACATGTTTGTTCAAGTACACTTGGTGAGAGTTTTTCGGGTCGGTCGCTTTATGGATTCGTATTGAAAATATTTTGTCGGTCGATGGGATTATAGTTTCGAGGAATCGCGGCACAGAATGGGTCGACTGTGGAATCCCTCAAATAAAATTTGACATTTATATTTCGGACGGCGTGCATTTCAAAAGATTACACGGCGGCGGCAGCGGCTATAAGAGAATATGGAAATATATGGGGGAACAAAAATCTTAACACCTGAATATATAAAATATTTATAAAGTCGTAAAACACATATTAAAAATAATATTTATATATGTGAAAAAGGACCGCCGTTCGGTTTTAACGGGCCCGGAGTGACTTGTTTACGACGACCGCCTCTCCAAAAGACCTCTCTCTTCTCTTCGCTTCTCGAGCGCCGTCGTTAGAGTTTGTGCCCGAGTAGAAGAGGTCCATGAATTCCCATAATAATAATCCGACTCTCCGAGCCCGAGCATAATACGCACTACGACCAGAGACGAGAGCCTCTCCTCCGTCGTAGAGTCCCATAAACGTACCGAACGTATCCAGTGTGTTGTGTTTTTCAACGGTCTACTTTGCGTGTCCATAAATTATACGAACGTAAAAGTTGGTTCTAAATCATAACGTATAACGCGTTAGTCGTAAAGTTTTTCCGCGTACTTTTTTCCAGGCGTACTCGATGCCTCAAACGACCCAAGTATTACGCTCCGTACGCGTTTCTGGAACCTTTTCATTAGTAAAACACTGAAATTACTCGATTTCAGTTTCTCAGATTATCCCTGCTATCAAGGTTTTCCTAACTGAAAGCTCCGTAACTTTTGACACATCCATCAGAATTGCGAAAAATTACACACACTCCATCTCGTGGTTGTAGGGAGTCAGCCAAAAGCATCAGATTTTGCGAAAATCAAAAACTGAAATTCAACTCGGAAAGCATTTGCTGGACTGAATGATTCCAGCAAATCTAACAAAAGGGTCATCTTTCTATGTTCAGGTCTGGTTCCAAAACAAGCGTTCCAAGGAGCGTCGCCTCAAGCAGCTCACGTCTATGGGTCGAGGTCCGTTTTTCGGCGGATCGAGAAAAATGCGCGGTTTCCCCATGAACCTGTCACCCGGCGGACTGGAAGACGGACCACCCGGTTTCCCGTATTTCGCGACGGCTGACGGCAAATTCGAGTTCGGCTATGGCGGACCGCCGTTCCATCCGCACGACGGCCCTTTTTTTCCCGGACACCATCCGGGCGCAGGACCGGGCGGCCAAGGGATGCCCTTCAATCAAGGAGGTGAGTGCCAAAAACCATCAACCCTTCCGAGATTTGATTTTACGAGGTTGTTTTCGAAAAGGTGGACCGATGGACCACGGACCGATGCCGATGGGCGGCGATTTCGGCGGAATGCCCAACGAGCAGAACCAGTTCATGCCGCAGCCGCCCGGCCCCGACCAGATGATGCAGGGCAACGGGGGCGGCCGCGGGGGCAGCCCCGAGTTCATGTCGCCCGGCTCCTTTTCCGATAACCCCCAGCAGCTGAACGAGGGCCTCGTTTGGTAGCTGGCAAAGGCTCTAGCGAAACGAGCTAGAGAATGAGCGACATCTCTTTGTGTAAATATGAATGAATCTTATGGTAACGATAGAGATAACCAAACAAGTGATACAAATTACAAAAGGTCTATTTAGGGTTCTTTTTTGTTTCGATTTTCTTTTTGGTTCGGAAATGATAATGACGAGTTGTAAAAAGTACTGGTTGTGAATAAATTTCGGTTCCTATTATTAACAAGATGTTACGATAATTTCCAATATCCTCGAAAACATGTGCAATCTCTCCCTCATTTTATTATTATTATTATTATTATTAATGTTAAATTTCTTGATAAATGGATGTTTGAAATTTGTAAATATCGAGCTTTTTGTATACCACTAACTGAATTCATCAATCACTAGAACATGTCGAAGTTTTGATGAACTATTTTAGGACAAAAATCGAACACCTATTTTTGTAAATATGTAACTTTTTCTTATTATTATTATTATAATCATCTTGATTTAATTTAATTATTTAATTTTGAGACAAGTGCCAATCAAAGTACATAAAATAATATTATACCTAAAATATTGAAATTCTATCCCTCATTAAAATAATTATTAATTAATTATACCTACCCCCATAATCATTCTATTGTATTTATGTCATCACTGTACCATACCTAATGAATATTTAAGGAAAAAATATTGAATGAATAAATGTAATTATTTAATTAGGCTTCTTTGCTTGTACATATTCATTACATAAAAGTTACGATTTAGCGATTTAAGGAGAAATTTGCAAAATAAAACTACACGCTGTATAAATAAAAATAAAAGCCATCCGATATGATAATGATCATAATGTTTAGTGTATATTGTTAATTTTAGGTGTACTATCCTATAATAAAACAATTCTATAAAAATGAATTTTCGAGACTTTCCTTCAATCCTCAGATTTATAAAAAAAATTATCCCAAAAAAGTAAAAAAAAAACCTCAAAATATCTAAAGCTCTAGGCTGTAAAGCAAAAATCGGAAGCTCCCAGGTTGACGCTCGCTCAATCCCCCCATCCGTATAATTATTTCTGACATGTTAGAGAAATATATTGATTCCGAACCCGTTATTATCGCCTATTACCGTCCCGAGAGCGAAATCCATACTGAAATTACCATCGTACGACCTCTCCACTCGATCCATGATGTGCAACGAAACTTTCAAGGATAGATCGAGACGTGACCGTCAAGAAGCGACCGATAAAAAAATCGAATACATAAAAAAAAACAACCACCAAAGGCCATCAAATTAGAAAGGACCGATGAACATCACATCGGATGGCGAATTTCTGCATTTTTATTCGACGGAAATAATTTACGACTGCGGACCCTTCAACCAAACGTGTAATCTTTATAAACTTTTCGGACCAATTTCATTAATCGCGACGATTTCCCCCCATTATCAACATTATTATAAACCACGTCGAATCGACCGCACCTAATCGCGCCGTCTAGACTCTCTCACAAAGATTTTCGAAAAAATTTCCCAAAATGTCATAATTATATCGTCCCTTTTTGCGTCCGGAATTGGTGTAATTTCCTCGAGCGGTCCCATTACCTGCAATTATCGCGGTATAAACCAACCCTTAAAAAGCCGTGTAATGAAAGGGAGGAAGCGGTTTCGATTAGGGCCGTTTTCTACAAATTACACGGACCTTTTCTCGCCAATTTCGACCCACACCCATAAAAGGGGGTGGCAGAGATGCCGTTCAGCTGTCACGGGGCAAGGGGTCGAAAATTACCAATCGAGTGTGCACGAGTGCTTATTATGCCCCGGTCTCTCGCTTATTTATTGCTCATTGACAGTTATTGCGGTCAACTTGCGTTTCCGGCCCGCACACACAAACCGAGAAAAACAACCCCCACAATCATCTAAAACGTCAATTGTGACATCCAAAGATTCGATTGGTTGCATAAGTGCCAGGGGTAATTTATCAAAATTCCTGCACCTGGAGAGGATAACTTGATTAGAGTCATCCCGTATTTACCAAAAGCAAACACGGCTAATATTAGGTGGGATAAAAGTGACAGCGATCATTGTTTGCAATCAAATTGTCGCATTATCTCCCCCGATAATAAAACAATCCGAATCGTGTCCAGGAACGGAATGTTTGTCGTTCAATTACGGGAGCGTGTTGGCCGCGAGTCGGTAAGGCAGAGCTCTGCATGTTCGCACACTCCATGGCGACGGTAACTAAAACATCAGCGAGTGCGGTGACGTCCGATTCGAATCGAAAATCGCGTGATCCGAGCGACCTTTGCGTGTTTTTAATAGTCCATCCATCGGCTGCACAAAAGGCGACCGGTCACCTTTTCCGAATGACTAATGAAGACACCTGTCACAAGTCCGCTTCCTTCCTTACCGACCGACACACAAGAGGCACCGAAAGGGCACTCTGTGGGTAATAAACGCGAATCGAGTGTTTGTGTGCATGGGAACCGGTCGGATGTCGACGACGTGCACACGTCGACCGTTCGCCCCCTCGCGTTTCGGGTACCTTGAGGACGATTTACGGGCTAAAATCGATCTCTCATCAACGTCCGGCATGTCGGTTTTCGGTACTATCGTGATGCCCACGATATTCCGCTGCCCATCGGTAATAACGTAAAAAACGTTTTCGGTTCGAGGATCGGGCGAGATAATGACCGGTTATATTGTCCGACCCCGTCCGCGATATCGAAAGGTTCATTCAGTATGGGTCGGGAGCGATCTAGAGGCTCCCGATCCTTCACCGGAAATTAACTTTTACTATCTACCCTCGAGAGGGGGCGTGCTCGGGACCATTTATTATTATTATAATAACGTGTGTGTGCATGAGCGTGTGTGAGGAATATCGAACCGCGAACGGCTCCGGTTTATTATTATTTTGACGTGTAGTACGAGAGAGGGATCGAAATTTCTCGAGTCGTTTTGGGAAAAAATTAATGAGAGGGCGATCGTTAATCAACGTCCGGACCAAAGGGTGTCCGCACTTGAGAAACATCCCGTTGTTCTATCGGAGATAATTAACGATTTTATCGATGTGGAAATTTCGATCTTCAAGATACGCAGGGAATGGACTACGAAATTGTGAAGATTTTGTAAAGTCAAGCAATTTCGTATCTAAGGAAAATAATTAGAAATCCATAAAAAGAGAAATAACCAATGAGCTAATTTCCCAGGTAGCACAGCCAAGTCGATTTCAAGTCACTTCTTGGTCATTTAACATCATTTTACATCATAAGGACGTCATTATGACATCGCGATATGATGTTACCTCGGATGTTACAGTGCAGGTATTACTAGATTGCATTTACACGTATCAGACAATAGGTGGCGCTACCAATTTCATCTCGCTTCCTATGAGTGAGATCATAAGAATAAAGCTGAAATTCTGCAAAATTCAATTTGGATCATCTATCTTGGTGTCAATGATCAAAGTCCAATGGTATCTTCTACAATCACAATGATTATGATGAATGGGTTACTGGCTATACATAACTGTGAACAAACTTAGTCCGTTACTTTTGATTTCGAAGATTAAACAAACTGAGTTTGAGACTTCTAGTATAAACAACAAGAATATATTCAATAACAATGCAATAAATAAAATAAAGATTTTGAATTTGGTGAATTTGGTAATATGCGTCTTAGAATGACGTTGATATGACGTCTTAGAATGACATTGATATGACGTCAAAAGGACGGTCTCTTGGACTACTCGGCAATCCGACCCCGCCATACGAAGCATCAATTAAAAGTGATTTCGTGATCAGCAATCGTTCGTTATTTCGTAATTTAGGAGATCCCATGTCCCGAGTGACAAATGGATTAGCAGCATTCCCCACACGTCACACGTGGCAAAGTTTACACGATAAATTACCGCGTTTTCGGGGGAGGCAGCAGCCACCCTCACACATAACATTACACTCGACGCTCTTCCACATCATCCTCTCGACGCAACTTCCAAAGACACGTACGATTTTCGGCGAAATTGCGCCTCGATTATCATAATGACGTCCCGTGTGTGTGTGCATGGTATGGAGAGAACGGGCGCCACCGCACGAAATTATACCAACAGCGCGCGGGAGTTGGCCATGCACCACGAGGACGAAAAAGACTGTAATCTGGCGGCGCAACGTGGGCATGCGGACCGCGCCGAGTGAGCATAGTGGGCAGCAAGATTGTTATTATGGTAGGAAGCCCGCTCGACGTAATTATAGAGGCCGCGACGGGCACACGGGGGACGGCGAAACGTGCTCCGGGAGCATGGCCACTCTCGGAAAACGTGACTCCTCTCTTCGGGGCCTTTTGTCTCCAATTTTCATATTCGTAGGCCTCCATGAAAAAATAAGTGACGGACTGAGGGAGGAAACTTTTCTCCCCCTCGAAACTAATTATCGTTCCTCCGCTTCGTCCGATTGTTTTTTCTCTTCCTATCCGTCAATTTCTCATTAAACTTTTGCGAGCTCGGTCGCGAAATTAATTTTTACCCGACGACTTTGATGATGATGATGATAACGAGAGTCGCGCATATTTCTTGGATTATTTAAATGCGCGCGTGGGTCGAAACGTATTATTAAATGTGGAGCGGATGGCTTCTGTTCGAGGAAGGATCGAAACGCGCCCTAGGGTTCGCATGAGTTATCGTCCAATTATCGACCGATCGATGGATTTATTCCGCCATACTGTGGGTAACGAGCACTCGGAAGGAGCGGAATCACCCAATCATTCAGAGTCGAATGATGTCAAGGAGACAATCATAGGAGACAATGAAAGGACATGTGGAGAGTACCGGGAAAAAGGGCGAATAAGACAACACTTTCCTGAAATTGATCTAATAATCATCTTCAATGGACACCATCATCATCATAGTGTAAGTCATTCGAAACGATGGAAAAAAAATTCTTTTACAAAAGGCAGTGGTACGTGCTAAGTCATCGAGGTCCCTTCCGTCCAAAATCCTCCACTCGATATAATCAGACAATAACAATAAAATGTAGATACTAGCAGAGTCCTTTCGGGGATAGCAATAGTCTAAAAAGAGACAACATGCTCTGCCTGTAGGGGATTTTCGTTGATTTTTCAGGTTAACCATCTCCAACTTATTGGTGCCAAAACTGTCAAATATAACCAAATCTTAACCTAACTTTCACAAAGTGTCATGCCCCGCTTACTCGATATGACTTTTTGAGTCTCAAAACTAGTTGCTTGATTGTTTAGCTGACACTTTTGTCACTAAAAAAACCCGGTTAGTTATAAACCGAAAATCCCCTACAGGCAGAGCATGTTGTCTTTCTCAAGGACTCGGCCGTTGGAAAATAATACTACGGTACTAACGATACAAATAAATTAGATTTAGAACGAGTCAGTAGGCTAGCCACGGATGGTGTCTCAGAGATTCTTTCGACCTGTCACCGTAATCGTACGTGATCTCCTCGCCCTGTCTGATGTCGTCTTTGGCGACGAGGACGAGCCGCGGCTTGCGGTCCACGAATACGGTCCTGGTCAGCAAATTGCCGTTCCTAGAATGGTTGACCAAACGGCCGAGCCGACCCGATTCGGCCGTCGCGTCCACGCTGCAAACACAAACGTGTTGCCATGACGAAAACAACGACAAAAATCAACAACAACCGACTTCTACGTCAAAACTATCAAGCATCATGCGAGAGCGGTTAACCACAGACAAGGAAACGTCATACGGCAAAGATGCGAGCAAAGGAGAAAGGATAGAAGACAAGCAACTAAAGCAAGTGGAGAAATGATGTCAAAAACAAGTAAAGCTGACTCGAAATGACGTCAAAATGATGTCAAAATGATGTCAAAATGATGTCATAAAGGCGCCAAAATGTCTAAAAATAGCACTCACCAATACTGTTGGTCGTTGTGCCTGAAGTAGTACATGTAGCAGCCGGCATTTTGGTCCTGGGCGTACTTGAGCTCCCTTTTCCTGGCTTCGGCGATGTCAATGAGGTCGCCGCTGTACTCGACCACGAAATCGCCCTTGAAGAAGTGCCGGGCAGCGACGACTCCGCGCCCTTTGTCGTCGAACGCCCTCACTTCCAGCCCTTCCTCGATTTTGTCGCGTAAGAGGCGTTCGAGCGACCTCTTCTTCTCCTCCAGAACGGTCGTTTTCGTCTTCCTCACGCTCCTCCGCACCGGGAAAAAGTCGGTCAACTTGCGATTGCCGTCATTTTTATTCGAGTCGGCCAATTTCTTCGATTTCGGATTGAACTCGATGCGGTGCGGCGTGGGCGGCGACGCGTTAGCCGCTTTGCGCGACATCGCGGGCGTCTTGGGCCCTTCCGACGTCAACTTGACGTCCACGTCTGTCAACAAAAAAAAAAAAATCGGAAAATTATACGAAATTCGCGGTTTTTCGTTCGCGCCCCGCCCTTTCGGTGATGAGTCGCGATCCATAAATTAAATGACCGAAACGGGTCTAGTGTTGCGCCAGAATAATGACAGGATCGTCGAGTTCTTGACGTTGCTCAGGCGCGAACGGGACGAAATGGATTTCCTCATCGAGCGGCAGAAGGAGGAGCAGGGCAAGATACAGAACGACATCGAGAAACTCACTTTCAAATTGTCCTTGGTGAGATTTTAAACTAATTATTCCTATAATACTCGGTTACTGTAAACGACCGATAGATGGCGCTCGTAATAGTTCGTCCTCGAACCGTCCCTAATAAAGATAATCTGAAAGTTGTCCAAAAGCTTGAACCAGCGGATAAAAGCGCGAAACGACTACGAGGCCACCATTAAAGAAGTCGAACAGCGCTACAAAGAACTGGTCGAGGCATCCGGAAAACTCCTGGCTACTGTCGAAAACAAAGCCGAACGACTCGACGAAATCATGGATAAGAAAATCGGAACCATCGAGGAAGTCATACCTAAAGAGGCCTTCCTCACGCCCATGGACAACCCGCCGGATAACTGCATTACCGACACCCCGCAAAAGCCTCTAGAACCAAAAATCGAACCACCCAAACACGAAACACCGAAACAAACAAACAGAGAAACGTCAGACGCCGTCACCATGGAGCCGCTAGTCGTTATAAAACAAAAGTCGAACGAGGACGAGCCGAACATTTTCGCCGACTTGACCGAACACATCAAAGACCCTCCGGCCGAACCGATCGAGCCGACCAAACCGAATCCGTAACGAGTCGATAATGCAGATTTCTCTAGAACGCGACCGATCCTGACCTCAATTTTCAGCGTTGGTTCGGAGGACCGCGACAGCAACCACTCGTTCTACGACCCGAACGACCTGCCGGCCTACGACCGCGTCAGCCACGCCTCGGTCGACTCGTCCGACAGGAGCTTGGTGCTGGACGAGCCGAGGCAGTCGCTCGACGAGGGGCGCAAGCGCAGGGAGTCCGTCAAGCCGCCGCTGCCCCAGCCGATCACCAAGGGGCACGACGAGGCCGTTCAGGCGTTCCGGGACGCTTACGGGCGGCAGCACGCCGTGCCGACGACGCCGGCGTCGCTGCGCAAGTTCGACGCCGCCATCGAGGACCGGAAGGCGTCGCGGCGCTCGACGGCGAGCGGGCGGAGCGCCAAGCGCGACTACGACTAGCCTCTCGACTCACCGGCGGTTTTTCCCAAGTCCTCCTCCGAGACGGGGCCGTTTTCCGTCCCGACGACTTGCTGTGGGAAATTATCGTCAGGTTTTCGAGTGGCGTTCGTATCGAGGGGGACTCACCTGGAAGAAGGCCGTTATGGTGTTGGTTTTCGGGTTTAAGGCGATCGCGTTATTGGGGCCTCGACGTTTCGGGTTCGGGGAGCAGCAGTCGTCGTTTCGGCCGCACGCCACCACCGCTCGCACTCTTCTGCCTGTGAAATAAATCGTGTTATTGAGTAATTTGATTTTTTTTTTTCAAATTATAACATAACCTACAAAAAATGGGCGCATCAAACCAAATCGATGAATCTTGATTAAAGGGGACCAAATATTATAAATTTGGAGAAATCGGACTCACCTTTAACCATTTTCCACTAATTTTCGCGAATTGTGTTAGGTATGGAAGGCTCGGGAGAGCTGTTCAAAGTAGGCTCGGTTTTCGCCCGTAAATTTGATGCAAACGGTGAATCCACGTGGGGTTCCGTTGAGGAAGGCTTAAATGTGATCGAAATACGTTTTTCTACATCGCTTTTACTTGATTTTTCACTGGAAATGTTGAAAATTAAGGAACTAAACACAGCAAACGTCAAGCCCCAACAACTACTATGAATCTGATTGGTCGAAAGCGGTAGCCAATCGCAAGCGGATAACTTGTGCGGTAAATTTGAATGTTCGACCAATCACAAATCAGGGATTAAAGGCGGCTAATTTGAATACTTTTCTCAATAAAGGGCAGAACCTAATCATTATAACCATGTATTACTACATTAAGAAAGTACAGTACGAAAATAAATGGCAAAAGAGCTGTCGTATCGATGAATTGGGTGTGAAATCAAACGAGAATTGTTTAAAATTTTACATTAAACACTAAAGTCAGTAATTACACTACAATTCGAGTGAGTTTTTTTGTTCAGATTTTCATTCAATCGGTAACAATGATGATGCAGAGAAGAACAAAGCTTGAATTTACATTAATAATAATAATAATAATAGTTGGCTCTGAAAAGCGCGACTCTCCCTCTTTCACTTAAATATTTTCGAAACTTCATTCAATAAAAACGTAATCCCGTTATCCTTTTTAATTCATTTACAAAAATATAATCTCACACAAATAAAATCACCACATTCTCCCGATATAATAAGTCAAGCCATTGCAATAACACCGACTTGCTAGGCGGCCATCTTGAGTCATCTTTGACAGTTCAATGCAGGAAGCCTACAACCGTTCACGTTCTAAACGAGATTTAACCGAAATGTCGACTTTATGAAACTGGCGGAGTAATGGGTGGTTATGTGCGTGCTTTAAACTAGTTTTATCAATCACGAAGCGATTAAAGAAACGAGAAATCAAGATGATATTTCAGTAGGTCATTCTCTTATAGACAATTTGGCAGTAATCCATACATACAATACATCGATTTCCCTCATCCTCAGAAGAATAATAATTAAGAAACCCAAAATCCTTTTGTTTTAAAAGAGTAATAAGTAAATTAAAAATAAAAACAATACTTAAAGTACTAATACAGTAATAATATTAATTACATCTAATACTTCCAAGTAATAATATAATATTAATTATAACAGTTAATTAAGTACAACTCTTCTTTTTCATGTTGACTTTATTCTTTTATTATTAATTATTATTATTATCAAAGTTGGCTTAATTTAATTCTTTTAATAATGTGTATAATATTATCATGTAATAATAGATTAATCAACAACTTACGGAATAAGGTCTTTAATATAGTTATTTCTCCATAATTATGCAACACTTACGTAGACAGGAGGGGCGAAAATATCGAAGAAATGTCGTTTGCACCACTCGGAAAAAGCACAAAATATAAATTGCACGCCTGCGTTTTATTTTTTCTATCATTTCTTTACCTAAGAATTGTGCGCTTTTCGGTATTTCCCAAGAATCGTCAACGTGTGTATGTCTACTTATAAAACTCTACAGAGGAAATGATGAGGAATAGAACCAACAAAATGATATATTATTATTCCATTAATAATATTATTATCGAAAATGTTTAAATTTATCTAAATTACACAATGTCAAGATTTTGAAAGTGGCGTCCATTTCCGGTGCGCATCCGTCGCCATAATATTTTTGTACAATTTAACTCGATCGGATCGGATCGAAAATGGACTCGAGCAGTGTGCTAGTTATTTCAATCAGAATATTCGAAATTTTTTTGTAAAACAAATAATAAAGGAGAGCTGTAGATTTAATCGACCATAAAATAATTATAATTTTTGTAATTCTCGGATGTTGTTCAGTAGAAGGAGTAGGAGGAGAGTTCAGTGGTTAAGAAGGGGAGAAAATTGGTAAGGAGTGTGTTTTTTCAGCGCGCGTGTGTGTGCAGGGAATGATTTTCTCTCGTTTCTGTTTTTAGCCGCTCTTGAACAAAAGTATCGCCACCTGTCCCAAGTAAAAGTAGATAAAGTGGCGCGTTTCGTGGGTCACATACGACCCGAAGTTCCTGCCCACGATGCAATGCCACGTCGGGTTGTACTTCTTGTCGAATTCCTTCTTGATGTACGCCGCGATATCCTGAAAACGGGAAAAATCCATGAAAAATCTCACTGATTGACAAATCTATCAAAGTCTAATTCGCCTCATTTGGACTTGACAAAGGTGAAAGTGCACCCACGATACTCGAAATACGTCCAAGGTTATGAATAATTAATAACGCGGCAAAATTTCTCAAGGAACTAGAGGAAAACTATTTTTTTTTATTTATTACAGTTATTGTTTAGCTGGTGTAGGTTGGCAGCACTTTTCAGAAACATTTGGTGTTTTATGTCAAATTTTCTGCTTAATATAGCGTAAAATCGAGTGAAATCGAGTAAATTCTACGGTTATTTGTATTCCACAAAGGTGTAAGTGCACCTACGATGTTCAGAAACGTTCAAGGCTATGAATAATTACCGACTCTACTCTCCCCGTTTGACTAATTGCACTAATATGATACGAGCTCCAACTTCGAACTGTACTTCCGACTAGTCACAAAGTTAGTGGAGTAACAAATTCATGAATTGCAAATGCCCCTGCACCCCCAGATCGAAAATAAGGTTCAGAAAATTACCTAAAAATTCTCACATAACGAATATACCTCAATTAATATTTCTAGTGAGTAATTATTCCATCTCGGATAAAAGTGACAAATGTGGCAGAGTCTCGAAACTTTGAAATTCGTACAAAGTGCCATAAATCGTCAATTCCGCCTCTTAATTGTTCCCGTTTGATTAAGCAAGCAGATAAAACGTCCAAACTCGGCACAAAAGAAGACCACGATTAAGTGAGCCGAGTCACGCGACTGTTTGGTTACGGATTACCGTCCGAACTTTCCGGTCGGGCTCACCTTCTCAATGTTATATTTCTCGATGGCCTGGGTGGCGCAATCGACGGCATCCTGTTGCATGTCTTCGCTCATGTCGGCGTTCTTGATGACTGCTTTACGGTCGGTCATCTTGTCTGATTTCTGATTATTACTGGACCTGGAAAATCGAAAGAGATCAGTGCCGGTCCGGACGCTTCGAGGATCGAGCCGAGCTAGAGACTTTTGGCCGGGGGCGAACGCGGTCTTCGGTGAGGCCCAATGTTTGATTCGTACGGTGGCCCTCGCCACTAACTCGGTCATCGATGGGACGGGGTCGAGGGAGAAGACATCGAGTAATACGGAACTGGCACATGCTAACCTATCGCTATTAAAATTCCTGTTTTATCGATAACAACCGGTGCAGATATCGTATCGCTTTCGGCGCTCCGACAGGTCGGTGACAGGCAAGGGGGCCCCCCCGCATCGAGACACATGCGATAACACGATTCCGAGGGGTCGAATCGATCGAATTCCGATCGGCCGGTGCTGGGAACTGGTCTACTTACGTGAAATTTACAACGAATCAACGGTTTTCCTCCCCGGAGTGGAAAAAGTTTGACAGATTTTCACGTTTCCCAAAAAATTTTCTGTTGTTGAATCGCACGATTTTCAATTTTTTGACTACCTTTTGCTCCGCCAACGAAATGCCAAAAATGGGGTGCCGCGATTGGCTTAAGTCGAGAGGCGTCTGGCAGAGGCGTCTGGCGAAACGGCGGCGATTGGTGCGGTCTTGGACGCGGCGCGGACGACTCGAGCCCAGTGGCGGCTCGTCACGGCGCAGTCGTACCAACACACGAACTATGTCACACCGAATCGTCATAATAATCATGCAAATGCAAACAATTAAACGGTTATTATTGTAGCGCATACCAATTTATCGTTAATTTAATGTTGTCTGAAAAGGATGCTTTAACAGTACGACTGCTCATTCGAGAGATTGAGTGACGGGGGGACGAGAGAGAAGCTAAAAGCACATAAAACCCAAAAACCATTTCATTTATCATCACATTTAAATTCGTAAAGTCGTACAAATGAATAAATAAAATCGATGAATTCGTGCATGTTATAAAAAGGGACATAACGCAACGCTTATTATACAATTCATTCCTTTTCGCACTCACCTTGGATTGTTCTAGAAACTGCGACCTTATTATTACTAGAGTGGTTTGGCTTTTCTTCTTCAAATATTATGTTCAATTCCTCAAATGGCTCGAATGCGGGTTCGTTTATCGATTCTTCGAATTGATCACTCGATTATTATTCTCATGTGGACCCACTAAAAACTAGACACACAGATGCTTTATTAATTTTTCCGATCGATAAATGGAAAGCGCTATGGCGCAGACCTGGTACGGGATGTTTTAAATTGCCCGCCGGAAATGCGGGAAATTTGCGCACACCTGGAAGGTAAAAGTATGCCAAATCAACCCATTATCATTTCCCAATGCTCAAAAAGCTCCAAAAACGAACATTTTTATCGAAAATCGCTTTACAGTTTGTCCGCTGGTGAAAAATGGTGAGGGCGCCGGGCTAAACATTATGAAATATAATTCAGAGCTTTATAAATTATTGTATTTATGAAACTAATAATACGAATGGAAATATTAGTTCGTAGAGGACTTTTTCAGTGCAAAATTCTCAAAATACCCAGAAAAATAGAATTTTGGTTTTCTAGGGATTTTTGTTCACTAGATATTTAAGTTGGTGTTACTTTTGAAATGTCAAATATTCAAAATCCTAACCTAAGAGCATAAAAGCGAGTTAAAAAGTGTTTAAACCGGTTTAAAATGAACGAAATGAACTCTGAATATTCTGAAATCGATAAAATGCAGTTGATTCGAAGTGAAATCGATAAGAAAATCGAGGAGCAAATCAACATCTTGAAAATGCTCTACAGCAGACTCGTTTCGATGAGAGTGGAAGCCTCTGAATTAATGCTGGAACTATCCAAGACATCCAACGAATTAAATCTAGATCAAAATGAAATCAAGGATCAAGAAATTCAATCTTGAGTAAACAAAGTCTTTAAAATGATTTGTGTCGTGTTATTCATAATAATAATGGAATTAATAGTTTTTTGCCTTAAACCGGGCTAATTTATTTATAAAATAATAATAAAAACATAGTTCGCTAATGATAATAATACGCTCTTATAAAAATTGTGTTTACAGTAAATTTATCCATTATAAAAAGGGAGGAATGTAAGTACATAATAATATCTGCATGTGCTGCATGTCACTCTAATGGTTGGCCGCCAATTTCAACAGATACAAAAAGTAAAATCCGTGAAATAGCGACAACTCCTACTAATATTTCAACGTTATTCAATAATAGTACGTACGTAATAAATCCTTATCACATTTAAAATAATAATAATGGAATGACATAATAATTCGACTTGGAAAATAATGACAAATTTATCACAGCAATTATTAGCACAAAGTTACGATTTAGTTATTTTGAAATTCTTCAATTCGGGGCTCAATCGGCCCCGGCGCAACGGAGACTTGCTCCCATCGAATTTCGAGGCGCCGACTCTCAAAGAGCACCGTCCATAATCCGCCCCTCGATTTAGGGGCCCCACATTCTCTCTCTTATTCAAACTCTCGATAATATTCTTAACGAGACTGGTATTCTTATCACCGCCAGACGTCGCGTCCACAGCGCCCTTCAATACCGGCACCCTCCTCTGCAACAGCGGCGTCCGTTTACAGATTTCTGCGTTACCGACATTGCTCGATTCCGGCTTGTTCAGCGTGTAGCGCCTGCGCGTGCCCAGTCCCTCGTTCTTGAAGATGTTTTTGCTGATGCTGAAGCCGGATTTGCCCGGATTATCCTTGGAACCGGAACAAGAGGGCGCCACCGACTGCAACGTGGACGAGACTATTATGTCCGGAATGTCGTCCAGCTTTTTCGCGTTTGCGTTCCTATTTTGTACTATCGGGGAGTTGTTGACGAACTTTTGCGTCACCTTCGAGGGGCAATAGCCGGCGTTGTTCCTCAAACTCATACTGTGCAAACTCAGATTGGACACCTTTTCGGGGTTGTGCGCCCCCAACTCGAAGGACTTTTTTGTCCCCAGAAACTTCAATTTCTCCCTGATTGAGGCGTTATCCTCGAACTGCTCTTTCGAAAATCGGTTCCTGGTGAAATTCTTAGGGACCTTTCTCAGGTGGATGTTGAATTTATTAGCGCTGTCGTTGTTTTTCGTGACTTTTTCGCCCGCCATTTTGGATTCGTCCGGTAACGTTTCGATTTTCACTGCCTTGTCGACTTCTGTCACGAAATTGCAGTCGTTTTTCAGGAAGTCGATGTTTTCGTAGTTCGGTAACTCGGTACTGCAGATAGAATCCGAACCTCCACCTGACGACACTTTTATGATCGGTTTCAGATTTTCGCTCGACGTTTTCAGGACAAACTTTCCCTCTTTTATGGGCTCCAGGGCCGGACTCCGGTGCCCCGAAGGAATCCCCTCAGGAGTCGTGCTGCCTGACGAACTCGGACTTATACCTCGGTAATGGTGGATATCGAAGAGCAGATCCGGAGGCAGGGGCATCCCGACCGACAGATGCATCGACAGCGACTCCAACCACACTTCCATCACTTCAAAAGGAGGCCTGAAACGTCAAAAACCGTCTCGAAAACGTCGAAACGTGGAAAACTCGATTGCAGAAAACTGCATTACCCACCTTTGATCCGGATTGAGGTCGGTGCACAGAAACGCGACTTTGTAGAAGGGCTCCGGGCACGAGCCGCAGAACGAGTCCTTGAACGTGGCCTGGTTGAGCCCGAAATCGTTCGAACGGGGTAAAAAGTCCGGGTCGGCAAGTACGCGACCTATTATTTCGCACAGGACGATCCCGAAACTGAAGATGTCGACTTTTTCGTCGTATTTATTGCCCTTCATCATTTCGGGGGCCATCCAGTACGGATTTCCGACCACAGTGTAGCGTTTCTTGCGCTCCTGCTGCCTCCTATTCACTCCAACTGCCATAGAACCACCCGAGCCTTTCGGTGAGACTCTTCGGGCGCTGTTAGTCGTGTGAGACACAATGCGAGCCAACCCAAAGTCCGCCACGATCACAGTCTTGTCGTCTCTAACCTACAAGTAAAGAAATCGACGTAATTTACTCGAAAAAATGGCGTTAAAACGAGCCTAACCAGGCAGTTGTGGGAATTCAAGTCTCTATGAATTATATTCATCGAATGCAGGTAGGCCATTCCGGCCGCTATGTCCTTTGCGAATGACACCCGCTGTTCCCAGGGCAACGGCTGGTTCGTGTCGTGGATCAGTTCGGTCAACGTGCCTCCTGAGATGTACTCGGTGACCAAATGCAGCCTTCGCTCCTTGTACAAGACGCCTATGAACCGGAGCACGTTGTTATGGTGCAGGCTGCGTAATACGGCCACCTCCTTCAGAAAGTTCTTCTGCGCCTCCTCGTCGACGCGGTACAGCTCCTTGAGCACCATGACTTCGGCCGTGTCGCGCGTAGTCACTTTATAGACCTGCCCGAAGAAGCCCTGGCCGAGCAGCTCGCCCTTGACGAGGTCGGAGGCGCGGAAGACGCGCTGCTGGGGCCGCGGCTCGAGGAACGAGTACGCCCTCGACAGCTCCAGGCACCGTTTCGAGTTCGGCGCCCTGAAAACGACACCTGTCACCTGTCACCTGTCAACCGCCATTACAACTTACTCGTCCAGGAGGCGGCTCATGGAAGAGCTGCGCTCCTTGTCCAAAGAAGGCCGGTTTTCGGCCAGGTGGTTCTTCCTGCGCAACTGTCTCGAGCGGGTGCCGCTCATGTAGCCCTCGTCCCGCCGTTTGAACAGTCTCTCCTTGTTGTTCTCTTTATTGTTGGGGTTTTTGGTGGTGGAGGTTGGTACTGCAGATTTCACCAGATCCTGGTTACTTCTGGTGGCGTCGACAGAGCCGGACGATCCTCCGAATATTGTGGTCGACTCGTCGTTGCTCACCAGTAGTTTCGCGTTCGGGATGTTGGTGTCGCTGGCGGTCGTCGTCAGAGGTAAGTTGCGTATCACCGGGAGTTTTATGATCTTTTTCGGGATGGCTTCCGGATCGTGCTCTATGGTTAGCTGCAATTCGGTCGGATTGAAATTGGGTTGTTACGATCGAGATTTATGGGGTTTCGGTACCTGGAGGACCGTGTCCGAATACCGTAGTAAATTCTCCACATTTTCGATTTCGGTGTCCTTTATAGGAGTTCCGTTTATTTCCAGGATTTTGTCACCGATGTGGAGGGACATCAGATCTTCATTCACGTCCAGCCTAAAAATTGATCCGGAATAAACAAAACTGCGACTGACTGCAATTAATGTTCGTTTGGCTGGTAATTATCCTCGAAATTATCTAAAATTGAACTTAAAAGCTCAATAAAAGGGCATTTCAAATTTCAATGTTCTGAAAGTTGCCGAGAGATGGCGCTACAGAAATCTTGGTAAAATTATTTAATTAACTTATGTCGTTAGAAGTGAATCCCCTACCAAATTAATTTCTAATGATGATTTTTATTAATAAGTTCTCCAAGTAATGAATTAGATCTTTTCAGATTTTAAAATAATGTATTTTCGACATTCTGTGGTGTGGACGCCACTGGGGTCACTTCACCTATCAGTTGTTTTAAATTTTACGATGGCCGCCATGTAAATTGTTGATCGTTTTTTCTAATTTAAATCGAGTTTTCCTTACCTATTATTGTATTTGTGAATCGGCAGATAATAGCAGCAGGTGTTAAAAGCTGTGGTTAGAAAAGCGAAAGCCAATTCGACGAATTTCCCCTGAATTTTCCAAAAATACCTTCAAAAAATAAAGTGAACGGTGATTCAGGGTTGCCAACCAAAATTCAAAAGTGACATTTGATTTTTACAAGTGACTGGTGAATTTTCAAAAAGTACTAATAAAAGTGATAATGAGTGAATTAGAAATGCCTCAAGAGCTTCAAAATCATATCGAGACTGTTTTCCACTTTCGGGGGCCTAATTTGAGCGACAAGACAACCAAGGTACGATATCACCTGAGTTTCTAACCTCACTTTTCTTGGAGGCATCCCATTTTCACCTCACTTTCCACCTAATATTAGTAATAACATCAACTGATGATTCAATATCTAAAGAACGTTATCTCGAAACCGATAATTCTTACTCGGAAATGGTAAAGCATTGACTGTTATTTGTAGAGTCCATCAAATCCTTAGATAATTTAATCCCTTTCTGACCACCGGGAATTTCCACCAGACGTATGGAATGAGGTTTACGTATCAGCGGACACTTTACCGTCCTTTTGAGCGGTCTCATCTGTCTCTTATAGCATTGCCCACTGAAATTACAGTGTAATCTAAACTTCACATCGAAAAATTGAAATAATTATCCTACCAATAGAGTTTCGAACGTTCCACCAAAGCGTACGAGTCTCCGTCGCCGATAAAGGCACCACAGGAGCCACAACAGAAACATTCCGGGTGGAATTTGTGTTCGCCTGCCACCATAACTGGCCCGGTTATTATCTGGTTACATTGTTGACAACACTCCCCGTACCGAGCCCAATAATCGTCCCGACAGAACAAAAGACCGTCCTTTTCGAAGTACCAATTGGATAGGGCTGCATCGCACGCCGAACACCTTGAAAACGCAAAAATATTGGTAATTTCTGGGGGTTTTCGTGCTTGCTTTGTTGGTAATACCGGAAACAGTCCATGTGCCATTCTTGGTTTAGGGCAGAAATGACGTCCTCCTCGTCGAGGATGTTCAGGCATCCGGCGCATACGTTGCTGTTGTCAGCTTCCGAGGGTTCCCCCTCATCTGTCGAAAGAAATTGTTTTAGTTTTGGAAAATTTCTAGTGATTTTTATGTTCCCCTAGGGTTTTTCGGTCTGTTAGTGATAAGGGTAGCTTTTAATTCTTGGAAGAAGTACCATATTTATCTACTTTGACATTTCCAGGAAGTTAAGGTTAGGAGGCAAAAGCAACCACCCACGCATTTTCACGGATGTGGGAATTCCCCAAATTTTGGACGTTTCGACGGTTGGTACCAATTTTCCCTCGTTTTCGATGACGTTTCCGCGATTTTCTCTTGTTCGCTTACCGTTTTCTTGCCGTTCCTGCATGGCGTTTCGGTTTTTAGGTGTCGTCGATTATCGTGGTGAGCACGTCCATGATGGCGGCGCCTGGAACTCTTTGCTTTTTCAATTTTTGTTGTTTTGCGCTGCCACTGTCGGACAGAACCAGTGAAAGAGTTGAGGGTGGGGCACAAGGACGCCGGGTCGGAAGGGAAACGGTGCGCAGACAACAGAAACAGATTGCGTCGCTAGGCGACCGTCCCCACCCCGGACGGAACAAAATGTCATTCGTTTCACTTCTACTGGGTGTTTCATGAAAATTGGGACAAAGATATACAGGGTGTAATAAATCAATTTTTCCTTGTTTTGATTTGTTTATTGAACGAACATTTGCATTTTTCATTGGTTTCAAGTGATAGCTCAAAAACTGATTGAAATACAAAAAGTTCTATCAAATATTCATTTATGACATGCCTATCTTTATTATTTTGGGAGCAGTTGTAATCTCACTCTACTAATAAGTTCTAAGATTTGTGCTCTGTGGTACATTTACTTTATTATTAGAAAAATGTTTTTGAGCAATTATACGAATTGAGGTGTTGTGTCAATTTTCTAAAAAAATAGTGTAGTTATGTTCACCGTTTTAATAGTGTTTGAAACGGTGAACGCAACCCCACTAATATGACGTATAAGAATCGTGTTTGGGTGTTTTGTGTAAAAATGTAAGGCATGAATCGACACGCCCTTTAGTTAGTTTTCTAGGGAATTTTTCTCGCTCGTATTTCCATTTTTGTCACCAGGTGATTAAATTTCTCTTACTAGTAATTGTCATTATTGTGCAGGGGGCGCCACCATCCTGGTAGCCATCTCATGTCGTCACAGCCTCTGATTAAGAAATTTCTGCGAATGTACAGGGCGTGTCTTTAAGTGGGTCTTTGAAAAAACCGGCTGATTCATTTTTCATTTTTTCCCTAATTTATTTTCATTCTTTGTTTTTCAGCCAGTCTTTTCGGTTTTTATTTAGTAAATCATTCTTATTCAAAAACGTAGTCTCGTTTACATCAATTGACTTGTCTAACACATCATGCATATATTTGGAGATTATTTATATAGATGATATATAGGTTTTTTTACCACATTGAGTAGATACAATAGGTAAAAAATAGATATGCATGCAAAAAATATTGGAAAAATCGTGCACTCTTTAGAAAAACAATTTTTTAGGGACTTTTCTAAAGAAAATTGGCAGGTCTAAGACGCTACAACAGAGTGCAATCTACCTACGAGAATGTATCACAATTCTGAGGTTTTGTTTTTAGGGTTTTTTGATGCCAGTTATGGGACTGGACTGGTACTACAGAATCGAGAAACTAAACAACATGGGCAAACTAAATCATGCTGTCAAAAATGCTGTCAAACTACTGTCAAGTAACAGAACATGTAATATAAATTGATGGATTTTGTTCCATTTTCGGTTCGGCTATGAAATATTTCGAAAACGATTCTTTAAAAACATTGTTTCTTTCGAAATCATATAAATTGCGGCCTTTTGCACTAATAATAATAATAATAAACAGCGGCAAAAAAAGTCCCTGGCCCATTTCTCAGGGGTTTCGGTTCAAAAACAAGAAATCGCTGCTCTCTAAAGCACCATCTCACAACACAAGACCCATTTGATACTCAAATTTTCAATCGTCCAATCGGCGAACGGCCTGCCGCCCGTCGACCAATGGGGACCTGGGCGTCGCCACCCCCACCACCGACGACGCCATCGACGACGACGTCGACAGCGGCGTCACGGTGATCTTCTCCTTGAGCGTGTTGAACTTGCTCTGCATCATCCGCAACTGGAACTGCAACGAGGTGCTGAGCTGCCTCTGGAGGTCCTGCACCTCGATCAGTTCCTTTCGCAGATTCTGGTAGTTGGTTTTGACCTCGTTGACGGATCGCAGCAGGTTGTTCACCTCGATCTCTTCGCCGTTTTCCGCCAGAATCTCGGTTTCGATATTGCCGACTTGACAGGCCAACACGTCCAATTTGACGTCCGTCTGCTTCATCTGAAATAGAAAAACGGTCCAAAGATGGGAGGAGCCACGAACTGTCACCGATTTGGGCCAATCGGGTCGGCTCGAGGTCGTCAGCTGATCGATCGACTTTGACGTTCCTAACCTACTGACACTTTACGACTCGCTGAATCGCGGTATAGTCTGTGGTTTTTCAAGGGGTGGTCTGTTTATTGATTACGTCGTCAAGGGTCGCGTTACCTTCTCTTCGAGGTTCTCCATGGCTTTTTCCACCGCCATGGCGATGGCGATTGTTATTTCCCGGTCGTCGAGGGGAATCCGGAACGACTAAACGGGCGCGATCGATACGAGGAACATTTTTGTTTTGACAGCTGTCATTTCTGGTTTCGTCCTGTCGAAACGCGGTCCGGGAAATCCGGGTCGGTGAGTGGCGACATCTACCCCATTTCGGTCGATTGTAACGGCGTTTTCCTGTATTTGCGGTTTCCGTCCGATGCCGACTCCGGCTTAATTACGTATGAACGTCACCAAAGTCTTTTTATCTGCGAACAGGTGCAATTAACCTCACTTTTGACTTGACGAGTTCGAGATTCGAGGGTGAGGACTGGGAATGAGGGGGAGACTTTCTTATTGGATTTCGACTCGCATAAAGAATTTCTTATAAGGAGTTTGGCCGGGTATTGCCTAACCTCTAACTAAAATCGTAAAAGTTTCCAAATTGATTTCTTATTTCCTATCTCGTTTTTGTTCTTTCTGTTTGTTGTGTTATTATTACGACTTGGGGGTGAAACGAAGAAATATAAAAGTTTATTTTTACAGGAGTAGTTTGCGGAACGAACCAGATGCGCCTTATTATAATAATTCGACACCAAATACGAAATAGAGGGCAATGCTGCCAGAAATAAGCAAAAAGACATTGCAATGTAGAGTGGGCTCAGTCAGAGATGGCGTTCGCTGTCTCTGTCGCACTCACTGTGATCCGTATAGCGTCATTTCAGTCTAATAGGCGTGGCCTGATGGTAGGTCGACTAGAGTTGCGTCCGCTGTAGGTTTTGATGCGGCAACTTCTATTTTTCGCCCCTAACTTATCGATCATTAGGTGTAACAAAAGAAAAGTTCTTTCTTTTATTTCCTGCACCCTCTGTGTGCCTCACAGACACAAGTTATTATTAGGATGCATCCGGGAAAAATTGCAACTTTCCGATTTCAATTAACCGCCTTTTCTTCTTTATTTTCAAACAAAAAACGGCCACCTTTGTGCAAAACGAAATAAATAAGAGAGGGTAAAACTCCAACAGAGGGAAGGTTAATTATGACTTGGCCTCGTGTTTATACCATGCAGGGTTGATTTTTCTTTTTGTAAGTGTAACAATTTTAATTCAGTTTATGCGAGAGTTTCCTGCACGTTTCGCCGCGAACTACATATCTCTGAAGTTTCGTTCGATGATGGAAATATCTTATTATCGTTGATTGTGCGCGTTTGTTTAGGTTTATGTTCGATAATTACGTTGTCGGGATTTCGGGGATCCGAAATAATGCGAGCAACAGGGAGGGAATTGAATGGGAAGTCCTCTGAATATTCATTTTCTGCAACTGTCTATGAGTAGTAGTAGGACCGAAACTGGGGAGAAACACGAGTATAAGGTCCCGTCTCATCAGATTAAGACCAAATGACGGTCTCTGCCTCGCTTTCCTCTCTCGATATACGTTTTCCGATTATTCGCCGGTCTAACCTGGAACCCTTTAACCCCAACCTAAACCAGTCGAGTTTATAAGATTACGCGCGGATAACTGGGACATTATACCGTACAAGTTGGGCTGTTTGTTATATTGTGCCATCTGTCTGCCGGTGGGTACTTGATCGCGAATTACGACTAATGCCCTGACGATTACTTCAGGTGCCTCTATTTGTCTAGCAGTTGTGTGGTTATAGAAACTCGGTCTCGATTTTGTGTTCTTTCTCGCTCGGTTTTCGATCGATATGCGGCTAATTTCGTATAACAAGAAAAGCCACCGGAATCGCCTGCGGTCTGTATACGATTTTAATTCCGTGGAAAGTGGATTGCGATCTTTATTAAGTGGGGAAGTGGGGTCGGTAGGAAGAATTGTTATTAGTCTGGATTGATGAAGGAAATCGATATGTAGTTGGGGTTCGAGCTCCGTGCTTTCAAGAAGTCGATTGAAATTATTTAGGAGAGCTTGTTTTGAAGGACCCAATTTTCGAAAGTACGAAATCAAGTAGTCTGGACGTAATTGAAACGTGCCTATTATGTCGGAGGATTTGGGATGTGAATTCTTTCCTTATTAGTCGTAATGGAATGTGGAGATAGTGAAGAGGCGCTTTCACATTTATGTAGATTCGTCCAGAAATGAAAACGGAGTGAAATTATGCAACCGAGTCGAGACGGTTTCGTATGAATATTACGCTTTTGGCCTCGATGCACCACGAATTTGAATAAATGCGAATTTATCACACTTCACTTTTAATCTAGGCTGATGCATAGAGACTTCCCGATTTCAGTAAACCGATAAATGAACTTTACGAATCTGAAGAAACTTTCACCGGGGTCGTCCGATAATTCGTTTCTCCGTTTGCGCCATCAAGGAGGGCTTTGTGTTTAGTGGTGTGGCGAGGTCGTTACAACTCGTAGTTAAATAGTCGTTAAGACGGGAGAGGAAAGCCGAAATACCAAGGCGAACATAAATTCAATCGGACCGTTCGAGTTCCACCGGTTACACTGTCTCTAAACAGCAAAATCCCTAGCACTGTGGAGTGACAGTTCAAGTGGGACGTTGGATTCTAACCTCACTTGTACACCGGCTGACAGTTCGTGCGTCATTTGTGGGCAGGTGTGCCAACCGCGTTTTTTTCGGAAAGGAAATTCCCCACGCGAAGACCACGGAGGAGTCGTTGCACCGTTTCGTGCGGCGTTCGGTTCGCGTCTTGGCGTTCGAAACGAAACTCGGCGCTTTCGGCTTCCAGTGGCGGCAAACGCGCTGCTGTGGCAACATCGAGAGAAAGAGAGTGCGCTCCGTGACGTATAGTCGAAATATCGCGTACCTACTCGCGTTTTTCTACCTGTTTGGTGTGCGAGCCGAAAGAGTGGACGCGTCGACAGAAACTTTTTTTTTTCTAAAAAAATTGTGTTGTGATTTCCGGTTTTTCCGTCGAATGTGAAAACGCGGATTAAGTTTTGCGCTAGAGAGGAGTTTATCGATATTATTGTTATCAGTGTGAATCGGGCGCTGCGCCTAGCGGTACTCACCTTTTGTCTGATAAAGGTGTAATCTTTGCAAAAGTTCTGTTCCAATAACAAAGTTTATCGCAGTTTTTGTCAGTGGTTTTTTGGATTTTTCTACGCGTCACAATGGATCTGCATCTTCATCATCGCCACCATCGACGAAGCCAACGGTTTTCACTCGCCGTTTCCATTATCGGCGTCTTCTTCTTACAAGGTAACTTTTGGTTTCACCGTTTCGACCGAACCCTTTCATCGATCATCCCGTAAAAATTTCATGGGCACGTACGTGATTTATGTATCGCTATGATTGGGAATGCATAATTTAGGAACGTGGCTTTTAATTACTAAAATCGGCGTTATTTATTCATCGAGTTTCCAAAAATGCCACAAAATCGACACATGATATTGAATTTTTGTGGTGTGGATTCATCATTCGACGTCCAACATGGTGATGTGTACAGTGTGGGTTGGGTTATTCAGTTTGAATATAATTACGGGTACGACCTTGTATCGGGTCAGGTCTTTCTCTTCAACAATAATCACACGTATAGGTACAGAACCACCCATAGGAAGAAGCGATCCGTTTCAGAGGTCTTTACCCTGTAGAATAGGACGTTTCTTTTATATTCCTGGGTTATACGATTGTGGTTCCCTCGTCTGGTTCGTGTGGAGAAAACGAGTCTGCTTTTCGGATTCGGTTTCTTCTTTGGGCGATGACGAAGACGAAATACGGTACAATAACGGAAACTTCTCTCGGAGACTATGGTGGAGATGCCGATGTGGCCGAGAAGAGAAGCCGTGGGTTTCACGAGAAAGACCGGTTCTCTTCTCTCACATTATACAACTTCTTTCGTTGCTCACTTTTGTATACCTTCTTCGCTATATCCAGTCTCTCGTCGTGTTTTTTTTTTCCGTTTGGTTCGTGCAAGAGTTGCCGATTTCGACACAGTTTACTGCAAACTGCACGTTTTCTATTTATAAGTTTACCCACTTACTGCGTTTCATTAGAATTCACTGATGGTCGCAATTATCGTACCCCAGTTTTGCTCGTAGAGCAGTGACCAATCGAAATTGCAGGACCGTTTTTCGCACCAATCGAAATGACGAACCAGGAATGATATGTGAAAAGGTTCGAAATCCAAGATTGGTTCGGACGGTTCCTGGTGATCTAGTCCGAATCGAGCAAAGAAGGGCGTACCCGTTTCCATGACGAGTCAGGTGTCGTTCGGTGGTAGCTTTGTTATCCACCTGCTGCCGTTTCCAAGGGTTCTCAAGATAGAAG
This sequence comes from Salpingus planirostris, assembly GCA_949788335.1. NCBI lineage: Eukaryota > Metazoa > Arthropoda > Insecta > Coleoptera > Salpingidae > Salpingus > Salpingus planirostris. Next base: position 7,390,568 of record OX460924.1, on the reverse strand, counting down.
GGTAGTACCTGTTAGAAGGAGAAGACCGATCTCGGTTCGTAGGTCTTGGACCGTTTCGTACTTTACCTTTCTCAACTGGATACCGGTGATGATGGGACACAATGAGCGAGAAGAAGAGTCTAGACCATGGAGACTGGTCGTGGGTCGGACCCACTCGAGGAATTCTCGAGTCTCGAACGCGGGTGGAAAAAGGACGGACGATTCGAAAAACCTTACACACAAAAAAAAAGGTCGCTTTGCGGGAGGGAACAGGTGGTTTTCGTCTCTTGGGCTTATCGCAGATTAGGGTTTCTCTCCTTTTCATTGTCTTTTATACCTGGTTCCCTATAGTACAGGTCGTATCGATGGACGTTTACGACAGGTGTCTCCCGGTTCAGGTAGAAATTCGTTTTTTCGCCTCCCGGATTGTGGACGTTTGATGGAAATGTGGCCGAGATTTCGATACGTTTTGGCGCGCGTACTTTTATCAATGCTAATTCATCTCTTTTAGGTCTTTGTACAGTCGCGTGATTTGATGTGTGCTTTGAATTCGCATCTTTAATCCCGTTGATGACGGTGGCATAGGTTTTTTTTTTGTAATTTTTCGACACGTTTTTCGATGATTCGCAATTTCGATGAAGGAAAATCGAATTCTCGTGCACCGATATTGACCAATTTCGCACAAAAACGATATACGTACGCCCGGGGGCGTTTTTCCGCTTTTGACGGTTATATGGGCACGTGGTGGCGCTGTCGATTTTACGCGTCGTCGGTTTTCATACCCGCTCGAATTTAATTTCGTTTCGATATATTTTCGATATTTCCGATGAAAATTCCCAAGTAAGATATCGCTGTAGCCTCTGGTTTCAACATACATATGTGCGCTGTCACTTTAGTAAGGTTAGATCACTTGGTTAATTGAAAGTCGTGTCCCCTTTTGGTCTAATTTTAATATATTAGTGAAGGCATTATGGCGTTTTAAAAGGCCGTTCGTTATACGTTTCACCCTCCCGATGCGCACGCTAATTAAAATGCATCAGGTGTGCCCTCGTTGTATTATATAATCTGATAAGGTTTTGGAACTGCCTGGGGTCTTTTCTGCTGCAACATTTGTTCTATTTTTATATTTACCTATGCCTAAGCTGGTAGGTGTTTCGTAATCTAGGCAACAAGAAGAAGGGTATCTAGTTTTAATAAGCGGATAGTGAAGGGAAACTTTGCAGTTATACGAGATAACGTTCGTCTGCTGGTGTTTATACTTTATGTATAAATTTCAGTGATAAGGAAGTGATTTTTCTCTCAGTCAGTGTCGCTATCTTGCTGCTGCCGCTGGCTGCTGCACTTATCTCACCTATACGTTTCACACCTGAATGCATTGTCGTCGAGAAAACTGAGTAATGCATAATGAGTCACTCCTGGTTTTCTTTCCCAGAGTACACTCGGTGCTTTTCCTCATTCTCCTCGGAACGGGCCATCGACATTCTTCTCTTTCTCTCGTCGAATCGATGATTGAATGAATGGGATTGAAATGAAATAAGTTGGATTATAGAGAACGCTCTCTCCGGCCCTCGTTCGCGACTTTTTTTTCCATTCTTTGTTCGATTATCGGCGTTTTATTGAAATCTAAAACTTTGAGAAATCGACGGAGAGAGTGCCACTGACGTTTAATCGACTTCTGGATTCTTTTAATTACTTCCATTGAATCTCGATGAGCATCTTCCTCCATCATATTATGTCAGTTTTCCGTAATTCGTAACGATCTATTTCCAGTCCTCCTAAGATGACTCCGAGATTCGAAAGTTAGGTTAAGGTCACCTCTTCTGTCAAAATGAACAGGGTTATCTCTTGGTATGAAGCGTTTTGACAAAGCACTCCCTCGTGCTCCGAATGAACAAATGGTTGTTACCATGGTTCTGTCAACAGTGACGTCAGCTATAGGGGCTTGTACTCGGGTTAGTGGTAATGCGATTTCCGGAAAGTTTGGTTAACGCCATCACGACTCTACATGCCCCGATGCCCGCGACTGTCTCTGACCCGCCCCGTGAGAGCTTAGAAGTCTTGAGAGAATCCGGCGGAGCGTGATAAACTCCGGAGAACGCTCTGCCCGTTGTGTGTATCGTGCAGCGTATTGTCGCCATGGTGCACCAAACATTTGAACGATGGACAAAATGAAGATCTAGAGAGCTCACGATCGAGGTTCTAGAAAAGATCGTCCCTTCGACTTTTACGTCGGCCTGCTTCGGCACGGAACCGGTTCCGCCCTTCGAGTCACGATCGTTATCGCGATTACGATCGACGTGGTCGTCGGGCTCCCACGCCGACTGGATCGAACGGCGTTCACCTCATGTTCACGTCATGGAAATGAAATCAAAATGCGGGGCGTCGGAAAAAGAGCATATTATTTCACGGTCTTTCGGACGGAGACAAAGCGAGGGGAACGTGGACGCCATTTTTGTTCTTTTCGAGTTGGTATCAGTGCGCCACATGTGCGCATATTGCTACATCAACTCTCTGGAAAGTTTGAAAAACTGACCGGAAAAAAAGCGACGCTCTGTATATCGTGCGACATGTGGTTCGGTGTAACGCTTGACCTATCTCTCGATTTCGGTTTGAGGTTATGATCGTTATTAATGGACAAAGTTATGCGTTCGGTAGTGACGCAGTTTGCGATTCGACCGCATCTGTCAAAACTTGGACCGGTGACTAATCCGGGGGAAGATGGCGCCTCTTTGACGTTTTTCGTTCCTCTAACCACACTTTTTTTTTAAATCTCGTGTCAAGAAGAAGGTGGAATTAATGAACCGGTGGTTTGTCGAGATAACTGCTTCGAAAACGATCACGGTTAACGTTTCCTCTTTTCGGTTAATTTTCCGGGTTTTTTTCCGGTGTCTGGGGGAGATTAGAGGGAAATCTGCGGGGTGTGAATCCCCTAAAAAGTAATTGGATTAGGTTCGGATTAATTTACCGCGGTGATTAAAAATCGTGTCCCGGAGTCATTAACTCTCTCTCTCTCTCTAGTGGTTATTTTTTTCTCGTGTACCTACTTCTCCTCTGTTTGGATAAGTTTAGTGTTTTTCTTTTTCTTTCTCGTGTAGTTGGTGACAGTTGTTTAATTGAAAATGTAAACTCGCGCATTTTTTTATTTCTCTTTTTGGTCCGCTCATTTTTCATCCCTCTTCTACTCGTCGCGTAAATTTGTTTAGGGGGCGAGATCTTTTACGATGAGAAATGTGGGCCGGGTCGGTGTTTATTCTCCGGGGGGTGTTAATTACGGAAAAGTGAAAAACGAGGGGTCGATCTTTGGATTTAATTGGAATTAGAGGTCGAAATTTTTAAATTCCGAATTGTTTTGATACACTTTTAGTACTCGTTTGCTTATTTTGGACATCAATTGCAGTTCTGGTTCACATCTCGTTGATAATTTCTCCGAATCGTGTATTTTGTTAATTTGCCCGATGATTGAGAATTTAATCTTGGATCGGTCTGGAAATAAATTTCATTTTGTCGGCCGTAATTTTGTTTAATTTTCGTCTGGATTCGAGTCGACTTTTCCCTCATTTCTCTATCTCTCGATCGCGTCTTTGCATTTTCTTTTCTCTGATGTCGATCCGTTTGCCCCATTTGATAACGAGGTTCGATTCCTTTCTCGCCGACTCTGATTTTATTATTTTTACGACGGCGGTTTCGTCTCGGAAATGCGACCGTAATAATGTAAATACGATTGCGAAAAAGAAAAATTATCAATAATAGTAAAATTTACGATGTTACGGTATAACCTTACTGCGCGATATGGCACGTATAAAAGAATGTTTTTTAGAGGGACTTAAAGTTTTAATTGGTTCAATGTTTTCTTTCGTTTTATTATTGTGCTTTTTCCTCGTTTTATTGTTTGCATTAAATCTTCTCTTGAAAACTTTTTTGTTCGGTGGCTGCCTTTGTCCTTTTCGCGTCTTACGCTCGTATAGGTAGTCCCACTTTATTTCCCTTTTGTCTCAATTTATACATCTACTTATAGGTTAGTTTAAAACTGAAGTAAAGCGAAGCGATGATAAGAACTTCTTTATTTAGTGATTTTTTTTTTGGACTGTTTGACACTTTTACGAGATAAGAAAAAGTCTCGAGGGTGGGCTTCATCCAATCGGATAATGCGATTGATCCCGGGTGCTGTAATAATTCATCTTGTAACTTTTGCGAGATTGGCGAAATTTATTGAAATCTCAAAGTTTTTGGGGTATAAAAGCGTCAATGACGTTTAATTGACTCGAGAACTTTTCAATTGGCCTCTTTCAATCCGGCAAAGCCATCAGCCTGATTGGGAGACGATCCTGCAGAAAACTAACAAATCAAACAAATATTTCTTGAGTCTTTTGACTTCTAACGTAGATATCCAACTTATTGGCAAGTGGACTAAGGAATCTATGTAGGAATTTCCCAAAAAAGTCTTGAACTTGAGAAGAAAAAAAATCATTAAAGTATTTGGTATTTACGGTTGAGTTGTCTAAATTGGGCAAGTTCAAGGTAAGTTCTGTAAAAAAGGTTCAATCAACTGATTTGTCCTTGCACTTGCTCAATGCACACTTATTGCCACAAAATAAATGTCTGCGAAATGTGTTCAAAGTAGCGAATGCGGTAAATGCGGTGCAAAGTGGAATTCGTGTGCCAGAAATATCAAAGTAACCGTATTTTCCCGCGCAGATAATGAGTGTAACCAAATAAACGCATTCGTTTTTCCTCTTTTCGGAACGCTTTAAATAAATTCAAATTTTCCGGAGCGTGACAAACTCGTCTGACCGAGAAGCGGTTACGGAACTCTACCTGCGAGCAGACATAATCTATATTTACCCGCCATCTCTTTGCATTATTATTCGTCTCGTTTTTTCGTTCCCTTATTCCTTTGAAATTGCCCCTAGTAATTAAAGATGTCGACACTTTCTTCTAACCCTTGAGAGAGAGAGAATTCGCTATCACAGGACCCGTGATGCAACCGACTGAAAGACTGAATTATTTAAGACGTCTGAGTTTCAGCCCCTAACTCGTATAACGTCGTCAAAATCCCCGTGTGCCGCTCAAGACTCCGTAATTTATTCTCTTTTCCGGAATTTTGACAGTTTACGGAACATAACCTCTGTTATTACGCGCCCAAAGAAAATACGATCATTATCAGGTAACCCGTTGACGACCTAAAAGGGAATCGAGTCGAGAAACAAACTGTGCGCAATTGACGTTGATTATCGTCGTCATGAACAATTTCTTCCGTGTCATTAATCCGGCGCATTCGTTTTTACACTCGAACTGTCATTATGGTGGTGAGCTCACCTAACCGGCACTTATACCTTGGCTTTAGTGCGTTTTCTAAGTGACAGTTCTGTGCCGTCGGCCACTCCTTCTTTCTCTTTATTATTTGTTAAATTCAGCGGCAATGACGATTTTCATCATCCCGGCTCATCCTGGGAGGTCTCTCACGTTTTGTTCGTTTTATTACAGTTGAGTCGGCCATTTTGATTTGAATTTGTGAGGTTATGTTGTTGTTTTGGGCCCGTGCGTCATAATTCCCAAGATTAACGGTCGGGAGAGAGGTGAGTCTACCAGGAATTTCCCTCTTCCGTCTGACTATAAAAACTAGCTTAATGGGTCGTAAATCCTTGGCTTTTTCGCAATTTCCTCATTTTCTCTGTCGATTTATGGTGTTTTCGTTAATTCGCAGGGAAATTGTGAGGGATGAAGAAGCGCGCGACCGGGTTGATTTTTCTCGTTTAAAATTTCAATCACCCCTCTGTAGCAGTCTCGAGGCAGAGAGCTTACGGTAATTGTCGAATTAAGAATTAATTTGACCCGTTCTTTTTTTCTCCCGGGTGGGATTTCGGCGCTTTCTCTTTTCCATCCCTCGCGAGCCATTATTTCCCCCTTTTATGTGAGAAAGATTAATGAGAATGAATTTCCTCGAGGAAGGAGCGAGAAGAAGTGGAAGAAGGTCTGCGGCGGCGGGTTGAATTACGAAATGTTATTCTTTTTTAATTTCCGGGCATTTCCATTATTTTTTCATCCCGCGTACCTACCTTATACGGGGGCTCGGGGGGTTTGCGAGGGATAAATCATCGAACGGTGGAAATTCCGGGCTTTACGTCGGATTTACGACTTCATACCTAACCCGCCGACACCTTCAGTTCTGAACTTCATTTTCGTCTTTACACACCCTTTTCCGGTTTTTATTTTTAGGGGCTGAAATATGTCCGCGTTAAAGGCGAAATTGTGCGGAACTGATACGGATATACTCGGATCGGTCCTATAGGGCCATCCACCTCTCTGCCAAACAAACATACACGCAGAGGGTCGTTTCGAATTTTTAAGGGTTCTAGGGTCGAACTCGCTTATCTGTTTTTAGTTGGTCCTCTCTGGTTTCGGTTTGGGGTGTGCGGTTGAGGGTTTTACGAACTTTAGTTTGTGATTATTTTGTTGTGATTCACGACATTCTCTCGTTTTTTTTTGTCGTCCTGGTGACGATTTGTTGAATTGGAAAGGTTTCAGGTGGAAGAGACATTTAAATTAGTCGAGTGTTGAAACAAGGTCACTTCGTTTATGTCGATCGACTTTGATTTGATCGAACTCTCTTTTATTTCCTTTCTTTCTGTCGTTTTTTGTTTGATGTACAGTGTAGACATCTGATTAGGTTAATGTCTACGTTTTTCCGGTGATGTGATTTCAATTTCTAGTAGTTTCATGAAAAATTGGCAAAATTTTGCCTCGATTCAAAAACTGATAGTCCTATTCCACGCAATTTCAGGTGCTGATTAAAAAATGTACAGGGTCTTTTGTGCGTAAAATCGATGGTTATGGCGTTTTGGCGGTTTTAGTGACTGGCGCATCCACCACATTTTCGCCATATCGAAAACGCGGTATTCTATTCAATCACATGTAACTTTTATACGAAATGAGTTATCGAAACCAATCAAAAACCGTTCGACGCCCAAGATTCCCGGCTTTAAATATCTAGGATCCCATTCGAGTCGGATTACCGGTAAGAAAACGACTGGGAGAAATCGACGCCATTAAGGGATTTAATGTTTTTCGTATGAAAATTGGTTCGAGCGTACTCTGATAAAAGTGCGAGAGGGTCATACTGTACTCGGTTCAAAGTGATAGAAAGGGCAACGGCCCTCTCCGTCTCTCTCTCGCGCCAAAACACTAAAAAAGCCATTTATCTTCATGAATGGAAAACGCTTTGAATATTGATTGCGACTCTCCGATGCTCTCTCGTCTCCTATGGATTCGGTTGCGCATTTAGGGTTATGTTTTTCGTATTTTTTAGGGATTTTAGTCCGGTCACGTTTTCACTTTTTTCCCACCAGCTCCGTGAGTATCAAGGTTGGTAGTACCGACGTAACGGTGGATGCGACTCTATATCCATTCGCTTCATCCCTCTTGTTGTTATTATGTCTATTATGCCTGTCGCTCCCTTTGGCTCTCTCTATTATTCGCGTCGCACGTTATTATATCTATGGATTTTTTCCCTCTCGTATTATTATTATGCTCTCTTTAAAGACGTTTCACACTCAATTTAATTCATTCGAGAACATTTTTCGTATAGTCTCGTGTGTGCCGCTAAACGCGTTTCCCGTTCTTTTCGCCGGGGGATTTTTCGGTAGATTCTCTCGATATCGTTTTCGTCATCGAGGCAAATTATTGTCATTCGTATAGGATCGCGAAGAATCGCAGAGGATAAGGGACGGAGTTCGGTAATAATGTGCCCTCCGATTTTCGTATAATTTCGACGTTCCTTTTTACTCTTTTTCTTCGTCTCCGGATTCTCAAAGTGCCCTCGACTCGACTCGAAACCAATTGTAAGGCAATTTTAGTCAATTGCTGCCGTTCCCGTCTATTCCCACTTCTTTTTTTTTTGAAGGTTTAAGTGTTTTAACTGTGTTTGTGTATGGATTCGATTCGGATGGAATAATTTTATTTCACTTGAATCAGATTCCAAATGAAAGAAAATACAGTGAAGATTTTGTACAGGGTGTCCCGCCTGCAGGTTAATATTGGTTTCCTGCCCTCCGATTCCACACATTCGAAGGAGCACACACAAAGAAGTCCATTAAGTCGCACACGGAGTGCTAATGGGCTTTTGAACTGCTCTCTTAGTTATGTATACGGTAGTCGGTGTGGTTTTTGCCCTGCGGAATCACGGAACGGTCGTCGAATTTTTTCGTCGATTTCCTCGTGACTTTTCCACTCGACTCGAGTCGAATGATAATACGTCGTTCGATTCGGATATGATTTTTTCTTCTTCTAGCCGATTTATGTGGGATCGGGTCCGTGTGCGAATCAACAGATCCGCATCGCGCAGATTGATTAAAGTCGTTATCCCTCGTCCCTCGCACACTTCCGACATTAGCGATAATTGAAATCTGCACGTTCCTCCTCTCGGTAATAATCCGGACTCCGGACCGGACGCAAGAAACGATCGTTTCGGTTTTACGTCTCATCGAGTTTTCGGTCGATTTCCCCTTCGTTAATGAGATAATGTCGCCTTTTTCCTCTTTGTGCCTAATGTGTGATGATTATTTCGGTTCTTATACTGATTTTCGTTTTCTTTGTTTCCAGGTGAGTCCGAGTAACGAGCCGTGACCGCAAGTTTTGCCTATTATTATTACATGCCATAGTTGCGGTGAGTTTGCCGTTATACACGGTTAATGTCGCATTTTATCTCGTCCGCATTAATATTCGAGGAGTGTCACCATTACGAGTACTTGATTTCGTCGTTGGACGCGGTTGGCGGAAACTAAAAGTCCCTAGACTTGTCTGTCTTGTTTGACAGCTCCGGTGATTATAACCCCACATTTCCAATCAGTGACTTTTCGTACTGAAATTCTTGGAAGAATAAAAGGATTTCGGAGCCGATTCGGATCGGAATCGTCGGATAGTTAATTTGGAAATTGGAACGGCCGTAATGATACCGGATGGGGTGAATCGGTGGAATATCGGGCGTTTTCGGGATATAACGCCGAAAGGCCGTTTCGTTTTATCGTAACTTGTAACGGCGTAACGTTACCGTATTATCCTCACTCTGTTACTGTACGGTTTCGGATTCTCCTCTCGGGCTGTGTACACGCCGGTCTGCGTTTTTCGCGTAATGGCACGTTCTCTCTGCAGCCTAATTATAGGACGTTATAACGAAACGCGAACGAGTTACGGACCCGATTCCGCACCGATTTCGCCCTTAGCCGATTTAACGTAATATCGCAAAAGGGCGTTCGATATTACGACAGGGATCGTTATGGATTGTCGGAAATTTGAAGCGGGTTTTAGGGTAATTGAGAAAAACGTTTGTATTCGCTACGCAGGATCAGTCATTCTTTCGGGATTTCGATTGGTAGGATAATAATCGAGTGTCTGATTGGCATGTCTATCGGAATGCCACGTCTGTGGAAAAAATCTGTGCATGCACACAATGGAGATTTACAATAGGGAAGTTATTGATTTCGTTTTTGTTTAACGAAATGCGCACAATTTTCGACCAGTATAACTGTCATCTGTCAATTTCTTTGACAGTTCGTTAATGTCATGATTTATTATGCATTTTGATAGATTTATGAATTAGTCATAAGTACTTGAACGTTGTGCAACTAATTCCTGATTTCTATAAAGAAATAATGATCTCACTGCATTTTATAGTAACCTACCTTAAGAGAGAGGTCATCATAACATTACTACGATTGCTATACGTGAGACATTCAAAAACAAGTTTTCTCAATCCATGAGTAATAAACTAATAACTTGCATCGCCTGCTGTTCTCGTTTCAATTGAAGTACCTCTATGGTGCAATATGTTCTTTGTCGCTCTCATCCAGTCATTGTCGATGCTTTTGATTTCTGTTTCCATCCAAATTTCGTTATAGTTTTATATCGTTACGTCACGCGGTTTTATTGTTTATAAGTTTATAAACCTACGGTAACAACAATGAAATAAATTTAACGGTTTTTGCGGAAAGGCCATTGTTCTCTGGGTACTGGATCGCATTGGCCCATGTGATATTATTACAGTTAACCGGTTACCATTTACTTGCTGATGGTGTACAATGAGTCGCGTCATCCGTCGTAACAATTGATCTTCTTCGCCGCAGAGGTTAAGTGTGATCGAACGGCATTGTTCATACCGCAAATTCGGAATCGATCGCGTTTTTCTTTTGTGTCTTATACGGTCTCTGACGAAATTTTATAATTCGGTTCCTTTGTGTTTTCGCACGTCATTCGATTCTTTTCCTATTTCTATGGATCTGCTATTTGTGTTATGTAGTTCGGTTCTTTCGGTGGTGGTGGTAATGGCGTTTGGGGGATTTTGCAATTTCAAAGTTTCCAGTTTCACTACTCGAACGTTTCGCTCTTGCCCGTATTAAACGTACGGAGAGAACGCAAGGTACAAATTGATTTCCTCAGCGGGTCGCCTTCCAATTAACCCGCGACGTGTAAAGTTTCCTGCGATTTTTACCCTTTTTTTTAACTTTTGCCTCCCCACAGAAACCGCCGACTTATTATGGCGACTTCTCGGTGACTAATGGTCACTTTTTATTTTCGAAAGGGGGTGGACGCGCTTCTTCCTCCCTTTCGTTCGATATTCCCTCCGGTTTCGTATATAAGGGAAGTGTTTGAACTCGGGCAGGAAATTAACGTTTGTATACCTCGAGGCTTCCTCTCCTCTCTTTTATCTTAATTTTCGTTGATTTTTCAAACTTTCCATCGATCCGAAAACTTGGGCTCTCCACTAAGGAGTCGGTATACAGATAAAACTAACAGAGAGCCGAGATTAAAACTTTGGGACACTTTGAAAAGAACGGGCAACCATCTTTGCTCCGGTTATAGTTGACAGGTGTCTCGTTGCCTAATTTTAATTGAAATGTACCGAAAGGAAATTACGAAAAGCTAAAACGTGATTTAAAAGCAACATTATCCGTCACATGATGCATCCGGGGAACCACGAACGACACGTATTTTATATGCAAATGTTGGGGGGGCTTCTTATGTGGGTTATGTAGATCAAGTTTGATACGGGAAAAAGGTACAAAACGGGATGATTATTAATGGTTTTGGCGAAAAAACCTTTTCGTTATAAATCTAACGGCGAAATCCTGACCGGAGATGGAAAGGCCGCCTCTAATGGCGAAGGACGCGTACTACACAACTTTGGTAAAACGTCTCCCGGAGATTATGTCCCACTTTCACTCGGTTTATTCTCCGAGATAATAAAGCGAAATGAAGATTTCAAGAGCCGGAATTATCCTCATGCCGTCTCGTATAAACGTAGGTGAATTAAATGTCGGTGTAAGTTATAAGTGTTCGTGATGATGATTGTCGGGAATCTCCATTACGAATTCTTTCGTGGGAAAGGCCAAGAAACTCGAGACTCGAGAGACTTTGAACGTCTCGGGAATTAGAAAGGAATAACTTTGACTTTTCGTTGGGTCGGGTCGATTATTCGGTTCCTGTGATGTTATTTCGAGATGTTTCGGCGGATTGCACCTTTTGTGATAATCTGCCTTATTCGGGATTCCGCCCATGGCTCGAAATCCGTACGTTACTATCCAATTATTCCGCCGATATTGTCTGAAACTATTCAAACTGTTCCGTTTTGCGACCGAGAGAGGTTATTGTTGTGTCATCCTTCAGTTATTAGTCATTTGCGTTTCTGGGGACTTTGGGTTGGCAACATCGGTATGACGTATGGCGGTGAGTCAATTTCGGTTTCCGTGGGTGGTAAAGTTGTTTTTCGGTTCGTCCGGATGGGCAAATGATTGCTCGCATTCCTCTCGCGATTTTTCACCGGTTTTTTCGTCTTTTCCCGCACCGAATCGACGAGGAAATCGTCGGAATTTTTCTCGTGGCTCAGACTCGGTCGGAATCGCAGCCGGCAGCGGTGGCCTGAATTGGCTCGATTTACAGAGGATGTCTCATTTAAAACGCTCTCTCTCCCAATTGATTATCGCGATTATTGTTTGCGGGTGGTTTTGTCGTTTCGTTGGGGAAAGAAAAAGATTTTCGCCCGCTAATAAATTACACGCCGGGCGGCAAAAAACGCCCCCGCTTGATTCGCCAAAATCACCAGAATTACTTTTTCTAGTCCATTTTGTTGCCTTCCATCCGGCTTGGGATGATTGAGGCCGAAAATCCCTAGATTTTAAGGTGACAGGTGACATTTCTCGGTAAAAATGAGGTTAGAATCACCTGAATTGTCATCTAGGAACTTTGCCGTAAGAGATTCCCTCGCGTATTGTTCAGTTTAATGAAAGGAAATATTCAATTAAAAGTTTAAAAGGAAATCTTTGTCGTTCCTGATTGAAAGTACATGAGATGCGTTTGGATTTTCCTTCGATTTAACGAAATCGAAACACCCCGTATACGGAAAAAATTCGTTACTCGCTTCTATGTAGAAAAAAAGGGCTTATTAAAATCGATAGGCGAAATGATCGCGTTCCGTTCATTAAAGTTTTAATTAAAATCGTCGACAACACAAGAGCGGGGAAAGGGGGGTGGCGGTTCGTTATTATAGTTGGGGGTTGACAAACATCGAACGAAAAATAAAGGAAAAAAAATGGTCTTGAAGCAGAATATCGCGAGTTTTCTTCGTCGCCGTATAGAGGAAAGGGTTGATTTAAAAGAGGGATGAAACGTCGAGCGGATGAGCGGAACGGCGGAACTCTGCCGGGCGGAAAATCTGAAAAGGGCTTAAGCTTAAAGGAAATCTCCGCGGAAAGAGAGGTGCGGGTGCCGAAAAGAGAGGACGTGCTCGCATTGAAAACGGTCGAGAGCAAAGCCGATATCGGGGAGCTTTTCTCGCCATCTTTCCGTTTTTTTTTTATTTTTTTTTTTGGTGTCCTCGTGTCCGCTTTTCGGGGATATTTAAAATCGAATACCATAAAGTAATTCGACGGCTCCGAAATGGAGTCTAATCGCGAAACAGAGTGAGTTTTCTTGTTCACGGTGGAAAATAAACTCGGAGGGGCTCTGGCAAACGAATGAGAAAAGCATCGACTTTCATCATCCTTTTTTAAAATTTAAAGCGAAACGGTAAATCCTCTCGAGATCCGTCGAAACGACCTAACCTAAAACCTCAATTTGCGCGACCCCCAATTTATCCGCATGGGGAGATCAAGCAACAAGCTACGATTTTCCTAAGGGGAGTTTTCTTCTCCGTTGAATAATTGAGAGATTATTCACCGTGCCAAGTCAAGTGGGACACCTTGTATAATTAAAAAAATTTGATTATGTCCAAACTGGAAATCGGTTTTTATGTAGTTTACGGCAAGTTGGGTGAAGTAAAATTTCGGCTTGATACCTACTTGAAAAAAATTGAAACAAATTTGGGGGAGAAAAGCCGCATCTTTTCACTTGTCTCCACTTTTTTTACAACTCGACTTTCATCAACGCATCTGTTTAACTTTTTAAAGTCTTTTTTGTTTCGAGCAGAAGGGCGGAAAAAGTCTGATGGATATAACGAAGCACGTAGAACAGAAATCTCTTGGTAAAAATTCCAAACTTTACGTAATTTATCAAGCAAGTATGGTAAATTAATTAGAGATTTGTTCCTGTATTTGTTGTTGCAAGCAAGGGTATGAATAATGAATAGTCATGACCGGCGTATACTTTCACTTCATAAAGTAGCGTTATTATCATTAGCTAACCTCAATTAAAATTCTCGCGAAATTTTAATGAAACCTTTTGATATACTTAAACATTAAATATTTCTCGTATACAACGAGAATAAAGAAACGAAAATTGAAAAGCATTTGTGCCCAAATAAAACTTCACCTCACATTTGAAATTTGATTTAGTAACCGAAAACTTGATATTCAATCATTCAATTTCAATCCCCGCTAAGAACATTTTAAAATAATTATTTTGTTGGTATACAAATCGTCGACTTGTTGCCGTCACGGACGCTTAAAACTTGATAATAAACCCCGAAATTATTTAAGGGAGGCGAAGAACGAAGGGAAAATACGCCGGAATGAAAAGAGAAAAGAAATCTGCGATGCGGTCGCTCCTTAAATCTCCCAAAGGGCCTCTTTAAAACCGCAAAAAAAGTTTTCATCGCATATAAGGGGGACACTTTGGACTTTTTTTCCGGGCATTTTAAATTCATACGTTGTCGCATAAACCCATCTCTCTGGTATAGTGTATATGCACAAGGGGGAAAAAGAAGCGGGGGATGAAAAATACGCTCCGAATCTCCACTCGCCGGGAGGGTGGCGCATTTTAAAACGTTCACAATAAAATAAATCCAAATGCAATTTATCTAGAGAATTTTGTGATTGTCGATGGAAAAAAGAGACTTCAATGCTTGATTTTCAGAAATTTCAACTTTCATGACTGATATATCTTGAAAATCAGAACACTTACAAAAAATACTATTCTTTCAAAAATTTTCCAGTGCTTCAATTTTGTTGATATTAATTTTCATGAAAATCCGGGCACTTACGATTATTACGGGTAATCGCGGGAGTATTAATGAGGGGTTTTCGGTTCATCCCTTTTCCGGTTCGGCATTGATAATAACGCGCGCGCCCCCTTGTCGCTTTTGCCGCCCCCTCCGTTCTGGGGCGCCGTTCGGCAATTACCGCGCCGCGACCGAGATCGTTGTGTGTTGAAGTCGGTTATTAGAGTGATTAATTCCCGTTTGTAATTCAACCGGACTCGAGTCGACTCTTTTGTCCCGTCATTTTCCACCAGACCGACGACATTACGCGACAACGGCCCGTAATGGAGCCGGCAAAGTTACGGTTACGTCCTATGCGCTGCGATGCCGCCATTAACCCACTCTGATGGTAACAAATTACCATTCTGACACGGATCGCGATTTTTAGGGGGTTTCGTGATGTACCAGGTGTCCCACCTAATGCGGGAACTCTGTACTTGAGAGCCTAATCTTCACGGTTATTATACTTAATCGTGTTTTTTTTTTAATATTTCAGTAATCCGCTTATCAGGAATAAGTTTCGTGCCGAATCGCTTTCCTCTGCGATTATTTTTAACGACTCTTGCGCCCATAATGGTCGATCGGTCATGAATTTTATAACGAAGTGTTTCGACGGAAGCGTGCATTGAGGATCAAGAGTGAATGTCCTTGGACCGGTTTTCTTCAGTCAATGGTTTCCGCGATAAAGATCCGTTTGCCTTTATCGGCCCGGTCCGGTCTCTTTTTCTTCGTGATTTCCTTCTCAACAATGGGAAAAGGCGTCGCGTTTCAATGGGAAACTCACGGATGGGGAATCGAAAAGTGAATTGGCGTGGGAAAAGTGGGAAACAATGGTGTGCGCCGAGGTGTGCGCCATCGATGATTCATTACGAAATTCGTCCGTCATAATAATGTTTTTACTTTTTACGATGCATCCTACTACAGGAAAAATGTAAACAAGTGCTCATCTAGTGGGAACAAAAGCGAGAAGCTTTCTCTTCTTATATGCGTCCCGAGCTTAAAGTAAAAAGGAAATGACGGTTTTCCGAGCGTTAAAACGATTCAAGTCGTGGAACACTCTCGGCGAACGAACGAACGGTGGAAAATGCGTCAACACGAAAAAGGTAAAAGTAAGAATTCTCTTCTTTTCGAAACATTGGAATTCGCAACTTTCATCATCATAATTAGAAATTCTCTTGATATTCTGAAGTTATCGTCATCTGCTTTGATTATTATTACTATGAGGATCAGTTTTAATGAGTGCCTCAGCGCCGATGCCGTGGCAAGTGTGACACTCTGTATATTCGTTTTTTCGTGATTTTCTCCGTTTTTCGCGGTTGCGCTTTCACGCCAGACGTCAGGTGGAAAATTTAAAGTTCAGAGGGTCGTTTTGTGTTTTCGCGCCGCATCAAACGGGAAAGCCCTCCCAAAGCTGATTAGGCGACGTTGATGGGGTTTTAATACGCCGACTTGTCCCGAATGTTCGCCCCAATTTTACGCGTGGTTTTAATGCGAAAAGTGCGCCCGCATTCGTCGGTCGTTGTTTGTTTCGGGGGCATTATAAATCCATTTGGTTTCTGCCTCATTCTGGAATCGTCTCGGGTAAAATGGACCCCCCCTGTATGTGAAACTTAGATAAGTGCCGAATGGCGGGACACCTTTCACGTGCACGCGCGTTCACGTTCCATTAGACTTTCTTCGCTTTCCGCCCTAGACGACGTAATTTCGTTCGATTTTCTCGAAAGTCTTTGCTTTGCGGTTATAGTCACTGTGTGTGTGTGTATTGCCGTTACTCTTGCTGCATTATTCCTGCGAGGGTCGCAAATGTGGCTAGGGGTGGTTTCGCTGATGCGGTGATGGTTTTATTACGTTGGAAAAACCCATTTCGCTTGGGTAATTTCTTGCGGTCTCTCCTTCAGCTCTATGCGATTTCTAGGTGGAGACTACGACTTTTCTCCGATACGGTTTTCCACAGAAAGACCTCTCGGTAATTCACCCCTAGGGATTTTTCTTGGTTTAAAACCGAAATTTCTGGGGGAAAATTGAAAAATTACATTTTCGGTTGTTATACAGGGTGTCCCGTCTGGTCCAGTAACTCAGGAGTTTTCCCCAGTCGAACCGCTCGCTCCTTGTCGGATGCCCCCCACCACTAACTGCCCAACTCGTCAGCCAATAGAAAATCTCTAATTTATGCTGACGAGTCGGCGCCGTTATTGGTGGGGGACATTCGACAAAGAGCGAGCAGTTGTACTGGGGAAAACTCCTGGACATGATAGTACACCCGGTTTAATTTCGTAAATATGACAGTTTAAAGTAATTCCGAGACGTGCAAATTGCAATAACGAAAAGAGGTGAGTGACGGGCCGTGTAGGTAATGCAGTGCACTGTCATCGCTTATTACCCGCCCGCTCGGACTCGGAAATAAAATTCGCCAACTTTTCGTTTCGGTCCAAGTTTTCGCGTGTCAACGTCCGTTTGAAAAATGACACTTCCACCCTCCTCTTCGTCATCCCCGGCGTCGACGTGTTGTCATCGCGTATAGTCATTTCGCGTTTTGAGTAATTATTCGTCCGTTTTCTCGGAACTAACGATCTCGGCCGGTTTAGTATAGATACACGCGTTTACCGGCGTTCCTCCTTCTTCTCTGAGGGAGGTGGGGGTTGTAAAAAGAGCACGGGGGAATATAATCCGAGACGTTGCGGTCTGCGGATGACCACCTCGAGATTAATCGTCCGCGAAAAAGAAGAAAATTGTGTTTTTGTGCGGAAACATGCGCGCCGACTGTTTCGCCCCTTTCCACCCCCCCCCCCTGCGAAGTCGGGGGGGGGAGAAATGTTAAAACTGTGGTCGCTTTTTCACCAGAGCGACGAAAAGAAATTCGGGAAAGTCTCGGGAAAGCCGAGAAAAATTGCTGCGAGACTCGCCCCCTTTCTCCCGTCTGATGGACTCGAGATTGATGGGGCGGGGGGTGGGAAAAGATCCTCTCGGGGGTGGAAAATGCGCGTATTGTAAGGAGATTTCGATGTATGGAATACCGATTTATTCGCATTTCAAGTCGCGAGGGCTTAAACTGTTAAAATGGTGTTTTTGCGAGAAGAGAGGGTGTTTCGGGGTGTCTCTCCCTCGCGGCTTTCGTTTCTTCCTTGTGCCGCATATCCGTTACTTACACGCTTCGCGCAGTGGGTGTTATACGAGGACTAATTACGCAATAAACACCCCCGAAAAACGGCGTCGGAAAGTGGGGGAGTGAAAGAGAGGCCAATTAGGGGTTGAACGTGTGGGTGTGTGTTGGTGTTATATGTGAGCGGGGGTCGTATAAAGTTGGGGTTTTTACGACGGATCGTCTCTGTGTGGCATCAGAGTGGAGGGCGCAATCGAGAAATAAAATTTTTGATTATCGTAATGAAAGTAATGTGAAAGGCGCTTTTCCTGGAAAATCTTACACAATGTGAGGGTAGAAAGTCTTTTCATGTCTAGAACGGCAAGGGATGTTCAATAAATTTGCATTTTGTGCATTTGCAGCAACTTTCATTGGACGTTGATTGTTACTGGGGCAGAAGGATTTTTCATATTCTAAAAGCAATGCATTTCAGTATTATGATATTTTGATGAAAGTTTGCATAAAGTACTCGTACTTCTCTTCACTCGATTGTGTTTCATGTGTACATTCACGATATGAACGAGTAGGGTGGAAACACAATGAGAGTATTCAACAGGTGAACGTGACTTTTTTTTTCACCCTCTTCTCCCTTTTGTCGTGTTCTAATCTCATCTAAAATGTAACCGCGTCTCTCTCTCTGTGTGTTAATAATCTTTAAATTCCATCGACGTGCCGTCAGATCTGAAGGGGATTTCGATTCTCGATCCTCCCTTGATGCCCATATAACTTTAAACTCTATCGAATGATTTCAGGGTGCTTTCAGTCAGAGATCATCAGATTTGTGAAATGCGACAATCGTTTCATCTAATTGGAAGTTGGTTTTCAACCCTTTCACCTCGGTTTTTTTTTCACCCTCGGTTATTTCGAAACCCTCGTATCATACCTGCCCCGTCCCACGTTCTTTGTGTCAAGTTATTAAAAATTCCACGGGGTTTTTGATAATAAACGTTCGGAATTTCGTTCTTTATCCCCGCACGGGGTCGAAATGCCTCGCCGGCCGTTATGTAATATGTCTAGGTATTCCACCTAATTACGATTTTTATTAGGGGAGGTTTATGTACCGTCAAGGTCGTATCTGTCGAAATTTGTGACGTCACAAAGGCCTGCTTCGTTGTTCAGTTTTCAAGTTTCTGAATGCAAGGAGTGGGATTAAAATTGTGTCGGATTGTGGCTCACCCTCTTCACCCGGTTAATAAAGTGGCATTATTTTCATCCCTTTTCTTTACGCTTTAATACCTTCCTGGTGCGGGAATGCGTGTAATATTTTCGGAAAAATCCTAAAGGGGTGAGATAAAGCACGATTTTCCGGTTTCGTATACCCAAATCCTCCCCCGGAAAATTATCATATTATCGAGAAAACCGGAAAAGCTTCGGTGACCGGGGCGAGGATGTGTCTATTATTCGGTTTATTTTCCTCCACCCCAGTTTCTCATGTTTATTTTCGGGGACGCACTTTGTGGGCTACCTCCGCTCCCCTCGCTTTATTATTGATAAATAAAATAACGAGGACGGGGACAAAAGGGGACGGTTTTCACTCTCGCCGAGTTTCGGGAAACGGGAAAAGACAATAAAGGGATTACCTCCACTTTCGAGAGGTTTTAATAAATTGAGACGTCGCCGTTTTTCGAAAGCAATAAGGGGATCAGTTGGAATCGATACACCGCGCCCTTCCGAAGACGAAACTCGTAAAAGTGAGGTTATAATCGGCTGTCTCGGTTGAACTGTCAACTCGAGCAAGAGCCGTATCGGTAATTCGTTACGCATTACGATAATACACAAGTAAAGCCGTATTTACCGCGTTAGATGCGGGTGGAGGTAAAGTGCTAATGCGTCCGCATTAACGTTACTCCTAGGAGGCAGTCATTGGAGTGGAAGTTGCACGTTATAGCAGGAGAAATGGGAGGCACACCTGACTGTCGGTCTTAAGCGATTTCGCGGTTTCGCGTTCGCGATGGGCATACCTAATGGGGGTATCCCTAGGAAACTGTATGAACCTGCATCACATTCGGAAGAGAGGTCTTTTCGGTGAAATACGAGATTCCTAAATAAACCCGAGAAATTTTCACAACCCGAGCGAAAAAGAGTGAATGGCGAGATTTACGGGCTATTGCTCTCCATCGTACGTCACTTTTTGCCTCGATATGCCGAGGACGTGGTCAGATTCGTGAACGGGACGGAAAATCGGGCGCTCTCGTTATTTCAGACGGAATTGACAGATGTTCTGTCACTCTGCGTGCGGAAAGTGGGGTTAGGATCTGACTGGAACCGGAATTCCATCGGTGACGTTTATTTCTCGTTAGGGAAACTATACGGTGGAAGGTGGAAATCTGCAAGTCGCGCGCTCGAGACCCTCTTCTCTTTCTCCTCGTGCGTTTTCCGTCCCGGACCCTTAAAACAGACGGGAGAAGTTTTAAATTGGACTTTTGGACGTTTATAGAAGTTCCGCCTCCCTCTCACCGCTTAAAATGTCTCCGTTTTCCACTCTCTCTCTGCACACCGTTTTCTCGATTTTCTTTTAGAGAAAATAATTCTATTTCTCCTCCGGGTTCTCCGGGTCTGAGTAACTTGTGTTTCTCGTATTATTTTATTATTGTACGGGTACGGATTTAATTGTTGTTTAAATTGTTTGAAAGTTTGTAAAAGTTTTGATTCGAATTCGCGTGTTATTGTCGTTAGGTATGCCGTGATAATAATTTTCTCAAAGGGGAACGAGACGGGACTGGAAATTGAAAATGTAAACTTTATATTGTGTGCGCTTTTTACATGTTTTCGTCTCTCAAGGGAAAACGTATAAAAGCGAGGAATCTGACAGACAGTCGACTAATAGAAATACCGGAATGCATACGATTTGACAGTTCAACTGAAACGGGTAATCATAACCTCACTTTTACAAGTTTTCTGGTATTCAGTGAGAAATACTGCAGGGTCGGTTTTTAAATTCTCGAAGGGTGGCATTTTTATCACCGCGAAAGATTAAAATATCGCATTTAATCCCCTCACTAATCGCCCGCACCGTTTCGTTTGAATAATTCCACAATTTAAAAGATTGGACCTTTCCTCTTTTTCATCCCCGCATTACCGTTATCACCCTTTTTTAGGCATCCCTCGTATAACAATAATTATCGTCCTCGAACTGCGACCTCCCGTTTTCCTTCCCCGGTATAAATACGAACGAAATCGGGCGATTTCTTTTCCAGAACGGATCCGCGCTACAGGACGATCAATCTGTTTAACTTTAAGGGGACGACAAAATAAATTTCCCAATTTCGGCCTTCCGTGTGTGTTCGGTTTCGCGTCTAGGGATGAAAAGGAAAAATACACCGAGAAGGGGTGTAATTCGATCTTTATTCGTTTCGAGGGTCGGGAAATATCTCAAACTGTATCGCGAACTAGAGGTACAATGAGATTCTCGTAGGGGGTTTCGATTCGTGTCAAAGGGTGTACCACCCCCTGAAGACGTCACAAGACGACGTCGAGGAGGATTAGATGAACATATTGTATTTCGATATTGCGTGTGACGGAATTAATATCGAGAAGATGCACCTAATATCGGATGTCTCGCGATCGATACGTTTCGAGGGGGTGGGCGCTCACCGTCCTCATCTTCATTTAATCCCCCGGAGATGAATTCGTCATCGATGGATGTATGGGGAAAACGTTTTCTTTTTATCGTTTTCGGTATAGTATGGATGAGTGTCGTGGGGTATTTTCCGTTTTAGTGTTATTGGACTGAGGTGTCGAGGAAAAAGGGAAAGTTTTTCACTTGTGACTTTTATTAGTGATGCGAATTTGCAACCCTTCGCTTTGGGGTGAGACGGTGATCCGTCTGAATCGAAAATCGTTTCTCGTCTGGATCCTGATGTTATGGCAAAGTGGACTTGATTTAATCTCGTCGCGAGAGAGGAGGATAAGTTTTAGATTAATCTTCCCTTCGCGTCGATCGTGTTTCGTTTTGCGATCGACTTTTGAGAGATTGGGGTGGAGTTGGAGTTGACTGGAAATTGGGCCTAATGGGGAAAAATTCCTACCAATTCCCATGTATTCTCTTTGGAATTATTACCAAATCTAGATTCAAATACTTTTTCTAGTAGATTTTCGGACTAAGTTTCCTACTTCTGATCAATAAATTCGAAACCATTTCAAATTTATCATCGATAGTTATATCAACTAATGAAGAAGTTACAGCACTTTGAAAATCTTAAGAAGTTGAAAATTTGAAAATTCGATCTTTTTTTTTCATAGATAATCCAATACCGGACGCATGTTTCTACTCCTTATGACTAAATTAGACGCCAATTTGAATTTTTCATCGATATCTCGACTAATAAGAAAGTTTCGCCACTTTTAAGTTTGCGAAAATCGTTGAAATTTTCGTAAAAATTTCATGTCGAAAATTTTAAAAGCACGATTCTCGGTCAATTCGAAAGCTTTTTGCACATGTCCATACTGTTTTCGATAGATTTTTCGATTCTCTTTCGATTGCCGGGTCGCCCGAATCGATATCTCGATCGGTTCAAAAGTTCGACCGGTTTTAATTTTACGAGACCGATGATTTGGTGATTTTTCGGAGGCCATAATTCACATGAAAAATTACCTTTTTCCGATGCGCTCTAGGAACATTTCGTAGATTTTTTGACCCTCTTTCGAATGCGCGGCCGTCCATCCCGATCGGAAATTCGGTTCGAAAGTCATGGTCGATTGAAAATTTCGAGCAAAATTTGTACCCAAAGTGATGGATTTTCGAAAAAATCGAAAATCACTAAATGTCGTCCAAATCGAAATCCAGACACTTTTCCCGATAGATTTTGAGCTAACTAAGCGATTCCCGGGTCGTGCGACTCGATAGCTCCACTAATAAGTTATGGCCGTTTGAAAATTTTACTCTATTTTCAACGGTACGGCAATATTAGACGCATTTTCTCACTTCAGATGACTCAATTAGAACCCAATTTAAATTTGCCGTTAATATCTCAACAAATAAAAAAGTTACAGCACTTTGAAATTTTCGAAAAGTTGAAAATTTGAAAATTCGAACATTTTTTTTCTTAGATAATTCAATACCGGACGCATGTTTCTGCTGCTGATGACTGAATTAGAAGCCAATTTAAATTTTTCATCGATATCTCGACTAATAAGGAAGTTACAGCACTTTGAAATTTTTGGAAAAAATTTCCTCAAAATTTCTAAATTTCAAAATTTGTTTTCTAAGAAACACTAATACCGGACGCATTTTCCTACTCCTGATGACTAAATTCGAAGACATTCCAAGTTTTTCATCGATATATCGACCAATGAGAAAGTCATTTACGATACATTTTTCACAATCATTTTCACGTACTTTTCGAGCAACTAGAGCGCAGGGATGCGTGACGTATCGATCAGCCGATTGCGAAAATTTACGTGCATTCTCGCGCCCCATCATCGGCGACTTTATTATTTTTTTACGACTGTTTATACGCATAAAAATCTCACCCCGCGACGACCAAACTTTATCGCGGAAATAAAAATCGGCCGAACCGCGCGCGCAACCCCCCCGATTTTAATTTCGTCCCGTTTCTTTTTCGAAACGAACGCCCTCGAGGCATTTTTGCGAAATACCTCGGAACTCGACTCCGCGGACCGAAATTGAATTATATCGGACATCAAAGCGATTTTTCCCGAACGCTTTTCTATATCGGTTTTTCCATCGGAGAGGGCCGTGACGTCATACAGGTGGGGGCAGTTAGGGGTAGGGGGGAGGTCGCGTACGGCTATGCCGACTATTTTTAATTCCGTTTGTGTCCGAATGGAATATTTTGATAGACAAATTGGATTTTCGTCTATTTTTCTCCCGTCGATTCGACGATCGATACGCACCCCTTTATCGTGTGCATGATGTGTTTTCCGTTTATTTTCTGCACATATTTTTGTGGGGCGGTGGAGAAATGTTGCGAATTCTCCCCCGCATTAATAATTCACTTCCAATTAAGCTCGGTTTGTGTCGAGTCCAAACACAAACTCGCATTCACCTACTTTCGCGGCCTATTATTTGTGCACATATGTTATTATTTTATTAGTGGGATGGGAAAAGGGGTGGGTTGCGCGTTCTGCACAAACGCGGATTAATTTGTTGCGAAATTTTAATAGAGTAGAGTACTCTCGTACGAAGTACACCGGTGACGTCATAATGGACGCATTTTGAAATTTTAATCATTTCCAGTTTTCACCCATCCTAGTTATTACTGCATGAAACCAAAAAAAAATTCAGTGTGTTATAACGTGGAAATATGGTTTATTCATTTTTGCGGGTTCGTGTATTCGCATGTCACTATGCGGAGGTTTTTTTAAACCACCTCTATTATTGCGGACTCTGTTTGAAATTGTTTGCTTTTTTCTTATTTTTTTTTCCAAAATGCGAATGCCATTGGAAGCTTTCGTTTGTTGGTTTTGATGGATTTCGATTTCGCGTTTCGAAATTAATCCAGCGACACTCTCCGGATCGACAGATCACTTCTTTACCGACCCAAAGGTAACCACAGACCACCCCTTTGAAATGTATAAGTATCCCATCGAAACGTCCACACCCCCAGACACGAAAGAGGCACCGAATAGAGATGGGGGCGAACCTGGAGGCGAAAAAGCCACTGAAACGTCACTTTGCGAAAATTTAGAGGGAGGGGGTCGATGATGATGATGATGATGACGGGGTGAGTCTCCATCGCTCGAGCACTTTGCGAATTTAATTTTACATATACGAGACCGGCAAAGAGGAAAATTCGCGCTTTACTTAACGGAAATCTTGAAAGAGCCCGAACCCGCCCCTGATATAGTCATCGACCCTTAGACGAGGTGGGCCGTGAAACGTCATCCCGATTACGTCATAATCACCTGCATGTGAGGTCGTATATTACACGAATTCCCGTCTAGATATAGTCGTCGAAACAATGGAAAATCGGGGGGTGGGGGGTGGGGGGGTGGCGGGTGACACGAAATTTCGGAAGCTCGTGTTCCGGGGGTGGGGGGCGGTTTCGCCAAAGGAGATAAAGTTACGCGCTCGTAAATTATGCAGACATTAGGAGAGTATTGTGTTGTTCCATTTCCTCCGCGCCGCTAATATCCACACCCCCCCACCCGGCCACTTAAAAACCGCCCCCACACCCCCCAAGATGCGGGTGAGCCACCCCTGGAATTCGGGGGTATCGGAAAAATTGTGACTCGGGGGGCCGTAAATTGTGGAACGTCCCTCGAGATGCGAGGGGGCGGAAAAGTTGAAATGTTTAAAGGTCGACACCTATTATCATAATACGGGGCGAGAAGTGGAGCAATTATGGCGGAACTTTTACGATATATTTTAAGGGTGGCGTACGTTTTGCGCCGAGATGCAGGCAAGGGTTGTCGACGAAAAGTGTGCGATTTTCCCTAACGATTTCGCGCGTCGCCCATTATTATTACGGCAACGCGAAAAACATGAAGACGTTTCTCTCTGGAAAAAAAAGAGGGTGAAAACTTTTATTAAGGTCGTTTCGAAATTGAATTTTTGGGGGATTTCATCAAATTAACGAACCCCTCCCGTACTCATATAAACACGCACAAAATTCCCGACCACAATCAGCCAAATGGCCGGGGTGCAATTCATTAAAAGCGAGCGCCTTTTCTGTCGGCAATATACGATTTAATTCCGATAATTTAATAATGAGGCGTCGGAAATCACTTAAATCGGATGAAATCTCTGCGAGAAATACAGAGCGATCGAGATAATTTCACATAAGGGAAGGCTGTGATTATCATTCTCTCTCTATCCTTTTAGTGGCTTTCTGATGAGACAGAATGATGGTCGTAGCCTCCCTTTATGTGAAATTTTCTCGATCGGATCGATTATTTTGGAAAATTCTATGACAACGTTTACAGGGGTTTTGATTTTATGAAAATGGAGTATAATGTCGGTGTATTTGATGTATCAACGTTTGATCGAGTGAAACTTTTTCGGGCGATATTGGCGTTGGCGTAATTATAACTTTAGCGGCGGAAATTGACACACACCGTTGCCTAAACGGGGGTGGGTATTTGCAGTAAACCGCACGCAAATTTCTGTCAACTGCACACCTAAATTGATACTTTCATTCGAAATGTTTGTTATTATCGTGTTCGGATCAAAGTTTCGTTCGAATGCGACTTTTCGTTTGTGCCGATAAAGGGGAACCCTTTGGGTGTGTAGAATGTTTGTTTGTTTTCTGGCAGTTCTCGGATTTGTCCAAATGTAGGTGGTGTGCACAGTGATTCGAACTTTTCTCTCTCGATATAATAATATAAAAATTTACTATAACAAGGGATGAGTTTTCGGTATTCTGGGTTTTATAGGATTAGTAAAAAAGGGGTGGTTTCCAAGAAATGAATTCCGTTTCTCTGGAAAATCGTTGCCGTTTCAGTTAAAGTCAATATTTGGATTTCCATATATCGCCGTTTCTCCTCCCTCGCGTTCCGAACGTTATATCATCGTCCCCGATTTTGCCTCCCCTTTTTCGCCACTCGTACAATAATAACGATAAGAGATCCGGAATTAATGAAATCCGGGCATTTGCGGACGAAATCTGAAAAAGATTGAATATAATATAAAAACGAGGGGGACGAACGGGGGAACGTGTGCACACGCCGAGAACATCTTTTCCGTTTTTTCCCTCTTGCTCAATTGAATTTCAATGGCGAGAGAGACGCTCGAGAACGAATACAGATGGCGATACGGAACCGGATTATTCCGGGCGGTTTGTGGTGGAATAATGGGCGCCCAGTTTCGTTCCACCCCTTCCTTCATTTTTTTTGCCGGCCGATTTTCCTAAAGATTTCGATTTGTACTCCGGTTTCAATAAGTTAGACTACCTATCTCGAATTTCTCGCAAACGTATTTTTGGGGATTATTTCGCAATTTTCCATTTTCCCGTGAAAAGCGTAGGGTTACTTGTTTTGTTCGCCCGGTGCGCGTCGAATTGAATCGTCCAAGTTTTTTATTCCGTATATTAGGGGCGTCTTTTTTTATGATTATTTGTATTTCGGGGGCGAAACACGCACGATGTATCTTTTTAGGGCGCATCCAGGTAAACAATGTCTGCGTGTACGCCATTAGGATGCAAATTACGGGGCCGAACCCTCTCTCTCTCGCCACTCTCTTCATTTTATCTCCCCCAAGTGTAATGCTGACGGACAAATTGCTCTCCACTTTACACCCCTCATACCGCCACTCGTGTGCTCGACGTCTCCTTTTTCCCCGATTTTCGGATCAAAAAGTTAAAAAAATTACAGGAATTTGTATGCTTGATACCCCGAAATGGGCGATTTTGAAATTCCGTCTTCCCCAAATTTCACCAACCATTATCATCTCTTCGAATCCTGTGCAATATGTGAACATTTTGCGGGCGAAATTTGCCAAATGGCTTTTTAATGAGACATCAGACGGTCGGCCGTTACGTGTGTGCGAGAACACAAGAGTGGCGGCCTCTAGATGTTGCGGGAGAGGTTGGGGGGGTGGGGGGTGGACCAGCCCCTTCACGGTTTTAATGGATGTACCAAGTTGGCGGCCCGTGACAAATGAGAGTGCTCGTGACGTCATTAAATACAGGTCGTTAGCGGCCCACGCAAGACGGACGTTTATAATGTACATCATCGGGGGGGGGATGATATCCCCCCCCACCCTCACCCCTCGTGACTGTCACTTTGGGCGCGATCGGAAGACGGATCGCCATCGCGAGGTCTCACTTTGAGACAAATTAACTCGGATCATTGGCGAATTTCGGGAGCGGTTTATAAATGGGGGTGGATGTGTGGTCGTGATGCACCCTAATCGGGTGACAAATCGGCGGATCACGCTTTTAAACTGCCTCGTCTCGGGAAGTTTCTAATTTACTTTGGTGATTTTACTTTTAGATGGCGTTGATATTGTTATTTTATTGGGACAGTTTTTGTGACACTTGATGCATTGTTTAAAGGTCTCAAGTTGGACTGGCTAACTATCCACTTTAAAACAATGATGTTTGCTTCAAAATTTGGAAAATGTCAATTTGTCGAACGAATTCATCTCTAGTTGACAGTTTGCTCACTTTTGGCTGATTTAGTGCCCTGAAAAGTACTAATTGCGAAGTTTCGAGGTGATTTTGGTGCTTTATTCGGCATTGATCGGTAATCGATGAGGCACTGGGCCGACTTATGGCGCTGCCGCCGTGTGTAGCGGATTTGGCTTTTGTGAAAAATGGCGTTTTTACGATTCCGGGTAGGCTTTGGCGTGTTTTGTCGGTGGAAACCGGCGATAATGGCCCTCGACTACAACGACCGGGTATACGCTCGCAGCAGTCTGCAGAGGACAACGTTAATCCGGTAATTTCCGTTTTCATTAGAGCTTCCGGCCGTTTCGTGATGCCCATTTTTGCCCCGCGAATTTCGGTGGCGCAAAAAAAACCCGCGATTCAAATAACCGAATCGTTTTTTCGCAGTCTAGGTTCGGAAACTTTGATATTGAAATTTCCACCTAACTCTCTTCTCGAGTTCTCGAATGCGAAAAACGCGAGGTAGAAACGGGGAAAAAGCGGCCGAATACAAAAAAATACGAAACAAAACGTAATCCGTATAAAGAAAAGAGTGGCGTGTGCATAACGTATATGAATACGAACGGGGGGTCGGTCCATTTGCATTTATAGGGGATACACTTTTTCGACCCCGCGCGCCACCTATACATCGCGTATATACGCGAAACCTTCATCAAAATAAATACAAGATAAATATTTACTCGAGATATTGGATTTAGGCGACGAAACGTGCAGAAAGATCCACACGAGACTAGTGCGAGAACGTACCCTCGAAATTGAAATCTCAATATTTGGAGTATGGAGCAAACCGAATTTCTCTTTATTCGAAACACCCTGTGTAATCGATTTTCCCGGCATTTGGTTATTTCCCGCTCGTATCTCCCTCGGGAACTTCCGACGTCCGTTTCCTCCGGATCGAATTAAGACGGTCAGGTTACGATTGCAAGTGTTTTTCTCCCCTTTTTTTCTGGACTGGGATTGCACCGAAATGTTTGCACCGGGGGTGCTCTTTGACAGATCGAGAGAGAGCGAGCGGTTCGAAAGTTTTAATTGATGCCGACAAAACACAAAACTGACAGGATAAAGTAAGAAACTCGAGAGGTTCGAGTTGGCGACTGTACCTACCGGTAGAAAGGAAACGGGAAATTAATGAGATTTCGTCGGACGTTCCTCTCCCGTTTGGTTTCGGCGGAAAACTTATTCTTCTCTCTATACGTACGTTTTTTTTCTTCTCCTTCTTCTCCGCCATATCGGGTCGAGTCGGGTAGAGAGGTTAATTAAAATATTCCGACGTGGATTCCCGTTCAAAGAAGACCTCTCTAGTTTTTTTCCGTCCCCTTTTCTACAGGGTGCGTGATAATGGTGGTTAGCGGTTTTCTCCATCTCCATGCTCGTTGATGATGGATATACACGTTGCGCTCTCATTAAAAACGTCTGCGAATCGAATGCGCACTCATTAAAAATAATTAACGCGGATCCGAGAGTCTTGGAAAAATCCGCCCCGTGCATCTTTGTTGCATCGAATTGCTACAAAATTCCCGTCAAATTATCGAAGTCGCCGAGGTCGGTAAAGCGGATTTCTTCCTTATGTTTGCGGTCTCGATGACGGACGCCGTCCCTTTAGTCGAGAAACCGCCCCCTCACTTACCGACTTATTTACAACCCTCTGCGGTCGTCAAGGATTTATCGCGTTCGCCAGTCAACAAATGTTTACCGTCGCCACGGTTATCGATATAATAGGGAGGGGATACTTTTTGATTAATTCGATAAATTTGCGGTAAGGGCGGATTCTAGGCCACCCCCGAGTCGCATTCCGTGCGACCTTTGGGATAACGCGGAAGGGTTAATTCGTATTTATCGGGTTCACGTCGTTCCCTTTGCGAAAACCGAAATCCTCCGTTTTTGTGGGGTCCTATAAGTCTCGATTTTCGTCCCCTCGTTCGGTTACACCCTGTAGATCAGAGGAAGTCGCTTTTTCGATGGACAAAAATCGGATAAACTGCGGTACGGGGTGATGCGGAATTTATCGGTCGATGTGCCATCAATCACTCACTTTGCGATATATTCGGCCGGGGCGTAACGTGTGATAAATACGCGATTTGATACAAATGGTGGTGTTTTGAATGGGCTTATATGGCGTATGCCAATGTGACCCGAGAATGATGTATTCGATGCTCTCTCGGTATATCTGGAGCAACTGTCAATGATTATAAATATGAGCGGTTTTTCCTTTTTCCGATTGTACGGGGTGTCCTAATTATTGCCGTTATCTCGGTCGTTAAACCAAATCGAGGGAGAAACGTCGATATGAAACTCGGTTCAATTGAATTTCAAAAACTCCTGATGCTTTACAAATTACAGGGATATTTCGTTTTTCAGGGTGTTTGATTTTGGCACTCAGCCAAAAACTATTTCTATAGGAATTTGTAGCATTCTGATAGGGTTTTTTGTATCTTTGGCCAAAGCCAATGATGAAATTTCTCGTATCTCCCGGAGAATGCAAGATATCCACAAGCAACCGAAAGGAAATTCGCTACCTTCGTTACCCTGAAAACTTTGAAACTGGTGTAGGTACCCAAACTGGGAAAATTTGACTCATTTCAGGAATCCCGGCCGATTCGGTGTTAATAATCATGATGATCTGCGATCAGGGTCGTTAGGCGTTGACATCGACTGCGGAATTTCCATAGCCGCTCACAGTCCGGACCTGGGATGGGGTCAAGGTTCGTTTATCCCACGCGAATTAGATCGGACCTTTCCGGTTGATGAGGGTAACATCTCTCCCATGATTTATGTCCCTCGGACGTTTTCTCGAGGAGAGGCGGCGGTGGCGGGCTTACCGTCCGCCGCCTTGCCACCTGCTCGCTTTCTCCCCCAGCATCAGCATACGATTTTCGCGAAATCGGAACGAACTAACGGCAAGGGAGAATTAACAAGGGAGGTCGATCGCCTCTCTCTCGCGACGGGGGTGGGATCCGTCAAGGGATCAGGCTGCCGTCTTGATCCGAATTAAGTCGTAACAAATCTCCGGACGTCATTTCGTATTAGCAAAGTTGAGAGTTTTACGTTCACCTCTCCGGGCTCTCGATGCGACGATGACTCTCGTTACCGGGCCCGATTCGGAGAGACGGGAAATTGCAATAAAAAGGTCTTTAAAAGAGCCGTAAAGTCTCATAATTTCGACGGTGCTTATCGCGTTCGTTCTAGGGTCGCGGGAGTATTTCGAGATATCTGCCCCTGGTACTTATGCAACTGATGTAAACTGCTAAACCGTCGTTCCCATGGCAGTGTGTCAATAAATGACTCGTGGTGGGGTCGGAGACATGTGAGGGTGAAACTTTGGTTTGGTTGGAGAGAAGTTAGTGTCATCATCTCTCCTGTATGCTGTACTAACACAGGGAACGATCGAACTGGACAGGGTGAAAGGAATTCAATTTTTCGCCCAATGCTCATGAGATTCTTGACAAGTTTTACTTCTTTCAGGGAATCTTGATCTGAAAGAACAGTTTCATTCTCCTTTAGGGAAACCTCACAGTCAAAACTGGTTGAATTGCTCTTGCACTTGCTAATTCTTCCTTTTGTGTTCAAGAAGATTTCTTCGAACATTTCTGGCTTCTGCATGAACATTGCTTTCTAACAAACAAAATGTTGACGAGATCATCATTGTCAGTTTTGTGCTAGGATTTTAAATGCGACCCTTCGCATTAATAGTATCATGAGCGATTACACGGTTATGCATTCGAGACATTTGGCCTGCTGCATACAGATAATACGCCAGATAACCGGCGAGGACGAACGGAACGGGGATTTGCACAGAGCGGGATGCGAATTTCCAGTTTGAAGAGGGATCGGTACATTTTTAAACTTCTGTACCTGTTAGTCCTCTTATGCAACATGAATAATATTGGGTTTCTCATCTGGGTAATTGTTATCCTGTACCTTTATGCATTCAAAAGCAAGTGTGCCAACTTGAATCCTCTCTCATTACATATTGTTATTGATGAATATTATCAAATTCCCACAAATTCGTAAAGTTTCGCCCCTAAATTCGGCATAATTGCTACTCGAACCAGTGTTGGCTTACGTTTCAGAAAACTACCCTTGTAAATTTCGCATGATTCCTCTAATATCCGCATTATCGTGTAGTCTTCGATTCGGTTTAGTGAAGACCTTAATTAATCCGGGTAGTGCAAACATAATTTCGTTTCACCCTCTCTTGTACCAACATAATATGACGTGTTCGCAAATATACGCTCTTCCAGTAGGAAATACGTGATTGCGCTCTACAGGTTAATCCCGCGGTATCATAAACGTCATTTCGTCGCCTTTCTCATAGATGGCACCACTTTACGCCGTTCCTAGCGCCATCTATCGGCAGAGTTATGTGACGGTGCTCGATCATTAAGAGTGGGTGATACGTCATAACGTCAAGTTGACGTGGGGATTTCATCACGCTTGACGAACGACTCTGAGTCCGGGTTATAAATAATATAAGATTTCGGGCTTTTTTTAGGGGTTCTCTTTCGTTATTTTCTCGGGGGTCCATAAAAATTAATGGTCGCGTCTCTCCGCTTTTCGAGAAGGGTTGTAATGGGTAATTTACGGTCGGCCTTAAACCTGCACACATTCGTTACTTTTATTTTGAGGGCGATAATTTACATCGGGACGATAAAAATCGTAATCTCTTGCGGGGGATTCCGATTTCAATTTTACGATTGGCCGTTCTTTTTCATATCGCTCGATCTTTTCGCGTTTCTTTATCATATCGTGTTCGATATTAGAGGTACGACGGTATTAAACCGGACGGAAAAGGTCAAGCCCGATAAAAAAATTCATCCCCTAAGGGGTTTTTAAATATGCGATCTCTGCTCCCGTATACCGTTTTACGTCATTGCGATTTTTCTTTTTGCTGAAAGAGAGAGAGGGCTCTCTTTCTTTTTCGCTAAAAGCATCGGCGCAATGATGGATGGTTAAGTGTATGAAGTCGCTTATAAGACTTTGAAATAATATTTCAAAGGGGATGATTGATTAATGATGGGACTTTTCAAGTGAAATACGCGAACGTGTCCTGCCTATAACGTTTATTGAGTGAGAATATTAGACTTTTCTTCGCGTCTCTGTTTGGAAGACATTTTCGCGTTTCTTTGCGATTTAATCTCTCGCCTGTTGACCGTTTTCGACTTATTTGAGGAATTTTCACTGTTCGTTTGGACGAGAAGGTCCCTCTCTTCTCTTTGTGACGTTTGAAAGGAAATTCCTTTTGCATTTTCGCGATTTCTCTACGTGTGACGAGGAAATCTAGGGACTTTTGTGTTTTCTGTCGCCCTAAATCCCGAAATAAAATTTCTTTAATTTTATTCACACGATTTTTATAAAAATTCGTTTTTGTTACAGGTGAGCTCCAATCTTTCCTAGACGTGAGCGGAATACAAAAAAAAAAGACCATCCCTTAATATTACGCTGGTTCGTCTTGGAACTGTAAGTCGCTTTTAACAATCGTCCCTCAAATCCCCGATATTTTATTTGGGTTTCCCAGTAATTGAATTTTTCCTCCCCCTTTTGTCGTTTTTTTCCCCTTCCCACTTTCTCTTTTTGCCCAAAGGGGTGTAAATTATTTATCGTGTCTCCTTTGAAATAATAATTGGTTTTACTTAGTGAGGATTCGGAGATTTTTCGGCGCCCTCCTCTTCGGTCCATAAATAAAATAGGCGCGATCGTAATTGGGTATTTATTCGATCGGAGATTTCGGGTGTAATAACGCTCAGGAAAAATCTGAATTTTAAAGGGGCGGTCACGTACTTTCCACCCCTTTCTTTTCGTTCCTCCCTCTCTACGTTATTCACGTGGATTTTCCGCAATCTTGAACAAATTGATTCCTTCACGTGCAGGAATTCCGCCCTTCTCTCCCCCATCAGCCTCATCATTACCATTATTATCGTTATTACTGTTGTGCGAATTTCTATACCTAAATACGTGACGTTTTGTGCCAATAAGATTTAGAACTGGGAATGGCAAGTTTTATGGATCGGAAGGGGGTGAATTATCGCAGTGACTTTTATTTATCGGTCGTTGGTATTTCTGGGGTGGAATATAAAAGAAATGGGATGATAAATAAATGAGGGGGCCCGGTATATTGGTTTAAGTTTATTTATGTTTATTGAAGGTGAAATCGCGCCTTTTTTCGCTCATTTCTCACCATTTCCGCCCTTGCCATTATTCGCCTTGATTTAGATTCTTATACGCATTCGCTAGAAATTTAACAGAAATTCAAAAAAATTCCTTTTTTACTCTTTTATTGTCACAGTTCGATTTTGGCGTCACTTTTTCGTCTGCCGTCCCTCTTGAAGCCCTGTAGTTCGATGGCTGCCCTTCTGACGACCAAATTCAGAACGTTATCGTATTCCAGCGGTCCCCTATAAAGCAAAGGAACATTTTTATCGTATTTCGACAGCCAATAGACGGTCGGATAACCGGCCACTTTATAAACATCCGGATAATCGTTAACGCTCGCGTCGATTTTCACCAAATCTACCGCGTCCCTTTTCAACTTTTCACCGATTTCCTCAAACACCTTCTCCATCATTTTGGACCGTTCGCACCAGGGGGCGTAAAACAGCAAGAGCACGTCACGCGGATTATCCGTCACCAATTGGTCGAAATTTTTACCGACCGCTGTCAAAACCACCTTTTTGGTATTATCAACGGTTTCGGCGGATTTGATGGTGGGTTTGAGGGAGCAATTTAGGTAATTCGCGGTGAAATTTTCGAAATTCTTCAAATCGAAAGGTGGCTCCATCTTGTAGCTAGTCTTGGAGTTTTTCCAGGCGACTATAGAGATTTTCTCGTTTTTCGAATCGAGATATGCGAGCTCCTCCTCGAAATCTGATCTAGGGCTCAGGGCGAAAGTCGCCCCTTCGTTTTCGTACTTTTTCGCTACTGTTAGAACAGTGTCCCGGATTTTGACGGTCGATTTCCGGTTCCGGTCGAAATCCACGTCGAAATACGCGACTATTAGATCCGGTTTCCGGTCGAAATCCTGGTGGTTGTCGGAGTTACGCACCCCCACCAAACCGTAACAGTTGTCCCTGATGAACGAGTCTAAATTTGGGGATTTTTTGGGGTCGAATTCTACCGAGTCCGGTTCGTGGGAATTCCGTAAAATCTTGGGTAAAAACAGGACGATTTTCTCGTCCCCTTCAGGGGGCGCTTTGGCGAAATGCGCTTTCCGTTTGAAAATTTCGGCGCACTCGGCGAAAGCGCAATCCAGTTCGGATTTGTCGTTCAAAAAACCAACCACCAGACATTTCGTGGTTTTTGACAGAATCGGGTTTTTCAAAAAGGATTCGAGCTCTTTGGAGTTGCGTAAGGTTCTCACCGATTGGAGGGCGCGCATTTTCATCTCGTCGACGATTCCGTCCGTTTTTCGTTCACCCTGGTAGTCTTTTTGGTATTTTCCGTCCTTGTAGATGCGCATCGTCGGATATCCGCCGATTTTCTGGAGGTCGCAGGTCGTTTTCCCGGCCGAGGTGCAGTCGATGCGGGCCAAAATGACGGGCGGGTCGTTTTTGGCGAGTTTCGAGGCCGCTCGGTCGAATTCCGGTTTGAGGTGTTTGCAGTGGGAGCACCAGGGGGCGTAGAAGAGCACAAGGGCCGTTTTGAATTTTTGCAGATCGGTGAAGGTGTCGTCGTTCAATTCGACGACGTGGTCTTGCAGTCGGACCGTCACCAGGGATATGAAGAAGGTCAAGAGTTGGATGAGCCGTTTTGACATTTTCGGTGGGAGAGTTGTGACATTTTTGGCGCTTTTGATTTTTTCCTGAATAGGGTTCAAAATTTGCTGGAAATTTGCGAAATTCCCCAAACATTCGCTAAGTTCTGGGAGATTTGGCTGATTCGAAAATAAATACAGTAAAAGTTCTCAAAAACAATAGAGCTGTATGAAATTTTCCATGATTCACTAGGAATTGGTCAAAAATTCGTTATAATTTGCAGAATTTGTTGGAAATATTCTCTAGTTCGCCAAATTGACCATAGGGCAAAACCGAGGGTAGAAATCACCAATTATACCATGTGTTCAACCCCTAAATGATTGATTAGGGCGAAACGTACAGGGTGTTAAATTTTATTAAAAAATAATGCCCAGACGTAAAACTTCCCCGTTTTTTCCCCAGCACAGGGGTGTTATTAGGTATTCTTATTAGTAGTTCTGGCGCCAGATTTATTCCGAGAGAGGAAGGGTGCGGGGTGCGAAACGCCAGAGCCGCACACACAGGGAGGTGTTTTTTTCCAATTTTAATAAACTAGTAGACTTAAACGCGCGCTACGCGCGCTTTATCCAATTTTGTTCTGATTACCTATTATCCTTTTATACATTCTAATATCTGCAACTTCTTATACACTCGCATTTGAAATAGACACACATTTTCGGAGAGTGAGATAACGTTCATTTTAATGCGCTTTAGAAAAGGATAAAGTGCACCCATTTCCGAAGATACCCGAACGTGACCCTGACCTTACCTAACTTAACATTCGGGTAGTTTAACAAAACCGATTCATCTCTTTTCTATAATAGGAAACTTGGCGAAACGCTTATGGGAAAAGTTTGCATCCCCGCTGTTGTCTCCCCGATATTCATCCTCCCTTTTTTTTCGCCGTTCCGTGGCAACCGAGAGAGCGATTCCGGGCTTTTCGGGGGTGCAAAAAGAAACGAGGAGGTGAAACGCGTAAAAATTCACCCCGATCATGAACACGTTGATCATCCGTCTCCTGGCACTCATCGGATTATCGTTTACGCTTACGGATCGTTCCGTTATTGTTGTTTTGGCGTTTCGGGGTTGAGGGTAGAGAGGGTGGCGCGATCGGCGGATGTTCATTCGGGACCAATGGTGTGCGCTTTGTGCCGATTGAGGTTATGGGGGAAACGTCATCGGTTAGTGACGGCTGCGTCTCCCAGATACGCGATAAACCAACGCCGAATGGAATCGGCGACACACTCGGTCGGTATAGTAGAGAGCGGACGGCCGATAGCCGATCGTAATGGACGACCGAATCGGGGAAATCGGATTTTCAAAATTCGAATAATTCCAACTTTCAGTCACAATTGATAATTTCAGTCACTGGATTTTATTTGCTGTTTTTTTTTTACGATTTTTGTACTACCAAAAGTTGCAATTTTTCATATTTCATTAGCTATGGAGTTAATTACGTGCGGATAGACTTTGTTAGGTGGGTATACGAGGGAAGTTTTTACGTTGTGGAAATATTCTGAAAAATGTGGCGTTATAAAATTCCTAACGATTTAATATTACGCGATATCGGGTCGTAAATCCGGTTGTTTGGCGCCAAAATTAACAAATAAAACTGTCATATTAATTCAGCGTACGTTTCAATTAATTCACCCGGAATGATGGCCGGTTTTCGCGGCTCTCTTCCTCCCGTTCCTCGTTTATGGGGTTCGGGGGGTGCGAAAATTACGTTTTTTTTTACCCCGATTCGAACATTTTTCCGCTTTTAATTAAAGACCCGAACGCAGTTTCCCGGTGATGAGTCACTATTGGGGTGAGGTCGCCCACCCCCCTCGATGGGGTTATAGTTTCATGAGAATAATTCAGTCTGGTAATTTTTTTTTTGTTCTTTCCTTTTTTTCCATATTTTAGTGGTGACGAGAGAGAGGAGGGAATTTGTAATGCAAATATCCGCAATCTGCATGTAGAGAAAAATTAATGAACGCGGGGTCGTTCCATCCCTCTTTTCTCTATCTGCGTCTCGTTCGCTCCGAAGCGTAACCATAGAAAATTATTCGTCCGTTTTGCCGATTTACATAAAAATAAGAATTTTACACTTTTTGATGCAATCAACTCGAAAAACAATCAGGCAAGATGTTTCCGAACGGACGAATTTTATGTTGGTACCAACCGAAATCCCCAGATTCAAATCTGACAGCTGTCAATCAAATTATAGCTCGACTTATATCTCCATATCAAGCAGTAATCTTTGAAAGGAGCCATCAGGAAACTGATAGCAAAGTCTCACTTGATTGAATCAAGCTTTTGGGGACATTCGTAAGTCTGTGGTTGGTAAAAGTGGGGTTATGATCTGCTAAACTGTCATCCAGGAGCTTTCGGTTCCGCCAACTGCCGAATTTCGCGGATTCGCGCGAAAATGTGGCAATTTAAGGGTGGCTTGTTTGTCGGGGGGTGCAAATAAACGAATCTCGGCGCGGGTAAACAACCCTCGTGTTACGGGGTTCGTTTTGCGTGCCTGCGCTCATAAATTCATAAAGAATAACATTTCCGCTCGCACAATCGTCCCTGAAAAACACGACTCTACGATTTTGCGCCCCCGAAAAAAAAACGACCCTCTTCAATCTCGGTAAACACCACCCCATATACCTACTTACCCGACCCATATATCGTTACGCGCTACCTTTCCCCGGGTTTCAAATAACAAGTCGATAAATCGAATCGGAGTGAAGTTTTTAGGGACTTTTCGTCGTGATTTCTTGGCTAAGTTGAGTTGGTATGTCTGGTGCCGGGAAACCCACCCCCACACTTTTCCCACTTATATAAATCAAGACTTTTATTTTCCTCCAGTCTACTCCCGGGGCATAGGTAAGGATAGTTACCAAGTATTAGGGGTCGGAAGAGATACGAGTGGATGTCGCTTCCTGTATAAGTTCGAGGGCGGTTTTTCGAGATTGAGGTTATAAAGTTTGGCGGAGACGTAAACAAGAAAGTGGGGCAGAAATCTATCAAAATCCGATGTTGTTATTATTATGAGAACCACCCCCGTTGTAAAAAGGAACGGTTTCATACGTCAAATAAAAAGTTGCAACGTCGGGCGTACCAACCCTTAAACATTTCAATACGGTGGTATATTATGCGAATGAAAATCGGGGACGTTTACAGTGTGGTTCCGAATTTAACGGGGGACGTGATTCCATTACCGACTCGCTTCCCGGGCAATAAGCAATGAATCAAGCGACTTTCTTCGGGCCGCTCCAAATCATCCCCGCGACCCTTCCGTTCTACTGTGATAATGTAGTGTAGATGGTTCGATATAATGGGCGCCCGGTCGGGAAATGAAGTGTGAAATTGGTATAGAACGAAGGAGTCGCATTCCGCTATAAGACGGCGAGGGTGTGAAGCGAGTGTGCCGTAATGTAATTATAGCACGTGTTTAGCCGGTTCGATTGGTTTCATATGTAGGCCTGCAGTTTATTACATAATGGGAAACAAAGAGTTTCGACTAGATTTTAGATTACGTAGGTATCGGGCAGTTATAGTCAAGATACAGATAATAGGGTTGATTATTTACCCCGTTAGTGTAGAATACCGATAATAGTGTACCGAAATTGGGTGTCGTTTCATAGGTGAACAAGGGGCGGTTTTGATAATGATATGGTATAGTTGGTGTTGACATCTCTATTGAATGCGATGTGTTATTCATGACATTGCCGCCCCCTTTAGACGTATCGGCCTACATATCGAAATTTCGGTGAAATTTGAGGGATATTTTCCGTTTGAAAGTTGGTAACGGTGCGAATAAACTGGAGTAATAAGAGGAGTACGTGACTGAAAGAAGAGACGGTTCTAGGGGGGGGGCTTTCGGAGATTTGTTCGAGTTTGGTGATTTTTATTTCTCCTTTTTCCGCCTCTTCGGGTATCTCTTAAGGGATGCGGCTCGTTATTTGCTTTAGTGGGCTCCTTTTTTTTCGCACGGTTTTTTTTTCTTCGCACGGCTTTTCCCGTTGTGAAGTTTTCGGTGCTTATGTGTCGCCGCCGCCCCCAGTGGCCGTTTTCCCATGAGAGAAAGACGCCCGTGTGTGTGTTTGAGAATTTCCTCCACTTTTCTGTTTCCCGCGGGGACTCGGGTGCGGAATGGACTACTTTACTGCCGCTGCACACCGCTAATATGACACTCGGCTCACGTTTTCAATGAAATAAAAGTTTTGTTAAGCGAAGTCGTATTAGGGTTCATTCGAACCTCTCCCTATAGTGCCGCCCACCATGCGAGAAGAAACGGAAAAGGGTTTTACTCGCAATTTCTCGAAAGATACATCGTAATTATTGTGTAATTGAAACGCGCGCACTTT
Source organism: Salpingus planirostris (assembly GCA_949788335.1). Lineage (NCBI taxonomy): Eukaryota > Metazoa > Arthropoda > Insecta > Coleoptera > Salpingidae > Salpingus > Salpingus planirostris. The sequence goes on along the minus strand of OX460924.1, from coordinate 7,350,843 downwards.
GCCTCCGAAGACTCGTAACTTCCGTTTTAGTTACTTGTCGTTGCTTTTGGTTGGCGGACCTGTGCGCGTTCCTCTCGCCGCCGTAATTATTCAAATTTCTCCGTGGGTAATTATTCGTGTTGGACGATAATGGGGCGCGAGAGACAGAGGGTAACGTTCCCGAATTTACTCGCATCATCATCATTCCGCTCTAGGTTATTAATTGCACCGAGTTTTCTCCATTTTTATTGTGCTAATATCAAATAAGGGACGGACGAAGGGGTGGTGTGCCGTTTCGGCTAATTTCCGGTATACATACGGTCGTTTATCAATTAAACCGGATGTGTGAGGACGCGAACGGTCAACCGAGACCGGAATTTATATTTCACACTTTCCGAACGCATTTTCGTATCTCCCTGGCGACTCGGCCGGTTTTCGCCCCCTCCCCGGGCGCGCCCCCTCGTATATAATTAGCTCCGCACGCCCGGTTATTACGCGAGTGTGTAACGTACGTCCCCGGGTCGGGGTAAATATAATTAAGGTCCATTTACGGCCGTTTTGCGGCTCCGCATGACTTAACTTAATCGGGTGATGAATTAGGGATGAGCGCGCGCCGTGATAAAACGGAAAAACATCAAATCTGACCCGTTCCTGTCGATCCGTTCGCGTTGAATTCACGGAAACTACTTGGAATTACAAGAAATTACTTTGAATTACACGGAATCACTTGGAATTACACGAAATTACTTGAAATTACACGAAATTACTTGGAATTACACGAAATTACTTGGAATTCCACAAAATTACTTGGAATTATTTGCAGTTACATGTAATTACTTGGAATTACTTGGCATTACGTGAAATTATTTTGGGTAATTTTGTTTGAATTCGCTTTGTTTGTTGACAGGTTGTCATGGCGCCCAGGTGGAAGTGGAACCGCGCGAAATTCTGGTGCTTCCCGGTCAAAACGTCACCGTCATGTGTCGTGTGGCCGTTCCTTTGCAATATTGCCGAGTCGAGGTTCCCGGATTGGGGCCCTTTAATCTCAATTCGAAATTAAATCATCCCAGGGTAAGTTTTCTTTAAAAAATTATGCGAATTTGTGAAAAATTCTAGGTAATTACCGAAAATTACCTAGAATTTCTGCAGTGAATTTCTATAGAATTACCGAAATTACTAAGAGTTCCCATGAGAATAAATAATTACCTAAAAATTCTCAGAAATCTGCTTGATTTTTTGTGAATTTCCGTAATTAATTCTCTTAGAATTACCGGAAATTATCCAGAATTTCTGCGGTGAATTTCTGTGGAATTACCAAAATTACAAAAAATTCCCATAAAAATCAATAATTACCTCAAAATTCTCGGAAATCTGCTTGAATTCCTGTGAATTTCCGTAATTAATTCTCATAGAATTACCGAAAATTCTACAAATTCCCATGATAAACCGAATTTTCTTCTGTCAAAGGTGTCGTATTACGGGAGCGGCCTGAGCGCCGGCCAGTGCGGCTTCAGGATAAACAGCGTGACCGACAAGAACAACGGCGAGATCCGCTGCATGCTCGGCATCGAGACGGAATCGTCCGAATCGACCGGATCGACGCACCTGATAGTAGCGAGTGAGCACGACCCCCTCTTCTCTATAAACCGAACATACCCGAACTGATCCGATCGCTTTTCCAGAGACGCCTCGCGTTCCCGAGCTGGATCTGAGCCGCGGTGCCGACTACGTGCGCGTCTACAAGGTGAACGACGAGCTGCAGGCGTCGTGCATCGTCCGCGACGGCCGGCCCGTCGCCAACATCACGTGGTACCTTGACGACGAGCCGCTCAATCGCGACGGCTTGAGCATGCCGACCGTCATCGACATGGCCAAGGAGAATCTCCAGTCGAAATTGCAGAATCTGACGCGCATCCTCCAGCCGACCGATAATCGCAAGTTTTTGAGGTGCGTCGCCCTGCATCCGGCCTACCCGAACGGACAGTCGGAGGCGAAACGGCAACTGGACGTCAAATGTAAGCGGTTTTTAGGGGGATGCCCCTTTGATAATCGATAGTCACAAAAATCGATTGATCGATTTTTGCGACTATCGATTGTAGGGGGCATCCCACACTTTTTTGACGGTTTTGGTGATTTCAGACGGGCCGATCCCTCAGGGTAACATCGATAAGTTCGGGTTCGCGCTGGGTCAGCCTGGGGTCATCTCCGTGGAGATTCAGGCGAATCCGAAGCCGCAGGTCGAGTGGGATATCGGCGGGGAACGTCTGGGCGAGTCGGAGACCGATTCTACCGGTCGATTAGCCTCGGATCCGGTTAGAGATTTGGTAATTATTACTTTTTCTACTGGGTAATTGTTTGTAATTTGTGGGTAATTCGTAGGGAAACGGGCGTTACTTGTTCAATCTGAAGTTGGCGACGGTTAAGAAGGAGGACACGGAAAAGGATTACGTTCTGAGGGCGTACAACGATCAGGGCAGTCACGATTACGTCATCAAGATCTGGACCAGTCCCGAACCGGAAGGTTGGTATCATTTTATTGGTTTTGGGTAAATTAACATTTTTTATTTGACTTTTATGCTGCTTTGAAGGTATCCATAAATTGTTACGGCAGACAATCTACGGTGGGTACTCTAAATTACACTGGAAATTATGAAAATCTTGTAGAAATTACTCGGAATTACGTAATCTAATGGTAATTTTTACGTAATCAGGTGTCGAAATGGGGATCGGTGGCATCATCGGAATCATCGTGGCCGTCCTGGTCGTCCTGCTGGTCGTCTTTTTGCTGATCTTCGCCCGAGTCACCGGCAGATGGTGCTTTAGCGGTAAGCGATCAATTCCGTAACCGTAATCGTAATCGTAAGTCGTATGGGTTGCACTTGATGTCTTTTGTTGTCGTTATTGTCATTATACCGTATCGTCGACGTTGCCATGGCGAGATTATCCGCAAACAAACGAAAGCTAATTAATTGACAGATAAAATTTGAGGCGAAATCGGTTCAGTAGCAAGCATGGTGATTGGTGATAGTTTAAATAGTTGCTCAGGGTAACTACGATGCATGATTGTTTCCTAGCGAATTTTCTCTCTCTCTCTCTCTCTGTTATTGACGTAGTTGCTGTTGTTTCGTTTCTACTCTTTGACAGTTCTGTGGTGTCGTGGTGAAATGAAGTTTGCCTCTGTGGATTTTGTTTTTGGTTAGTTAGCTTTTGTTCGTGTTGTAGGTGGCGCCACGGTGATCGACTACACGACGTCATCTGGAGACGTTCGCCATGGCAACAATGCGGACGGTCTGGGTGGCGGTGGCGATGGTGTCGACAATCCGCACCACCAAAACTCCCAAGAGTACATCAACGGGAACGAGTTGCCCATTAAAAAAGACGACAAAATCGACACGGCCGTTTAATGGCGAACTGTCATTTTTTTTCGTCAATCACCGTATAGGAACGCAATCGAAAACAAAAAAAGACGACCCCCCCGAAACCGGGGACCGAATGATAATTGCAACCACATAGAGATCTGTTTTTCATTAAGTGATATTTGAAATAATTATTAAGGTTAGGGAAAAACCGGCGTGACATAACCTAAATGTGTTGTGTTAATTTTAATCAAAATATGACGTTTGTCATTTATTCGTTTATTTATTATCGTCGTTAAGGAGATCTCCATTATTATACGCTGTTGCTATAAACAAAACCGGCCCTCTAATCAAATAAATGTAAATATTATAGTAACGTAACACCCTGTATGGGTTATTATACAGGGTGTGTCAATATACTTGTGAATTATAAAAGCTAAGAATTTTTTCCTTTTTGGCTCTCTATCTGAATTTCTCTCTATTAAAAATTGTTAGGATAGGTTGCCAGTTTTTCGACAGCTCTACTTTTTGAAAGACTTGAATTGAATTTAATTAATCAAACTGATGATGATACTGCCATAATCTGGTCGATATAATGATTATTGTCGTTACTGCACACACATTCCAATATTTTCTATAAATTATATAATATTTAAAAGATATATATTTAAGGAATGACTAGAAATATTTATAATTGATTTCCGTAGCTCTCAATATTTTGTATTTATATTATTTCCCATGTGACATATTTAATAAGACAATAATTAGTTGACGATTTTCTTATAAATTAGGTTATTTCCAGGGCTTTTTCCGTTTTAAACCTCAAAATTCCGACAAAATTTGACGTTTTTATTAAAATGCGAAGTGAGAAATAATATTATCGTTGTTATCAATAAGAGTTATATGATAATGATGAGATTAGGTACTTAAAAAACGATTCATTCTCAATATTTATAAGTGTAAAATAAATTTTTTATATGTATGTATACTTGAAGACAAGAATTATCAATTAATTATAATATTATTACCGATTAGAAAGATTGGAGACTATTTATTAACAATTCGCCGAAGCGACTCCCTCTCCATGATCATTATCACAAGCAGCTTTTTGACATGTGATGAATAGGCATAAAGATAAAGAACACTTGGTACGCCACTGGTCGAAATCCCATTGTTTATTTTTTCAGTCAAAAATTAGTAATAAGAAGTCACTGGAACACTCTGAATCGAGTATACACTCAGACGAAAGATGGTAATTTGCGATTATAAATTCGCAGAAAATCGAAAGCGTGTCCATGATAATTATTTATTTATGATGATTATACAAATGAATCGTAAGTCATTTTGTGACATTTCATTATTCACTCATCACAAATGTGATTTTGTGTTTCATTCCTATAGAATGAATGGGAATTTACTATGATTTTTAATCGATTTTTTATTAATAATGGGATGATGAGCAAAGTGACTTTCAAAAGCCAGAAAATGCGACTAAACTGAGTCACTCAAAATCGAGTACGCACTCCAAACAATAAGCGGCAAAGTTCGAACATAAAAAACTGTGATAATTTAATATTTGTGCCCTATAAATGCCTGGTAAATCGAAAAGCGTGCATCATTCGAATCGAAACAGTTCCACAATGAAGACATTCTCCCTCATAGTTATCCTGTTGGTCGCAGCCACGGCAACGGTGAGTAATCTAACCTCAATCTGTCACTCGAAACGTCATAATCGAATTTTCCAAGATGGCCGAAGAGGACATCGACACCAAAATCTCGGCCAAGAACAAGGCGCACGCCATCTACGACGAGATTTTCAACGGGTACCTGGAGCAAATGAAGATCGCCCAAAGGATCTACTCGATCGCGTTACGTACGGCCGGCGAGATTCTCGGCGACGAACGCAAGGAGCGCATGAGCAAACTGGTCCAGGAGACGCTGGATGACGTCGCGGCCAGGGGCGCGCGCGTCGTAGAGATGACCAAGTCCATTGGCGTGCAGATCGAGGACGAGCGCTGCTACGCGAACTTGCAGCTGGCCATCAAGAAGCGGCAGAACGACACGCTGGCCGACGGCGAGTGCGTCTATCCCGCCACCGAGAGCGAATATTCCGCGCTGGCCCGCATCCAGAACTACGGCTACTTGGAGATCTACAGCAGGGTCGAGTCGACGGCCCGCAAAGAGCTGGGACTGTGCGACGGCGTCGGCAGCGCCAAGTGCTACAACGGCATCATGGGCCGGCTGGAGATGTTCAGGAATCGCACGATGGCCGCCCAGCAGGAGCTCCAGGTTCTGTACGACATCGAGCTGGCCGGTTACGTCGCTCCCTGTGAGGAGTCGACCGCTCTGAAGTTGGCCGAATGGAAGGCGCAGACTCTGAAGTCGTTTAGTAATTGCGTCAACTATGCCGTGCTTTACGTCTTGGGACGCCGCAATCTGGGGATGGATGTGTAATAATAACCATATGGTGCATTTTACGATTCAATTTGGCATCTCAAGATGAAAATCAATGTGATTTGTTTTGTATTTTACATAGTCGATAGATAATTTTTTGTATCATCTGATAAACGAGTGCGTTATTAAACCATTGCTAATCTAATATTAGGTAATCTGGACACTTTACAAAGTCACGAGGAGTACTGATGCTCTTTTTGAAATTAATAAAAAGTTGGAATACATTGCGAAATTTAAAATCTCGATAAGAAATATTTTATTTACTTTTAATGAACTTGTTAGTGCTTAACGATCAGGCACTAGGATGCGTTTTGGGACAAGAAATTATCGTTTATTCTTTGAAATTGCGCCAAAGATCCATATATTGGGGTGGTATTTTTATAAAAGCCCATATGTCCAAATCCTGATAATGGTTTAATAGGCTCATAGGGGCGGATCGAATAAATTCTACTTAAAGGGAGGACGTGATCATAGTTCTGTCCCTATTCTTCTAATAGTTGTAAAAAGAGATGGAAGAATGATCATGTCCTAGATAAACAGTGACAGATAGATACAAATCATGGCAACCCGGCAGAAAAAGCGTATACAGGAAGCACACACTGTATGAATGTCTGACACAGAATGACACTTTCAAATAAGTCGGTACGCGTTTTATATAGTTTTTCAGAATGAAGCGACGTGATGTGTAAACGGATATGAATCTGATATTTCGGTACCTACTCGACACGAAACAATTGTTGTTATCTAAATGGATTTTGATCGATCAATAACTGACATTTTAAAAGACCCCCTCGAATTACTTTGATTACAAATTATATCTGAATGAAATTTTTTATAATTTTATAGCTTACTGTGCCTAGTTTTTCCCGCATTTTAATGCAAAGCAATTTTGTGCCATCTGATTATTCACAAATTATCACAAATGTGATTTGGTTTTACTCGACTCGAATTAGGTTCTTTGGCGCCATTTTTGAATAGTACTTTATTCCGACAATAATCGAGTGAGTAGTGAGATTTACTACGATTTTTAATCCAATTTTTATCAATGAATCGATAGTACATGAATGACCAGAATGACTTTCAAAAGCAACAAAATGCGACTCTGCGACTTGAGTACGCACTTCAGACAATAAACGGAAAAGTTCGAATGTCGGAAACGGCGATAAAATCTCGATTTGTGCCCTATAAATGCCTGGTAAATCGAAAAGCGTGCATCATTCGAACCGAAACAGTTCCAAAATGAAGACATCCTCCCTCATAGTAATCCTGTTGGTCGCAGCCACGGCAACGGTGAGTAATCTAACCTCAATCTGTCATTCGAAACGTCATAACCGAATTTTCTCAAAGATGGCCGACGACGACATCGACGTCAAAATCTCGGCGAAGAAGAAGGCGCACGCCATCTACGACGAGATCAACGCAGAGTACACGAAGCAAATGGCGATCGCCCAAGACCACTACTCGGCCGCCGTCCGATTAGTCATCGCCATTTTCGGAGACGACCGCAAGGAGCGCATGCGCAGACAGGTCAAGGAGACAGTCGATGACGTTTCTGTGAGAGCCAATCGCGTCATAGCGATCACCAAGTCCATTGGCGTGCCGATCGAGGAGAAACGTTGCAACGAGAACCTGCAGTACGCCATCCAGCAGCGGCTCGCCGATTCGGTCGAAGACTCCGAGTGCGTTTATCCCGCTAGCGAGAGCGAATTTTCCGCGCTGGCCCGCATCCAGAACTACGGATATTTGGAGATCTACAGCAGGATCCAGTCGACCGCTCGCAACGAGCTGCAGATTTGCGACGCTGCAGGAAACGCCAAGTGCTACAACGCCCTCATGGGCCGTCTGGAGATGTTCAAGAACCGCACATTGGCCGCCCAGCAAGAGATCCAAGCTCTGTACGACACTGAACTTTCAGGTTATGTCGCTCCCTGTGAAGAGTCGGTCGCTCTCAATTTAGCCGAATGGAAGGCGCAAACTTTGAAGTCTTTTAGTAACTGCGTCAACTATGACGTCCTTTACGTCTTGGGACGCCGCAATCTGGGCATGGACGTGTAAAATCTTTAATTTTTGACAATAAAGACGATTTCCCTTATATCCTGAGTTTGTTTACTTTATTGTCACTTTGACGTATGATCTGTCATTTATTCTGAAGTATTTTGACGTTTGTGTGTTTTCTGTTTGCAGGTAGAGGGGAGGTGGCGACGTCGACGGTGGACGGGTGGGTATTTCACCAAAATTGATAATGACGTGTGACGTTTGATTGTTTCTGCCCGCGACAGTTCGCCGGGCGAGGCGGAAACGGCCGAAGCGAACCAGCCGCACCGTTCGCACCTGCGGCGCTTTCCGTCGCTCTTTCCGCCGTTCCGGTTCTTCGCGAGCAAGTCGTCGGCCGCGTCCGGCAAGGATCGGGTCGGCTCGGCCGTCGACGAGCCGCCCGCCTACTACGACGCGATAGCGGCCGTCGACGACGACACGACCAAGGAGCCGTTGAGTGGCGATGAGGAGACGGCGCCACCGTCGCTCGTCGTCGTCACGGGTGACGCCGGCGCCGTCGCGACGACGACGGTCGCCCCGGGTGACGACAAAGACGGCGGGTTGGTCTACGCCGAGCTGGATTTGGTCAACAGTCCGAAGAACAACGTCAACAGTAACAAGGGGGTCGTGGTGAAGAACGACGACGACAAGACCGAGTACGCCGAAATCGTTTACGCGCCCAACGAGGGTGGGGACGAAACGTCCGGTGTGACGTCAGCGACAAAAACGGCTCCGAACAAATGATGGGGCCGTATTTTGACAGTTTTGTCAAATTTTTAACAAGTTTCTTCTCGATGTTGTATTTTCGTGCAATCGATTGATTTTTATAACATTATCGCATTCGTATTGATGTTTGTATGTGTACAAATTATTGTATTAGTTAGGTTACGTTTGCCAATTTCGAGTTTTTATTGAACTTGGGATTTTTATACTCACGCCTTTTCACCACTTATGCCTTTTCTTAAAGTATTTCATGTGTTATGTGATGGCATATTACATGATTAATTTTTATATTATCTAACGCGAGTCTTTCAAGTAATACTCGTACCAATTTCGTCCATTAACAATAAGTTTATTTTATATTACTTGGTAATTTTTATAATTGTAGTTTTAAAAGCACTGTCGTACTTTGTATTTTAATTAAAAAAAGTATTTTACTAAGTTTTTTACCCGCATCTCCAGTGCTTGTTACGCCACTGGGCTACGAGCCAATAATGCAGATTCCCTTTACCGACATATGACAGTTGACGTAATTTTCATCAGATGGCGCTACAATTCCGTTTAGTTTACAGTTTTACAGTATTTAGATTTAGTTTTTTTCTGGTAAATAACGCCTGAAATCGTTTGAAATCCTGTTGGTATGTTTACCTTGTTCTTTTAAATGAATTCTCGTGTATTTCTTCATTTAAATTGTAACACAATTTCATTCTCAGTGTTTTCGAGTAACTACAAGTGAGTGTTCTTTGATGATGGTCATTATTAGGTCCCTAAATATGTAAGTATGATTCATGTACCATGTCATGATTTATGCCCTTGTGCCCGGTTCCATTCTCAATATCAGTTCCTTCAAGAATCATTAGTAAAACAGCAAAATAGCGTTATTGTTCAATAATGTATCTAGGGATTTCCTAGTTTTTTATTTTGTGTTGGCACTTCTTACTTATTGAAGATGGCCGCTTCTGTCATTGGGGTGTTTTTTCATCCATTTTTCTTTGAGAAAAGCTCCGGGCACTTCTTAACAAGATTATCACCTGTAAGTTGGATCAGTTTTGTTCAGTATTACAGAAAATTTCGGGACAGAATCAAATTGCACCAGAAAAAGAAGTAAGTAACCAAATTTAAAGAATAAGTCGGTGCTACAATAAAGTGTAAGACTGAATGTAACTAGTCTGGTGCATGAGGACAATAACAAGGAGAAAGGAAATAAACAAGACCATCATTCTGAAAATCCCATAACGAATAACAAAAACATGCGCAAAAATAAAAAGCACTGAGGTCAGAACCGCACTTTTATCTTGACAAATTAGGATTATGAACGATGCAAAAGTCTCAGAACGAAACATTTTCTCCGAATTTCGTCCAGAGAGCGAGTCGAATAAAATCACAATCGCGATAATTACCTTATTACGCATGCATGTATTTCCGCGATCTGGAACTATCTCATAACCACCGCGATAAATCCTTTGACCTTACGAGGAATCAACCAAACAAACGACTCGTATATCGTAAGTGGCATAATAATACGAGCGGAGAGAGGAGGTCACGGTTATAAAAACCGGTCAAAATGGATCAGTTTATGACATTTACAATTAGCATAGTGACCAGTCCGGACCGAGATCACGGGGAAAGCAAATCGAGTGAGTAAAAAACGAATTATGCCCCCCCAAAATACCCCACAAAATAACTAGGCAGTAATTTATTCTTGGGGATGACTAAATTGAGGTGTTGGAGTGAATTTAGACCGAGTAACGTTATTTATCTCATTACAATGATAATAAATCAGGAATCACATGGTGAGGAAAGCTTTATTTTATCAATGGATTTAAATTAGAGTATCCGGATGCACTTATGTTATAATGAATAACAGACAGTGCAAGTATTGTGTTCTCAAGTTGGCACAGGATCCAAATTATAAAATAATGTTCTAAAGTACACAAATAAGTGGTCTATCTGTAAACGAAATCTAATTAAATTGCGTGTAATAAGTGTAGTAAAGTACACGCGATTATCTCTTATCTCGTATAAATTGTGGTTGTTTGTTTTGCTCTTTTTTCTGAAATGGTGTTTTATTTTTAGGTTTAAAGGGAAAAACTAGGTGCAAACACTCGATCGCCGGCGCATGCCCGTCGCAAAAATGACGGGTTCAATGAGAAGCAAACTGCCACCTCCATCGAGGACGACAACAGGTGGATTTGGGGGAGATGGAGGGAATAATAGAAAAAGCCGGTCGTTGTCGGCGGCATTTCTGCTGTTAGTCGTCTGCTGCAGTCTCGAAACGCAAGTCGAAGCCTCTCCCAGCAACAAGAGACCGATTTCCAGTTTGGCACCCGAATCTGCACCCAAAAGACAAGCGACGAGCGGAAATAGAGTCATGGATCCAGCATTCGCCAACGCGGGCCAAAAGGAGGGCCTCGAAATTTGGAGGATCGAGGTGAGGATTTGTCAAAATTCAATAAAAAAAAAAACGGCAAAGATTTCCTTCGATTAATGGATTTTAATTCATTGGGAATGAGTCGATGTGGCAAAAACTCTGATTTATCGAAAAAAAGGGGAAGGGCCCTCGAGATAACGTTTTTATGAAGATTATTGATTATTTTGCTACACACCTAGAAAACTCTGATCGATTTGTTTCAATTACTGTGGCAAATACTGATAAAGTGAAATTTGTACTTTCTAGATAACACTTTTCCCTTATCGAAATTATACGCGGGTACTTAGCTTTATTACCAATATATTTATGAAAACGTTTTTCCTATATGCGTTTCAGCTTTTTTCGAAAAGGAAACTATAATCGATTAATTTTCTTATAATCTCGAATAAACACGATGTGGGTTTGGTCGATAATACAGGTGCCAACACTTTTTCGCCGTCTTTTTTTTTTCAAATTTAAATATTTGATGGGTCAACAAACTTATGGCTGCATTTTTGGCATCCGTTCAAATATTGGTTCAAACGACAAAATCGCAATAAAATAACAATAAGAAAACGCGAATTCCTTTGGCGGATTTTCCTAATAATCGTAATTAACGGGGTGATAATGGTTGATGGATATTAAAAATAAATTTCGAGCGGTTTCGTTTTATTTACGAGGTGTCAATCACCGTCAATTTATCGACTTGGCTGAAAACACCAAAATTCTGTCAAAATTATTTTGAGATTTTAAGACACGTCCGCCTCTTTCGCCTGCACTTAAGATGTCAAATAAAACTCGAGGATTTCATGGAAATAACACAAGTAGGCATGTCCATACACGGAAATCTTTGAAAATATTAGATACAAATTTTACGAAATTCTATGGTCTCTCGAGATATCGGTTTTGAAGTATTTTTTTAAGAACGCTTGAAAATTTTCGTTGATTTAAATAAAACGTGGAGAAAACAATTTCGGTATTATGACTTGGAATTGTAGCGCATTCTATTTGTGAAAGACATGAGACTATTTGGTGCCTTTAATATCGATTCAGTCTGCTCTCTGGATAAGAATCGGATCTTTATTTAGTTAAATAAAAATATACAGGAACAAATAATTTAAAATTCGACCAGACTGTTTCGTTATCATCACTTGTGGTTTCTGTTTTTCCATATCAAATGGTGAGAGGAAATGGCGATATGTTCAATTTCGATTACATTTCTAAACACAGAAATGCAAGGAAAAGAGCATTTTTCGACATTTTTCATGTTTTTTGGAAGAATTGTCACAAATAGAATGAATGGTGTGTGAAACAGCGTTTTCTTCTGTTAATCATGATCTCTAAAAATAATACACAGCATCGAGTCGACTACAACATAAATCCAAAGAGAGAAATCCAATAAAAACAAATATAAATGCGATCTATTTCTGTCAAACGACTTTTCATCACTATTGCTCCAGACTACATTAATATCGGGTACACTGCATTCAGATGAATGGTGACAGAACCCCTGTCAATTTTTCATAACACTCATGTATAACGATTGTCAAAAAAGAAATCGTAAACGAACAAATTTGAATGATTACAATGATATTTTTATTTTATGAGACCGTTCTCTAGTTTGTGTTTAAAAAATGCCTCGTAAATTTAATATGCGTTTTTTGCGGCCGCCTTTACGGCATTTCTACATTTCAAAAGGCGTTTTAAAGTCAATTTCGAAAACATGTGCCAGACCCACCACGAAGTTTTCGCAATTTTTTTATTTCTACCAAATTTCCCAACCAAAAGTCATCACTTACTCTAAGTGTAATACAGGTATCTGTAGAAAGCTACATAAGAATAACAAAAACATAAACGAAATGTTTCGTTTATTTGTAGACAAACCAACTGAAATGACAATTTATCTCATCCAGTCGTCTTATTTCGAGCGGATGTGTCTTGTTTCTAAATAAAGCGTAAAATTGCCGTAAAGGTGACTCACACGATAAACAAACGAAGGTATACAATAAACAAATGAAGGTCGTGTGATGGTGTGTTTGCCCCGTGACGTCACACAGTGAAACCCAATTATCCGTAATTAAAACCAAACGAAATTGCTAACCGCTCGAGACTCACGGGAAAATTACAGCGCAATCAAGGAAATTTACTCTTCCTCCAGTTTAGTCATAAAAGTTCACAAACAAATTTAAAAGATGATCAAATTATTTGACAGTACTCCTGTCACTTATCATAAACCTAATGCACACTGCTCAATTATAATTTCCAATTTTGTTTTATCAGGATTTCAAACCTAAAGTGTACCCGAAGTCCGAATATGGGAAATTCTACACCGGCGACTCCTACATCGTCCTGAGCGTAAGTCTTATCACAATTTTCCGAAATTTTTGGGTGAAATTAAACTTTCAGACGAAAATCAACAAGGCCGGTCAAAAGTTCTGGAACATCCACTTCTGGTTGGGATCCCAAACGACTCAAGTAAGCCACTATTTCGAATTGTCATTATAACCCTAGCGATTGAATCGGCCATCTTTTTTTTGACAGGACGAGTCCGGAAGTGCGGCCATTTTCGCCGTCCAATTGGACGAGGGCCTGGGCGGAAGTCCGATCCAGTACCGCGAGACGCAAGACCACGAATCGCAACTGTTCCTGTCCTACTTCAAGGGCGGCGTCAGGTATACCAACTTGACACATTTGACAGATGGACTTTTTTTCTAATTTTTGACGTTTCTTAGGTACCTTCCGGGCGGTGTTCAGAGCGGTTTCACGCACGTCGACCCGAACGCGTTCGAGAAGCGCCTGTTCCAGGTCAAGGGCTCGCGCAACATCCGCGTCAAGCAGGTGGACGCCGACGTCAAGTCGATGAACAAGGGCGACTGCTTCATCCTGGACGTCGGCCGGGACATTTACGTCTACGTGGGCACCAAGAGCAAGCGCATCGAAAAAATCAAGGCGATAGCGGCGGCCAATCAGATCCGCGACCAGGACCACGCCGGCAAGGCCAAAGTCGTCATCGTCGGTAAGGCAGGAAACTGTACCGCGAACGTATTGCCGGTTCTGACACTTTTGACGTTTCCCGCAGACGAGTACAGCCCGAAAAGCGATTTCGACACGTACTTTTCGGCGCTCGGTGGAGGCAGCGCCGATCAGGTGCCGGACGAGAGCGCCGGCGGGGACGACCAGCAGTTCGAGTCGAACCAGGAGCGCATCGTCACCCTGTACAAAGTGTCGGACGCGTCGGGACAAGTGCAGATCGACCAGGTCGCCCAGAAACCGCTGAAACAGTCGATGCTCGACACCAACGACTGCTTCATTCTGGACACGACCGACTCCAACATCTTCGTGTGGGTCGGCAAGAAGTGCACCGCCAAGGAGAAGTCCGAGTCGATGACCAAGGCCCAAGTGAGAGACGCCATTTCGATTTCAGAGTCTGAAACTATCGGGTTTTGAAGGCAATCCTGTAAAAAGTCATGTCCTTGTGCTGAATGAACTTTTGGTTGCATATGTTGGCCTGCATTTTTGACCGATTTCGTTCAACCCCCGTAATTTTCATAGTTTTAGACTTTGAATTCAGAATTTTCACTGTATCGTCGCTAAAATTCTCGAATTCGTTCCCCAGGCGTATCTGAAGTCGAAAAAGTACCCGGCCTGGACCCAGGTGCAGAGGATCGTCGAGGGGGCCGAGCCCACGGCGTTCACGCAGTACTTCCAGACGTGGAAGGGCACCGGCGAGGTGCACACGAGGTACGCCACTGCTTTCTAGTGACAGCTGACAGCTGACGTGTATTCAAAATCTGGGGTGTGGGTCGCAACGGGGACGGGACATGACGTAGATAAGAGGAATCGCTGAAAATTGTGTTTTTCGCAGGCTGCTGCGTTCGGTGGCGGTCGTTTCGAACGACTCGTTCGAGCCGCGCCTGTTCCACGCCCAGATCGCCACCAGGGGCTCGAACTACAAGGTCGAGGAGGTCATAGATTTCGAGCAAAAAGACCTGGAAGAGGACGACGTCATGTTGCTCGACGTGGGCAGCGCCCTCTACGTGTGGATCGGTAACGGCGCCAGCGTCAAGGAGAAGGCTCAGTCCAACGATCTGGCGAGGGTGAGGTCGTCAATGATGTGCGTTTTCGCCTTCTATTTTGGGTAATTTCGATTGCAGCGCCATCTAGCTCAGAGTAACCGTTCCGATGTAGACATCACCGTGGTCAATCAAGGTGACGAACCTAAGGAGTTCACGGAGGTGTTCCCGGCTTGGGATCCGTCGCTGTGGGAATCGCAGGAGTCTTACGACGATTTGAAGGCCAGAATCACCGAGGTAAATCGACTGATTCGGTTCTAGTTCTGTTCGGTCGTTTCCGTTTATTTTTATTTTATTTTATTTTTTTATTTAAATGTTTAATTTTTCTTTGCGAACGATCCAGGCTTGACGTCTTACTGTTCTCTCTCACTAACGCAAAACCAGCACCAAACCACCAATGCTAACAAATACCGAGCGGTCCTATTCGTCTGAATTCCCCACGCGCACATATTTTGTTACTATTTTCGTTATTATGGCACATTTTGTGAACGTTTTTCCATATGAGGCTTTATTATTACTGTTATTCATATGTCACTGAAATATGTTATCCCACGTTATTTTGTATGAGTGTATTGTAAAACAAAAATATTAAAGTTGAAGGCGTTGTTTCATTAATTTCCACAAAAGGACTTTTCTACAATCGACGAAAACAGAAAAATCCCCGACTCGATGTAACGTTGATTGAGGTTAGACGCATCACGTGAAGTCGGCTCAAAGCTCTGAAGGCTAGGCGTGCTGTGACGCCAATGAAATTGCTTCTCAGACTGTACACAAAAGAACATGGCCGACTTTAGGCGGGAAATTTGACTTATGTGAATTGGGCTCAAGGCTCTCAGGAGCTACCACTATTTGTAGCGTAGTAATCTGTCATTCGGTTTTTTATCTACTAATTTGCGGAATGACGGATTACTATGCTGCAAATAGTGGATTAATGTCTTACTACGTTTATATGTGACATCAAAAGGACAAAGCAGAAACAAATTTAGGAAACTCACCAATTATCGATGATAACGTTCAATTCTCCGATAAAATAGACGAGTTGATGACAGCTGCCGCGAAAAAGACGTCGTTGATGTATTCATACTCTTCGAAAATTAAGTTTATTGAGAATAAAATCTACTCTATCGACAATGAAAAAATATAATGGCGTCACGTCACCTCGCTCGGCATATTTCCAATATTCACAAAAATTTCCTACTTACCAACTACACTAAGTTACTTATTATTAATATTGAAATACTGAAAGTGGTTTTAGGAAAAACCATCACAACGAATAACGAAACCCAATAAAGGGAGATAAAATTAAGTAGTAAATTGGTATTATTTCGTCGAAAATATCACTGGACTTATCAAAAAAGTGTAAAAAAGCGACAGATCTGTCAAACTCGTTTATCGAGCGTGAAAACCTCGAATCAGACGACCTCGTCCGTCAACAATTTATCGTGCTGCTTACGGAATCGCCTATCCCCGCTTTTCACCACAGCGCCACCCTTCTCGGCCCCAATTTTCTTCTTCTTCTTCATATCCCTGGCCTCCTTGTCCTTCCCGCTCATCAGGTAGACGGTGTGGTGCTCGAAGTACGTCGCGATCTCCGTCAGCTTCTTGCCGTGCGTCTCGGGCAGGAAGAGGAGCGCGTAGATCATCCCGCCCACGGCGACGGCCGCGAAGAAGAACTGGACGCCGGCGACGCCGTCGAACCACAACTTCAGCGTCTCGTAGCTCTGCACCGCGACGAACATCAGCAAATTCGCCATGCTGTAGGCGACGCTGTGCGCCACCCCCCTGATCTCCAACGGGAACAGCTCGGCCGTCATCGTCCACGGGATCGGCAGCAGCCCGACCATCGACGTCACCACGTAGAACACGAGCACCGTCACCGGCACCCAAGAGAGCGACGTCATGTCCACGGTGCCTGCCAAACGATCAATGACACATGACAGGTGACAGATGACAGCTCAAGTTACCTTGCTGGTTCCAACTGGTGAAGAGGCCGGAGATTATCATGCAGGCGGCCATTCCCAAGGCGCTGATCATGACCAGGGGGCGCCGGTTGAAGGTCCTCAGCAGGTAAGTGTTGGCGATTGACATCAGTAGGCGGACGGAGCCGAGCAGGATCGACGCCAAATAGCCGCTCATCTCGCTGCCGATTGCCTGGGTGATAAAATAACGAAAGATTACAACAGGAGGTGGAACTATGGGCGTTTTTGCCTAAAAACCTGAAGCCGGGACTCGGCGAGCTGTCATTTTGACGTTTTGTGCTGTCAAAAGCGCGTGTTTTAATGAAATTCTCTTTGACTTATCCTGAGTTGGAAATTCATCCGAAAATCTGATACCATGAGGAAATTTTAACCTACAAAGGTAAAGTACTTGCTTTTGAGTGGTTCCCAATGACTGCACCCGTTTCGAGAACGTCTTTAAATGTAAATTCAATGAAAACTCATCGGAAAACACCGGAAAACTCTGCTTAATCGGTTAAGAAACGACGGAAATTAAAAAATTTCAAAAATCAACAACGAAAACAAAATGGTCACCATGACAACCAGATAATGACATAAGGAGCTGTCAAATTCCGACAGACCCAGTGTTACCAACCTCGAAAAACGCAACAGAGTAAAAGAGCGTGATGTAGATGCCGGAAAACTGCTGGAAAAAGAAGAGGCCGATCAGGATGATGAGCGGCTTGTACCCGGTCGGTTTCAAAAAGGCTCGCAATTTGGCGCCGAGCCCTTGGCCGTGTTTGCTCGCCTCCGCCCTCTTTTTGTCGTGCTCGGCCTTGAGCAAATCCAGCTGCATCTCGGCCAGACTCTGCGCCTGCAAAACGAAACGTCAGAAAATGACAGCTGTCAAAATTTCCCAAACGTCAACTGTCACCTTGTTTTCCGGATGAGGTTGGTAGCGGTTGATCCAGGCGAGCGATTTAAGCGCTTGATCGTCCCGCCCTTTCGACACGAGCCAGGCCGGACTTTCCGGCACGAACATTATCAAAACGCACGGGATTATCGTGTAAGCGTTGCAAGTCCACGCCACCACCCTCCAGTTAAAGTACCAACCCTTCAGGTAGGCCAACACCATCCCTAGGGAGAAACGACCGTGAAAAATCCCCAGATTTGGTGGGTTTTACGTCAATTTTCGCTTACCTAAAGAGGCGTACGCAGGCGCGAAAGAAATCAGAGAGCCTCGCATGTCGGCACGAGCGATTTCTGTAATGTAGACAATCGCCGGGCTGGTCCCTAGCGCTGTGAAACAATCACGAGTTTTGTAGAAATGTCAAAAATGACAGTCATGACGTCTCACCTGCGGCTAGACCTGTCAAAAGTCGGCCGACTATCAAGAGAGGAACGTCATTCGCCATGGCTATCATGACCCAACCGATGACACCGGGAATGCTAGCCAACTTGACGGTGTTCAATCGTCCGATGGCGTCCATTATGAAACCGCCGCCTATCGCGCCAACTGGGACGACCAACGCAATGACACTAGCTGTCAAAAAAAGTAAACATTAAAAAATGATGGAACGAGACAAAATGGCGGACACCCACCGATCCATGACGACTGGGTTTTGGTGATTTCGAAGTTCGGGTCGGCCTCTAGCTGTGGAACCAAAATGGCGGAGAAGGCGAGGGCGATCCCGACGACGATGTGAAAAGAGGCGGCGATTACGGTCGCTATGATTTGCGGCAGTAAACTCTTCAAACTGCGACTGTCGTAATGGCTGAGCGAGCGGCAGCTCACAATGATCTCGGTGAATTTCTCGTCCTGCTTCTTCTGTTCCAAGATGGCGCGCGCGTTTTCCTCGAAACTGCGGAAAATCACCGATCAATTCAAAAGAATTATCGAGCGAGAGGCGACAATTGCGAACGCGATCCATTAGCCCCAATAAAATTCCGTTTTGTTATCGTTATTAAGGAAAATTTAAGTGAAGCCAATAATAACTGTCCGCATGCGGCAAGGGCAAGGACGCCGGTCATTACCGCACCCGGTGCGGTTATTAATGTATTATCGCACGGATCGTTATTTCATAGAGGGTTGTTATTGGCAACGACCTACTAACAAATTTTTTAGTTAAGATTTTCTATGAGCATAACGACCGTTCAATTATTATAACATCACCATAGAAACGGAATTGGTACTCACTTCAAGCTGAAGCAGCTAGCGCTGATCGGGTCCATTATTCCGTCACCTTTGGTCTATTTTTAAAATTATTATTCAGGATTTTTTGGCAACTTCGTCAGGTACGAATAGTGGTGAATGTACTGGAAATAAAAATGGAAAAATTAGTGAGTAATCAATGAGTTGACATGGTCACGAAAAACGAGCCGTAACAGGCGATCAAAGATTAGAAACGAGTAAACAAGGAAAACGGAAGTGGGAGAATAAAGAAAACCGAAATTTTATTCAAAGTCCGTTCGCGATTTCATAAATAAATCACGTCGAGTGCGCGATGCAAATAATCGCAGGCGACCTTCGTTTTTCTCGGTCGGTACAAAAAAAAGTGAAGAATCAAATGTAAATGGGCAGCACGCGCGAATAATGGGTCGCGGTTCGTTGCGTGATCAATTGAGCGTGTGGAAAAATTCGATCGCAAAAAAAAGAGAACCTCTTCACCCGTCACTTTTTTCTCGCGAAAGCGCGGTTTTCGCGGATAACTGTAAAGGTGATCAGTCAACGAACTGTCAAAGATTCGCCGGTTTTCGTTTGATCGATTCCTATCGACTCGTTCGATTGTTTTCAACAGTTTTCGACTTGGGCAATTCGATGGAATGCGGCCATATTTGAATTGAGAAATGTTTGCATTGATCACAATTCAAGAAAACATAACTGCTGATACGAAGGCAGATTACTGCAAAAAAATTAATATTCCCATCACTTTTTTTATCTACAGAAATTAATCACAAACGTAATAATACCGGTATTACTAGTATACAGATAGAGGTACCTTAAATTCCCGATGAAAAGTATCTCGATTCGCACAGACGTTATTTATGGGTTTTATAGCCTCGTAATATTAGCACATCAAACTATATTTCACGTTATCGCTCGTTACGAAACTTTTAACATTATTATTTAGCAAATGAGTGCAAAAAATTCCATTACCCGCCACAAATTTCACGTCTATGTCTGATAACTATAATAATTATCATAAATAACCATAGAAATCCGATTTACAAGAAGTGATAAAAACATTAAAAATTAAGTAAAATTATGCGGATCATGTTTTCTCGATAATTCATTAGTTGTATACCGGGCGTTTTCAAGAAACCGACCACTCAGTATCACGCAAACCAATAGAAAAGCGCCGTTTCGAATTTTCGACAATTTTTCGAAAATGGCTTTATATGAACACCCGGTACAATTGAGAGACCGGTGGAATGACAAAATCGGTGACTTACTCTGTTTCATTCGATCCTGGGATTCCTTTCGAATCGAGAGAGCGCGGATTTTCCGAACCTTAGCAACACGAAAAACAAAACGCGACCTGCCCGCCGCAACCCGGCAACGCAAATGAGAAACGAGCGAGTGACGAAACGAAACGGAATAAATTCACGAAAAGTCGTTACGCCATTACCGTCCGACCGGGGAGAGCGCCGTCTCTGAAGTGAGAATTTCGCTCGGTATAACCAACAAAACGAAAAAAAAAAAAAAAATACACATGGAAAAGGGAGCCGTAAAGCAGACTTCCTCGATCCCCGATAACGGACGATGACTGTGGGAAATATCGTAATGATTGTGATTAATTGGTCTCTTACATCATCGCCTTCAGAGTCGCAGACGGCGCGGTATCCTCGATTTTCGCCTCGATTTGCATTCACCCGAGAGAGACAGGAACGGGCTTTCCAGATGAGTCAGAGAGAGACGGAAGGAGAAAAGCCCTCCAGCTGACCGACGACATGCTTCCTTCTCTAGGAGTTTGCCTACCTCAATAGTCGATAATCCACCTATGGTTCAATCAATCAACTCTCGAATAATTCATGATGTAACCAACCTTAAAAATAATAATGAGAGATAAAAACTGACAAAGGAATATCAAATTATAGAGAAATAATTAAAAATTTTAATGGCGTTATCATGACGATGGCAATAAATTGTTTTCTGAGGAGACTTTTCCTTAGGAAAATTCTGCAAGTCGTCTCATTGAAACAAATGAATATGGAGACCATCGGGGTACTAAATAATAGTAATAATAGTGACCTGTCAAATTGGGAACAATTGATTCGTCCTGCCATAGAGATGACAATCAATTAAGGACGATTAAAATCTCGAGCGGTTCCACTTTTTTCTCCGTTTAATTATTTTCTTTATTAATAGTATTAATATTTATAATTTATAACATAACTAGAAATATATCAGATTTTTGAAATCTGCCAAATCAGTAATAATCATGAAACAGACAAATTAATGCTAGATTATTAATGAAAGAACGAATAATGAAGATTCAATCCAAAAATAAAAAGTTAATCAATTATTCCAAATGTAAACAAATTAATAAATGACTTATATTGTATCAAGTGGGTAAAAAGATAATGAATTTTTGACAGAATTGAATTCGTAACATAAGCTCAAAAGACACTCGATAATTTAATCACGACATTACGAATTGACATACGATATAATAGAAGCGCTTTTCATTACTATTCTTGGGTGGAAGCCACAATAATATCAACAATAGTTTACTTTTATAGGATAGGTTAGGTACCTAAATTTCTAGAAAATATTAAAAATTTGGCACTATTGCACTCTTATCATCAACAAAATAATTGTCATATTAGCCTATCTCTACATTATTTCACAATCAGCTACCAGAAATAGTTACCTACGATTTTTTACCCAAAATTGTTATCAACAATATTATCATTATTAATTAATTAGTATAATAGACACAATTCTTATACTGTGGTGAAAAAGCTTATAAAAATAACGCCTATATAATTAGTGCGCATTTATAACTCTCTACATGATTGTGTGTGTGTACATTGGTTTAGTTCATCAATTTATAGGTTAGCTCTACCGAAAAATAGGCGTCGCTTTCTCTTTCCGTTAATCGTAATAAGGCAAGTCTAAAATCACTAGAACATTGGTAAATATTAGGTCGGTAAAGTAGGAAACTTTTCAAGACCCACTTCCGCATGATAATTTGACACAAAAATTACAGCACAACAAACGCAAAGATCTGTCAAATAGAATAAATAAAAACATGTGTTAGTTCGTACGACGATAATCGCGAGCGAAACTGGAAATAAATTAAAATCGCCATTATCCAAAGTAACAATAATGATAAATGATTAGGGAGAACGGTGTGAACACAAAGTTAAATGACTCGAAAATCAGACAGCTTCGACGGTTGACAGGTGACAGCCATCGTTCGTGGACCCCCCTCTTCAGGCGTAGGCGTACCACGGCTGCCTCCGCACCCATCTGAGCTTGCCGTGGGTCTGCGCGTGTATCTTGACGCTGGCGCCCTCCGCCGCCCGCACCGTCTCCTTCACGGACTGCATCAGGTTCTGCGCGTTGCCCTCGAGCATCTCCGTCGCCTCGCGATCCTCCTCCGAACCTGGAAAAGCGTCGAAAACCAAATTAAAACCGACAATTTACTGGTTTTCCCATGAAAATCCGATCGGGACACATCGGGTGCGCTCGGCTCCACCCGATCGAGTACACTCTTAATTTTCCTCAAGCCAGTCGTTTTCTAGCGCGAGAAACGTCACCCGCTGTCATTCTTTTTGTTACCACGTCAGTTACATTGAACTTGTCCTGAGAAAATGCTTCAAGTTATTGACAATTCGAGGAGAAATCCGAAAATTCTTCACGAATTATGAACCTGACACCGATAAATGAAGTGGCACCGGTACGAATAATCTCGGACGTACGTCCCAGGCGTCTTGGCCGACTGTAAATTGGAAAAACGACTGTTTTTACCTTGCGCTCCGAGCATGGTCGCCTTGACGGTGCTCAGTATTTTGAGTTGGGTGGCGATGGTCGGTATGCGCTCGCAGACCTGCAGCAGGTTGGTGCGTATGCGCTTGTCGGTGCACTCGCGCGCCAGCTGCTTGGCGATGCGCGTCACGTCGGCGCTCGCGTCCGCGATCGACTTGGCGGTGGCGATCAGCTCGCGCTTGCTGCCCTTGTCGTCGTTGTGCACCAGCTCGCTGAGGTGCGCCATCAGCACGGCCATGCGCTTGGCCGCCGCTATCAGTTCGTTGTCCTTGGCCGACCACTGGCGGATCTCGCGGTGCAAATTGTGCGCGGCCACCTGAAATCACCCACGAAACTTACACTAAAAACAGGACCAAATCCGTCAAATGTCAAGGAAAGCTAAAATCAGGACCGAATCGGTCAAATGACAGGAAGCGACTAAAGGCAGGACGAAATCAATCAAAAGACTGAAAACAGTAATAAATCACGAGAAGTGTCTAATGTGGAAGAAAATGTCACATAAGAAACGGAATGGTGGACTAAAATCAGGACTTGATCTGTCAAACTCACCATGATCGGTTGGCTGGCGCTCGGCGCGTGTTTGAAGACGTCATCCTCGTCGTCGGTCTCCGGGGGCGGCGGAGGACGGATGGGGGCGCCCTCGTGCGGTAGGGGTGGCCTGGGGGGTGCGTGATCTAATCCGACAGAAACGCATGAATACGAAACGCCCGAATAATCGACTGATAAGAATGTATAATGATGACGAAAACTTATTTACCGTCCTCCATGATATATTCCGGGATAAAACTGTAGCAATATCCTTTTATTATTACGACGAATTAACGTACGCAATGTAAACAAAAGAGACGTTGGTTTATTTCAAATCGAGTTATTAGTAGGACGAAGTCATGCAAAACAAAACGATTACGTCAAATCATGACATTTGGGGTGCGGTTACGGTTAGGTTATCCTCAAACGACAAGTTGTTAGTATAAGGAAGCGATCTCTAGCAAAAGCAGACTAACAATTTACTTCATTACGGAAATGATAAAGTCATGCGACCATTGATGACTAATCCATAGACATAATACGTCAATTAAAATCGAGACTTCCGAGTGACAAGTGACAGATGAACTGTAACTCTTTCTCAAAGTCTCAAATCTAATTTCTTCAAATGAAAAGAATAAACAATAAGCCCAAGTCAAATGAGTACTCGAAAGTAATAACTCGTATGAATAAATAATACAACGATGATAATAAAAAAATAAAAACGTCAAATTACCTTGTCGATCTTG
This sequence comes from Salpingus planirostris, assembly GCA_949788335.1. NCBI lineage: Eukaryota > Metazoa > Arthropoda > Insecta > Coleoptera > Salpingidae > Salpingus > Salpingus planirostris. The sequence continues at coordinate 7,326,611 of OX460924.1, read as the reverse complement.
GTAAGGAGCGTTAGGGACAAGTTCTTGACAGAGCAAGTCAGAGTTGTCCCCTTGTTTTTTTTTTGTAATAATCGAGTTAGCGACAGTTGTGACGTACGTCGAGAGGCGGTCGAAAAATTATAAAATCGAAAAGAAAAAAAGAAAATCACCATGAAGATAGAACAATCGAAGACTGCTTTGTTTTGTAAACAGCTGACTTGTCTACGTCAACTGTTTTTATTATACCTCTTGCCCATTTGGGGAGGGGGCTGATTCGCCCCCCGTGTTGGTGGGGGAGCGGCGTCGGACTCAACCCACCCGGCGAGGGGATGTTTCTCAACGGTTCGCCAACTATACACAGAATGTACACAAGGGTCTCGCCTCATTATCGATTACAACAAAAATATTAAAAAAATATTATAAAGAGAAGCCGTGATGGGGCGTTAAATCTACAAATCAGCAAAAATCTGAGGTTAATATTTACAAAAATTGTGAGGAAGAATTTAATCTGTACAAGTTGGCATTATTATTATTGTCGAAAGGGGGATTTAGTGACTTTTTAATATTAATTTGATTAGAGAAAACCCTGTACCTTTATCGATAAAGTGAGTGTTGACCGTCGGCTCTGTAACCACCACAAAACAAAAAACGTCACAAACTGTCACATTTTACAAACATAGGACGTGATCCGTCACTTTGATAATCTTTGAAATATGGTCGAAGAAAAATGAAACTCACCCAAATTCAGGGAATTTATGTCAGGCAAAGGTGGCAATTCCGGATTCACCTGGACCGCCTTCCTCACTTGACCGACCGCGTTCAGCAACTGTCAAAAATTACAATTTCAACATCGTAATAGAATCACCACGGTAACTCACTCCTTTGTTCGATTCGCGCCAATGGGAGACGGCCTGAGTGTCGGCCGGATTGACGGCGACGCTCTTCGCGTCCTGAACCATAGGCGGCACCGCGTTCTGCAACAGATCCGACGCCCGGTTCAACGTGTCGATAAAGTTGGGATCTTCCGAATTGTCGCTCTCCTGCTTGGCGACCAGCAACACGCGATTGGCCAACCTGGCAATGGCCGACGTATTATCGACCATCTTTTGCGGCTGACGGTTCTTGATCGCCTCCTCGCACAGAAACGTGTGCTTCTTCATCTGCTCCTCTGTGACAGAACAAACGTCAAAGCGTCAAAACGTCAAATCGCCTGTCAAAATGTCAAAACCGACCGGACGCCTTGATGAAATCTGCCGTATCGGTCGCCTCGTCGCAAAGATTCCTCAATTTCGTGACGGAATCCGCGTATTGTTGACGGAGATTCTCGAAATGCTCGTCGGCCGCCTTCGATGTCGGATAATTCATGCGGATGCTCCCGGCGGAAATCAGCTGAGGTGTCAAACTGTCGACCTGATTGGCGGTCGACTGCAGCGCCTCCGCCAACTTCTTGTTACCACCGCTACCGCCTGAAAACTTCGACCGATGAAAACCGAACGAAACTCTGACAGCTGTCAGACTAACCGGCCGCCACCATCTTGGCGGTTTTGACAGCCCTATGCGAGAACTGCCTCAGATTCGCCGCCTTATCGGAGAAGTTCTGGTCGCGATTCGGCGTGCCCTCCGGTGCCAAAACGGCCTCCGTAAACTGCTTAAGGGGGGTGACTATGTCGATAAAATCCTCGACGACGCGATTGACCACCGCCTGGTTGATTTTTTCCTTGAGTTCGTGAAGTTTCTGCGAGAGTTTGCGCGCCACCTCTTGCGCCTCGGGCGAATTTCCCTTGCCCTGGGCGCACAGGTCTGCCAACTGCCGCGAGAGGGCGTCCACTTCGTCGCATAGTTGCAAAATTTCCGCCTTCTGGACACCCGGAAGCCCATCTGCGACTTTTCGGCCCTCCTCGACTATCAAAGCGATCGCGCGTCTGCCCAGTCCTTTATCGTCGTGCCCCGGATTCGACAGCCACTTCCTCGCCTGCTCCAACCTAAGAAAAACCGAATTTAGTTTGACAGATGACAGGTGATAGATAAGAGGTGACTGGGTGACTCACCTCCCTTGCACGGTGTGGGCGGTCTGTTGGAGCCCTGCTTTATCGACCGCCACGACAGCGTTGAGGACAGCCTGCTGTAGATGCCCCAATTTCTCCCTTATACCCCGGGCCAAGGACTCCGCCTGAGGGGTAGCCCCGTTCCCGTCCTGCCTCAATTCGCATAGAGCATCCGTCATCGTGGTCAAATCCGAACACAACTTGTTGATAATCTGGGCGTCTTGAGGGAGACATCTATCGGCCACTTTACGCGCATCTTCGATAATCTGCCTTAGCGACTTTTCGCCTACGCCACCCCTGACCGCCTTCGGATCCATGAGCCAATCGTTAGCCGCGTTGATCTTGTTCTGAATCGCGTTCTGCAACTTCTTCAGAACGGTTAGGTTATCCAAGTCCGACTGCTCTTCATCGTAACTGGTCAACTGCAATACGCGGATGATTTCGTTGATTTCGTCCGACATCCTCTGCGCTAAATAGTTGCGATTTTCCGCCGCCTCTTCGGCGCGTTTCCCTCCTTGCGACACGATGTGGATGTAGATCTTCATGGAACAAATCAAAATCGGCGCCAAGGTTTTGACTTGATCCAGGCACCGAACCAGGATCTCCGAGTGGACTTGATGGGTGAGCTCCTTCTCTCTGGCGCTGATTTCGCGGCTTACTTTGCTCAAACAGGGGCTCAGATCGCGTAAGAACTGGACCAACTCGTCCAGGGTTTCGATCACCTCGGCGACCGCTAAATAGTCGAGGACTCGGTGACATTCGCGTATGATTTTCCTGACTTCCGACTCGTCGAAGCAGAGGAGGAGGGCGGAAGTGGCCTGGAGGATCCCGCCGCTGCCCTCGATCAGGCGTTTGCGGGCCGGGGACGAGTAGGGGTCGTCCTTGAGCATCGAGCTGGCCTCCTCGAGCAGCTTGGAGGAGCGCTCGACGCGAACGAGGGCGGACGGCATGTCCTGCCGCAAGATGGCGTCGTCGGAGCTGTTGATGGTCTCGCGGCCGACCTTGACCAGGTTGAAGACGGCGCTGCTGACCGAGCGGACGGGCTGCTCGAGATCGGGCATCGGGACGCCATCTTCGGCGTCCTCGTGCAGGATCACCAACTTCGAAACCTGCGAAAAGAAATTTTTACAGATTTCTGTAATTGCCAGAACCGCGATTGACGCTATCTGATGACTTCCGCTTTGTCTAATCGATGGAGATGTCAACGAGCTTATTAAAATGATACCGATTTCGTCATTGCTTCCTTGATGGTGGTAATAGTGGACTTACGAAATCGGTTAAAAGTCGGTATTATTAAAATATCTTGCCCAAGACATCAGGTGCCAATTATTTCGAAATATCAAACAACAAGAGAAGGAAAACGCACTCAAATCGAAAATAGCATTTGATCCGTCAACAATTTGTATCCACAGAGGAATGACACACGTCAATTTTGAAAAAAATTAATGAAATAGGCAAAATACCAAAGTGACAGTCAATCAAAACAGCGATAATTCACAGTTATTTCAAGTATCTAATTCCCATAAGGATCTAAATATAGAACCGGTTCATTTCTGATTGAATTAGTCTGCCGAATCGAGAATAAGATCGCACCAGATGTCGATAGTAAAGAAATCTGAAAAGTGGGCGAAAACGGAATAAAATCGAGCACAATAAACAAAACTAGAGACATAACCTTATTTGGAACGCCCCACTGTTCCAAACAACTCCACCACTCTAGTGTGTTATGAGGCAGTAAAAAAACGAAAGTGAGGGGGTCTCTCGGATTAAAAGACGGACAGATGTCGATCATTACGCAATCGTTTATCCCTTTATAGAGAAAAATTGGAAATCGTCCAGGTGGCGGAAACAAAATAAACTCGATTTTCTTTGACATGCAGAAAACCTGTCAGCGGTGCAGGGGCAACGCCTACTTTTCCGTCTCCGGTCCGAGAAAGCCTAGGCTGGAAACGAGCCCGGGTTCCTGCTTTAGTCACTATTACGATTATTAATAAAACCACCGGAAATGAGTAACGCCCGAAATCCGGGTCGGGGGAATCCGCTTCTTCGTGGAAATGAAGCGAGATTACGCGAAAGGCGTTTAATAATTTTTCGAGCGATAATATTATCGAAACGTTGATTACCTGTTGGGCCACGGGTTCCAAGATCGACTCTATCGTTTTCGTGTGGAACACTGGCATTTTGACGGCCTTTTGTGGCGGCACTCTCACTGGACAGGTACAAACACCGCCTTTTTAGGCAAAAGAAAATCGCGCAAAGGTCGACTCTTTCCTCTGCTGCTCTGGTGTAGCGAACACCGTTTTCCCTCACCAATGCTGCGCGACTAAATCGAAACCATAACCACAAAAATGCGAATCCGAAATAGATCTCCCATCTACCTGAAGTGTGCGCCACTGCAGCAGCGCCAACGTCTTGCCTCCACTCTATCTTGCAAAGGTAGTGCGTCTTATCAGAATCTTCAGTGCCAACTTCACACATGATTGAATAAACGGAATTGAGCAGAATGAATTCGATAATTGATAAGATTTCTAGAAGTTTTCATGGCGGATCTTCAATTGTTATTAGTTTCCATACTTCCGGTTTGTCTGGAAATGTGGATCTCTTCTAGTTTTCCTAAACAGAAGAAAACAAATGATCAGAATCAACAAAACTTGACCGGAAGTGACGTCATTAAAAATATCACCTGTGTCGTATTGTGAATTGTAAATACAGGGGCGCACAAATGTCCTTTCCGTGGTTAAAACAGGAATTTTTGAAAATTTTCATCTAGTGGTGGCATCTATTAGAAAACGGTGAAATTAAATTACAATCTCGTTCACCTGGCCATACTTACAAATCAATTTGAAAACTAAAATCATGTTCTTATTGTAGCACTAACAGGGAACGCCATCTATTGGGAGAAATAAACATATGGTAGAACCAAATTACAGATTTATTTTTATATTTCCGTGAACTGTCAAGATGAGTGCCGCCCCCTATGACAGATTGATTACATACAACGTGATCTAAAACGCGCACCTCCACCTCAGAGGCGGAAACTCATCATCAATAAATAAATGAAACACTCTTAAAATGAGAAGAAAAAAAAACTAATATAATAAATAGGTACTATACCATGGACGTGATTCTTATTAATATCAATCATCGTGATTTGAAAATCAACTTTTCCAAAACGATAATGGGAGACTCGAAAGACAAACACAAGACGAGTCCCGCTGCAGCACTGAAAGCGAAATCGCCCCAAAACGCCCTCATCTGTTTGAGAAAGAAAAATTAATACAAAAAAAATACAATAAATAATTAAATAAAAAATACTGACCAGCTCTAGATTGCCGAAATACGTCAGCGCTCTGGTCTGCGAGAATCGGACCGTTATCAGCAAGACGTGGATCAGATACATCGAGTACGACAATTTAGTCAAAATCTGAAATACCGGCAGAGACAGGAACCTGTCAACGGGACCGCCATGACCGGAAACGCACAAAAACGTCACAATGGCCAGCCCGATCGACCACAGCTGCCGATGGTAACCGAAGAACGTCGAAAAAGTCCATCTGTCGTAATCCGCCTGAAGAAGCTCGTACGGAGCGTAGACGCAAGTCACCAAAATGGCCAACCCCAAAGTCCAGGCAAACAAAACTTGGAACGGCTTTAGGGCGAACTTCCAAGTGCCGCTTTTGACCCGATGGATAAAATAGCCGACGAACATGCCGCAAACGTAAGGCGCGAACCTCGCATAAGTCTGCACGTAGTATTTTTCAGAAAAAGCCCTAAAAAATCGAAATTACCAAAAATTCCTGTTACGTCTCAATCGTTTCATACACAGAATCGGCCCGGAAATCCACGAGAAACGGTGACAGTTCGTAAGCGTAACCCATGGCGAAAGGGACGATCATCCCGACGACGAAAAGGCACCCAAGGGCGATCAAAGTGTAGATTGGCACCATCACCATGGGAACCAAAATCAGGGGTGACAAGAGGAAGAGCTGCATGTCCACCGCCAGGTACCAAGTTTGCGGAACGCACTAAACGTCAATTCAATCCTATAGAAATTATTCGGTTTCTATGGAAATACGAAAAGCCTTACAGTATCGTCGCTAGGGAAATAATTCTGGATATAGAGGAGACTCCTCCACCAGTATTTCCTGCAGAAAACGCCTAGAATCTTATCCACGTTACCCCAAAGTGGCCCGTCGCCTAGGAAACGCCCCAAGAAGGCGTAGATCAAAATCGTTATCCCTAAAGCTGGGGTCAGTCTCAAAAAACGGTGCACGTAATACATTCCCACGTTGAATCGAGTTTTCTTGTCTACGACGGTTCTCAGGTAGGTGTAGACAGTTACCAGGCCTCCCACGAATAAAAACGTGTCCACTGATAAAGTCGCGTTGACCATGAACATGTTGACAGGGTCTTCGGTGAACTGAAAGACGAAAATCGTGTTGATAATCAGTTGCTTGACAACGGTCAACAATAGACAGTTGAATCGGCGCCATTTTGAGTCACCTGCAAGATGGCGGCGAGGTTGGCTACTGGCGCCGCCACTAGAGAGCCGTAAATGTGTCCCAAGACGACCCACATCATGCTTATCGCCTTGATGCCGTTCAGGCACAAAAGTTGCTCCTTACTGTTGCTGCTTTTGAAAATCTTGCGCCCATTTGACAGCACGGAAAACGCGATAAAAAGTTCGCTCTTCGCTTTGGTCCCGGTGTAATGGAGGTATATTTCGTAAATCGTCGAGAAAACGACCAAATCGGCAACCACCAACAGAATTCCACTGAAAATTCCGAAATTGTTGAATTACGAGATTGATTTTGATGAAAATAATTACATGGTGATCCAGGCGCCCGTGTCCAGTTCCGGGTTTTCGTCTCGTGAATAACAGAAATTCTCGTCGATTTGGGTGAGAGAAGTCGCGAAATCTTCGGCGCCGCATCCGCTCGGTAAACACACGGCCCAATGGAATCCGATCGAATTTGGGTTCTTCCCCAACATTCTCGTATCGATTCCGGGATTAATCGATCGCGGTATTTTGAATTTTTCACTTTCCGGGGTCGAACCGGTGAAACTTAAAGTGTTTAGGCAGTACTTTCCGTAAATGTAGCCGCTGCTGTCGTTCCTCATCGCTTTCAGGTTGTAACACTCGTCGAACGAGCCCAAATCGAAGAGGTTACCTTCCAGTACGCCACTGGGAATTTTCGTGGATGCATCGGTAACTGTCAATCATTCATCCGGTGTTATTATATTACGAGTATGACTTTTAATTATGGACTTACGTTTCACTCTGGAAATCAGGTCCAGGGCGTTTATCTCTTCGGCGCATTTGTCTTGCGTGTTCGGATCTTCGGCCAATCTCTGTAAATGGTTCAAATTTCCGACGCAAAGGGATAAAATGGTCGAAAATATGATCAAGGCACCTGTGACCGACATTTCGATCGATATGCGACGGTACCTTTGAGATCCGTTCGGAATATTTCTCGATATTTATACCTAAATCCGTCTGGATCCTTATCATTTACAAAGTCACTGTCCATATTGTTGTACCCACATGAGTACTCCTAAATACATATTGTAATTTTTCTCGGATAAATATTATCAATTCCTTAGGTCGATGAATCATTCGATCTGAAAAGTATTTAAAGCGTGCGAAATAATTCAGAATTGACTGTTGGAAGAATGCGATCTGCAATGTCATCAAGTGAAATAATGACACTGCTCGATTTGAAAAATGTGATATGCTTCACAAGACTCAAATTCTCTTTAACTGAGTAATCAATTGATCCTATCCTTAGGAACGTTGTCGACAGTCAATTTGATTGTTGTTAACATTTGAATAATGTGCGCTTTCGCCATTTTTATAATTCAATAAAACGGAATTATGTCCGGTCGCCCTTCCAATCTCACCTGAGGTACGTCTTTCTTGACGTCATTCTTCTGCCGCTGACTTCACACCGTTGAAAATGCGAAACTCCCGCGTAACGAGAACAATTTATCGTTTCCCGAAACAACATAACAAACCGCAGAGCCAAAGACTTTATCTCTTCAACGTTTCTGATGAGATTACGACTTCCTCCGTTCTTCACAGAAAAAAAATCGCCCTATCAATCGACTTCCTCACAGGAACTGGTCCGCTCTGCGTCCACAGATAAGGGTCAAGTTCGATCACTCAACGGACCATTCGAGAAGATCAGTCGTTCTAAAGTGCAGCACTAAAGATGAAATCCCTCATCGTCGCCTCTTTGATTTTCCTAGCGACTTTACAATCGGCCCAGAGCGTCCACAGAACGAGTCGGTATAAAAGCGCGCACGAAACGCCAGTACCGACTGACACTTTTCTCATTCGACAGCCAATTGCGTCAAACTCAAGCTCAAGTTCGGCCGGGTGCGCTACCGGCGCGCCGGCTCCATCGCCCGCTTCATGTGCAACACCGGCTACCACTTGGCGGGCGAAAAGTACAGCAACTGCATCAACGGCAAATGGGACGAAGTGCCGCCCGTCTGCGTCAGTGAGTACCGACCTAAAACCATAGACCCGATTAAACCCCCGACTTGATCCGAACATCCAGGGGGCACCTGTCAGCCGGTCAAGAACATCCCCAACAGCGTCATCCACGTCTCGCACGCGGGCGGAGTGACGCACTTCTTCTGCAAGCCCGACTTCGAGATCAGGGGCGCCGAGATCGTCTACTGCGACGGCGTCCGCTGGAGCAGCGCGGCGCCATCTTGCCTGCGTAAGTCACCTGTCATATCCTTGACAGCTCCTCACATCGGCGTCGTTCCGCAGAGACCGCCACCAAACCGGCCAAGACTTGCGACTTCGAAGCGGACGACCTCTGCGGCTGGTCGCGCGACCTCAACCACGATTTCGACTGGACCCGGATGAACCGCAAGACGCCCAGTTGGAGCGTCGGCACCGGCCCCAGCTACGACCACACCAAAGGACCGGGACGAGACGGTAAACCTAATTCGTGTGGTTACTCGTCACCACGTGACGTCACCTACTCACTATAAATATGACAGATGAGTGACAGCCGATCTGTCACTTTCAGGCTACTACATGTACATCGAGTCCAGTTCGCGCACCGAGAACGACACGGCTCGGCTGGTCTCGCCGATCTTCGACCGACCCGACGCTGTCGCAACGTGCCTCGAATTTTATTACCACATGTACGGCAGCACGACCGGCACTTTACGAGTTTACGCGAAAACGACGACGCCCGGCGACGATTGGAACTCCTTCGATCCGAATCGGGCGGTCTTCGACAAGAGCGGTAACCAGGGCGACTACTGGTACCGAGCGTTCGTCGATCTCGGCCGAATCGACGCCGACTACCAGATCGTCTTCGAGGGCGTCCGCGGGTCCGGATACGTCAGCGACATAGCCATCGACGACGTCAAGATTACAGAAAACTGCAATTACGAGGACGAAGCCGTCAGCACGACCACGTGAGTATCCGTCGTGTCCCGTCGCCATTCCACCCGGCACCCTTCTTTCAAAACATCACCCGTCATTAATTTTGATCGATTTGTAGCGACTTTTTCGGATCGACCGATCAAGAATTCGTCCAGATCGTCGATTCATGCGCGTCTCGTTGTTTCGAGAGCGAAACCGCGCAAAACGCGACGTCCCCCAACGAAATCACGTGCGATTGCGACGATTTCTGCACGGAACGGGGCCGGTGTTGCCCCGATTGGTACGATCTCTGCATTGCCGGCATCACGTGTAACTAAAAATCCTTAAAAACTGGTTAAAAAATCACTAAAACAACAACCGATTACAGCACAAAGCGAACCCGATGAACAACCGATGACATCACCGAGCGAGGAACCCGATGAACAACCGACGACGCAAACGTCGAAAAATTATGACGTAATAACCAAACAAACAACAAAAGCAGTTACCTTGGCGACCGAGACAGTGGCGCCACCTACGCTGCCGCGGACCACTCGACCGCCCGTGGTCACGACAGTGGCGGCGACCACGAGGGGGCGGCCCGTCACTCTGACAGCGACGACCATGAGGCGACCTGTCATTTTGACGTCGACGACCATGAGACGACCTGTCATTACGAGGGAGCCGCCTACGACGAGGCGAATTTTCCCGACGAAAACGTCAAAAATCACTTACGTCAAGCCCGCGGTCACTGCGTCGCAAAGTGACAGCGATGACGTCGCGTACGTGCCGAGGCCGACCGCGCACTACGTCGACGCCGACGTGATCGAGAATGTCGCCGTCCGTCCCGGTGACGGCAAGCCCGGTGTGATAATGCAGAAAACTGTAAAAGTGGCGGACGATGACGTGCCGCCGTTACGGATGGTCGGTTACGCTTTTCTGATAACGGTTGGCGGTTTCTCGGCATTTTTCGTGCCGCTCGTCTTGTACAGAAGGTACCGACGGGGGAATGCGGGTTTGTGTTGCTCGAACAGGGGCGTACGTCAGTCGTCGCACGGTGACAGCCAGAGTGACGTGCACTTCTTGACGGCCGACGAGGAGATCGACTTCCGGTGGGCCACCGAGGACGACAATGACGGCCAATGATCGACGCATTCGTCATTTTATTTTGTAAACTATAAATATTTATTAAATCATCTGTGCTCTAAGTATTTACAATGTACAATAATAATAAAATCTTCACTTTATATAACTCAAATATTGATTATTTTTTTTGTTTCATTATGTCTGATTAATTAAATTGTCCTCTCGTTTCGTTTTATTTTTATACCCTATCGTTATTACTATTTATTCATATAAAAGAAAAATTCGCAAACTGGTAAAAGTAGTAGCTACAATCTAGCAATCAATCGTTTAAAACCGGAAAAGAGAAGAATTAAAGTGACACTTGTCTTGTTGATAGAAATTACCAATGACATTTATGAGAATAACGTAACCTCTAAATTTCGACAGTTGCTGTCAAATTGCTGCCCACGAAATGATGCGAAATCGATAAATTTTCAAAGGCTGAATAAAAATCACAGCCGTCCGATTGGAAATTTCGAAAAAAATACAGAAAACTGTATTACCGACCCTTCTAACTATTACCGACCACAGGCTAAATATTAAAATAAATAATAATACAAAGAGGGGGAAACTCTATAAACCAAAGTTATCATTGAAAAAATATACAGAGAAAGCAATGAGATTTTAAAAGAGTATCGGAAAACAAAGATGGCGCTCGATTTTTCACGTTCCAGAGAAAATTTAAAAGTCGCGACGTAATTTTCATTTCTCTCGTTTTCTAAAAAAGGCACCGGTTTACTGAAATTTTTAGGCACTTTCAAAATATTATCTTTTTTTCTGTTATCCCGGAAAATTTTCAAAAAGTCGCGATAAAATTTTCGTTACTCACACTCGTGTGACCGATAGAAGAAGAGAAGAGGAAAGAGACCGTCACCGCTCCGTTTCAGTTCGCCACCTTGTTCTCCCCGTCATTTTCGACCACCTTTTCGATTCCAACGGTTTCCTTCGCGTTCTCCTTCTTTTCGACCAATTTTTCACTCCTGTCATCGGATTTCACATCTCCTTCTAGTTTTTCGACCGCAGTCTTCTCGGAAGAGGTCTCCGTAGCGACCTCACTTTTCGCAGTTTCGGATCCATCCGTCACAACTGTCACATCAACAACCGGCGTTGTAACCAAGGCAACAGGTTTCGAGTCAGCTTGACGGGTCGTAGCAACCGTACTGACAACGGTAGTCACAGCAGCAGAAGCAATAGCGGTAGTCGTAACGGTCGCAACAGCAGCAGCAGACGTAACTGCAGCCGTAACCGTAGTTGACGACGTAACTGCAGTAGCAGACGTAACTGTATTCGCAGACGTAACTGTAGTCGCAGACGTACTCGTAGTCACAACCGTAATCGTATTTGCGGACGTAACTGTAGTCGCATCCGTGGTAGTAACAGTAGATGGCGGTGGCGTCGATTTCGGACAACTGACGTCACTTTCCACCGGTTTTTCTCCAACGCTTTCCGACTTTTTCTCGTTATTACAGATTTCTACTTTACCGACCGGTACGCTTTTGCTAGTTTCATCGGCGACAGCGACTTGGGCGCCATCTTGAGACGGTCGTGTCGATGATGACGTCGCCGACGTAATCGTGGGTGAAGAAGACGTTGCTGCTGTCGCTGTTGTCGTTATTGCGGGTGGCGGTTTGTCTTCCTTTTTATTCTTCTCGAAATCTTCCCTCTCTTTCGCGCTCCTCTTTTCGTCGATCTCTCGATTCTTCTTCATCACCTCTCTGTTGGCTTTGTTCTGTTGTTGGTGCGTCAATTTTTCGACGGCGTTCTGTAAACTCTTCTCGTTCTTGCTGTTGCCGCCTGACTCTTTCGCACTTTTCTTGATTGGAGTTTGAGCTTGGGTTGTAATTGTCGTCGTCGTCGTTGACATCGTCGACGTTATCGTTGTCGATGTCGGTATAGTAGATGCCGACAATAATTGGGGTAAGTGATTTCTACTTTTACTGCCGCTCGAAGTCGTGATGCAATTGAAATTATTCCTATTCGACGACGAAGAAGACGATTGTTCATTCGTCACAGCTGCACTCGAACCAGATGCGAACTTTGAAGAAGGCTGAAGAAAATAATAGTAAAAAATTAGAAAACTACTCAAAAAGATTGAAATTAGAATAGAATCTCACCTGAGGACTATGTTGCGGTTGCTTCCCGTTATTACTATTACAACTACTGCTGCCCCCTGGCGACGGCAAATCGAACTTGCTATTCCTGCCGTGATTACCGGCCCCTATATTACCGACACTTGCCGCAGCCGAGGCCGCCGCCGCCGCCGCCACCACGGCCGCACTCGGATCGCCCAACCCCAAAGGAAACGGCATCCTCTGCCCGTACAAAAAATTGTGGTAGGCGGCCATCATGCGCGGATCGTACGGCGGGAAAGGCGCCGCCGGAAACAGGAACCGATTCGGATGACTCATCGGTATAAAAGGATTCGACTGGGTAAAACTGAGATTCAGTTTTTCCCGCTTGTTGATCCCACCGATAGGGGGCGAGTGCGACCCCGCCGCCGCACTCAACCCCCCTCCTTTCGACACCTTCGGCGAATGCGGACTCTTAGGCGACTTCCGCTCGGCCCCCAAACCGGAAGCGGCCATCTTGGGCGACCCTTGAAGCTTGAGCGGGTTGATAATCGACACGGAACTCGTGTTAATGCGCAGATCGCCCATGACACTCAACGAGCTCACCTCTGGGGCGCGTTCTGCGATCGGCCTCAGCGTCTTAGGGTCCACCTTGACGATCGAGTGCCTCTTGATCTCGCTCTTGGCGGCAGGCGGCGCGGTTATTGCCGCCGCGGTTGCCGCGCTCACCGCCTTGCCTTTTTCCGGACTCTCGTGCACCTGGTACATCGGCTTAACCCCAGACGCCGGGTTACCAAGGTAACGGGGCATGTTATTCCTCATTTTGAAGAACTTTGCGGGTCGAGAGGTCGAAACTGCGTCACCATTTCCACCGCCACCACCCTTGGAGGTGTTGGCGTTTTGGGGATTCAAATTGGCGCGCGATATCTGAGAGTTCCAACTCTTCGGCGGATCCCTCAAAGTCTTGTAGCCTATAGGTCCACCCGAGCCGCCCGATTTCGACCTGCCCTTCGACGATTGAGGCGAACCGATCGCGTTCAGATTCGGGAGAGGCTTCGTGGTCGCCACGACGACCGGCGACAAAGATGGCGGCGCTGCCGTCACCTTGACAACGGGAGCTGTCACTTTTACGACAGGAACCGCCACCTTACTGACGGGAGCTGTCACTTTGCTGACGGGAGCTGTCACTTTACTGACAGGGGCTGTCACTTTACTGGCGTTGGACTGCGCAGGACTCGGCCCGGGCTTCGGCACGTTGATGACGTTCGGTTTCGGCATGTAGCACGGACTTTTGACGGTCTTGACAGCCGCTTCGTCTTTTCCCGCCTTGTTCTGCTGCTGATGTTGTTCCTGTTGCTGTCGGTTGATCAATAAATTACCGCACAGGTTCAGAATCGTCTGCTTCGGTTGTTTCCGGTCGCTAGCGCCGCCATCTTTATCGTCATCGTTCGACTTCCTCTTGAGATTTTTCGCGTTCGGAGAGCCGTCGCTCTTCCGCTGATGCTGCGACGTCACGACGCACTTCTTGTCGATCGAACTGTGCGCCGTCTTGGCCGGCGTCGACGTCACGACCGTCACGTTCTGACTCGACGTTTCTATCGTCACTTTCGCCTTCGTTTCCGTCACTTTCGCCTTCGTTTCCATGACTTCAGTGATATTCGCCTTCTCGTCCTTGACTTTCGACGCTTCGATCGTCACTTTCGGCGCATCGGCTGTCACTTTTGACGTATCGACCGTCGCCTTCTTGTTGTTGTTGTTATTATTGACGAGTTCGACGGCGCCATCTTGAATCCCGGTGATCGACATTTCGCCGTTCTCGCTGATCCTGAGTTGCACCTCCTTCCAGTTGTTGTTGCTGTGTTTCCGTTTCGTGGGCCCCGATTCGGGTCCGGACCTGGGCCGCTTGAAGCCCTTGTCGTATATCCGATACGTCAGTTCCAGCGGCGCTTTCCTCTTCCACTTGTAGATGTAGGCGACGTCCGTCAAAGTCAGATCCGAGTCGAGACTGTCCACTTGATTGTAGAGCAGGTCGATGTGGTAGATCGAGTCGGCCAGGCCGTACTTGGCCCGCAGCAGCTTCTGCAGGTGGCCGATCGAGACGGCCGTCGGGCAGCGCAGGTAGCGCGTGCTCTCCTTCGACTGGTGATAGGAGAGGGTGACGGAAATAGACTCGTCCGAGGGGGCCAGGTGTTGGTGCGCGTCGACGAACCGCTCGAAATCCGCCCGGCTCTCCGGGTGAGCCTGGAGGAACGCCCTGCGCCGCTGGAACTCGGCGTGGAAGAGCTTCGGCACGACCTTGTAGACGACGTCCTGCAGGATCCGGTCCGGGCGGATGTTGAGCAGCGGCTTCGTCTTGTGGACCTGCACGTCGCAGACGGGGCAGTACTTGTTGGTGCGCAGGTACTCGACGATGCAGCTGCGGCAGACTGAAAGCGAAAACGTTAGCGGGGGCGTTTCGGTATAAATTCTGTGGGGGCTCACAGGAGTGCAGGCACTCGATGATGGTGGTGGCGTCCACATAGTAGCCGCCGCACAGTTTGCAGGTTATGTGCTGGTTCAGGTCGGGGACGGAGGTCCGTTTCGCCCTAGGCATCGTCCCGGCGCTCTTTGCCCGCGGTCGGGGGGCTCACATCACGTCTCGCTAATGGCACGGGCCCATATTGCCTCCGCTTGACCTACAAACCGCAAACTGACGTGAAAACGCTCACCCTCTCAGCGAAACACTCACTCTTGCGAGGTCCTCGGGTTTCAACAATTCCTGGCCGCTCTCATCACGGTACGGACGAAAATATTATTGTTTACTGCACTCGAGACACACAAATTCAGCGTTTCCTACGGTTTTTGACAGACGGTCTCGGTTTTGAGTTTGACGTCCTTTTTGACAGATGCGCGAGTCGTAAAATGGCGTCGATTTGGCACGACCGATAGTGAATTGAACCAGTTCGGCCCGGGAAATTGTTAATACGTCCGAAGTGACGCGAATTCGGGTCGACTGGCCGATTCTGGTGGTGGGGGATGCAATTTTTTTGAGGAAAACTTGCGATAACGGCCCGGAAAAGCGGCTGGAAATGCCACAAAATCAAAACGCACTTTTACGGTTTGCCGCCAACATGACAGCTAGAAAAGTCCCTAGGAAAAAGCGCCATCTTGCCGTGATATTATTATTTGAATGAATTATTCGCATTAAAATCAATCAGAGCGACATAAACCGCCCTTATTGATCATGAATGCGATTTTTCTACCTGAAATGTGTATTGTATTTATTAAAAACGTTTAAACGCAATCACTTTGAGAGATAAAAAGTCCCTAAACGAAACGTCAAATTTCACTATTCACAGGACGCAATCATCATATATCTTCATCAATAAAAGATTTAATAAAGTAAATATTTAATAACTGGAATAATACACCATAAACTTGATAAAACAAAACAAAATGCCTATTATTATTCATGATGATAATGATAATAGTTGATACAATTAATCGGAATTTCAGTTTTCAGTGGAAATATCTACTAATAAAATAATTCATCTATTAATTATTACAAATCGTAAAAAATAAATTATTGAGTAGAAGTTTGGATCTGCGTCTGTTGTGGCTGTTGCTGCTGTTGTTGCTCTTTCTGTTGTTGTGTCTCTTTGATGTGTTTCTCAACCACTTTTTTGATGTAAATGTACTCCCTACTTTTTGTGTCACCCCGGATATTCTCCACTTGGTACGGTGGGGCGATTACCACCTGAAAATCGAGAAAACCCTAAATAAGAGGGAAAAAGTCCCCAGACAGGGGAAACGCACAGACGACTCCTCGTTCCAGACGAGAATGTCCGAGTTCCTCCATTGTACTTCCTCGATTGTCTTTGCGATCGCTATGAATAGACTCTGGCCTTCGGACGACACATTAGCGGATATCGCTTGCAAGATCCGCCGTTTCTTGTCCACTTGGTTACGAACTCTTGTGTTCAACTTGAAACAAAACGGAATTAGAACGACTTGTAGTCAAAAACGGTATTCAGGAGACTTACCCTATGTAAATTGAGTGATTGTGGTGTTTCCGGTACAGCAGTGACTTCTTTTTTCACTTTCAGATCACTCACAAGCGATAAATTGACAAATTGTATGTCGTGCAATTTCGGGTCGCCGCTGGAAGATCGGCACTCTGCGAGCGCGAGATTGGGGCGCAAATTAAGGAAAATGAAAACAACACGGATTTCGACTTAACCTAAAAACGTGCAAGACGTCCGCGGAAAAAAGGATACTCAATATGAGGACCTTCACCTGGGCATCGAAGGCCATCACTTCGCCTTCGATTTCGTCACCGAAACATGTCCTACACCAGACCGTACTTCCGTGAGAGAAATAATCAACCACGGCGGCCATTTTTAGCAAATCACAAAAATTTTATGACGGGCTTGCATTTCTGGGGAATTTTACTCCGAGCAGTATTTACGTTGGCACTGCTGTGACGTTGAGCGCGAATTTCGAAAATTACTGCTACAGGGTGTGTATCAAAAGTTCCAAAGATAATATAGGGAGTATTCAAAAAGTAACGTTGGTAAATTTTATGGTAATTAGATTAGTGGTAAAAGTTGAGTTCGAAAAGTTGTCGAACAGGGTAGTTTTTCACTTAAATTTAATTTTTATTATTATTATCTGACATTTTTTGTACATATCCTTAATTAATAATTATAATAATATTGTTTATCGTTTAATTAATAAATATCTCTCACTTTTTCCTTAAGTAATTAAGTATTATTATCGTTATAATAATATAATAATTTCTAAAATATTGCATTTTTATATTACATTTATTACGCGTACTCTACACGACGTAACCTAACTTTTTTTCATTATTATATTATGTCATTTAAATTTATAATTATCATTATTTAATAGTAATAATAATAATAGTAATAATATATTGATGAGGTATCCCATTGCGAGCGACAAAAAAAATTTGCTCGCACAGCCTCAAAATAATAATATTAATAGCAATAATAATAATTAATAATCGATAAAACAAATCTAGCTACTTTTCACTTGTTTGTTTTTTTTTTTCGTTTTGTTTTTGTTTAATAGTTGTTATAGTTTTTTGAACACACATTTTTAAGTCGGAAATACACATCTCGAAAATGTCGAACATTTCCAAGACGTACTTTTCGCCGCTATCACAAAAATTTGGCTTATCATAGCTCACTTTTACATTTTTGTTTTTCATCATCGTCATCAAACATCATCAATAATAATAATAATCGTAATTATAATAACAATCATAATCGAAAAATGAGAGTATATCGTCTAAATATTACTACGTCTCCTACGATAATAATAATAATATTAATCGACTACTAGTTTTTTGTGTTGTAGCTATTACCAATATAAGTTAGGTTAGGTATATTTAAATGTCAACAAAAAAATGACGTCACAATCATTTCATGGATATCAAAAATTGACAGTTTTCGTGATTATAACCTCACTTTTTCCTCTCATCTTTTATTTTATCCTATATGCACAACCGTTTTGTAGAGCATCATTTCGATTTGTTATTATTATTAAGTAAATTGTCACAAAGTGTCTCAATTACAATATCTTTTTTTGAAAATTCTTCGAAATATTTCTATTTACAAAACCGAAATTGACTTTCATATTTTCTTTATCATTATTATAACGTGTAGAATATTGCTCTCTATTTTAATTAGTATTTAAATTTCTCTCGACATTTTAATATTATCATTATCAATTATAGTTAATCTCTAATAGACACTAATATTTTTTTAGTTAGGTTATGTTTTTGGCCAAACAAACAATTTCGTTATATCATAACCGAGTACAGATAGAGTGAGTGACAGATGAGAAAAAGTGAGTGAAGGAAAAACATTTTTGCGTAAAATTTCCAAACATCAACAATTATCAACTAAAATATTTACAAAATATCAATTTTTGTCGTTTTTCATTTAGTAGATCCAGGTACAAAGTTTCTTATTTTTTGATGACACAACAATTCACAAATCGATTTGTGACGATGGAAAAATTCAAAACTGCCACCGAAAACGAACGAATTATTCGTAACAGGGCGCGATCCGGAGACAAAATGGCCGACAAATAGCAGTTTGACAGTTTCCGGATCTCATTCTCGCTTTAGGAAAAATTGATCCGTTTCGGATTCGGCGGCAAAAATCAGAGTATGGAAAGACCTGGCCAAAAATCTTACTTATATGAACTATGACACCTAAATTTATCTATAAACTACCAAGTGAGGATTTGTTCGTGTGTTTTTTCGACAGTTATGGGGGATGATTATGGGAGTGGAGAAAATCTCAATAAATTACTACGGATATTCTTATATGAACTATGCTATGCTACGTTGTCTTCTTATAAACTAAAAACTTAAAAAATACTCTTCTTTGGAACGAAAAAATTAACGAATTCGATTTAGGCTCATTTGAAACACGTCTTTATAAATTTCTATTCATGTATAATATTAATAATAACTAGATAATTGAGAAATTGACGAAATTTTGAAAACAAAAAACAGGGAGAGAAACTACGAAAATTCAACAATTCAACGTCACAGCCTAAAATTGAAAAATTTATCGCAAAGCAACGGACTAAAAAAAAAAATAATAGGAGAAAAACAAATGGGGAAAAGGGAGAGAGATAAAAGAGAGTCGCATGCAACAAAACAGAAATCTCCAACAACGACGATAACAAACAACGAACGGTAGATAGGTCAGGTAGACATGGCAACGATCAACAACAAGACGCGTCAACAACAACTAATCGTCTTTTTTCGTATTATCATATCATAGTTTCACCTGTCGACGGCGAACCGAAATACAAGATGGCAGCCTTATTGAGCAATAATAATCTCACTGAATATTTGATCACCTCCGAATATCGTACACGGGCGACAATTCGCCACGCGTAAATCGGCAAATGTCACCTGTCAAGAAACTACCAACCTACAAAAAAATAATGGACAGACGCGGAAAAGACGAAAATTATGTCCGGTCGCTTGCGAAAATCATTTCTTTACTCCTACAATGACAACTAATGATAATAATAATAATGTATGTTGTTTACCTTATACATTTAAATAACAACTTTTTTGTTTATCATGTACAATAATAATAATATTAATAGTAATAATAATAAGCATTAAAAATATAATCAGGGTGATAGAGGGAGGTGGTGAGGGGATGAAAGTCATCAAATCTTAATCTAACAATCTACAAAAATGGCCTACATGATAATAATAAATACGGCGCATATTAATATTGTCCGGTAGATGGCGCTTTTGCAAAATATCGAAAACAAAAAAAAACGAGAGAGATAGAGAGAAAACAAGGCGTCAAAAAACCGGAAGGACCGAGAAACCGAGGTAACGTGTCACCCCTCCTCGACATCCGCACAAAACGCACGATCGAAACGACCACGGACACTGTCAATGACGTGATGGCGATCACGAAACCGCCACCCGAGCCGACGCACTCGAAAAACCCCGAAAATAATACGACTTTCATGGGTTAGCTATTAAATTTCTTTGCTCATACCATTAAATAATCATTTGAAAGAGAGTCAAAGCGGTCCGCGCCCTCACAGCTTGAGCCCGTCGAGCTTCTTGCAGGCGTCCCCGACGGCCACCTCGCCCAGGGGCGGCGCGTCCCCGGCCCCCATCATCTCGCCGCCGCCCGCCTGCCCGGGCCTGCGCGCCTTCTTCGCCCTGCCGTTGGTCGACCCGGAGCGTCCACCGGAAGCGACGACCCCGTGCTGCTGCTGTTGCGAAGGACCCGAGGGGGCGCCACCGTGATGCAGCTGACGTACCTGCGACACAGTCTGTTGGTACTTAACCGGGGGCGGCGCCACTATCGCCTGTCCCGCCCTCCCCGAACGAGCCGCCGCTGGACCGTAACCGCCCCTCGACCCCCCGTTACACAATTTATCCTCGTTCCGGTTCTCCTCCTCGTTATTGTTATTATGGTACTCCCCTCTGGCCGGTTGACCCTGCTGGGGGTGGCACCTGGGCGCCACCACCTTACTCCCCCCCTTCCTCCACCCGTTGTTAGGGCCGTTGCCAGTATTGTTGTTGTTATTGTTTGACAGTATCGAAGGGGCGGACTTGTACGCGTTGCCAATGTGAGATCTCGCGTTCTGGTGGTGTAGCTGAGGGGCGTGCTGTCGCGGGTGGGGGTGGTACGGGGGCGGCGCCGCGTAATTCGCATAAACGTGGAACTGAGGGGGCGGCGCGTATCCGATCTGTTGGTGGTGGCGCGGTTGCTGTGGGGGCGGCTGGTGGGGCGGGGGCGGCTGTTGGGGCGGTTTGCGCCGCCCCGCCTGCATCGAGACGAAGTCTTTGTCCGGGTGCTGCTCCATCGACAGCATCGAGACGACCGGCGTCCTCGACTGGCGGCCCGAGTCGCCCCCGGAACTGTCATTGCCGCCCCCGTCCATCTGTTGCATGGCGGCGGCATTCGGGGGCTGTTGCTGTTGGTTGCTGTTCGTTATCGGCGCGTTCAGCCCCATCGCGAACTGCGGGAGGAGCTGGGGGTGGCTGTGGGGGTGGTGGGGGTGGTGTTGCTGCCGTTGGTCGGCGCCGGCGTCGCGCTGGGGGTGGTGGCCCTGTTGGTGGTTGTGGTGGTGATCGATTAGATCTTGTAGTGACGGCTCGACCAGAGAAAAGGGGCCCTTCGAACACGCACCCGAATAAGTGACAGATTTTTGACAGCTAGTGTTAGAATGTGACGCGATTCCGGTGAAAAGACCTTGCGTGGTCACAGTCTCATCACCCGAAAAAAGTGATCGCGGTAAAAGTGAGGTTAGAGAACATGAAAAATTTTCGTTTCGACTCACCTCGCCATAAGGACCGTTGGGGATGCCGTCCAGGCCGTCGCCGTAGAGGGCGGCGCCGGCGTCGATGGGGGCGGCGTACATCGGCAGGTTGTAGAAAACCGTGTCGGCTGCGGCGGCGGCGTTGTAGTGCAGCTGGCCGTAGCACGGGGGCACGGCCGCTCGGGGCGGGCTCGTTGACGTTGCGGGCATCGGCGGGCAGCCGCCATTGTTGCCCGCACCGTTGTTGCCTCCGCCTGCGCCGCCGCCGCCGCCGCCGGGACCGTTCTGACCTCCAACCAAGTATTGCGGACCTCCGTTGCTGGCGTAGTTGTAGTAGTCATACTGACAAAAACATTACATTAAAAACCAAACGTCAAAATCACCGGCAACCGTGGTAAGCGCGAAAATGTGTGTAAGACATGCGCGAAATCATCAAAAAAACGACCAAATATAAAGAAGCGCAACAAAATCATAATAAACCAAGGAACTCTAGACTATTACCGGAAGTGAAACATCTCAATTTTTGACAAAACCCTTTGAGTGAAGTTTCTCCTCCAGTGATATAGCGGTCTCCTTGTAATAATAAACAAATCAGGATGGTACTGTTATGACCCGTCGACAGCGCCACCCAAGGTGTCGACTATCGAACTGTCAAATTTAAAAGAAAAAGACAAAAAGGCGTGCATTATAACACCATGGCAACGAAATAACGCAACAGAAACGATGATGAAACAAAAGGATGTCGTTATTTTAAATTTCTGTTCAACTGTTTTTTTCCAGAGACCTTAAGAAAGGGGCGAGGGGGTGAGACGTGGGGAGCCCTCAGTACTGCAGGCCGTCCAGCAACACGTAGGCAGGCTGGGTGACCGGGTACAGCCCCTCCGATATGTAGTTGCTGGACTACAAATGGTACAACAATGACATATGACATTTATGACATATACACCAAGTGATTTTGTTCTCATTTCCCAATTTTCCTACACGTGAAAAGACAGACGATACACGAGTGGACATTTCGTGAGACAATTCAACAACGTTATTGAAAGTCAGTGCCGACAACTGAACGTGAAATCCCTAGAATTATTAAAACCAGCCTATTCAAAGTATTTTCAAAATTCCATTCAAGTTGGCTAGAACGAACGAGTATCAAATAAATTGAACAGACTGATAATTTGATGTGCCGTTTTATTCGTCTTGAAATCTCTATCGAGGAGGTCGATAATGTCGCAACCTGACTTACCGGTAACGGCATCGGGTACTGTTGGGGCACGTAATGCGGCAAGGGGAACATCATCGACGGATAAGAAGGCGCCTGAGGAGGGCCGGTCTGCGTCGGATAGACCGGAGGAGCTAGAGAACACATAACCTCAAAAATCGCCCAGAAAGACCAAATAATTCTAAATATTAACCTTGATAGACGGTCGTCGGCTGTCCGTTGGGATCGCCGGCGGCGTTAGGGGGCGGCTGCGGGTAGTAGGCGACGCCGCCCTGAAAGTACGGCACGCCCGGACTCGGCGGGAAGAAGAACTGCGTCGGATTTCCGGGGGCGACTGCGGGCGGACTGGCCGCGTCGAACGTCCGGTTGAACGGCTGCTTCTTGATCGCCGGCGCGATGTTCAACTTGCGCTCCTTGAGGACGATGTTGTCGGCGTCGCTCAGCGGACGCTTGGCGTCGTCCTCGCTCTCGAACGTTATGAAGCCGTAGCCCTTCGAGACGCCGGCCCGGTCCTGGATGATCTTGGCCGCCTTCACCGTGCCGTACGTGCTGAACAGCTGCAGCAGCTCGCCCTCGGTCGTGTTCGCCGATATGCCGCCGACGAAGATGCGGTTCGGGACCAGGGTGCCTGCGAAATCACGCAGATTTGAAACGACGACGCCATCTTGCCGAATTCGAGCAGATGACAGAACTGTCACCTTGACGTTTCTCAAAAAAATGGCGGCCATTTTGAAAAACCTCAAGAACTGTCATTGTGGGCTCACCGTATTTGGGGGCGTTGTTGTTGGGCAACGGGGTGGTGCTTTGGGGTATCGACTGGGGGTTGCCGTTGGTCACCGGGGTGCTGGCTGGGGTGTTGACGATCGAACTGCTCGAGCTCCTCTTGCCGTTCGTCTGAGCGGTGGCCGACATTGTCACGGGTTCTCTTTGTTTTACGTTTTCGTTTCGTTTACTTGTACCAAGCGAACTCAGTCACTGATGCGGATGACTACCTGCAAATCACAACAAAAATTACCATCGGTACCAACACGAACAGGGAAAAAATCCGAAATCTGGTTCAGTGGGATAACACGAAAATTCCCTGGCGTTGACCTACATACCGAGAGTCAAGAGGAAAATTCGATCCGATAACGGGAAACCTGATCCGATCGAGTGGAATAACAACATCGGAAGGATTGTTTGGTTTGGTCGATTCGCGAAAATTCAGTCGATAAAATCTAAACAAAGGAAATCCGGGGAAATGGCCGCGAGAAAAGCACCCGAAAAATCGGCCGAACTGTACGGGGGCTCGCTCGGTTTCACGGGGGGCTTTTCTGGGTTAATTCGGGTAGGGTTTCTGTCAAAACTGGTCGAAATTGTGGCGATTTCGGCCGGACGGAGGAGCGACAGTGAAAAAAGTACCGCAGTGTTACTGCAACATTTCGGGGGGTTCTCGAGACGGCCTCTACGCGCCCCGCGTTCGAGGGGGCCTCAAACGGGGCCTGCTGTACTCACATGCGGCGACGACACCACGGGTACGTGAAGAATCATGAGTGATATCGAAGAGATGAACACGGGGGAACATTAAAAACTACAATTTTCACTACTGTCGAACGGAGGAGCCATCGATAAAATGGCGTCGGCCAATGGGAGCGAGCCGCTGCCGTGACGTAATAACGGGACGGCAACCTGACGGGCCGAAACGAACTAGACGGAACTTCGTTTAGCGCGAACTTCGGTTATACGGGCACCGAGAAAGCGGGGAAACGCGCTTACCGAGCTGAGGCGATTCGGGAAATTCGGTCATCAAAAAGGGGCACACGTTGAAAATAAAACCAACTGGGAAGAAAACAACAAATTCAACTGTCAAGAAATCAACAAATTGTCAACTGTCAGGTCCGTTACCTAGGAAACGCAAACAAAAAAAACCTATCCCACCACAGACTTGATACAAATAATAGAAAATTACTACATTCACCGACCACAGAGCTGTTAAAGAAATAGACAACCACAGACAAAACACAAAAATAGAATAAAAACTTTTATTAGAAAAATTACAAATACGAACGTTGATAATAATAATAATAGTAATAATAGTAGTTAGGCGATAAAAGTGATCCCAGTGATGTGCGTTTGCGATTAATTATCCGGAAAAGAGAGCCTCTTCAGAGCGCGTTTACGATTTTTGAACCGGTTGACATTCCTGACAGGAGACGGGGGACTGTTTGAGCCGTCCGATGACGACCCCTTATCACGGGGCGGCGAATTCGGCACGACCGTCGCCATTTTCACGACCTTCTTCCCCAATTTCGAGCTTTTGTTCACCGGGCTCGACAGAAAATTGCGTTCACCGAACAAATTCCCGCCACGGACGTAACTCACGGAGTTACCGGTGACGTTATAGAAATTTTTAGTAGGAGACTTGTTGACGACGTCGTCGAGAACCAAGCGGGACCCGCCGCACCTGTCTTTGAAGTTCTCGGGGCCCGTCATCGAGCAACTCCGACATTTGAGACACAAAATGGCGCCGCACGAGAATCGAGTGCACTGCGCTACGTCATTGCTGACCACCGAGGGCTGGCCGCATTTCGGGCACGGCGTCTGGCGCTCGTTCGGCTTCAGAGTCTTCGCGTTCTACAACACACGAAAAATTACCAAAATCAGTACCAACCTGACAAAACGAAAATCACCAGATTACCTCAATGAAAGCCTTGAACCTCTTGTCCTCCCCGAGTTCCGGAGACGATCCCACCGACTTGTCGCAGTTGTTCGGCGACGAAGGCGGCGTGATAATCACGTTCTCCTTGTTCCCTTTATAGTAGCGTTTGTAAGCGCTGACCCTGACATTCGTAGACGGATTATCCAAAAGCGCCCTCTTGCACGTGTCCGACGTTTCGCTGAACCTGTGCAGCGCCCCGTTCGACAAATTGGCCGAGATCTTGTTGAGGATGATCGGATTGTGAACAAGGGAGAGGAGATCGGATCGGATCGGTTCAGAATCAAAGTCGATCGCCTTCTTCGGCGCGAATTTGACGTTCGGCCGGACCTCCTTCAGTTCGGGGCGCAAAATCTGCGAGAATTCGCCCGAGGGCGACTCGGCTATCCGGTAGTATTTACATGGAGTGTTCGATTGCGATAAGGAAGGGTTTTCGTCGACCGTCGAGAGTTTGACGGTCGACAAGGAATGGTAACCGCTGGAATGTCGTTTGGACGGAGTCACGCACGAGGACTTGGTGTCCAGATCGATCCGATCGATGTTTTTTATGAGAGATTCGTCGAGGGTGCTCGAGAATTGCGGTTTCGGCGGGAACGGGAGCAACGCGTTCTCTTCGTCGCATCTTTTGCGCTTACGGAGTGCACTGCCGGCGCCCGAGGAATGCGAAAGGGGCGTCGAGCTCAGGAGAAAGTAGGAGGCTTCCTGGGACGAGGCGAAGCCGGAATCTTGGGTGATGCTGCCCGCGTCGCTACCGAAGTTAGGAGTGCACCCCGATTGCTGGAAATCGGTTGTTAGTGTCGTAATCAACTTGAAATTAGCGTAATTACCTCCATTACGACATTTAATTAACACTAAATACACGAAAACACGATAAACGCGACTTTCTCCATACTTTTACACTTTGACAACTAACTGACAGATGGCGGATGTTTGAATGTCTACAAAGTTTAGGTTGGTAGCACTTTTTGTCAATGTCAGATGTCAAATATTTTGCTTGTGTGAAGGTAGCTCCCTGTACCCACCTCCTAGCGGCAGCTCCCGCCAACTCCCTGGCTCATTCAATCCCCACCCTCAAGACAGATTCACACCATCGAAATATGTCTGTACCTTATGCCGACGGTGCGGACACTGGAGCACCGAACGAAGCGTATGGGGAAGAACATCAGTAAAGTCCTTATCAGTTTTGTTCAATCAACCATCTCTTATTCCGAGGGATTAACTGGAAGCTCTGAAGCGTTTGAAAAGAATGCATTTTCATTAATATCCCACGTCGTCGAATTTGTAGCACGATGTGGATTTTTCCCTGCACTCTTAGTGTCCCTCTGCGATAGTGTGGTGAAGGGCATGTCGCTACAAATTCGGGAAGTCCTTCAAAAAAAATTAAAACCGTGAATATGCCCATTTCACCCCTTGTTTGGAATTTTACTCTATTTTCAACGGTACGGTGATAATAAACGCATTTTCTCACTTCAGATGACTCAATTAGAACCCAACTTAAATTTGCCGTCGATATCTCAACAAATAAAAAAGTTACAGCACTTTGAAATTTTCAAAAAGTTGAAAATTTGAAAATTTGAAAATTTGTTTTCTTAGATAAACCAATACCGGACGCATGTACACTAACCGACAAAAGTAGAGAAACTTTTTAGTTTAGTACACATTTTTTCAATATGAGGAATTTTCCCAAATTCGAGAACATTTTCATACTCAGCAAACCAAAAGAGATAAGTGTGTAAAAATAGAGGCATTTAAATTCGCCGTGTGGTTATTTATAGTAGTTTTTTATTTTTGAGCAGGACAAAAATGGAGAAACTTACAGAAATTTTTGTAATGAACGATAAAAAATAAGGAAAACTATTAATAATGAGTTGCAAAACCATTGTTCTTGATGACTTCCTGACAACGAGTTGGCATGGAACTTATCAATTTCATTATTGTCTTACTGTCAATGTCATTCCACGTTTGTTGTAAATTCGTTCGCAAATCGGTGTGATTGTGGATTGTTGTCTTTCGCAAGCGGCGATCTAATTGCTCCCAAAGATTTTCGATGGGATTCAAATCGGGGCTTTGCGCGGGAAAGTCGAGGACCGCAATTTTTTCGGAGTTAAGCCATGCGGTGACCACCTTGGATTTGTGCTTAGGATCGTTATCATGCTGAAACTGGAAGCGTAAAGGCATATTGTCGTCCACATATGGCACCAAGTGACTCTTCAGAATGTCCAAATATACAAATCGATCCATTATGCCTTCTACAATATGCAACGGTCCCATGCCGAACCCCGAAAAACACCCCCACACCATGCATGATCCTCCGCCGTGTTTCACCGTCGGTTTTGTGAATTTTGGGTTGAATCTTTCACATTTTGGCCGATGTACCCAAGCTATACCGTCCGATCCGAACATTTTGAACTTGCTTTCGTCCGAAAAAACCACTTTTTTCCAATTGCTGACACCCCAGTGCAAATATTTTTGAGCGAAAGCAAGTCGGGCCTTGCGGTTCTTTTCTGAAATAAAAGGTTTTTTGGCGGCTCTTCTACTAAATATCCCGAACTCTCTCAAGCGTCGTTGCACAGTTTTCGAACTGACATTAAGGCCGGGGATCTCATTCAAAAGTTGAGTTGAAGTCATTTCGGGATTTTTCTGGGCCAACCTTTTCAGTCTTTGGTCCAAGTGTCTTCTTGTTTTTCTTGGCCGGCCACTTTTTTTAGGACTGTTCAACGTGCCGCGATTCTTAAATCGCGAAATTATTTTACTTATCACCGATTTATGCACATGAAAGGCTTTCGCGAGATCAATTTGTCGTGTGCCACTATTATATGATTCCACAATTTTTTTACGGAAATCTACCGAATACTTAACGCCTCTCGGCATTTCGTAAATTCAAGCACCTTAAATCGTACAGGAAACAATTGTTCTCGGCAGATATTTATAATAAACTAACAGTTTCTCTACTTTTGTCCACTCAAAAAACTTTGCCTTCCAAAAAAATTTTTATAAGCCATTTCTCCATGACCATTTATCTACAGATAGTTGGGTACCACTCCCAGTCATATGTAAATAGTGTAGCATATTGAAAAATTAGACTAGCAAAGAAATATGTGCGATCTTCAAAAGTTTCTCTACTTTTGTCGGTTAGTGTATCTACTCCAGATGACACAATAAGAAGCCAATTTGAATTTTTTATCGATATCTCGACTAATAAGAAAGTTTCGCCACTTTGAAGTTTGCGAAAATCGTTGAAATTTTCGTAAAAATTTCATGTCAAAAATTTTAAAAGCACGATTCTCGGTCAATTCGAAAGCTTTTTACACATGTCTATACTGTTTTCGATAGATTTTTCGATTCTCTTTCAATTGCTGGGTCGCCCAAATCGATATCTCGATCGGTTCAAAAGTTAGACCGGTTTTAATTTTACGAGACCGATGATTTGGTGATTTTTCGGAGGCCATAATTCACATGAAAAATTACCTTTTTCCGATGCGCTCTAGAAGCATTTCGTAGATTTTTTGACGCTCTTTCGAATGCGCGGCCGCCCATCGCGATCGGAGCTTCGGTTCGAAAGTTATGGTCGATTGAAAATTTCGAGCAAAATTTGTACCCAAAGTGATGGATTTTCGAAAAAATCAAAAATCACTAAATGTCGTCCAAATCGAAATCCAGACACTTTTCCCGATAGATTTTGAGCTAACTAAGCGATTCCCGGGTCGTGCGACTCGATAGCTCCACTAATAACGAAGTTATGGCCGTTTGAAAATTTTACTCTATTTTCAACGGTACGGCAATATTAGATGCATTTTCTCACTTCAGATGACTCAATTAGAACCCAATTTAAATTTGCCGTCGATATCTCAACAAATAAAGAAGTTACAGCACTTTGAAATTTTCAAAAAGTTGAAAATTCGAAAATTCGAACATTTTTTTTTCTCAGATGAACCAATACCGGACGCATGTATCTACTCCAGATGACACAATAAGGAGCCAATTTGAATTTTTTATCGATATCTCGACTAATAAGAAAGTTTCGCCACTTTGAAGTTTGCGGAAATCGTTGAAATTTTCGTAAAAATTTCATGTCAAAAATTTTAAAAGCACGATTCTCGGTCAATTTCGATAGATTTTTCGATTCTCTTTCGATTGCCGGGTCGTCCAACAATCGGGAAGTCCTTAAAAAAAAATTAAAACCGTGAATATGCCCATTTCACCCCTTGTTTGGAATGTTCCCTAATTTGTAGCACGATGGGGATTTTTTCCCTGCACTCTTCGTGTCCGTCTGCGATAGTGTGGTGAAGGGCATGTCGCTACAAATTCGGGAAGTCTTTCAAAAAAAATTAAAGACGTGAATATGACAACATATTCATGCCCATTTTAGTGATTTTTTTGCATTCTAACCCCCAGTTTCTTAATCGAACTTTAAAGTCTCCTTTAAAAAAATTAAATGAGAATGTGTCAAATCAACTCTTGCATTTGTCACATTCTAAACATCACTTTTACTAAAGTGACTTTAAATTCGATTATGAAAACGGGCGTAAGCGCCCGCCTGGTCGTGACTTAAAGGACGTTTCTACTGCCTAAAATTTGGGAGGTTCATCTGTAGGACGTAGAAATTAGTAGGACGACGTGGGATATTAATGAAAATGCATTCTTTTCAAACGCTTCAGAGCTTCCAGTTAATCCCTCGGAATAAGAGATGGTTGATTGAACAAAACTGATAAGGACTTTACTGATGTTCCTCCCCATACGCTTCGTTGGGTGCTCCAGTGTCCGCACCGTCGGCATAAGGTACAGACATATTTCGATGGTGTGAATCTGTCCTGAGGGTGGGGATTGAATGCGCCAGGGAGCTGGCGGGAGCTGCCGCTGGGAGGTGGCCCCGTAGCTACCTTCACACAAGTAAATATTTTGAAAATGTCAACAAATA
Organism: Salpingus planirostris; assembly: GCA_949788335.1. Lineage (NCBI taxonomy): Eukaryota > Metazoa > Arthropoda > Insecta > Coleoptera > Salpingidae > Salpingus > Salpingus planirostris. The sequence goes on along the minus strand of OX460924.1, from coordinate 7,296,348 downwards.
TCGAAGAATTTAACGAACTCTCCTCAAAACTGCAAGAATTGCGTCTGAAAACCCCGAAAAGACCGAAAACCAAAGTGGCTGAATTATCCGATAAACTTCGATCGTTAACTGACTATTTTAAATCGAGTTTGGACAACCTAACCTCAAATTTAAACAAAATTTCCGGTGATCTGACTAATTTGGAGACTTCCCGACCACCGGGCGGCGATTTTATCGATTTAGAAGCCGGCTCGACCTCGGATTTACGAATCATAAGTGAAAACTTGGTAGGCATCTGTGAAAAAGCCAAGAAATTTGAAAATAATGAAGTGCGTTACGAACTCGGAAAAGAAATTGTCCAATTCAAAGGGAAGGAAGACTTGAAGTTGCTAGAACTGCTAGAAACGAAATCGAGGGGATGCGAATTCACCAGAGACGTCGAATCGACTTTGGCGACATTGAAACAAATCCGACACAATCATGAAGCGAACGAAGTCGATTCGATCTGCGATTGTGATTCTTTCATACCTAAAATGTCTTCCAGTTGTTTAGTAGAGAAATAAAACTGATACTTTATAACGTGTAAATAATAGATTTTTCATGTTGGTACGTCAAATTCCCCCAGATTCGAAAACGTCAACAACAAAAAAGAGGGGGGTTCAGCAAATGATACAAATTTCAAAAGAAAACGTTTTTATCAATCAAAAAATCGCTCTGTAAATGAACGCAACCAATTTGTAGCACAAGTAATAGAAAATAAACTTGAGGGCGTAATAAGCCACCGTCAGTTTGTACCTTTTCACTTGACCCCTTCTCAGACTCTCTTTCGAAATCGGATCCTTCAGCAAATGGACCCGTCCACCTATGAAACTGTTGACCGAATATTTCTCCCAATCCAAATCGCGCATCGTAAAATTGAACAACTTTTTATCCTCCTCGTTCAATTCCTCCCAGAGATTCGTCACGTTATCCATTTCGAAAGAGAATTTGTTCATCGTGAAATAGGACGTCATCGCCAACAACCTGTGCAAACGGCGGTACTGAGCCACCGCACTGTAAAGAGAACATTATCGCACGAGAATCTAAAGTTGGGTTAGGATCAGGTGTTGCGGTTGAGCTGTCAAAATCTGGGGAATTTGAGGTCGCACCGGAATGACAGAAGCGGGGGAAATACTCACATCGCAGGTCTACCAACGCAAGTGAAGACAAAATCGACGATGTGGGCGGGAATCGTGTGCAAAACCAGTAGCATGAAATTGTGCCAACGTATGTTCTCGCTGAACGACATCGAGTAATACCAGATGACTTTTTCGGAAAAGTAGGGCCAAGCGGTCCTGTTGAGTATCCTCTCGTACATTCCCCAAGTGAAAGGATTCCTTTCCGCGTCTCCCGCGTAATTATAAATCCTGTTCTGGGCGTTCGGCGATCCGTTTTCTTTGGCGGTCTTGTAGGCGACGGCCAGGACGCAGTTCCCTACTTTATCGACGGGCACGATGTGCGTCTGGATCTCGCTCTTCGCGTTCAGCGTCCTCAGCACGCCCAGACAGGCGGCCACTATGATGCCGGCGATCCCGTAAAAGTTGTCGATCCACCCGGGGAACGGCTCGTCGGCGGTCGAGCTCACTGAAACCGCACACGCAAAACGTCATTACTGGAGACGGTGGCGCCATCTGTGGGCCGGCGGCGACAGGAGAGGGCGGTGGCGCCATCTCTCGGTCGACGCGAGAGTCCGCGGCGCACGAGGAAACACCTCGACACTAACCTATGGCCGGCCTCACTACGGCGAGAGGAAGACCTTCGCCTTCCGATTTGATCAGGTGTTCGGTTATGGATTTGACGAACACGTAAGTGTTGGGCCATTTGCCTAGTAAACTGAGGGAATAATCGTTGATGATTCGGATTTTACTGGTGATGACTAATGAGCAATGTTTCCGCATCGAGAAAAGTTGTTTTTAGACGACAAAAGAATCGGTAGAATACTTGTGTGGAAACACAGGGTCGAGTGTTATACGAAACTTAATCAAGGTCCCAGTTACGATTAATCTTCAGATATTGCTATGCCGAGTCGAAAAAGTGAAGTTTTAGTATGTCTGAGTAAAATTCCCTAGTTTTTAAGTCATACTGGACGCATGTTTCTACTCCTGATGACACAATAAGAAGCCAATTTGAATTTTTTATCGATATCTCGACTAATAAGAAAGTTTCGCCACTTTGAAGTTTGCGAAAATCGTTGAAATTTTCGTAAAAATTTCATGTCAAAAATTTTAAAAGCACGATTCTCGGTCAATTCGAAAGCTTTTTGCACATGTCTATACTGTTTTCGATAGGTTTTTCGATTCTCTTTCGATTGCCGGGTCGCCCGAATCGATATCTCGATCGGTTCAAAAGTTAGAACGGTTTTAATTTTACGAGACCGATGATTTGGTGATTTTTCGGAGGCCATAATTCACATGAAAAATTACCTTTTTCCGATGCGCTCTAGAAGCATTTCGTAGATTTTTTGACGCTCTTTCGAATGCGCGGCAGCCCATCCCGATCGGAGCTTCGGTTCGAAAGTTATGGTCGATTGAAAATTTCGAGCAAAATTTGTACGCAAAGTGATGGATTTTCGAAAAAATCAAAAATCACTAAATGTCGTCCAAATCGAAATCCAGACACTTTTTCCGATAGATTTTGAGCTAACTAAGCGATTCCCGGGTCGTGCGACTCGATAGCTCCACTAATAACGAAGTTATGGCCGTTTGAAAATTTTACTCTATTTTCAACGGTACGGCAATATTAGACGCATTTTCTCACTTCAGATGACTCAATTAGAACCCAATTTAAATTTGCCGTCGATATGTCAACAAATAAAGGAGTTACAGCACTTTGAAATTTTCAAAAAGTTGAAAATTCGAAAATTCGAACATTTTTTTTTCTCAGATAAACCAATACCGGACGCATGTATCTACTCCCGATGACTCAATAAGAAGCCAATTTGAATTTTTCATCGATATCTCGACTAATAAGAAAGTTTCGCCACTTTGAAGTTTGCGAAAATCGTTGAAATTTTCGTAAAAATTTCATGCCAAAAATTTTAAAAGCACGATTCTAGGTCAATTCGAAAGCTTTTTGCACATGTCCATACTGTTTTCGATCGATTTTTCGATTCTCTTTCGATTGCCGGGTCGCCCAAATCCATATCTCGATCGGTTCAAAAGTTGGACCGGTTTCAATTTTACGAGACCGATGATTTGGTGATTTTTCGGAGGCCATAATTTACATGAAAAATTACCTTTTTCCGATGCGCTCTAGGAGCATTTCGTAGATTTTTTGACGCTCTTTTGAATGCGCGGCCGCCCATTTCGATCGGAGCTTCGGTTCGAAAGTTATGGTCGATTGAAAATTTCGAGCAAAATTTGTACCCAAAGAGGTGGATTTTCGAAAAAATCAAAAATCACTAAATGTCGTCCAAATCGAAATCCAGACACTTTTCCCGATAGATTTTGAGCTAACTAAGCGATTCCCGGGTCGTGCGACTCGATAGCTCCACTAATAACGAAGTTATGGCCGATTGAAATTTTTACTCTATTTTCAACGGTACGGCAATATTAGACGCATTTTCTCACTTCAGATGACTCAATTAGAACCCAATTTAAATTTGCCGTCGATATCTTAACAAATAAAGAAGTTACAGCACTTTGAAATTTTCAAAAAGTTGAAAATTCGAAAATTCGAACATTTTTTTTTCTCAGATAAACTAATACCGGACGTATGTATCTACTCCCGATGACTCAATTAGAAGCCAATTTGAAATTTTCACCGATATCTCGACTAATAAGAAAGTTACGCCACTTTGAATTTTGCGAAAATCGTCGAAATTTTCGTAAAAATTTGTTTCCTTAGATAAACCAATATCCTGATTTTAATCAAAACCGGTGCCAACAAAAAACTTCTGCATTTATGACATTTATCCACTGTTTTTGCGGTGAAATTTTGCTGTATTATCTGCCAAAAACCATGTCTCGACTAAAATTGAAATAACTCAAAAGCCAAGCCACTTATGAAAATTTTTCCCGACACAAAATTTGGCCCTCAGACCTCACCCTTTCGAATCCACCGATAATCCGTTTTGAATAAGCGACATCTCGCGGTGACCATCTCCCGATTTCTTGTCAAAACCATTTTTCGAGCAACCAAATGAACCGATGAACAACAAAACTCACGTAGGGGTGATTTCGTCCATCAGCTTTTCGTCCTGGATCGCGTCCACCACGTTCAGAATCTGCTCGGGGGTGAAGGGCGGCTCGTAAAAAGTCTCCCTTATGTGACCGAGCGGGCAATTGCTGAACGCGGTCGAAACATACAGGAACGTCTTCAGATTGGGCATCGCGTGGGCCAATCGCAGCACGTCCCTGGTCGCCCGCAGGATATTGCGAGTCGCCGAACGCAACGTCTGGTCGAACTTGACATCCGCCGCTGCATGAATCAAAACCGTCACTTCCGCTCTGAGCACTTCCGCATCTTCATCTGTCAAATTCAAGTTCGGCTCGTTGCAGTCGCCGGAAATTGCCGACACTTTCGAGCGGAAATGACCGAGATCGTCCGATCTCACCCGGTCGAAACACTGAAACACGTTTTACAACAGGAAAAATTGGTGGATTTCGCTTTTTATCGGCTTACAGGGGAGTCGAAAAGACTTTCGAATCGCTCTTGGACGTTTTTGCCCTTTTTCGGGCGAATCAGGACGTAGATCTTGCGCACGTTCGGACAGGTCCGGAGCAGTTTCTCTAGGAGGACTTTGCCCAAAAGGCCCGTGCCGCCCGTGAGGAAAATCGTCTGATTTTCGTAAAATTTCACGATTTCGCTAGTAGGCTCGCACATTTTCACACCACGAATGACCGACTTCCCATCGCGCCATCCCGATTTATATCGATTCCTTGATTAAGGAAATCCGAGCGATAACACGATTCGGTTTTGCATATACGACATCATTTTTATTAGGTAACAGATCTAGAAACCGCCACTCATGCCTCGATAATACAATGATTCAATGAAATGAATTATTTACCTTCGGGCTGGAAAATGATCAAAACTTTTCCATAAAATCGCTTTCGGGTTATCTCTTGTATTTGGGACCGAATTTTGGCGACTTCTGCTTTGTAAACACGTCTTCTTCTCCCGAATTCATCGTTGTATGCGGCTTACTAAATCCCAGAAAATAAATTGAGATTATTTAGCTAATTTTTCTAAAAATTCGCATTCGAGTAAAAAAAGGAAAGCGCAACCGTTTTCGACACGGAAAAATGCATACAAAATCCGCTCGAAATTATTCTCATAATAAAGTGGGGCGAATAAATTCCGCTCGTTTACGAGAGACATAATAAGGCGGACCATGAACCGTGCTTATTTAGTGCGTAAAGGTGTTCCACGGATAAAACAAGTCGTACTTTAATACAAATTGAATAGAAATTCAAATTTTCTTTTAATTGATAAAATTCAAAACCAAGTGAAAAGTTCCCATTACCTCACAATCAGAAATTAAATACGAGAGTGTCCGTTTCGATTATTTTACTCGTTATCCAGGTAAAAATTTTATTCATTCACGAATATCATTCCGTCCGTAAAATACCGATAGTCACGATTTGACGACCGATGGTGCGCGGCAAAAAAATTATCATTTTCGAGCGAATCCCAATGAATTTGAATAGTCGAGTACAATAGAAAGAGGCCCGCGATGACCCTTAATCACTTTAAAATTCAAAACAACTCGAAAACTGTCGTTAATACGCTCACAAATTGTAATCGCGATGACGATTATTTAGCTATTACTTTCCTTGCAGTCTTACAGCTTAGAAGAATTCAAATAATTTCGGTATAATGGACGAATACAATTCCCACCAAGGCGGCGAAGACTTGATGTCCCTACACGACCCGACCCAGAGCGAAATCGTCAAATTCTACACGGGCTCGACGGTCTTCATCACAGGAGGGACCGGATTTTTGGGCCGGATTTTCATCGAGAAATTACTGAGGACTTGCCCGGACCTGACCAAGATTTTCGTGCTCGTCAGGCCGAAAAAGGGCAAGGATGTGCAGACCAGGTTCGAGGATATTTTCGATTCTCCCGTAAGTCTTAACACCCGGAAAACCCGAAACTCCGGTAAAACCGATCTGAATGTCAAGGTTTTCGAAACGCTCAAACGGAAAGACGAGAATTTCGCCAAACGCGTCCAATTGGTCGCCGGCGATTGCGCCCGACCGGACCTGGGATTGAGCCGAGAGGACCGGGAAAAACTGATAGCGGAAGTCGATTGCGTCATCCACAGCGCCGCCACTGTCCGGTTCGACGAAAAAATCAAAACGGCCATCGACATCAACGTCAGGTCCATCAGAGATCTCATAGAGATCGCCAAGAAAATGAAAAAGCTGAGAGTGAGTACGAGAAAGACACATACAGGGTGTTCCGGGATTTCCGAAAATTATACTAAAATCGATCAAAACAAACTACCTACTTCAAGGTACAATGTTCGCCACTACGCTTTTTTGTACGATTTTAATTGTCCACTTTTCCAGTTATTTCACCTTGAATCAAAAACGTAATCACGTCACTAAATTAAATTCATCCCAATAACAAACAAATCAAGCGGTACCAAAAAAATCAAGGAAACTCCGTATTTTCATCTTATTGATGCGCTTATTTGCGCATAATATGTTATTGTGACGTCAAACATTTTCGCAAGTGCCCCAATTTTGGACAAATCTTACTTTCAACAGGACTAAAACACAATAACTCATAAATTAATTCCGTGAATAACTGCAAACCCGATCAATATTAATGGCAATGATATCGCAATTGAACCTTTCTCCCGGTGCACCCTGTATCAAGTAACACCCATTACCATAAGTACGGCTTAGGATATTGAACTCGAAAATTGTATTTAATTACAAAATGCCACACTTAAGTAATCTAAGGTGTGGCAATAATAACGCACCACTCTCGATATACCTACCAACAGGAAAAATTTTCCACTCGAACGGATAAATTTTTCCAAAGAAATAAACCAGGTAAATTGTAAAAGCGCATTATTAAAATTAAAACATAAGGAAATGATAGAAAGGCCTCATTTCCATCGAGAACATTACGCGCCTGCATAATTCGCAACAGTTTGCATCGGTCAGACGCTAATCCCTTCCTGATTACTGAATAAATCACCACTAATAAACGCAAACAGGTTTACACGACCACCTTATAGAGCACAGAGTTTATTATGAGACTTCGCGGAAAAAAAAACGCGATTACCCTCGCTAAAATCGCACGCGGGAGGTCAAACGCGCGTACGCCACTGACCATCAACATAAATGACAGTACTTACGTCACCTGTCACCAGAAAAGTGAGGTTAAAGCAACGAATTCCAGGCGATGATCCACATTTCCACCGCCTTCTCCCACTGCACCCGCACGAAAATCGACGAGACTTTATACGACGTCCCCATCGAAGGGACCAAACTGATCCAACTGTCCGAACTCCTGGACGAGGACAGGTTACAACAGATGGCGCCAGCGTAAGTGACAGTTCCCACCAGTGACGTACGCGTTATAATCCGGTGGTTTTTTAGTATTCTAGGGGAAAACCCCAACACTTACGTCATGACCAAAGCGGCTGGCGAGCATATCGTCAAGACCGAAGCCGGTAACCTCCCGATAGCCGTCGTGAGACCGTCAGTCGGTAATGCAGTTACCTACTATTACGAATTAAAGTGATTGAAGGGAATTTATCTTGCAGTCATAGCGTCGGTCAAGGAGCCGATGGCCGGCTGGATCGACAATTACTACGGAGCGTCCGGCATTTTGGTGGGAGCGGCCGTGGGCCTTTTGCGTAGCATCCACGGCCGTCGGGAACTGTCGGCCGAGATCGTGCCGGCCGACTACTCGGTCAATTGCGCCCTGGCCGCCGCCTGGGACGTGGCCACCGTCAAGACGATCAACGAGAACGACCAGAACGGCACCGGAATCGACGGATCGCCCGACGCTAGGGAGCACCGCGTGTACAATTTCGTGAGCGGGCCCGAGGCGCGAATCACGTGGCGGGAGTACACGAAAATGGCCGAAAAGCACGCGACCCAGGTGCCCAGCCCTCTCGTCATCTGGCACTACTTTTTCGCCATCCGGTCCTGCTGGTACGCCCACGTCTTGGCCGTCTTCTTCTACCAGACGGTGCCGGCCTACCTGGTCGACTTTGCCGCCATCTGCCTGGGCCGGAAACCCATGTGAGTCCGGCACATAACCTCACTTCTATCTGTCACAGGTGACAGCTGTCGCTTTCAGGCTGGTCAAGGGCTACGAGAAGATCAACAAGTTCAGCAAGGTCTTGGAGTACTTCACGTTGCGCGAATGGACGTACAACAACGGCAACGTCCAGAATTTGTGGAAGAAGATGAGCGTGGAAGATCGGGAGAATTTCGAGTTTTCCATGAGCGGTTTCAATTGGGACACGTACTTTTACACGTACGTGCGCGGCCTTCGCGTCTACTTGCTCAAGGATCCGATGGAGACGCTGCCCGAAGGACGGGTGAAATATTACAAGTTGATGGTGGCGCATTACGCCCTTTTGACCGTGCTCGCCTTGGTCGCCCTCAGGTGCCTCTGCTGGTTATTCGGCTGCGTATTTTGAAACGATCTTTATATTATAGGTTTTTAAGTGTTATAGTCTGCCATTATCTTGTCTTAATGATTTATTAAGTGCCAACGATTTGATGATAAATAAACGGTTACATAAACAGTCTAATCTAATCGTCTTTCTAATAATGAGTTCCCTGAGGAAAAATGGCCGACGAATGTGACAAGTGACAGATCTGCTGTCATATTTTCTAGGTTATGATAACGAGACGCGACGCAAACTTTATCCGAGTTCAATTCGGTAAATGAAAACCGTCATGTAGACGACAGTGGAGAACTTCCTGTATTTTTCTGTTGACTTTGCTTTTTCTCATATGCAAAATCGTCGAAATTGCATTTTGCCAGAATGTAAACTATGCATAAAACTGCATTAAAAAACGGCAATAATTTTGTATTAGAAGTTTTTCGGTGCGTTTCACTGGTGATTCTCATCTCAATTCGATAACTTTTGTGTGTGATTGAACATAGAAATAGAAAAATGATGGATTGTTATGACTCTCAAAATGTGCCCATAAAGGAAGAGTCAAAATATGAAACTCCTGGCGAAATCGTGAGATTTTACTCGAATTCCACCGTCTTTTTGACGGGAGGTACCGGATATTTGGGCCAGATTTTCATCGAGAAATTGCTGAGATCGTGTCCGGATCTGAGGAAGATTTTCGTATTGGTCAGGTCGAAAAAAGGCAAAGACGTCCAGGCAAGATTCGACGAAATCTTCGAATGTCCCGTAAGTTCTCCTTATAAATCCACAAAAACGTCGATTAAAAAACGAAATTTTTCGAAAGATTTTCGACAAATTAAAACGCGAAGACGAGAATTTCGCCCTGGAACGCGTCCAACTAATTGCCGGCGATTGCGCCCAACCGGACCTGGGATTGAGCCCAGAAGATCGAGAAAAATTGATAACGGAAGTCGATTGCGTCATCCACAGCGCCGCCACTGTCCGATTTGACGAAAAACTCAAAACCGCCATCGACATCAACGTCAGATCTACCAGAGACCTCATAGAGATGGCCAAGACGATGAAGAAATTGCGAGTGAGTACGAAAAAGACAATTTTTGTAACTACAAAAAAAATAGAAAGATTTTAATAACTAAGTAAATTCCAAAATTTCAGTCAATGGTCTACATATCCACGGCTTTCTCAAACTGCACTCGCACGAAAATCGACGAAATCCTGTATGACGTACCGATAAAAGCGCAAAATTTGATCCAACTATCCGAATGCCTAAACGAAGAACTCCTAGAAATCATGACCCCAACGTAAGTACCACCATAATAACCGAAAAACGCTACCAATTTCGAGAAAAAAAAACAGAATTTTAGGCCAAAACCCCAACAGTTACGTACTGACCAAAGCGGCAGCCGAACACATCGTCAAAACCGAATCGGAAAACCTCCCGATCGCCGTGATCCGCCCATCCATAAGTGAGTACCGAATAGAATCACAAACTATCACAAACCATCACAAACTATTACAAATTGTCACAAACTATCACAAATTGTCACAGTAACCGGATCCGTCAAAGAGCCGATAGCCGGTTGGGTGAACAACGTCAACGGCGTAAACGGCGTCATCGCCGGAATAGCCACGGGCCTCCTCCGAAACTTGCGCTCGAAAGGGGAAAACGTCGCAGACACCGTACCCGCCGATTACGCCGTGAATTGCGCCCTGGCCGCAGCGTGGGACGTTGCGACCGTCGCATCCGCCGGACGCAAACCGGTCTTCAATTTCGTCAGCGAGCCGGAAGCGAAAATCACGTGGCGAGACTACAGCGACAACCTCCGGACGGCCTGCATGGACATCCCTAGCCCCAAAGTGCTCTGGTACCCAGGATTCGCCCTGAGACGCACCGCCTTCACATTTCTGGTCGCCGTTTTCCTAACCGAGACGATCCCGGCGCACGCGGGCGACCTGGTCGCAAAATGCCTCGGCAAGAAACCCATGTGAGTATTGACAGTCGCGCTGTCATTTATGACGTTTCACCTGTCACTTTTTACTGTGGCAGCCTGGTAAAGATCCACCGCAAGATCGTCAAGTTCGGTAAGGTGCTCGAGTACTTTACGACGAGAGAGTGGCATTACGAAAATGCGAACGTCAGGAATCTGTGGAAGAGGATGGGCGAAAAGGACAGGGAGACGTTCGAATTTTCCATGGCCGATTTCGACTGGGACGTTTATTTGCGGAAGTACGCGAGGGCCGTTCGCGTTTATGTTCTAAAGGATCCGATGGAGACGGTAGAGGAGGGACGGGCGCATTTCAGGAAACTGAAGATGTTGCATTTCGGCGTCATAGTGGTCATCTGGTTGATGGTCTATCAGGTGGTTTCCGCTATTTTCAAATGGAAATTTTGATGTTTGTTGCCGTTTTCGTTCGATATGTATCTGTTGGAAAATAAAATTCGAATTTGATGATGACGACGAGATTAGGTGACGCCACTATGTCCGGTAGCCATTCCGACCCACACTCGAATATTGTATTTAACAATTTTGGGTTTGTGAACTAGAGAGGAAGAGAATCGCTTAGTTTGCCCAAAATCAATCAGTAAAAGTGTTTAGATATCGATTTAGACGACATTCAGTGACTTTTCAATTTTCGAAAATTTCTGACAAAAATTTCAAAGTGCCGTAACTTTCTTATTAGTGGAGATATCGAGTCGAGTGAGGCGGGAATCGCTTAGTTTGCTCAAAATCTATCAGAAAAAGTGTCTAGATTTCGACTTAGACTAGATTTAGATAAGTCTGCTAGGAGGTACAAATTTAAGGGTAGGGTCGCCATGGGTCTTGGACAAAACGCCGCCTACTAACAAGATTTGCTATTATTTCGCCATTACGTCCGAGAACCGATGCAACTTCTACCCAAACCGGTCACCACGGTACTACCATCGAGTACGTATAAGAAGTTGTATACCTCAAACGACGAAAACCCGATTCAATCCAGCGGGAAATAGTAACTGCTCTACGAATCTAACAGTCGACTTTATCATCGCGCCTATCGACCGAAAAAGTGAAAGCCCTTTGACCCCGACACCCGGAAACCGCATAACCGAACAGAGAGTACTTTGACAGGAAATCTGAAGAAATGTCATTTTTCGAGCGCTTTTCTTTCGCTTTTCTCCTGATATGCGAAATCCTTGGCGACGGATTTCGAGCGCGGGGAACTTTACAAGCATAAACAGACGGGCGGTAGTAGGATAGAGCGTACCTACTCTCTACGGTCGGCACGGAAAATCGCGGCGGTGGTCGCATCAGTTCGTATCTATCTAACGTTCGCGACGTTAGTCGGTACTGCCGACGTCGCGCCGCGCCGTGTGTTACCAACGCGAAAGACCGAAAAAATGTACACTCATCGCTCTCGCGGCGACGACGTGACGTTCTGCGAGCGCCCTTTTTGCCACCGACACATGAACGGACGAAAAGACCGAAACGTCATGGATTAGTACCAAATTTCTATGTAGGAGAGATCAAATGCCAGTTATCAGCGAGCCAGTTTTTTTCGTTTATCGTTTTATCATAAGAATAATAATAAAATAAGATAATTTATATAATAAGTAGCAAGTTTTCACCGTAGTTTTAACGAGATTTTATCGCACTTTTGTGGACGACGGATTGGATGAGAAAAATAATCAGGTCTGTACCTATACACAATTACGTAACACGACATAACCTCCAAGTTTTGGAAAATTTCCGAAATTCTCCTTAAATCAACCAAGAGCGATCAATTCTCGATATGTGGTGGAGGTGGAGGAGTATTAATCGAAAACCATTCTCAATTCCATAGAGGCATGGGAAAAAGTTTCTTTGAAAATTCAAATTTGAAATTCTGCAAAAGGCATAAAACCAAATCAAAGTCAAAACATCCAAACCCAAAATTTTAGTTGAAGTAATGGTCAGTGATGATGAAGAGAGTGATATGAACTGTAAACCCTGTCAGATTTGGAAGAAATCTTGAAAAATTGCTTCAAATTTCGAAATGCTTCAAAAAGTGTAAAACCAAACTTGAATTAAATGACATGAAACCCAAAATTTTAGTTATAGTAGTGGCCAGTGGTGATGAAGAGCGAAATATGAAATCAAGAATCATTTTGAATCAAGAGGAAATTTTTAGAAATTGCTTGGAGTTTAAAAATTTTACCAAAATTCGAGAACTCAAAACCTGAAATTTACAACCAAACACCAAAAAAAGGCTAAACCAGATCGGAAATTGATACAAATCGAAAGAAAAATACGCAGTAAACCACGAGCATCGGTTTGTATACATCAATAATAAGTAGAAACGCTGGTATATCACATATCTACATACACATATTGGAATCGCACGTGTTGGACGATAAGACAAACATATATTTCGAGATAATGGCTTATCTAATTATGTCAATTCACCTCGAACATCATCGCCGTTGTCTTGCCGGTCTGGGAACTCGACATTCCGTCATAAACAAAACAAAACTTTGCCGATTTTGACGTTTCGCTTACTTTTCCATTGTGACACCGCCTTCCTGTCACGAATTTCGGCATAGTGTAAACAAGGCTCTTGCTGCCAATTTCAAACAACGTTGAAATCTTGTTCATTCGGTCAGTCCTTTGTTGATTTTGTGAATTTCCTTGACAACTACTCCCCACAAAAGTAAACAACAAAATGGCCTCCCTTGGTTACCACGTGTTCGGCTGTTTCAGGAGGACCCGGGAAAAAGCGCCTCGAGGCCTCGACGGCCTTCCGCATGCACCCGAAAAGTCGCCAACAGCAACCGTAACGATAGCGACGAGGAGCGGCGACGACACGAAGTCATTTTCATGGTTTTCATGGTAAGTGGGCACCTTTCACCCGCTCTGAGAGCGCGCCATCCTCCTCTCGAATAATCGCAATCATAATAACGAAACTGGACGTTCTAAATTCGCGCCGATAGATTTCAGTCTCGGGCCGATTCCGATCCGCGAGTAACGAGCGATTACACACGAGGAGGGAAAGCGACTTTTATTCCATCGTTACGCGATTCCGCTCGGAGACGCGATAAAACCGCTCGCAAAGTGCGGGATTAACGCCAATTTCTGCCGCGCCTCTTTCCTCATATTTTTATCTATTCGGGCAAATTCCCGACTCGAGGCGTGATTTCCGAACGAGCCAATTTTTTGACAGATGATGTGTCACATTTGACGCCTCCCATTACGATTTCACCCGTCAGTGGATCCGAATATCTGCTTCGGAAATAAAAAGGGGAAAAAACGCGAATCCAGAGCCGGATTTAGAAACGACCGTTTTTATTTGTTGCCCACATTTCCCACGCCAATTTACACGATTTATTGCACTTTTTTTTTATGAGAACATTGGTCGGTTTGCGTTTTAATTAGTCCTTTCTACCGATGATAATAATTAATCTTCACCCACGATCCGCATTAGCGGGGTTACGTGCACTTTTTCGTCCATAAGTGAAAACTTGACAATCATAATTCCTTTGAAAAATTCGTAATTTTTTACAAGCCTTTGGATTTTAGAGAGAGTTCGATCTTAATAGGGTTATAAAATTATACTCTCCCCGTGTATCGCCGTTATGTGTGATGGTAATGACGATGATTATGATGATTACGGACGAAGAAAAATCAAAATCGTAAATGCCAATTAAAAATATTATTATTAGAAAGTGATAATTGCGGTGAGCGGTTTATACAAGGCGTTCCGTTTCGAATGGCCGGGGCTCATTTATACGGTACGAATCTAGAAAAAGACTAAAATCATATTTTCCGAAAAAAAGTTCATCTTCTCCATTCGGATTCCATTGAGCGAGACTATGGAAAATTCAGTGCGACTGCCATAAGGAACATAACAGAGCGCATAAAATATACGGTCGTTCGCGGGTCTTCTTGCGTGCGTTTGCGTGTCCGATAACGATCAGATGCGGTCCGCGAGGGCGTAAACCGGAAGTGTTAAATAACAATGAACCTGCGCTGCTTCAATTACCACCCACACATCCGCCTGTACATCATGTGCAGAGAACTGCGTTACCCACTTTTCTCGAGAATCTCCACCCGAAAAGACATCACGGAAAAAAAGTCCCTTTCATTTTACCATTGTACTGAGATGGTCAAACCTAAAGTCCTGTAGATTAGACTGAAAGACTATTATAATTATAAAAGTATTAAAAGAAGACGAGACGGTTCGCGTGTTTTTACCGCGGTTACATCCGGGTTTGACGTACGGTCACTCATGCCCAGATTCAGGATACCCAACTTTATAACGAAAAAAAAAAACAACGAAACCGAACCAAACCACAAAAATAACTAAACCCAAAGTCATAAATAAATAAACAAACAAACAAAGAAAGAACCGCAACCGATTAATGATTAATCTATCACTGATATGTATCTCTATTATACAGCGTGTCTATTACGACACATCCATACGAGCAGTAGTAATCTGAGCAGTCATCGAACACCCGGTATATACGGGCGAGTGAAAAACCCATCGATAAATGGAGGATTATGAGAGACAAAGTGACCGAATAAATGATCATTCGTTATCCGATTATCGAAAGAGAAAAAAATCGACTTAATTAATCTCGCCTATGGATTTTTTGTGACACCCTGTATAATTTATTACACGAACGAAATAAATAAAACGGGATGTTTCGTATATATCAGGAAAAATAATAATTGGGCGAAAAAATGATAATTGAGACAATCACCTTGGCCGTTCTAATTACCGGAATGGGTAACACCCTGTACGCACAAAAAAAATCGAAATTATTGGACCAAGTGGAAAGTTTGATTGATTACCGACACCTTTCCTGTATAGTAAATAAATAAATAATAAATAAACGCGACCTTCCAACGTGAGCAAAAAGAGACCCACCCAATATTTCTGTCGTTCGTTATTCGACAAAAGAATCGCGCACGCGCTTTTGTGAGGTTATGTCGCGCGCGCCCGACGGCTGTCAACGTGACAGGTCACGTGGTGACGTCACCGCGAAACAATCGTAAAGAATCTGGGCCGCGTCGACCTTCCAGTCGACCGTACGCACCGCACTTGGGCGCATCCCATTCCCATTTTGTTTTTCACCTTTATGAATAATTTTAAGGTTAGGTGACGTTCCCTCGTCTCATCCTCGCTTCGTTCGGACCATAATAATAACGACGACGACAATGAGGTCGAGATGAGTCCTGACCTTTTCCGAATCGACATTATCACGGGAGGAGGAGGAGGAGGAGGACTTTCACGGCGAAACAATGTCGCATCACGATATACCTAACCTCACCCATCCTCTCTTTATATTTATCGCCGATCGAAAAAACTAAATCTTCAGGTCGACAGTTGTCGCTATCTCTATCGCGCTCTCTGCTCCGTCTCGACCTTTCTCTATCTACAAGTGTCAATTTAGTGGGCGGGGCCTGGGTGACGTAAGAGAGGGCGCTCCCATCTCTCTTTTTGCTCATAGAGGTCGAAAAACTAGAGTGGACAGATACTTGGTACAGGCACATACTTGATGGTCGACTCATTAGTAAAGTTCACCCCTTTTCTTTATTGCGAATCGAAAAAACTCGTTCTACACGTTAATGGTATCGCCATCCTTGTCACACTCTCTTTCCCTCTCTTTCTAGAAGTGTCAATTTGGTGGGCGGGGTCTGGGTGACGTGATAGAGGCGATTTCTGGCGCGCGTTATGGTCAAAGCCGCCCACGTCATGGCTGTGTGTCGCCGGTACTGTCACTTTCGAAAAGCGTACCACAGAGGTCGGAAAAAAATAGAGTGGACAGGTCGAACGCGCACACACACATGAGCGGCGTCAGAGTCGAATAAGTTTCTCACGGTTCAGATGGATTCGGTTCGAATTCACAAAACGCATTAGAAAGTACCATTTAGAGTACCACCGGCGTGCACACCGCCGCATCTACATACGGCCCGAACGCGAAGCGGTTAAATACCGATAATGCGATCGTGAGCACCGCTCAAAATCCAAATATAGGCTCAATTATGCCGCGAATGGCGAAATCCTCTTTCGGGTAGTACCATTCTTTCTGCCGTGTGCTCGCGCGGTTGAAAAGCGAGCCGACTATTATTATACGAGTCGCGTGGAAAAAGCCAAGGTGAGCGAGTGTCATCTCCCGATAGAATCGACGGGCGTGGTGCGGTACTTTACCGAACGACGACGTCACACGAAAAGGTGGTACCTCGACGAGGTCGAATTTCCACCGATTTTCTTCACACTCAATCAGTCCTGCCAACTGTGACAGAACCTAAGTGAAGTGGGCACAATACGGAGAGAGAGGCAGTACCCGATGTCTACAGACCGAGCCGTAAAATTAACACAGTCGTTTGGTGTTTTATTACCCATAACCGGCGACTTAAAATTAATTGTTATTACCGGATTTATGGGCCGGGACATGTGTTTTGGCTAATTTCTTTTAATAAAAATTCGAAAAGGCACGGAATTATCGTATACCGAAACTGCAGACAATCATCTGTCACATGTCACATTTGAATCTGAGTTCTCCATTGAACTTTCAAAGGTTTTGATGTACGAGGTACTACTCGGGATGGTAACCAGATTTTATTCGTACGAATCCTCCCACTCGATCCGAACCTGACCCGATACATAAAACAGATTTATACTTATAACGTCTATTCGAGTCTCTAAAGTGTTATAATAGATCTCATCGGAAGAGAGGGTGTTCGAAAGTCGTACACTAAATCAATTTGAGATTCTCCACTTAGATCGAACGGGTACTAAAAGCGTGAAATCTGGACACGTCATTTTTTCAAAACGATTCGCGATGCAATTAGAAGGTACCCAACATAGGTACTATGGGAAAATAAGAAGAAAAAGGCTATATTCAAAAATAAGCACGAGTAACTGTCCGAGCGTAATTATTAGGCGTAGTTAGTGATGGGTAACCGACTAATAAGTGGGTAATTAAAATGGAAAAGATACAACACGTTTCAATTAACGACTCGTAATAGCCAAAAGGCCCAGAACCCCTGTATACCCCAATCGAAAGGCCACACGTGACAGTTGCCCTGTCACTTTTTTGACGTGACTCAAAATAAACCGTAAATAAAGGAGTACCCGACATTCCCTCCACCTTAAAACTAGACTTTTACTCGGATTTGATGGATTCCAATTCGGAACCGAATTGACAGTAGTTAATTACGATTACTCGAATGGTACCTCATTTAAATACTCACGTTATCGAGGAAAGTACTCACATTTTATACCATCGAAAAAGAGATCGAGAGAAAGATAAGATGTGGGTTAAGGCTTTTAAAAATTATGTTAAAAACCGTAAGGTGGAGTGAATTTAAATAAAAATGCCGCAATTACGATATTTTCGTCAACTTTATCGGACGCTTTACGGGTGGTCACGATAAAAATCGCGCGAACCCGAGTGAAAAAAAAAGGCCGCGACATTACCGACCGAAAAAAGAAACGATCGTCATGGTAAATTTTTCTGATTTCAGGACGAATGTCGTTCCGACATCGACCGGTGGACTGGGGCGCCTCGACCGGGCCTGCCCCCATCCCCTACGGCCCCCGAGGTGAGTACCCAAGGTCACAAACGTCACCGGTTGCCCTTCGCGGTGAAAAACGCGCGTATATACGGTTAGATAATTCCACCATCGTCGCAATCATCATCAGAAAGTGCGGATGTGCAACATCTGGTGAATGCGCGCCTATCATTAGGTACCGCCACCTTCTCTCTTCATATAACATCACAATAATATCGGCCACTGCCATTGGCCAGGAAAAATTAAAGTACCATCACCAGCATCATCACGCGCTTCTCGAACGGGAAAAAGTACGAAATTTCTATCGGTTTTTTCCGTGATAATCATCATAATCATCACGGTGCATCTCCGAGAGAAGCGGTAGCGAGATGTAAAACCAGCAACAATACGAGTCGAGTGGTAGTACCTTGGGTATATACGACACATGTCACTCGGCATTATGGGATGAGCAAAACCGGAGAGCGTACATAAAGAGAGGAGTTGACCCTCGATGCGAAATAAACCGGTAAATCACGTGCCACTAACCATCGCTACTACTGATGCCGATGGTACTACCATGAGGATCGCGGAATTCGATAAAAACGAGCCAATAGACACTTTTTTGAGTTTACGGTGCAGAATGTACTCAAATTATGCCAATATTAGACGACTTTTCCTACTCCTGATGACTAAACTCGAAACCATTCAAAATTTTTCATCGATATAAGTACCTATCGACCAATAAGGAAGTTACAGTACTTTGAAATTTGCGAAAATTGGAGACCCTAGCATTTCAAAGTAGATTCTTCACAATTCAAAAATGATTCCATAATACCGAATACTATAAGTAGTACCGTCGAGGCAAGAAAAGATCCGATTATTCCAAAATTACCATATTTTCGTCATTTTTTTCCTGAATAATTCGATCGAATCTTCCCGACCCAAAGTGCCATCATCACATCTTACCCAGTCACAAGAAAGAGAGAGTGGACGGATGAGTTTGTGTGTACCCACACGAAGATAACGGTACCGTTCCGTTACTACGTCTTTTTTTCTACCATCTTCTTTCTTATACGTTCGTTAGAGACATTAGAATGCGGATCTTCTCTCCTCTCCGCCGATAAATATAAAGAAGATGCTCTCCGCTCCGACACACGTGATGGTCTTTTTTCCCCATCATGATGATAATCACGACGAAATTGATGTCGTTAGTGCCGAAGCGGAAAGAAGACAACAACACCGAGTACTACCGACAGACTTACACCATCATGATGATGATGATGATGATGATGATGAAGAAGGCGGTGGTCGAGTTCCTTTATTACGCGCTTCCGGTCGCGCGATCAAAGACGCCATCGTCATCGTCAATCGACAATACCAAAGACGTTTTTTCGCGTTCTCCAGCAACTTTTACGGTTCCGCCATGTTACCACTGTTACGTTATTATTATACCGATTGCGTTATCATACCGTGAGTAATTAACAGCTCGTAATGAATGTAATTAATAATCGCCTGTAGTGGTTCCGTCGACCGAGTTTCGCCAAACACACAAGATGACGTTTCAACCGAAACACCCGACCATAACCCGACTTTTATCGATTTCAGGCGGAAGGGCCGCCGGTCCAGATGGAACCGGTCGACCTGAGCGTGAAAACGCCCTCGGTGGTACTGCAGGTGCCCAAGTACCCGTCACCCGGTAGATTACGGAACCCGGCTCCCGCATGCAAAATCCAACCGCCGCCCGGTAAGTAGTACCAACCACACACGCATCTTTTTGACAGGTGACACCTGTCACCCGTAGAGTGAAGGTGTGCTCGCGCGATCGCAGATTAGAGATGCGCGCCAGAATCGTCGTGACGCAACGACGCGAAAGAAAGGAAGATGCGCTCCGCACGGTCGGCCCACTTCCCTTCACATAACCTCGATAATAACGGTCCCCCTCGTGCTACAAGCGCCATCTTATCGCACCCGCGATATCGACTTTTTCCCGTCCGGCCAGGAGACGGGCGCAAAACCGATATGTGTATCAAGGTCTCGCTGGATGTTATACGTAAGGTGCACTCACCAGAGCGTACCGTACCCACATTCAAATTGTTTTTATCCCCTCGAGACAAGTACCGCACGCTCTCCTCTAGACTTTGGACCGTTTCGAAGATATCTATGGACAAAATTGACCCACTCTATGGTAGTACCTCAAAAAGTGAGCTCTATCGCCAAGGTCGGCCCTAAAGGTACTACCACTCCAGCCCACAGAGTACAATAGTTAGAGGTAGAGGTCGCCCATTGTATATAGGAAGAGGACCCGAAAGGTCACAGCTTAGAGTACCCACGCAACATTTATTTGGACCATC
The DNA here is from genome assembly GCA_949788335.1 of Salpingus planirostris. Classification (NCBI taxonomy): domain Eukaryota; kingdom Metazoa; phylum Arthropoda; class Insecta; order Coleoptera; family Salpingidae; genus Salpingus; species Salpingus planirostris. Next base: position 7,275,882 of record OX460924.1, on the reverse strand, counting down.
GTTCACGACCCGCCTTCCTCCATATATTTTATGCGACGAGAAACGCACGCTCTCTTGCTAGTACCTTATGGTGCGAGATGTGGCGAGGTAAAGGTACGGCGTAACACCGGGAGCCTTTCTCTCCATCTCTCTTATAATAGAGAAGAGCCTCCCATGTTTCCCACGAGGTAATAACGGAGCCTCTTCGGCAGTACCGAATTAGCCATTTTCCCCCTGTATAGTCGCAGGCTGGAAACCGCGCAAAATAGAAAGTACCAGGGAGATAAATCGCGGGTGGAGTCGAGGATGCGCGCTATCTTTTCTCGCGTACTTACGTCCGGGGCGTGCGATAGTTCAGATCGTGACGCCGCGGTGGTACCGCAAAGACCTCACGGAAACGCCCGATTTTCCCCGGCATAAGGGCGCTCCGAATTCCGAACCTATCCACAAGAGTATAACCAGATAGTGCGCCACCTTGGGTTCTACGGTACTTTATTTACGACCCGCTCGGGAGATTGGCATTGAAGGCGAACGGTAATTGTACCGAACGCCGATACAATTAGATAGTAATACGCGACGTAATGCGACTTGTAGATTGACTATCGCCGTAGCTTTGTGAATGCGTACGCGCATAACTGAAATGCCGACTTTTTACGACCGCCACCAAGCGCGAGCGGTACGACCTAAACATTATCGTTTCGAAACCCCGCAAGAAAGGGTGAGAACTCTTCTCCGACCTTGATCGCGTTTATGTTGGTACTAACAGCTAGAAGAGGAGGCGATATAATAAATGACGTTTATCGATCGATTGGTACTCACTCGCTCGGATCGTGGGAAACTGGATTAGGAGCGAATCTCTGGTGATATTCGTCCCGGAGGCACACAGAGTGTCGAAACTCCTTTTTAGCGTAAAAGTACCGCGTTGCATAATTTCAATAACAAACTGGCCGCGCATAGTGGTAGTACCCGGAGAGACATTCTAAATCGTAACGTGGTCACATTTGACATTTTCCGAACGGTATATACGAATCACGTTAATTGGCCTACAGAGCCGATTCGGGGGTAATCCCATGTACGGATCTTCCCTCTCGCGTTCGACACAACAAGAGAACGGAAGATCTGGTGATTCCGATTCGAGATGGAAAGATAATGGTACTGCCGCCGGTCGAGAGGAAAAAATTCGAGGGCCTCGGGCAAGGTTACCGCGATTATGCGTACACCCATCATATATGGGAGGAAAAGTGCAGGCGCGCTTTCATACATTTTTATTAAATTGATGGACGACTCGAAAATATCGGATAAATTTTATCGCCGAATTATGCAAATTCGATCGATCTAATTAGGATTTATGTCTCAATCGATCAAACGGCATGGACGATGGTACCGGAGATAATCGCAGGCACTTTCTCGTACCATTGTCGAAATGCGGTAATTACGAGGGAACGGGCGTGTATAACGATAATTCCGAGTGCGTACACTCTCGGTAAACAGGAAGATGTCAATTTCGGTCCAAATTGCCTTCTCTCTCATTCTCGCCTTCATCCAACCCAGCCATCCATGATGCCGCTCCCTTTATAATTCACGGAAAAGGGTGGTGAACCCATAGACTTTGTGATGGAAGAAAAACCGGCGACGCCGCTTTAGACCCATTAAAAATAATGTTTACATTAACATTTCACGTGTACATCCATTAATTAAGGAGAACGAAATTAATTAAAAGGCGAACTGGTCGCCTCCTCTCTTTCTTTTATTATGCATAATCGCTATAGCGAGAGATAAGACTTTATTGTAGATCCGGGTCGGCGTATGGGCGAAATTTTCCAATCTACGCTCCGTCACTCGTTGATGAAAATGATCCAACACAGTTTCGTCGAAATTGCGGTTGTGGGTGGCGAAAACGAATTAAAAAAGCCCGAAACAGCTCCGAGCCGACAGAGGTAATTAACAAGGTGAAATGAACGGTCCGGTATAATAGGTAAATTGGAGGCTCTGAGGCACGAAATTTCACCCCACTTTTACGATCGTTTCCTAAACGAATTCTACTCAAATCAACGTCAAAAGCGCGTTCCCGACTCGCAATTTACACCGTGTCAAAGTCCCGTTAAAAATAAATCGATATCAACGATTTCGTAACAGATCGAAAATTCGATCCTTAGGATCCTAAGGCTCGAAATTTCACCCTCGTTCTGCGATCACCTCCCGACGAACTCTACCTAAATTAACATCAAAAGCGCTTAACGAGGTCACAATCTACACTATATCGGAGTCCCATTAAAAAGTAATCAATGTTAACGATTTCGCAACGAATAGAAAATTCAATCCTACGGAGAACGGCCAACTGCGAGGCACGAAATTTTACCCTCGTTTCTCGAACGAATCCTACCTGAATCGGTATCGAGACCGTTTTCCTTGTTCACAATCTACGCCTTATTAAAAAATGATTAATGCCGAAGTTTTCACAACGCATTGAAAATTCCATCAAACCGGAGAAAATCGCTCTAAGGCACGAAATTTCACCCTCACTCAACAATCATTTCCCAAACGAATTTTACTTCAATCAACCTTAAAAGCTTTGTCCTAGCCCACTATCTCGAACATATCGAAGTTTCATTAATACACAATTAGTACCAAACATTCTGTGACGGATTGAAAATTCGATCCTACGGAGGACGGCCTAGCACTCTAAGGCACGAAATTTCACCCCCGTCTGAAAATCACTTCTCGATCGAATTCTACTTACGTTAACATTAGAAGTGATCACCAAGGCTACAATCTACACAATATCGAAGCCCCATTAAAATATAATTAATATTAACAATTTCGCAACGTAACGAAAATCCAATCCTACGGAGCGAGAGACAAAACCCGACCACACCAGAGACCTATACGATATAATTTAGTAGGCGAATATTACCGAGTGTGGCATCATTGAGCATCATAATACACGAACCGGCGGGACTTAATTAGTTGGCTGGAACGCTAATTGGGACGATGTCATCTATTCAATTTACGTAACCACAACAACAACAACAATAACAACAGACCGAAAGACTCCACCCGATCGAAAAAATAACCGATCGCCATGACAATGTCGCTATCGCTGGGATACCGCTATCTCACCAACGAGAAAAAAATTGACGGATTATAGACGTCACGTTGGATACGGCAGAAAGGAGCATATCCCACCTAAGCCAACCCAGAGTGAAGGTAGTACATCCGTACGTGTGTGTATGTGTGTGTGCAAACTGGTTTCATATATTTATACACCCATAGAGATACAAACAGTCATTTGAGATTCCGTGAAAGCGCTTCTCCACGTTACGTCGTATATGTGGTACACTTGCTGTGGCCGGGTTCATCTTCACAATCGACCTTGGACACTCCCAATGTACCGGGGCGGCCAATAACGCACGGTACGCTCCACATCGAAACGTCACACGCGCATGCGCCGTTATTCGGCGTTGCCACATGGGAATTTGGCCCTCGGAAATTGCGACATTTCGACAAGACATCATCGTGATGATGATGAGGCTGAATGGGCGTTGGTTCAAAAGTATTGCGACCCGTGTTGAACCCACACGGATCGAACACGCCCTGCAATAACGCGGCTCTCTCGACTCTCTGCTGGCTCACCCACAACTCATCACCGAACCCATCTTCCTTTTTCGCGTCTCGAACCGACAACTCCGATCCGGGTTTCGATTTGCATACCGTAACATTAAATCGAACGTTTTATATTGTGACATTTAATGTCCGACCGGCACAAAGAGTTCCGCGTTCGTTCTTTTCATCATCATCATCGTCATCGTCATCTCCTTGTTTCTCGGTTTTTTTCAAAGCGCTCGGAGAGATCGAGAAGAAGACACACGCGAGAGGCGCACAGATGATGTAACCTGGGCGGATCGCGTGTAGGTTAGGTCGAAATGTTTATACCGTTTTCACGACCGCGCCTATTCTCTCATCGCGAGTGTCATCTTCTTTCGACCTTTTTCTATCACGAAAAAATTTACGGGCGGCTTTGTCGTTCCGATCTTTACACCTCAATTACGTTTCGATTCGAGGTCCGTCGACCTTGGATTAATTTAAATTATACCCGCCGTACATCATTATAAAGGCAGTCGCTCGCCACTAAGTATAGGACGGGACGGATGTATAATGATAAAGAGTCGGCTACCTGTTTTCCAAATGATATACGGCGTCCGGGAACCACCCGACGCCTAGAGCGATCGCTGAAACCACCGCTTAGAGAAGGCATCAATAGATGGCGCACCGATCGCGGACCGGAACCGTCAACAGGTGGCGCTAGTCGCTTACAAGTCACCGTTCGAGAGAGACGCCTTCTGGAGACGGTCAGCGAGTATGAGATATTTCAATTTTCGTGCGATTGCGATCGTGTTTTGAGAACTTTTACGACCGAATCATTATCGTACATCGTAAATTTGCGGATAAACCCTTCACTTTTTTTCCGGCACGAATTGACAACGTAATTTGGACATTTTCGTTGTGCAAATCCGGACGGGAATCCGTCTCGAGACCCGTCTCGATTCGAATTAATAGCGGCAGTTAAATTTCGAAGGGAAATTTGTGCAAAAATAATTTGATAATGCGAGACCGGTCACCGCGCGTCCTTGCCGATCGGAAAGATTCACATTCGCGATAATAATTCGTTCACAGGGTGTGTCCTTTTTACCCGCCTATAGGTCAATGCCGTACCAACCCCAAAAAACGTGAAATACCTAATTTCCATGATAGACAAAGACGATCATTCAAATCTATTACCGTTTTCAGATATTCCTAAAAATGTGATAACGCCCCCCGGACAGCACGAAGTGTCCTCATTACTGATAGCGGACACGTCCGCCAGCAGATCTCTAGCCTCCACAGTGACAATGTTGACGTTACAGAAATTCAAAGAGGCGTCACTGTAAGTACATAACCCCACTTCACCAATTGACAGCACAACTGTCAATGCCTCGCCATCTTTGGAAACCAACTCTTTATCTTTGACATATCACAGGAGTATAACCAGGACGGCACCGGAAAGCAGCAAAACCGTCATCCACAATAACAACAACAACAACAACAATAACAACAATTGTGAGGATACGACGATAAGGAGGCGGAAAGTGCACAGATGTGACGTGGTCGGCTGTCATAAAGTCTACACGAAAAGTTCGCATCTGAAGGCGCACAAAAGGACGCACACAGGTAACGTTTTCCCCCTTTAGGGATATTTTGACCGGTTCCGTCGTAAACCGTGGGCGGTAACAAGGTCGACATTCGAATTAGAGTCTATCGTCACCTCTAATCTCACCGCCGAGCGTTTACGGGGGACACTTTGAACTATCACGAGGCGCACGAACCGTTTTATATCGTTTTGACACCGCCAGGACCGATCGAATCTGTTGAAATTGACGCCACTTACGTGTGTGACATTGACAATGACAAGTTTTGACAGTACTTGTTGGTAGATACGCCACTGGTAGCAGTGTCACTTGTTGCGGACGGGGCGACAGTGGCGTATCGTGAGTCGGGATTTCGGGGGGCTTTAGAGTTGGGTTCTTTTTGCAGGGGAAAAGCCTTACCAGTGTTCGTGGGACGGATGCACGTGGAAATTCGCCCGGAGCGACGAACTGACCCGACATTACAGGAAACACACCGGCCAGAAGCCGTTCAGCTGCAACCTGTGCCAGAGATCGTTCAGCCGGTCCGATCACTTGTCGCTGCACATGAAAAGACATTGATTTTCACCCATTAGGAATATTAGGAAAGAAAAGACCGATTTTAGCGAAATGAAAATCATCTCAAAAATTTTACCCCAGTACAAAAGAAAAACTATAATGATATTATCGTGGTGCTGTTTGGAGTTTGGTGATAATTTATTTATGAATGAAATCCGCATTTACCACCACTCTAGAAAAATTCCGCATTATTTTTAGGTTGGTGCGATTTGTCGACATTCCTATGTAAAAAAAAGTGTTAGTTTATATTGTAATGAAACGAATAGAAAGAATAAAGGTGTTTTAGTAGTAATAAAAATCGCGGAACTGTGTGCCAGTAGTAACGAAAAGGAACCACAGAAAAATAGAGAGATATTGAGACAGGGTCTTCGAGATTAATGAACGCTACAAAACCCCCCATCCCTACATAAGTGCAATTATTGTTATTGAATAAGTTGGCTTATAATTATTATCAACGTTTTGAAAAATGCAATGCGTTATGGAAATTCAGTCTTTCGTTGCGGTCGATAAAGCAGGAAACGGTACGAGATTGGCGGATATGCCATTTTTGGCACAACCCGTCTTACGGTTTCCTCCTTTATCGACCGCACCATTGCGTTTTTCGATCCGTTTCCCATATAAGAAGCACGTTTAACTCCTTATAATCATAACCGTTTAATAGTATAATTTAATATTATTTTGTATAATAACTAAATAGGTGGATAATTCGGTCAGTTTTTTTCAAAACTATTTTATATACATAGATTTTTTGTACATACATCATAAATGAATATATTTAGTAAGTTTTGAATTAATTAAATGAATATTAATGCCAGTAATAGGGGCCAGTATATAATTTTATAATTATTATGTTATCTTTACTTTTATTATTACTACATAATAGTAATAGTTACTTCCTTTTTTATTTTATATAATTTCGGATCTCTAATATTTAGTTTTTACTGTATATTTTATAGGATAGATTTTGTAGATATTTTAGATAGCCAATGTGTTTATTATTATTTTAGTAAATTTAGAGGCATTTTTAGGGCATTTTTCCAGTCAAAACAAAGACAATAAATGAATAAATATTATAATAAATGCAATTTTTTTTGTTGGATTATTTTATACATGGGACATATTTATTAATGTTATATTATTATTATATTATTATAACTTCTATTATTGTAAGTTGTTTCAATAAAATTGTGGCAGGGTAATAAAATGAAAAATTCTTTTTTGAATCACATCTCTAATCCGCAAATTTACATGGGCTACTTGAAATTGAGAAAAATGCTCTAGATTCACCAAATTCAATGAAGATTTCGATCATATTCAATGACGAACACTTCTATAAAAGGATTTACCAGCAATTTCAATCAAATTTCACCGATTTCATGGAAATTCATCACAATTTCAAACCGTTTACAAGAAAACGTCACTGACTTGACACTTTCAACTTCACTACCAACCCTACCAACCTAAAAATAAAGTAAACCAAAAATGTATTCCTTTTGGTTTGGTTAATTCGAAAAAAACCTTGAATAAGTACAACAGGGGCAGTAATTCTGAAATCTGTCGTGAACTTGGAATGGTAGCAGCTTTGAAAGCTTTCGAAAACTCAAATCTACCAAGCACACATTGAATTGTGTGAAAGTGTTAAAAACTTACGGAACCTATTCAGATTTTTATCACATCCAAAGCAGAACACATCACACTAAGTATTAGAATCAATCTTTTAACAAATTAAGCCGATTTTACCAAAATTCTGACCGAAAACTCCCAACTTTTAAACGGGCACACAAAGACGCCATAAATCTGACACATCCACTACCAACATTAACAAATAAAAAATCCCCAGACTAAAGAAGGTACCAAAAATCAACAAAAAATAGAAAATAAATACCCGAAAAGCACATGAGGGTGTTATAGTCTCAAAAACTGAGAAATTCAGGGCACGAGAACGTTTTTAAGCTCGAAAATTGTGGCTTCCCAGTTCCCACTCGTTGCGCCATCTTACGGCGGGGCGGGTTTGAAAATTTAACAGAAATGGTTTGCGTCTCGACTAAAAACCTCATCATTTCATTAGAAAACATTTATTTCTTTTTTCGGTAGAAAATCTTATAATCGTAAAGGAAAACTATCCCTAAACATCTCATATACATTTCGTTCATGTATAAATAGATAGGTAGATATAAAGGGTGGCACCACAGACAGAAGTAAAGAATTATTTTGTACAATAATTACAGGTTCCTTTTTCATTTCGACTCAATATCTCGTTCGTGTTCGTTTCAAAATCCTCGAATTTTATTTTTAAATAATAGACGTATGATTGAAATAGAAAACACATAACGATAATAGCAATAATAGATAAACATTTCACCTCCTCCTCTTCGGGCAACCGTTGGCCCAATGTCCCGGATCGCCGCACGTAAAGCACACCCCGTAACCGCCGAAATAGTGACCGGGCAGCCCGGTGTAGTCCGGATCCTCGTCGAAATCGTCGTCGCTCCTCTCGTCGTCCTCGTCATCGTCGTCGTGATAGCCGCGCCTGTAGAACGGCTCGTAGCCGCCGTAGCTCTCGTCGTACGAGTCCGTGTCGTCCATTTCGTCTTCGTCCTCGTCCGAGTCGATCTCTATGACCGAGTTGCCGATGACGACCGGCGCCCCGGCGGCCGCCAGCCCGCTCGTCCCGGGCGTAGGCGCCGCCAGCGCCTCCCTCTCCGCCACGATCGCCCTCCTCGTCTCTTTCACGTCCGCCCCCTGCGTCTCCATCATCTTCTCGATCAGACTGTCCAGGACCAGGGTCGGCGTGAAGGTGGCTATGGAGACGCGACATATCGGGCAGGTCTGCTTGTTCTTGCGCCACTGCTCTATGCAGTACCTGCAGAAACTGTGCGAACACGAGAGGGTGACCGCCTTGATGAACAGCTCCGAGCATATGCTGCAGCTCAACTCGTTGTCCATCAAGTCCATGTTTTTACCGGGGGACCGCTGGACTCTCTTCGACGGTGGCTCCTGCGTCGCCCTGATCGGTTCCTCTTTGCCTCCGACGATTTCGACGGCTTTGACGTCGTCCTCGTCGCAGTCTTTCCGGTCGGAACTGACGAGGGTCTCGTTGGCGTTGACGAAGACGTGCTCGATCTCGGCGAGCTTTATGACGTCTCCGGTTTTCAGGACTCGACTCTCGTTCGTGCGCAGGAGATGGTCGTTGATCATCGTTCCGTTCGAACTCTGCGATTGAGAAATGCAATAAGGTAACCCCGAAATGTTCGGAACGGACCGACCTTATCGTAGAGGGCCCATTTGTCGCCCAGTTTCTTGACGACGCAGTGCGATCTCGATATGAGGAGGCTCTCGATGACGTGGTCGCAACTGAGACTTCTTCCTATCAAGAACTGTGGGGAATTTTCAAATTTTAGGAGGAAACAACAATAATACAGGTTTCGTGTTGCATGGGATTTACCTCGTTGTTGTTTATTACTATCGTCGAGTTGTCGCTGGGCTTGAACAATTTCGGGTAGTTGGTGAAATCGCCCATATTTCTAGCTTTGTTCTGGACCTAATCACTGAGTTTTTATCGCACAAATCGGTAATTTGTATGAAAATTGCTTGCTACAAATCCAAACTGTCTAACTGTTTCTTAATTCACTGTCAACTGTCATTCACAGATGGCGCCACAAAGTTAGCGGTCTACGATAGAAGTATATGAGAATCGAACCAATTTATCGTTTAAAAAGCACAACTATTGACCTTTTAATTCAATACTATATTGTTATAGGCAAGGATAAGCACGTTCCTCTTATAAATGGATTGTTTGATTTCCAAGTTTCCATTCTCTACTATTAAAAAAATGTAGTCATCTATTTGTTGAGATAAAGTCTGTGAGTAATGTCAAAACAATCAAAAAATCAAAAATAGAAATTTCCAGAAGTGACTATAAAGCCCCAAAAGCGACCCGAAAACTTGGTCAGAAACATAAAATAGTGCATTAGAAGAACCCGAAAAATCGGTAAAAATGGCTGAGGCATTTCCATGCGTTAAGGTACTTGGTACTAATTTGAGGTTATGTTTTCTTACAAATCTGTGAATTTAAGCCAAAACCGGCCGTGAAACACGACTGGTATCAAACAGAGACCGCCGTTATCATTACAGTCTTGATAAAAAATATCAAAGAGGAAAATCTGTCTTTGAAGTTCGAGGACACCACAGTGGCGCTTCGAGTCAAGTTCCCCGACCAGGAAGACAATGACGAAGTCAGTGTAAAGTTCAATTTATCCCATAAAGTCGTCTCTGAAGAATGCTCTTATAAAATAACTCCCTCCAAGGTACCAGTCGCTAGTAAAGTACTCTGACAGATAGTTACGCTTTGAATAATTTCAGATTGAACTGAAATTGAAGAAAGTCGATGGTATTCGATGGGGGAAACTTGAAGGAGAACTAGATGAAAACGTCCCCAAATCGATCCCGATTGGTAAATCTAATCAGAAATTGGAATTAATTGGAAATTGTAATTAAATTGCATATTTGTAGAAACTCCGCAATTGAGCGGTCCTCCTGCCTATCCAACATCGAAACCCGGAGGCAAGAATTGGTCTGAAGTAGAGAAAGAAATTAAAGCAGAGGAGGCCAAAGAAAAACCTGAAGGCGAAGAAGCCCTCAATAAACTTTTCCAGGAGATTTATGGAAAAGGCACCGACGAAGTCAAGCGAGCCATGAATAAGAGCTACGTGAGTCTTATGAGATTACCTGAATAACTTTTACACGTATTTTTAATCCATTTGTAGATGGAAAGTGGTGGAACAGTTCTGAGTACGAACTGGGGAGAAATTTCGAAAGATAAAGTTCCTGTGAAACCGCCAGACGGAATGGAGTTCAAGAAATGGTAGAAAATTCGGCAAAACCAGCTATTATTGCGTTCACAATAAATCATTTTGTATAAAATATTAATAAATCAGCTTTGGTAATCATTTTGAGTGGTTATCTTGTCGGGGTAGGCAACCAATAATACACCAACATTGAAAACGATTTCTTTAATGTTTTATTGGTTCTTTCAATCGAGATACGCCTCAAATACGAGTTAATTTAGTAGAATGGCTTTAATTGATAGTATAAATTGATTATTTTGAATAATTTATTATCTGGGTGTTTTTTGCATTGGTGTGGCAACCCTGAATACACTAACGCGGGGGCGTAACTTATCGATCACGTCAAATCTGTCACTAGTGTCATTAATTTTCCAGGCCAGATTCGTCTCAGATGCGAAATTATTAAGTAAAATGGCCCTAATTAGTTGCACGAGCTCGAGCATCATCTTCATCGAAGATATTCTCGTAACGGTGAGCCTAATTACCCGCTTGACACCGTCAAAATGACGCGAAAATCGCCGAACCCCCGACAATTTTCAGGTTAAGTCACCTACTTTTCCACTATCGAAATCAATTAAAAACGATTGTCGTATGCACGATGATACACATAATTCGATATTGCGATGAGTAAGCGAAAGCCTTGTAATATTTACAGAAAAAAAATTGCGTAATTTCACGATTGATAGCACGAGTTGAAATAATTAATGTGTCCCCTTTAATGGGAACCAGTTTTTTCGATTTTTCTCCGCGAATCTCGCATCAATCTCTGCGAATTAATTCGGTAATCGTTTCAGTTCAGGTCCGGTGTGCCCGTCGTCGGCTGAAATTGGTAAAAATCGGACCCGCAAAATGACCGAGTCGAAAGTGTACAGCGCGGATCTCTCCTATCCGAAAGAGGAGGTCAACAAGTGCCTCATCTACCGGCTTTTCGGTAAGGAAACGGAAACCGCCGTCATCTTGAATATCCTTACAGAAATCAAAATACGAAAATCGTCCAAATTGTCATTTTCATTATTCATAATTATTAAAAACGACAATTCAAAACGGGTCAACGTTGCCTTGACCATTCATCGGTTTTTTAACGGCCTTGAATGGACAAACTGTTTTTTTTATGCATAATGTATGTGTACATTGTAATAATTCTGCATTGGGTAATTCATTAGATGTCGGTAAAAGTTCCTTCCACACGATACACAATGTCAATAATTATTATCAAGTTTATGGTACGATATTTTCTTGTTTTCTACTAATTGCACTCTTGATTGGGAAATAATAAAAAACTATTAACGTTTTTGCGTTATCTACACTCGTCTAGGATTGGTAATGAGTGTCCTAGGTGTGTAGTCGCTTTTCCGAACGCTGCAGGAAAAATGTGCTCGAAATTATTCAGTGAGTTGGACATCTAATTTTCTAAACGTTTATGGTTTAAAATCACAAAACCCTTAGACTGTGACCCTTCCTATACCCTATTCCCGGTCACATTCTAACTTCATTTTACGGAAAAACCACAGAGCTCATGTTAAAAAGTGTAGAGGTCCAAATGTCAAATTAATTTTTTTTTTGACGATTCAGGTCAAGTGCCCGCAAGACTGGTCCTCTACCTCTTATCATGGTCCGGCTTCCTGGTATCGTTCATGATGCGGACCGACATAAATCTGGCGATCGTGGCGATGGTCGAAGAACCGGCCGTCAAAACTGTCAACTCGACTCAGGAATACTGTTACGTCATTGAGGAAAACAACGCCACAGCCCCTCTGGTAAGTCTGATGTCAAAATCGAACAAGTGACAAATTTGACAGCTGTCACTTTCATTATCAAATGTTGCCAGGATTACGGTGGCACCCTGAAATGGTCCACGAGCGTCCAGAGTTACATCCTGGCCTCCTTCTACTGGGCCTACATCGTGTCCCAGGTCGTGGGCGGCCTGGCCACTCAAAAATTGGGCACCAAGAGGGTTTTCGGGTACGCTCAGTTAGCGACGGCCCTGTGCAGTCTCAGCATACCGTGGGCCAGCGAGACGCACTACGGCCTCGTCATAGCCGCCCGGTTCGCGCAAGGATTCGCCTCGGTAAGCCATCTGTCACCTGTCACCTGTCATCTGTCATCTGTCACCTGTCATATTGTAGGGGTTGACGTGGCCCGCGATGTACGCGCTGGTCGGCCACTGGATCCCGGTGCCGGAGCGCACCCGGTTCATGTCGAGCTTCCAGGGCTTCAGCATCGGCATCGGCATCACGTACCCGCTGTGCGGCTTCCTCATAGCGCACCTCGGCTGGCGCTCCGTCTTCTACACCACGGGCTCGATCGGCGTGCTGTGGTGCGGCGTCTGGTACCTCCTGGCGTTCGACAGCCCCGAACTGCACCCGCGGATCAGCCTGAGCGAGCAGCGCTACATCGAGGAGAACACTGTCGCCACGTACGCCTCGTCCAGGAGCAGGCCGGTGCCGTGGGCGGCCATCTTGAAGTCGCCGCACGCCTGGGCCATCGGCGTGACCACGTTCGGACGCATCTGGGTCCACTACACGTTCATCATTTCCGGGCCCAAGTACATGAAGAGCATCCTCGGTTTCAGCATCGAAAAGGTGCGGTTTTTCGCGTACGGATGACGGCCTTTTTGACGTTTCACGTTTTTGACAGAACGGGTTGCTGTCCGGAGCTCCGTTCATTTGTAGCTACCTGGCCTCGGTGCTGTTCTGCTACATCGCCGATAAGTTGGTCACGGACGACTGGATGACGCTCACGAACGTCCGGAAGCTGATGACGGCTCTCTGTGAGTATTTCGGGGATTATTCATTCGTGTTTATCGTTTTGTTGATGTAAATCGGTCTCATTTCTGATTTTATACAGTTTAGGGACTTTTAATTTTTGTAAAAATTTAGGTTGGCACCGTCTCGTGTCAAATTAATTATGACGTCTGTCACTTTTCTTATGTTTGTTAAATTTTCGCAAAAACAGTGTAGGAGCAATAATAATACCACTCGCGACTTTGTGAGTATTTCGGGGATCATATTCAGATAATAATCCATCAAGATTTATCGTTTTGTTGACCTAAAGCGTTGTCATCTTAGATTTTAAACAGTTTAGGGTCTTTTAATTTTTGTAAAAATTTAGGTTGGCACCGTCTCGTGTCAAATTAATTAAGACGTCTGTCACTTTTCTTATGTTTGTTAAATTTTCGCAAAAACAGTGTAGGAGCAATAATAATACCACTCGCGACTTCGTGAGTATTTCGGGGATCATATTCATATAATAATCCATTAAGATTTATCGTTTTGTTGACCTAAAGCGTTGTCATCTTAGATTTTAAACAGTTTAGGGACTTTTAATTTTTGTAAAAATTTAGGTTGGCACCGTCTCGTGTCAAATTAATTATGACGTCTGTCGTCTGTCACTTTTCTTATAAATATTTAAATTTTCACAAAAACAGTGTTGATGCGCTAGTAATACCACTCGCGACTCAGTGATTAACGACTAATTAGAATTTCGCTATCAAGTAAGTCCTAACCTAACTTTTCGGGCGTTTTCAGCTCAGGTTGTGCCCGGTTTCCTGGTGCTGCTCATAAGTTACCTGGGATGCGACATCAACTTGGTGTTGGTCGTGTGGTTCGTGGCGGTGACGCTGATAACGGCGGCGTACGCGGGCGCCATGGCGAACGTGGTCGACATAGCGCCCAACTTTGCCGGCCCGGTGCTCGCCTTCGCGCAGACGATCCACATGACGGCCAGTTTCCTGAGTCCGCTCGCCGCCTTTCACATCCTCGACCAGCGCGAGACCGTCATGTCGGCGTGGCGGACGGTGTACTACGTCACGGCGGCCGTCGCCGTCTCCACCTATCTGTCATACCAGATCTGGGGCACGTCCGAGGTCGGTATTGCAGGTCGCGATTGTCGAGGGCGAAAATTTGACGTTTGACGTTTAATTTGACAGATTCAGCCTTGGAACTACACGGACGGGCCCGTCAACACCACGGAGCAAGAGGAATTGATGACGGACAAGTCGAAAAGCAACGGTAACGCCGAGGGAAACAATGACGTGACGGTTTAGTTTGGACGGACTCGACCAAATCAATTTGTAGATACGTACGGGCACAATGATCTTTGATTTCACTCATTTTTTCCGCGACTTGATAGAATACTTACGACTTATTAGATTTACGGAAGCGGCGACACGATTCGCCGTCTCTTCTCTCTCGTTTTAGTGACGTAACAGTATTTTGACAGTTCTCTATTTTTGTAACGTTTTGTGCATTCCAGCCGTACTGCATAAAATACGACAAATGACAGGTTTCCGTCACCACACACGTGCTGTGTGGTAGACACCTGTATTACCCACTTGTAGATTTATAATAGTAGAACAAAAGAGAGATACGCATTTATGAAATAGTATTGTAGATGTTGTTAACTATTAGAATAATTCTGTAATAAGTTAAGTACTTATGAGGAGAACAAAGCACCCGTCAAAAGGGTTGCTGCCAACTTAACGGAAATGAAACTTAAAAAAAGTGATCCATACCTGACGATGTTCAAGTAGAAGCGACTTAACTCGTAAGCATTCCGGTAATGAAATTCGTTTAGCGATTTTAAATATTAATCGTTCGCCATGTTGGTCCCCTTGCTCTTGTTATTAGAAGAAAGAAATAAAAATTTAATTTTCTATTGAAAAAGGTTTTTCTTTTCAATTTCCAAGGAAACGCGAGGATATAGGGGATTTTCATAATTAAAGACTTGCTATACCGCAATATGGCGGCGCTGCAAGTCCCAAATTTTAAAATATACTCGAGGTTAGCTAACAGTAATGAAATAATTTATTCTTTTTTAAAATTCTCACGATAATATTAATAAGTAATCAAGCTATACACAAATGCATTTCTCTTCATAAAAAAATATCAATAATTCTTAAATGTACATACAACGTTTTCATTTATTTATAAACGCAGGCTCGGTTCGATTAGAATTATTTACCTTATTTATTACAGTCTGGGGTATTACTTTTATTTATTATTGGACCGACTTTTTCGATTCGATTCCTAATCATGAATATTATTAAGTACACTTGAATATTTTTGTTCTGAATAGATTTAAATTAAAACGTGGAAAAAACGAAAATTAAAAATTGAGATTCGATCTCGCATATTATTAAGATTAGAAAATTGAGCTTTTTTTCTTATCGAATTTATTTTCTTATATTAGAATGTTGGCAATTTGAGGCGTTTTCGTTGTTCAAGCCATAATTTCACTAAAACAAACATATTTAATTTTTTTGGGGATTTTCGGAAACTCAATTATGGTTGGTAGGAATGGACGAAATGACTCACCTAGTTAATTCTCGACCGGCCACCAATCCGGTCCTCGATCTGGACCTCACCAACTGCGCCCGGCGCTCAGCTAAGAAGTGAAAATATATTTAAATTAAAATTATGAAAAAATAATTAATAACAAAATGTTCAATTGAGAAAATAAGAAAGTTTAAGAACTATTTTCTCAAATGAACACTTGGTATAACATTTAGTGAAGATATTTTGACATTTACCACCTGTCAAAGTCTCCAGAGAGCAGTCTGTCAGTAAAACAGAGTTATATATGACAAGTGTTGTTGACATTTCGAGTATCAAATTATTGACAGATCACGACTCACCTCCAGCTGGCCTCCCTCCTCGCTTCCGTTTCTGATTGTTGAAGGCGCTACCGGTCTGCAACGCTTCCAGGAGACTGTCCATGACACCCTCTTGCGTTTCCGAGGGATTCATGTCTATAATTGCCCTCTTTCTGGCTTCCCTCTCGTGTCGCTCCTTTTCGGCCTTTTCGCGGGCCACTTTCGCCTTCTCCTTCTTCGCCTCGAGCTCCCGCTCCTTGTCGTTGTCTTTTTTCGCTTGCTGTCACGGCAAAACGCACCGGAATTAGCGAAATTACAGAAAACTGCATTACCGACTTACGATAAAATGATCCTTGAAGGTTTTGAGGTCGGTGAAGAACTCCTCGAGCGTGTACTTCTGCTTGTCGAACACGTAATACTCGGCCAGGTCGGTGTACAGGTTGTCCATCTTCTTGAACATGTTCTGCATGACGTCGCACTGCTCCCTGGCGTCTTTAGCGAATTTCTGTCAAAATTACGTCATTTATAAGTGGTGTCGGACGATTACAGCGACCTGCATTACCTCCATGACTTCGAGGAACTTGTCGTCGTCGCCCTGCGGCACCCTGTTGTTCGTTATGTCCGTCTGCAGGTTCCTGATATTGCTGTCCATCTGTTTCAGAGTCTTCTGGATTGTATCCAAGGAAACGCGGCTGGCTCTGTAAACGAGTACAAATATCAAACCCGCGAAACGTCAAACAACTGTCAAATTACTTGTCCACGTGCGGCATCTCGTCGTAAAAGTTCAAGAGGTCGGGGAACTTGGTTTCGGCCGTCTCGACGATGTAGTGCAGCAGAGTCTGTCGGTTCTCCACGTCCTTCGTACCTGTCAACTGTCGTGAAACGCGAATTACAGGAAACTGCACTCGGCCGGTACCGGTACTCACTTTCGTCAAGAAACTCATCTCGAAACCGAACGCCTGCGCGTTCCTGCTGCCCGAGTTCATGTAGTTGCCCAGCAGGAGGATCAGCTCGAGCATCCGCGCGAACTTTTTGCTCTTCCTGACCTCGTCGCAGGCGGCGGTGGCGGCCACGATATCCTGAGTCAGAAAAGACAGACAAAACGTCAGAAATGACACGCGAAACGTCAGAAAAATGACAAGCGAAACGTCAAAAATGACAAGCGAAACGTCAAAAATGACAGATGAAACGTCAAGACCGTCACGTACCGGTTTGGTGTCCTTGACCATTTCGGCGTAGTGGTTCTTGAAGCTGAGCGACTTGAGCCTCGGCAGAAGCCGCTTGACCTCCGCCATCTTGACGCAGAACTGCTCGGCTTCTGTCAAACGGTCGTAGTCTCCTTGCAGTGCTTGAAGTTTCTGCAACTGATCGGCGGGCGGCAGGTACTGGATCAGCTGTTCTGTCACGTTCTCGGTCAGGATGCGGTCGTCGCAAGCGAGCAGGCACCGCTTGATGTCCTCGAATTTCGTGTGCTTCAGCGACCCGTTCAGCAAAATCAGAATGTTCTGCGCCGTTTTGCCGTCGAGCACCTTGAGCTCCTTGACCTTGCGCAGCGTGCCGGTGGGGGCGTTCTGGCTGTCGGGCGCGTCGTCCGTCTTCGGTTTTTTCGGGGGCGGCTTGGACGAGAACTTTTTCGCCAGACCGTCCAGGATGTCGGGCGAGGCGAGCTCCTCCTCCTTCACCTTCACCCAGAACGCCTTCTCCGTCATTTTGTGCGGGAAAATCTGAAAAAAAAACCTCATTTTATCGCAAGTCGGTAATGCAGTTTCCTGTAATTTCGCTAATTCCAAGTTTCAACAGTGCCAAACTCGTGTCAAACGGTCTGTCGAAAGTGACGGAGCGACTCACCGTCTTCCAGTTGGCCTTCTTGAGCGGCCCGCTGACCTCCCACTTCTTCTTCGGCTTCATGCCGTGCGGCAGGACGTCGGGCGTCATCCCCGGCAGCGGCACCATCCCCGGGAACTTCGGCCCGCCCCCGAACGGCGGCGGGGGCGGCGGCCCGCCCATCCCGGGCAACGGAGGAGGCGGCGGTCCCCCCATCCCCGGCATCGGAGGCGGCGGGGGGCCTCCCATCCCCGGCATCGGGGGCGGCGGCGGTCCCCCCATCCCCGGAGGAGGCGGAGGGGGAGGCGGGCCGCCCCCGCCTCCCGGCATCGGGGGCGGCGGGGGCCCGAGGGCCGTCGCTATGTTGCCGACCGTGCTCGGATCCAACTTGCCGCCGCCATCTTTGTTTTTACTGTCATTCGTCCGGCCCTCGAGCAGGTCCAATTTGGCCTCGGCCTCCGCTTTAGCCGCCAGCGCCTCCTCGAGCTGTTTCTTGATTTCCTCGACTTTTGCGTTCTCGAATTCCGTCGGCGGTTTATCTGCAAAAAGTGACAGCTGTCAGAATTATTTGACGTTTCGTTTTGTTCCCGTCACCTTTCAGTTCGTCCAGTAGCGGCTGCAGGTCGAGGTCGAAGTGCTTCTTGCTGAAATCCGGGTCCATGCCGGATTTGTGAAGGACTATCTGCGACACGCACTCTTCTATTATCTTGTAGTAGGCAGGTCTGTGGGACATTCGAAACGTCAAAAATGACAGGTGAAACGTCAAAATGACAGATGAAACGTCAAAAATGACAGGTGAAACGTCAAAATGACAGATGAAACGTCAAAAATGACAGGTGAAACGTCAAAAATGACAGGTGATCCGTCAAAAATGACAGATGAAACGTCAAAAATGACAGGTGAAACGTCAGAATGACTCGCCTCATGTTGACGTCGTCCCTGATGAACAACAGATGCTGCAGGATGCTCAGGAAGAACGGTTCGGCCGCGGTTTCCAGGGTGGTGTTTTTGAGGACCTCGAAGCAGTCTTGCATGTCGTCCATGTCCAGGCGGACCTTGTCGAATCGGTCGTGAAGTTCGTCCAGATCGGTGTCCTTGAGGTTCTCGAACACGTCGACTTGCGTCTTTATCAGCGGATTCGTTTCGTTCCTCAATTCGACTGCACAAACAAAAATCAACGATAATTACTCGATTAGTCCGAGATGTCAAATTGATATGTCGAAACTCACTCAGAGTGTCGTAAAGTCCGTTCCTCACAATCTCGTTTCGCAAATGCATCCTGAATTCGAAATCGTCCGTTTGCGACAGGATGGCGTTGATCAATTGGAAGCAAACACTCTAAAAAATCAAGATTATGACATTAGAACTGTCATAAATGACATAGGGAGTGTCACGAATGACAGGTGGAATGTCAAACGTATCACGAAGCATCAAGAACGATACGTGATGATTAGTAGACGTACCATGAACTTGAGGATTCGCTTTTTCGACCACCTTTTCAACCCCATTTTCGCACAAAACGTCAAACACACATCAATAAATTAATATACACATGAAAGAGATACAAAAACGATCGAAAATCGACATCTTCACGTCGAAATCCGATGCGAGAACACAATAATAATTTCGGACGAACTTTAGGACTGCAAACAAAACAAACAGTCGTTTCCTTATCTCTTCAGAAATTTCGGCAAAAAACGGAAAGGAGAGGGAACCAAATTCGGCGCGAATTTCGAAAACGTACCTGAAGTTCGCCATTTTTACTCTTCACTATGGCATTGGCTATCGGGAAAAATCGAGAAGAATTTCGCTCGTCCGCCACGTTCGTCAGTGCGCTCAGGAGTTTGTCCGTGCCTAACGTCTGAGTGTTCTGGTCGCTCAGGAAACAGAGGGCAGCCAAAATCTGTCAAAAATCACAGAAACGTCAAAAAAGTTACATCGATAAATGACAGTACTCACCTTGAGTGCGTGTATCATGACGTTAGGGCGCTCGTAGTCGAGACACCTGGCGACAATTTCGTGCACTTTATTGTTCTCAAAGAAAAATCTCAATCCTTCCGTGTTGTTCATGTACTTTTCGATGCACCTCAGACATTCCGTTTGCATTTTCGTTTCCTTACTGTAACAGAAAAGTCACTAGATTTCTCGAGGGTTGACAGAAAAGCCACCAGATCTTTGACAGGTGACAGAAAAGTCCCCAGATTTTTGACAGGTGACAGAAAAGTCCCCAGATTTCTGTCGCAGACTCACCATTTCAGTCCGATCTCCAAAACTTTGTAGATTTTTATGAGGCCCTCGGCGCCGAACCCCTTGAACCAGCTCAGAGTGTTGTTGGTGAGGGCGATCCTCAAGGATTCGATGCAGTTTTGCAATTTCGAGATCGACATGTAGTCCGGCTTGGAATACTGGTCGAGGTAGTTGTGGTAGTCTTCGGGTTTGTCGAACTTGTGCCCGGTCTCCAGGTACGAGCCCTTGCATTTCAGGATGAGCATTTCCCGTTTCTGATCCAGCGACATGTTGCTGAGGGGTTTCTTCTTGTCGTCGTTCAAATTCACGTCGATCTGTGCAGAGAAGAAATTCGTGATAGACGAAAATATTCAGAAAATTTCAATTTATTACCAAAAATTCTTCGAATTTCTGATTGAGTTCCTTGGGCCCCATGATGCGGATCTTGTCCTCCAGCGCTTTGACGGCGTTGTCGTCGGCCTCCCCGAAATCGCTCTCGGAATTCGGCCGGCTCATCGTTTGGGAACTCGGTCGGGCACCGGGGGCCCTTTTCGCCCCTCCGCCTTTGAACCATGACTCCAACTGCAAAGAAGACACCAGTCAAAAATACGCCATCTATCTTCCAAAAAAAAGTGACAGTTGATCTGTCATCCGTCAGTGAATTATATTATTATCAATTTAAGGACCAAAAGATACGCCACTGGTGTTCAATTTAAACAGAGGCGTGCTATTTACTTGTAGGGAGCTAACAGGGGTACCAACTGAATTACCTGTCATTGAGCAAATGCAGGTGGAATGTCACAATTTAAAAATGAAAATTGTGAGGCCTCTCATTTATTTTTATCTTTCGGTGTTAGTGTGTTTATTAATAGGAATGACAATGTAATCTTGCAAATGAAATGCGCATAATCATTAAAAAACCTCAACAAATAATCAATAACAACAACAAATAGAATTAATTAACTTTCTGTAGTAGCGCCAGTATTTAGGTTAATTAGATTAGAGTGATAATTGATAGATTTTCGGTTATTACGAGTTACTACATACATAACTGTACATTTTGTCGCTATTTTCAAGTATAAATCGGGTAGACACCGGGCTGAAATCACTGGAAATATCACAAAAACGAGCACAACATTCAGATTTAGGTTAAACGAAAATAATACGAATAATTTATTACTGGGCGTAATGAATGCGAGATAACCGATTAAAATTTCACGCCCAGTCCACGACAGTTCTCGAGCGCGAACAGAAATGAAATAAAATCCTCGAAATACACTGCAAGTGGTGTTATGATGTCATAAAAACGCGAGTGTATCAAAACACCATTAACCAATGACATCACTTTATGGTAATTCTCTCTCTTTGAACTATCAAAAGATCATAATAAAAGAGATGTGGGAGAGGTCGGATTATCCTTCAATCATCATGAATCACTTGTTAACATCATTTCCAAACGAGTTTACGGAGATCATCATCGAGATTTGATAGCTACCCAATTTTGAATTGTCATTCCTACATTTTAATTGGTCACAAAAACTAAACCGTCCTGATTATTGGTCAGGGAAATTGCTATTTAATAAAATAACTTACGCCGACCCCGGTGAGGTATCTTTTAGCTCTAGGTTTCCTACTGCTTTCCCTCAAGTTAGTCTTATCCATTATGATCACCGGAGCGTTAAACGCCTGTATCCACACAAATGACTACAGCAAACTGAATTTTCAATGGGCAAATTTATATCGTTTCTGAGGTGTGTTGTGTGCAAGCACGATAAGATAATGGCGATTGGTGTAATAAAATTGTCTGATAAGGGAAATTTTCAAATACTGTACTCACGAAACTCCCAGACTTGGCCTTTTCATGTCGAGACATTATTTCTTCTTCGCGTTCGTATTATTGCACATTTAGTATGATTATTGTAATGCGGCAGATCTGAAATTCAAAATGATTACGTGTTAGTTATCATTAGGTTCCGATTTCAGTTTATGCGGTGAGTACCTGATTTTATTAGGCCAAAAACTCTGAGAAAGAAAAATATCTATCTAACCTCACTTTCTCGTATCAACTTTTGAAATTGTTTACAAATCGATTCTCGCAATTATTTTATCGCATTCTAGGTATTTCACACCTCGTTTATCACTTTCGTTAACGTTTTGTGATGGTCCGACACGATTTTTCTCGTTGTTTACGAATTATAGACACTTGTTGGATTCCGATTACCGTTATTTTCTTCTCCGATTTAATAAAATTTGTAAAATGGCGACTTTGGTAACTAATTTGAGAGATATAACAGGAAAACTCCCTAGATTTCTATTAAAAACCGCGGATTAATTAATTTTTGCCAAGAAAGTAACGAATTTCCTAGTTTAAAAACTACAATTATCAAAATCAATCAAAGACATATGCAACTTTAAATACTCATAAAATTTTAAAAATCAGTCATGTCAATAAAAACCAGTGGCGTAGTCAAAAAATTATACACGATAGGCAACCAATAATACAAGTACACAGTGACCATAAAAATTACGCAGTTCACGTCTAAATAAAATAACAGACTAAATTGAACCTTCGCGATAAGATACGAGCCTGGCATTTCCATTGATAATGCTAAACGAAGGATAAATGCACCTGTCGTTGAAAACCAGCGGCGCGCCGACAAAAATACTGGACTTTGGATAAAAATAGCAAAAATCAATTTAAAAATGTTTACAACTGATAAAAATGACATCACCCAATTATTATAAATCGATAAGGCGCCACTCGAACAAAGACGAGACTTCGCCCTTTTAATTCGATCATCACTTCACACAAAGACGGCCACGACCGCAAAAATAAATCAAAAAAAGTGCGTTCAAAAGGAATAAAAACAATTCAAGCATAAGTAAGTAGCATTTATTATTTCACAGTAACAGACACAATTCGGATGTCGTCATAGGGCTTATCGGTTTTCGCGTTAGTCTTGACGTTACTGATATTCTGCACCACTTCCATCCCTTTCACGACCCTCCCGAAAACCGTGTGCTTATTGTCCAACCAGGGAGTCGGTGTCAGAGTCACGAAAAATTGACTCCCATTAGTATTCGGACCGGCGTTCGCCATCGACACAGTGTAAGGCCTATCGTGACGCAGTTGCGGCCTGATTTCGTCCTCGAATTCGCCACCCCAAATACTCTCACCTGAAAATTGAGAAAACTCGATAAAAATCATTCCAATCTAGTGCCAACCGCCCACTTTGACGTATTCAGTAACCAACCCAACCGAGAAAAAATCCCTACTAGATCTCAAACAGTCAAACTGTAAAACTGTCAAAAAAAACTAAACATAACCTCAAAAAAATACGATTTGGACTAAAATCTCGCATATTCACCCCCGGTTCCGTTCCCGGTCGGATCCCCCGTCTGAATCATGAACCCCTTGATGACCCGGTGGAAAATATGCCCGTTGTAGTAGCCGTTCTTGCTGTGGACGCAGAAATTCTCGACAGTTTTCGGGCATTCCTTCACAAAGAGCTTGACGTGGATGTCGCCGAAAACGGTGTGCAAAATGGCGTTCTCGTATAGTCTCTGGACTGCCGGATTATCGGTGGCGGCTAAAACGTCCTCTTTAGTCGGTTTTTCATTGAAGACGTCTCGGTCTTGATCGCCGTGTAATAAATCGCCATCGTCCGGCTCTCGTCTGCTGAAAAGGTAGAAACGCGACTTCTTATAGGCCGTGCAGACTAATGTCGGGTCTGGCTGGATGGCGTCCAGCGTCGGATTGGTCGACGCCTCGATTTCGAACGTCACCGCCGCTTTGTTCTTTTTCGAGGACCCTGAAAAAGCACAAAACCGAGTCAATTTTTCATTCAATTGTATTATTTTGTAATCAAGCGATAATTACATGTAATCATCTTGAAGTTTCTCGAACTCTAACAGCACGTATAACTCCACTAATGTAAATACGGTTGAATTTCAGGTTGGCTCCAAAATGGCCGAACCGATTTCGGAGGGAGTCGTCTTCGAGATCCAAGTGGACCGCAAGTTACTCGAGAGCGTCCTGAGCGAAAATCGCAATTTCCGCGACTCTTATCGGGCCGAAGAGGCGAACAGAAAGCTCCAAAACGAAATAAAATCATTGAGAAAGCGTCTAGACGATTGCGAATACCAGAAATGCGAAACTCTCGGCGAAAACATCGATTTGAAATCGAAAAACGACGAACTATCGATCTATAAACGTATTTTCGTTGAGAGAAAACGCTCGGAAAATTTGGAGATTGTCGAAAACCACTTGACGAAGATGCGACTCGACGGTATTATGAAAGAGAAAGATAAAATCGTCGAGGATTTCGAAAACGAACGGAAAATACTGGAAAGCGTCATCGATGACAACAGGAGAGGATCGCAGCAAAACGAAGAAATCGTCTCAAATTTGAAAAACGAAATCAAATTCTTGGAGAATAATTTACGACAGATCGGAAACAAACTGAAATCGAGCGAGGAAAAGTGCCGAAAACTCGAACGAGACAATTTCGAATTGGAGTCATCCCAGAGCGTTCTGACCGAAAAATTTCGAATTCTACAAGAGAAGAGCAATTCGAGAGATCTGGAAAGCGTCGAGAGTAAGATTTTGAAAATCAAGCTACAAAATTTGGAAAAGGAGAAAACGTATCTGCTCGATGAGTTCGAAAGAGAGCGGAAACTGATCGAGAGACAGAACAAACCGAGGGTCGCGAAAATCGAAGAAAACTTGAAACTTTTACGAAAGTGGATCGAAAAAGAGGCCAAAGAACGTTACCCGAGAACTCCCCAAGAAGTTATCGTTCTGAGAGAGAGGGTACAGACTTTGGAGAACGAAAAAAAAGACCTCATTGAGGGTTTCGAATTGGAACGGAAGGTTTTCCGCAAGATTTTGAAAAAACACAACCTCTAAAAGTATTATTACCGCATATTGCAATTAATCGATTAGAAAATGATATAAATCAGTGATAAGATTATTTTTGAAGGTCTTCAAATAATTTCCACCACGTAAATATAGAATAGTTCTTGTACCTATACTTTTTAATAAAAGACACTCACCTTGATAGAGCGCAATATTCAAAATCCTCAAATTCTCGTTTTTCCCGATGATCCTGACGCATCGATTCGTATACAAATTGACCAACTTGATCCCCAAAAGCGTCGCATACATTATGAAGTGCCCACTGTAATCGAAGACGATATTGGCCAATCCGGAAGCCTCCGACTTTTCCAAATCCCTCTCGACTGCCATCCGCCTACCGAACTCCATATTGGGGAGCTGCTGAGTGGCCTGCTGCAACTCTGTGAAACGGGGCAAAGTCTCATCGAGAACCCTGACCTGAAAATAACAAAAAATCCGATCAAATTTAATCAGGCGCCATTTTGGAAAATCATTACCAACTTTCCGGTGAGAAAATTAAAAACCCTAACACGGCGATCGCTAGAAATCGTCGCGAACCTCGTACCATCGGGGGAAAAGGCCAATCCGGTCGGCGCTGTTTTGTTCTTGGCGAACTCAAATAAATCCGTGTCGAGTTTCGAGTCGAACTTGACGTTCTTCGGAAAGGCGCAGTCGTGCTTCAAACCGCTCCAGTATTCTAGCCGAGAAACAAACCAAAGACTGTCACGAAATGATAACCGGCGTCAAACACCTCGACTAACCCAAGATTCCTGCTTTATCGACCGAAACAGCGACGTCGAATTTGTGGTTGTA
This sequence comes from Salpingus planirostris, assembly GCA_949788335.1. Taxonomy (NCBI): domain Eukaryota; kingdom Metazoa; phylum Arthropoda; class Insecta; order Coleoptera; family Salpingidae; genus Salpingus; species Salpingus planirostris. Next base: position 7,249,962 of record OX460924.1, on the reverse strand, counting down.
CTTGATCAGGACGACCGGCTTCGTGTGCACCTTCTCGAGGAGCTTCATCGGGGTGGCGTCGGCGCGTCCGTCGTACACGCAGATCCGCTCCGAGTCCAGATCGGAGACGGCGAGCGCGTGGACCGGATCGCCGGGCCCGTGCACCCACTCGACCTGGCCCGGCACGAAGTCGAGCTTCATCATGTTGATCATGTCGAAGTTGACGACGTCGAAGATCTTGATAGATTTGTCGACGGACGCCGAGCAGAAGAGCGTGCCCTCGGCGTTGCAGGCGACCTTCGTTATCGGCGCCAGGTGGCTGCGGAAGTGCTTGACGAACTCGATGCCCGTGTCGGACTTTTTCCAGAACTTGACGTGGCCGTCGCACGACGCCGTTATGACGAAATCGGTGGCCGAGACGACGCAGTGCGTGATCACGTCGCGGTGCATGTAGCTGCGCTCGTACGACTCAGCGCACGGGAGGTTGTCGAGGTAGAGACGCTCGTGGGACAGCAGGCGGCGCTTCTTCGGCTGCGGCGCGTCCGCCGGAGAGGGGCCTATCGCGGGCGCGTCCTCCGGTTCCGAGTTTTCGCCCTTATCGCTCATTTTTCGGCGCTAGAAAATGTTACACATAACCTCACTTTTGCGCAAAGTCGAATAATGACCAGAAAAATGATCAGACTTGGATTTTTATTTACCTGAAGGTTTTAAAATGGTTCACCGTTCGAATTGTTATACCCTTTTTATTGAAAACGCATTATTTTTAGCCGATTTTACAAAATACACAAATCACAGATAACTGTCACTTTATCTATTTGTCATCTGTCATTTTGTAACTAAATCTAGGGAGTTTTGGTTTCTATCAATTTTGGTTGGCATCATATTCAGATTAGTACTTGTGTGAAGGTAGCTCCACGTACCCACCTCCCAGCGGCAGCTCCCGCCAGTCCCTGGCGCATTCAATCCCCACCCTCAAGACAGATTCACACCATCGAAATATGTCTGTACCTTATGCCGACGGTGCGGACACTGAATTTGTAGCGACTTGCCCTTCACCACACTATCGCAGACGGACACGAAGAGTGCAGGGAAAAATCCCCATCGTGCTACAAATTAGGGAACATCCCCAAACAAGGCGTGAAATGAGCAAAAAGTTGAAAATTCGAAAATTCGAACATTTTTTTTTTCTCAGATAAACCAATACCGGACGCATGTATCTACTCCCGATGACTCAATTAAAACCCAATTTGAATTTTTTATCGATATCTCGACTAATAAGAAAGTTTTGCCACTTTGAAGTTTGCGAAAATCGTTGAAATTTTCGTAAAAATTTCATGTCAAAAATTTTAAAAGCACGATTCTCGGTCAATTCGAAAGCTTTTTGCTCATGTCCATACTGTTTTCGATAGATTTTTCGATTCTCTTTCGATTGCCGGGTCGCCCGAATCGATATCTCGATCGGTTCAAAAGTTAGACCGGTTTCAATTTTACGAGACCGATGATTTGGTGATTTTTCGGAGGCCATAATTCACATGAAAAATTACGTTTTTTCGATGCGCTCTAGGAGCATTCCGTAGATTTTTTCACGCTCTTTCAAATGCGTGGCCGCCCATTCCGATCAGAGCTTCGGTTCGAAAGTTATGGTCGATTGAAAATTTCGAGCAAAATTTGTACCCAAAGTGATGGATTTTCGAAAAAATCAAAAATCACTAAATGTCGTCCAAATCGAAATCCAGACACTTTTACTGATAGATTTTGAGGTAACTAAGCGATTCCCGGGTCGTGCGACTCGATAGCTCCACTAATAACGAAGTTATTCTATTTTCAACGGTACGGCAATATTAGACGCATTTTCTCACTTCAGATGACTCAATTAGAACCCAATTTAAATTTGCCGTCGATATCTCAACAAATAAAGAAGTTACAGCACTTTGAAATTTTCAAAAAGTTGAAAATTCGAAAATTCGAACTTTTTTTTTTCTCAGTTAAACCTATACCGGACGCATGTATCTACTCCCGATGACTCAATTAGAGCCCAATTTAAATTTGCCGTCGATATCTCAACAAATAAAAAAGTTACAGCACTTTGAAATTTTCAAAAAGTTGAAAATTCGAAAATTCGAACATTTTTTACTCAGATCAACCAATACCGGACGCATGTATCTACTCCAGATGACACAATAAGAAGCCAATTTGAATTTTTTATCGATATCTCGACTAATAAGAAAGTTTCGCCACTTTGAAGTTTGCGAAAATCGTTGAAATTTTCGAAAAAATTTCATGTCTAAAATTTTAAAAGCACGATTCTCGGTCTATTCGAAAGCTTTTTGCACATGTCCATACTGTTTTCGATAGATTTTTCTATTCTCTTTCGATTGCCGGGTCGCCCGAATCGATATCTCGATCGGTTCAAAAGTTAGACCGGTTTTAATTTTACGAGACCGATGATTTGGTGATTTTTCGGAGGCCATAATTCACATGAAAAATTACCTTTTTCCGATGCGCTCTAGAAGCATTTCGTAGATTTTTTGACGCTCTTTCGAATGCGCGGCCGCCCATACCGATCGAAGCTTCAATTCGAAAGTTATGGTCGATTGAAAATTTCGAGCAAAATTTGTACCCAAAGTGATGGATTTTCGAAAAAATCGAAAATCACTAAATGTCGTCCAAATAGAAATCCAGACACTTTTACTGATAGATTTTGAGGTAACTAAGCGATTCCCGGGTCGTGCGACTCGATAGCTCCACTAATAACGAAGTTATGGCCGTTTGAAAATTTTACTCTATTTTCAACGGTACGGCAATATTAGACGCATTTTCTCACTTCAGATAACTCAATTAGAACCCAATTTAAATTTGCCGTCGATATCTCAACAATTAAAAAAGTTACAGCACTTTGAAATTTTCAAAAAGTTGAAAATTCGAAAATTCGAACATTTTTTTTTCTCAGATGAACCAATACCTGACGCATGTATCTACTCCAGATGACACAATAAGAAGCCAATGTGAATTTTTTATCGATATCTCGACTAATAAGAAAGTTTCGCCACTTTGAAGTTTGCGAGAATCGTTGAAATTTTTACTAAAAATTTCATGTCAAAAATTTTAAAAGCACGATTCTAGGTCAATTCGAAAGCTTTTTGCACATGTCCATACTGTTTTCGATAGATTTTGAAGGGCATGTCGCTACAAATTCGGGAAATCCATCAAAATAAATTAAAACCGTGAATACGCCCATTTTACCTTTTGTTTGGGGATGTTCTCTGATTTGTAGCACGATGGGGATTTTTCCCTGCACTCTTCGTGTCCGTCTGCGATAGTGTGGTGAAGGGCATGTCGCTACAAATTCGGGAAGTCCTTCGAAATAAATTAAAGACGTGAATATGACAACATATTCATGCCCATTTTAGTGATTTTTCCGCATTCTAAGCGCCCGCCTGGTCGTGACCCGAAGGACGTTTCTACTGCCTTAAATCTGGGAAGTTCATCTGTAGGACGTAGAAATTAGTAGGACGACGTGGGATATTAATGAAAATGCATTCTTTTCAAACGCTTCAGAGCTTCCAGTTAATGCCTCGGAATATGAGATGGTTGATTGAACAAAACTGATAAGGACTTTACTGATGTTCTTCCCCATACGCTTCGTTCGGTGCTCCAGTGTCCGCACCGTCGGCATAAGGTACAGACATATTTCGATGGTGTGAATCTGTCTTGAGGGCGGGGATTGAATGCGTCAGGGAGCTGGCGGGAGCTGCCGCTGGGAGGTGGGTACGGGGAGCTACCTTCACACAAGTACAAAATCTAGGGAATTTTCGGTTCGACTAATTTTGGTTGGCATCATATTCAGATTAGTGACACGTCATTTTGAGGTTATAAAGGGGTGTTTGTTTATTTACCGTGTTTTCTCCTCAAAATCCCCCGAAAATGTTCAAAAAACTAAAGGAGAAGATCACGGAAGAGGTGAAGAGTTCCCCGCAACGTATCCAACAGTTCACGCAATCGGTGAGTGATAGATTACAGAATTCGACCACTTCAGATGAGAACTTCTTTTCGATAGGAGGCGAAGACGGTAAGAAATCGAAACCACACGGTCCTTTCCATTAAAAGAAACTAATCACCGTTCCAGCAGAAGCCGCCAACAGTTCAGTGGCGTCCGGCACAGATCCGGGCTTCTCGAACGTGCCTCTGATGGCGTCGTCACCTCAGGAATCGAGATTACGGAGGACCTCCACCTCTTCGATGGCCAGCGACGTCTCGTTCTTACCGCGGTACGAATCGATCGCGAACATGTACCACCTACAAGTGAGTACCACCTAATTTATCGATGATCGGGGCGAATTAATGATTCGGGGGGGTGTCAAGTCGGATTTAGATATTTCGGCCAGCGAGTTAGAGGACAACGCTTCGAGCACCTCGTCGCAGCTGGGCCACCTGAGCAAGGAGCAGATATACAGCGCCTTCCAGAAATCGCAGATGCGCTACCACAAATACAGGGGGCGCTACACGGATCTGGCCCGACATTACAAGGATTTAGAGCGGGAAATCGCCAAGATGAAGTCGGTCCTGGTCGAAACTCAAGACAAGGCCATTCGGAGGGTCACCGAATTGAAGGAGCAATGCGCTCTCGAGCAAAAAGCGAAAGCCCATTTGGAAAGTGCGCTACGGGATGAGTTAGACGAGAGGGAATTCAAAATTCAGACTTTGGAGACGAAAATCCGGTTATTGCAGAACACGAACGGCTCAGAAGGTGATCCTAACGTCGCTTTTCCGCAACAGCAACAAAATGGGGGCGACTTGGAGAGTTTGACGAAGTATTTGAACGAAGCTCGGGTGGAAATCGAGAATTTGAATGCGAAACTGCAGGAGACGAAAGCGAATTCGATCGTGTTTCAGTCGAAGGAGGCCGATTTGAAATCGCGGATCGCCGCTTTGGAGAAAGAGGTGGTCGGTTTCGGTGAGCGCGAAAAAGAGAACAATTTGAGATTGGGCCAGACCAAGATGGAGTTGCACAACGAACTTTTGAGCAAAGAGGCCGAATTGGCCAATTACAAGCAAGATAATGACGTTCTGAGGCAGAGCTTGGAGGCGTTCGAGACGAACAAATTGGAGAATTTGCAGAGTCAGAACCGGAAATTGATCGAAAAGTTGGAATCGCAGACCATGAAAATCCAGTCGCACGAAAGGGATTTGATCAAATTGGAACAGGATCGGATAGAAATCGAGAATCTGAAGGAAATCAATTCAAAGTTGACTTCGGATTTGAGATTGATCGAAGATGAGAGGAACGAAATCGAATCGAAATTGACCCAAGTTAGAGAGGACACGAAGAAAAGTCTGTTAAGTTTGGAAGATAAGATTCGTACAGAAGTTAGATTAGAATTCGTGGCGAGGGAAAACCTCTTGAAAGAGGAGATCACTAAATCTGGGGACTTTGGTGAGAACGATCGATTGGAATTGGTGGAGAATCGATCGAAAATCGACGATTTTTGCCAAAAAATCAACGCCCTCGAATCGGAATCGATAATTCATAGAGATAAATACAAAAATTTAGAAGAGAATTATTTGCGACTGCTCGCCGAAAATAACGATTTGAAAACTGATAAAGAACTGGAATTGAAATATCAACGATTAGAAGAGGAATACGCCGATTTGGATTCGTTCACTAAAGAGTTGCAATCGAAAGTGCGACTTTTCGAAGAGAAGGATTATGCCCTGAATTTAGACAAAACCGAGGCGAAACTTTTAGAGGCGAAACTGCAAAAACTGGAAGAGGAAAACGTTTCTATCTTGGAGAGTTTCGAGAACGAAAGAATCGTTTTTGAGAATATGATCGCGGATAAGTCGAAATTAGTCGAAATAAGCGAAACTAAGATTAAAAATCTTGAGGATGAGCTAACAGCCATCAAAAAAGAGCTGGAAAACCTCCAGAATAACTCGCAATTATTGGAAATCGAACTGAATGAACTTAGTCAAGAGAAAATCGAGTTGGATAGAAGAAATCGCGATTTAGAAGAAAGATGTAGGATTTACGAAGAGAAGGATTACGCCCTGAATCTAGACAAGACCGAGGCGAAACTTTTGGAAGCGAAATTGCAAAAAATGGAAGAGGAAAAGGTTTCGATTTCGGAGAGTTTCGAAAATGAGCGCGCAGTTTTCGAAACATTACTCGCGGACAAATCGAAATTGGAAGAAAGCGAAAAGAAAGTTGTAAATCTCGAAGATGCCCTCAAATCGGTCCAAAAAGAGTTAGGAACGCTTCAGGACAACTCACGATTATTAGAAACTGAACTGCATGAGATTAACCAGGAAAAAATCGAGTTAGATGAGAGGAATCGCAATTTAGAGGAAAGAGTTAGGATATTCGAAGAAAAAGATTACGCCCTGAATTTAGACAAAACCGAGGCTAAACTTTTAGAAGCCAAATTGCAAAAACTGGAAGAAGAGCGGATTTCTCTGTTGGAGAGTTTCGAAAACGAGAGGAGGGTTTTCGAATCGATTCAGAACGATAACTCGCAACTGAAAGAGGCGCAAACCCGTTTGAAAATATCCGAAGAACGTTTGAAAGAGCTAGAATCCGAACTCGATCATTTAAAAGACAATTACGACAAGCAGAATTACGAATTTCGAGCTTTAGAAGGCGAGAAATCCGATCTGGAAAACTTGGTGACCGTTTACAGCGAAAAGGTCCGGATTTACGAGGAGAAGAACGAAGCGATCGAGCTGGAGCAGACCGAATGTCGGTTGCTCGAAATGAAATTGCAAAAACTGGAAGAAGAAAAGAACAATTTGATGGAAACCTTCGAAAAAGAGGAAATTCTACAAGAGTCCAATTTGGAGGAGAAAAGTCGCGAAGTGGGTGCGCTCAAAGCCGAGTTGGCAACACTGACGGACCGATTGAACGCGAAAATCGCCGATTTCGACAGTTCGAACGCGAAATTGGCGGAAAGCGCCGATCTGGTCCGTTCTTTGCGCGACCAGGCCGAACATTCCCGAGGCGAGTTCGAGCTGCAGACGAGCTTTTACGATGACGAACGATCGAAATTCCTCCGAGAAAACCAAGAGTTGGTCGGTCAACTCGAGGATTTGTCGAATTTACTCAAAATCAAAGAAATCGCAGTCGAAAAGTACGAGAATTTCTTGGGGAAGATCACGAATAACCACCAAAGTCTCGATCTCGACTCGGAGTTGTCGAAAATCTTGGGTCTCTTGAATAATTTAGAAACGATCGAGAAGGAAAAGTCGAAATTGGAGGAGAAAATCCACGAGTTGATGGAAAATCAGACGAAAATACTCGAAGAAAATTCGAAACTGATCAATTCTGTAGAAGAGTTGGAGAAACGTATTTCGCAAATCAACTCGGATAATCAGTTTTTGACAGATGAGAATAACAACTTGACGTCTCAACTGGAAGAGGTCAAATTGCGATTAGAGACTGTCACGAACGATTTGAAACAAGAGAACGGTAACCACGACGACGGCTTTAAAGAAAAATTCGACGAGTTGCTGTTCGATAACGAAAAGCTACGTCAAGAGAACGTCAAACTCAACAAAGATAACGCGCAACTTTCGGAATACGAAAAACATCTGAACGAGCTTCAGCACGAGAAACAGTTGCTTCGCGACGAAATCGAGGAACTGAAAACGTCACCTGTCAATGTCACTGCCACTCACGAAAATCATGACGTCATCGGGGAAAAGTACTCCAAGGAGATTGACAGTTTGAGGGATAAGTTGGCGCAGTACAAGTCGCTGGATTTGACCAATCGCACTTCGATAGAGTTCTACGAGAGCGAATTGGAAAAATTCAAGAACCAGAACGAGAAGTTGAACCGGAAGTTGGACGAAACGCTCGTCACTTTGGGCCATTGCACCGAACTGTCGTCCGGCTCGACGGAAATCGAATACCTGCGAAACGTCCTGTACAATTACATGTTGGGCAAGGAGAGTTTGGTCCTGGCCAGAGTAATTGCAGCCGTCTGCAAATTCGACCAACAACAGACCGAAACCGTCCTGGCGAAAGAGCAACAGAAACAGACTTTGGTAAGTACGGTAATATTCGTTACCGACAATTACAGTTTTCTGCAATTTTTCTTTTTTTGCAGTTAGGGCAGCTCGGGATACTCTAACCACATTCAATGAGGCGCCTGTACTTTGTTGTGACTAATTATTATTATTATTATTGTGGCATTTATTAGTGATTTTTGCAATATTTATAAACATTGTGTATCTGTCAGTTTCGTTTCTGTCATTATTACGTATGTACACACCGATCCATTACTATAAATTATTATCTTGTAAATACGACTTTGTTAATGTCTAATATGATTAATTATGTAAATTGTTAATAAACTTTTTTTATGAAATTTAGCATTCGGTCTATTTTTCAGATTTATGATGAGGAGAATGTAAACGTAGTAGGCTACTGTCAATCCAATTATCTGTCAAATAACTGTCGTATTAACTTGATGTTTTAGCGGCCACAATTTTGTGTCTTGCGTGGAAAACGTTCTTGAGGTTGTACATAATGTGAGTTCAGTCATTAATTGTTCATTAACTTTGGCAAATAATCCAGGTGTATATTTGTTTCGTAGTAATTCAAATTTTAAGCCGGGCTTGAATTCTGCTTACCTTTCCCGTTCAGCCTCTCTGATTGGTGCATTTTTGTGCACTTCGACGCGATCGGCCAATCACGTGACCACGCAACTTCCACCATATTTGTGCAAGAAATTGAAGTGGCTGCACGTATCGCCCCCGTGTTGAGTGAAAAAAGCAGATTGTAAGCATCGTTTTATTCCTAAAATGTTTCTGTTCGTTTGCCGAAAACTCTGACTAATCTGCTTAGTGTAATTAGTGACCATAATATTCCCGCAACTCCATCTGCATAGACGCGAAAGAATCGAGGTAGGTGTCCATTAATTTCCCCTAAAAACTTTGCCAAAAGCGAAGACGATCCATAGCTACGGCTACTACTTGAATTGCCTCACTTTTTTGGTGATTTTCGAATACTTTTTAATGGTTTTTATTCCGTACACTTCGATGATTTAACTGCAATTTACAATATGGCCGGCCGGCGAAAAGTGAAGATATTTCATAAAATATGGAACATGTTGCTAACTAATCCTAGTTGAGGCATTTTCAATTAAATATTTCCGCCTTTGGCCTATTATTGCTCAGCTAGAATCGCGGAATTCGGTGGTCTGCAGTACCTTTTCCGTGATTTTCGGGTTTCAGCCAGTAGGGACCTGCATTACCGACAACATTTTCCAAATTTTGCACAACTTGGAATCCGTTTTGTAAATAATTCAACATGTAACCAATTAGGACAAAGACCAAATCATTTCCTTGTAAGAGAACAAGCTAAAGTATATTTTTATTGGAAATATCAAGATCTGCGCTACCGACAATTACAGTTTCCTGTAGTTTTTTTCAATAATTACAACTTGGGGATATATTCTTCAGTCAAACTTAAGTATCCATCAATTCAGAAATCACTCATCGATGATATTCTCAATATTTTACAACATTTAATGGAAAGTTTGTGTATTATTGCACTCTCTATTTTCTATTAACATCTCTGTGACTACTGTTCTGTCATTTATCTGTCAAAGTGTCTGTCATTTATGCGTCATCGCTGTCAGTAGGTAGTGCCGGGCCCCCTTTCTTCCGGAGTTTTAAGTTTTATCTGGTGAGGTGTCGTTCGAGTGCTCTGAATAATGTCGGCCACCCTGCGCCCCTACCTGACCGCCGTGCGGCACACGCTGACGGCCGCCATGTGCCTGGAGAACTTCTCGTCGCAAGTGGTGGAGCGGCACAACAAGCCGGAGGTGGAGGTGCGCTCGAGCAAGGAGCTGCTCCTGACGCCGGTCGTGATCTCCCGCAACGACAAGGAACGGGTGCTGATCGAGACGTCGGTGAACTCGGTGCGCGTCAGCATCGCCGTCAAGCAGGCGGACGAGATCGAGAAGATCCTGTGCAAGAAGTTCATGCGCTTCATGATGATGCGCGCCGAGAACTTCATCGTGCTCCGCCGCAAGCCGATCGACGGCTACGACATCAGCTTCCTGATCACCAACTTCCACACCGAGCAGATGTACAAGCACAAGCTCGTCGACTTCGTCATACACTTCATGGAGGAGATCGACAAGGAGGTGTCCGAGATGAAGCTGGCGGTCAACGCGCGCGCCCGCATCGTCTCCGAAGAGTTCCTCAAGCGATTCTAACCCCGCTTTTTATAAGGGGGGGCGTTGTAAATAACTTTTTTCCCAAATAACCGAATATCTTTAAGTTACTTAAATAAGTATTATTACGTATTTTAAACATCATCAGTGTTGAATTATTTGCACAATACAGCAATTTTATTATAAAAAAACAATCCGTAATTTCATCACTTAAAATTAAATCGATTTTTAGAATAGCCGAGAAGTTTGTAAATCAAATACAGCAGACCGGCGGGGGTCAGGCCCATGAGGGTGAGAAATAAGTATCTGAAAACTTTGAGTCTGAAATATTTTTCCCGGCCTTTTCGTAGACTTTCCGGCGTTAGAGGATCTTTCAGTAGGTACACTCTGACGCCGGCCATAACGTCATATAAAGTCTGTTCCCAATTCAGATCGTCCATGTTGAAATTGAACAATCTCCTGTCGTTTTCGCCCATTCTCGTCCACAGTCTATCCCCATGGTCGGTCTGGAATCGCCACGATTTCAACATGAAATAACCGAGCGGTTCGATTGTGGAAAGCACCCGGTTCATGCTCGCCACCGCTCTGCAAACGGGAACGTCATTACCGACATACCGATGACAGCTCTGTCACTTGTCGTACGTACATTTGGGGTTTTCCCAGGCACTTGAAGACGAAATCGGCCAGGTACGCAGGCGCGAATTGAAACGCGAATTCGTGGATCCTGTGCATCACATAGTTTTCGTTTATGAGCGGATCCGGATACATCACCGATTTCGCCGACGGAAGGTGACGGAAATATTTTTTCGTGTAAAGGGGCACTTGACCTAGAAAAATCCGTTTAAAATCGGGTTAGTTTTGGTGTTTCTATTATAATAGGGGTCGTGGATTTACGCAATTTTATCGGGTTGGTTTTGGATCCCGTGTAATTATAAACGGTCAAAGTGTCATTTTCCGATCTGAAATGGCATAATACAGAGCGGTTTTAAAATGATGGCTCGGCGAGGGCGGCTGTCGTTTACCCACAGACGTCACCGTACCAAGTGGACGCCAAAATAAGATTGGCAGTATAGTCGACCGGGACCAATGCGAAGTCGATCTCCTTTACGGCATAGAAAGTGTGGACCACTCCCAGACTCACGGCGGCCACCACTCCGCCCAATCCATAGAAATTGTCGAGCCATCCGGGCAACGGCTCGTCGGCGGTACCGTAAACTGACGAATCGATCAATTTTTATCAAGTCTGTGACAGGTGACGGGTCATTTGACAGGTGTACTGTCACTCACCGATCGATGGCCGCACGATCGTCACGTTTTTCCCTTCGCGTTTCACCAGATCCTCGGCGATCGACTTTATGAACGTGTAAGTGTTCGGCCATTTTCCTAACAATCTGAAAATATGTCATTTACAAAGTCTTGTTAACCTAACCTAACTAGTGTGTTACATTGGAGTAATCCGTTCCACTCTGTCATCGTCGAGACTGTCCAACAGACTGTACAGTTGCTCTGCTCTCATCGGTGGCTCGTAGACTTTCTCCTCGATGTACTCGTTCGGACAGTTCGAATAGGCCGTAGAGATGTAGCTGAACACTCTCAAATTTGGCATCTCTTTCGATAATGTCAACATCTCCTGGGTGCATTTCAGAATGTTGGCCGCGGTGCGCAAGTCTTGATTGAATCTGACGTTCGCAGCGGCGTGGATCACAATTGTGACGTCTCGTTGGAGCAATTTCCTATCCTCAGGACTTAATCCGAGACCGGGTTCGTCGCAATCGCCACCGATCAGGCTCAGTTGTTGACGAAAATCGGACCTTTCGGTCTTCAGGCGATCGAAACACTGAAATTTCACCATTCAGAACGATCTGTGATGCTTTGTGATAGTTTGTGATGTCTTATCGGTAAATTGGTTTACTCACGACGTTGTCGAAGAATTGCTCGAATCTCTCATCTATGGTTTTGTCCTTTTTGGGTCGAACGAGCACGTGGATTTTTTTGACATCTTTACAACTCCTCAACACTTTTTCTATGAGGATTTTACCGATGAATCCGGTGCCCCCGGTTATGAAAATCGTCTGGTCTGCGAAATAACTAGAAATTTCGCTCGTCATTCTTTTCTTTTTACCGTCCAAATGACACACTAGTAAACTTATAGACGAATAAAACTGAAATGGATTCGTTACAGAATGTTCTGTTACGCGATTTACATTTGCGCCTCATCATTTGATCTTTATTTACAAGTCTTGAAGGTTTCAAATAGACAATCAAATACAATAGACTGTAATACGGACCAAACATATGATGCCACTCAAAATAAGTTTTTTTGATTTAAATTTCAGGGTCCCGTTGAATGAATTTAGTTATTGTGTGGTTTCATTGATGGGGAAAGAGTATGCGCTACGAATTATAGGTAATTTGGAACGAAAGATGGTCATGGTTGTATGATGATGGTCTTTGGTTGGAAAAATATTATATTTGTCAGAAAGAGTGTGGAAAAAGATTATATTTTTTGAAAACTTAATTAATTTGTGAAGTGACTGAAAATCTTACAGAATACAGAAAACCGGTGAAGTGCACTGATGAGTTGTGTATTTATGAGTTTACTCGTGCAATATCTGCATTTGCGCATAATCACGCGCGTACAAACCTGGAATAAATTTACAAATCTAATCATTTTGAAAAAATAGACTCATCCTTCAACAATAAAATTTAATTGTCGGAGACCGAACATGAAGGAACTCGTCCTGAAATCGGCTTCACCAAATATTCTCCTGATTTAAAGATAGTAAATCTACAATTTCTTCATTTCATGATTCCAAGATTATGTGTTTCTGTCTTTCTTATGGGAATCGCAAAACTTTCAATAGAAAAGGGGCTGTCTTGACCGAGGCCTACAATATTAAAAAAAAGGTACAGAATAGGTTTTGCTAAGTACTTTGTATAGTCATTAATATTGAACACTAAAAATTAATAATTTTCAATAGTGTTTATCAAAGTTAGGTGCTTGAAATGACCATTGACCTGTTAAATCGTTCTGAATACCTTACGCATTTTTTCACTTTACTCATGACAAATTGATTATTGATGAAAAATTTATGACCGATTCTTTTAATTCTGGTATTCAAACGGTTGGATTTTTTTTTTTCAATTTAATGAACAGTTTGTCAAAATTGACGAAATTTTCTATCCTTTCTGCTTGGAAAGCGGTAACTTTTGTAACTGGAATCGTTGTAATTGGGGGGTGCGTTCAGTGGCTCATACATTTCAATGAAATTTTATTAACGCACGAAACAAATGATAATTTTATAGAGCAAATACAAGAAACCGGCAAAAATCAGCCCCAGAAGAGTGTTATACACGTATCGAAGAATGTTGAGTTTGAAAAATTTCGCCTGTCCTTTTTGTAGACTCTCCGGCGTGAGCGGATCTTTCAGCAAGTACACTCTGATGCCTATCAGCATGTCATAAATGACCTTTTCCCAATTCAAATTGTCCATATCGATATTGAACAGTTTCTTATCGTTTTCGGCCATTCTCTTCCACAGTTTGTCCCTGTTGGTGCTCTCGAATTCCCAACTTTCCCACATAAAATAGCTCAGCGGTTCCAGTTTGGAAAGTACCCGGTCCATGCTCGCCACGGCTCTGCAATTTAAACGTCACCTGTCAACGGCAAATGACAGTCGTCATCTGTCATACGTACATTTGCGGTTTTCTCATACACTTCAAAACGAAATCGGCCAAATACGCCGGGACGTACTGAAACACGAATTCGTAGATTTTATGGATCACATAGTTTTCGTTTACGGTGCAAGTCGGATACAGCACCGATTTCGCTGTCGCCAAACCGTAAGTTCTGGGAGAAAGCATGTATTTTTCAAATTCGACTGTAAAAAATTGCGAAATTCAAATCGAACTATATCGTACTATGACCGTATTTCATTACTTGAAGACATCATCTTGTCGGTATCGGATGCCGTGCAGTTGTAAATCATCAATTGATCACTTGGACTTGTCGACCTGAAATCCCACAGAGTGTGGTTAAATTAATAGAACGGTGATGATGGGCGGAGCATGCAGAGAACCTGTTGACGTCGCTTTCCCAAGTTGACGCCAAGATCAAGTTGGCGACGTAATCGACCGGTACGAAGTTGAATTTGCAATCGACCCTCATGTGAACAGTGTGCACCACTCCCAGACCTAAGGTCAACATCAGTCCACCCATTCCGTAGAAATTGTCGACCCATCCGGGCAACGGCTCGTCGGCGGTACCGTAAACTGATGAATCGATCTATTTTTATCAAGTCTGTGACAGGTGACGGGTCATTTGACAGGTGTACTGTCACTCACCGATTGATGGACGCACGATCGTCACGTTTTTTCCTTCGCGTTTCACCAGATCCTCGGCGATCGACTTTATGAACGTGTAAGTGTTCGGCCATTTTCCTATCAATCTGAAAATATGTCGTTTACAAAGTCCTGTTAACCTAACCTAACTAGTGTGTTACATTGGAGTAATCCGTTCCACTGTGTCATCGTCGAGACTGTCCAATAGACTGTACAGTTGCTCTGCTCTCATCGGTGGCTCGTAGATTTTTTCCTCGATGTATTTATTCGGACAGTTCGAATAGGCCGTAGAGATGTAGCTGAACACTCTCAAATTTGGCATCTCTTTCGATAATTTCAACATTTCGTGGGTGCATTTCAGAATGTTGTTGGCCGCCGTGCGCAAGTCTTGATTGAATCTGACGTTCGCAGCGGCGTGGATCACAATTGTGACGTCTCGTTGGAGCAATTTCCTATCCTCCGGACTTAATCCGAGACCGGGTTTGTCGCAATCGCCACTGATCAGGCTCAGTTGTTGACGAAAATCGGACCTTTCGGTCTTCAGGCGATCGAAACACTGAAATTTCACCATTTAGAACGATCTGTGATGCTTTGTGATAGTTTGTGATGTCTCAGGGGTGAATTGGTTTACTCACGGGATTGTCGAAGAATTGCTCGAATCTCTCGTCTATGGTTTTGCCCTTTTTGGGTCGAACCAGCACGTGGATTTTTTTTACTTTTTGACAACTCCTCAGCAATTTCTCTATGAGGATTTTTCCGATGAATCCGGTACCACCGGTTATGAAAATTGTCTGGTCTGTGAAATAATTCGCAATTTCGCTAGTCATTTCTTTTTATTATCGGCCAAGAATGACGGCAGCACAAAGTACTTGATGACAAAGCTACCTACACTGAAAGAATTTGCTTGCAACATGTTCATTTATATTCCTTCAATCTACATATTCGCCTAATCATTTTTAGCGAATCAATTTCCAAATCTAATTGTCGAAAATCAGACACAATATCATTCCTAATTTAATTTGATGGCCATTCACCTAGAATAAATTTAGACGTCGTCGAAATTTATTGATTCATTTCTTAAGTGAACGAATGGAATTTGAGTGAATAGGATATTAAAACTAGCAAGCCCCTATTTGGTCCGCGATTGGTCGCAAAAATCGACCGTCTCATATTTCGAACCAGAGGTACATAAAATTAGCATCTGTGTTCTCTAATTCATGTTTGAATCCTGGTAAGTACGTGACAAATACCTGTCATTGGTCAGCAATGTTTTTCAATTAAATTTTGCTTAGCAACTTATGTCACGTGATGACCAGTTTATGTTGGAATGCCTATATTATGTATGCGTATATCATTGATTGGGCCTAATTGACAGGGTACAATGGAAAACTAGGAAAGTTTGATAGTTCATGATTAGCCCCAATAACAGACCGTCTCATGTGTTTCAAACCAGATTTACATTAAATCATGGTGATAGTTTCATTGTTATAACAATGTTATTTTTTTTTATTAACAATTAACATACAATATCGATATCAATAACGGTCGAAACTAGGATCGGTAGTAATGATTGAGAATCTTGTAAACATAATACAGGAGACTGGCGGCGATCAGCCACAAGAGGGCCAAAAAGACGTATCGGAAAATTTTCAGTTTGTAATATTTTTCATGTCCTTTTCGTACACTCTCTGGGGTCAGCGGATCTTTCAGTAGGTACACTCTGACGCCGGCCAGAAGGTCATAACATGTCTGTTCCCAATCCAAATTGTCCATGTTGAAATTGAACAATTTCCGATCGTTTTCACCCATCTTCGTCCACAGTCGGTCCGCGCGGACGCTCTCGAATTGCCACGATCTCACCATGAAATACGAGATCGGATCCATTTGGGACAGCACCCGTGTCATGTTCGCGACAGCTCTACGATAGAATGAATGTCAAATGTCAACGGCAGATGTCATACGTACATTTGCGGTTTTCCGGTACATTTTAGGACGAAATCGGCCAGATACGCCGGCAAGTATTGAAATATGAATTGGTAGATTTTGTAAAACATGTAGACTTCGTTGATGACGGGATTCGGGTGCATGAGCATTCTCTCTGTCGGTAAATTCCGAAAACATTTGGACGACATCATGTTTTTCATAAGGATATCTGGAAAAATGACCGAATTTCAATCAGCGGATTTCGATTTTGACACAGAATTATACTCCAAGTGATCGGGTTCGTGTCGGATCCCGTGTAGTTGTAGATTCTGAGCGAATCGCCTTCGCCCCTGAAAGCCCACAGAGTTTGTTAAGGAGATAGGTGACAGGGTACTGCCGTTTACCCGTTGACGTCACTGTCCCAAGTGGATGCCAAGATAAAGTTGATGACGTAATCGACAGGTACGATGTTACCGATGCCGTTTTTCAGCGCATGGATGCTCTGTGTGACGCCCAAAGAAACGGTCAACAGGACGCCACCCAATCCGTAGAAATTGTCGAGCCATCCGGGCAACGGCTCGTCGGCGGTACCGGTAACTGAATCGATCAATTTTTATCAAGTCTGTGACAGGTGACGGGTTATTTGATTTGACAGATGTATTGTCACTCACCGATCGCTGGACGCACGATCGTCGCGTTTTTCCCTTCGCGTTTCACCAGATCCTCGGCGATCGACTTTATGAACGTGTAAGTGTTGGGCCATTTTCCTATCAGTCTGAAAAGATGTCGTATACAATGTCCTGTTAACCTAACCTAACTAGTGTGTTACATTGGAGTAATCCGTTCCATTGTGTCGTCATCGAGACTGTCCAATAGACTGTACAGTTGCTCTGCTCTCATTGGCGGCTCGTAAACTTTCTCTTCGATGTACTCGTTCGGACAGTTCGAATAGGCCGTAGAGATGTAGTTGAACACTCTCAAATTTGGCATCTCTTTCGATAATTTCAACATCTCCTGGGTGCATTTCAGAATGTTGGCCGCGGTGCGCAAGTCTTGATCGAATTTGACGTTCGCAGCGGCGTGGATCACAATTGTGACGTCACGTTGGAGCAATTCCCTATCCTCAGGACTTAATCCGAGACCGGGTTTGTCGCAATCGCCACTGATCAGGCTTAGTTGTTGACGAAAATCGGACCTTTCGGTCTTCAGGCGATCGAAACACTGAAATTTCACAATTCAGAACGATCTGTGATGCTTTGTGATAGTTTGTGATGTCTCATGGGTGAATTGGTTTACTCACGGGATTGTCGAAGAATTGCTGGAATCTCTCGTCTATGGTTTTGCCCTTTTTGGGTCGAAACAGCACGTGGATTTTTTTGACTTTTTGACAACTCCTCAGCAATTTCTCTATGAGGATTTTTCCGATGAATCCGGTACCACCGGTTATGAAAATTGTCTGGTCTGTGAAATAATTCGCAATTTCGCTAGTCATTTTTTTTTTATTATCGGCCAAGAATGACGGCAGCACGAAGTACTTGATAACAAAGCTACCTACACTGAATGAATTTGCTTGCAACATGTTCATTTATATTCCTTCAATCTACATATTCGCCTAATCATTTTTAGCGATTCAATTTCCAAATCTAATTGTCGAAAATCAGACACAATATCATTCCTAATTCAATTTGATGGTCATTCATCTAGATTAAATTTAGACGTCCTCGAAATTTATTGATTCATTTCTTAAGTGAACGAATGGAATTTGAGTGAATAGGATATTAAAACTAGCAAGCCCCTGTTTGGTCCGCGATTGGTCGCAAAAATCGACCGTTTCATGTTTCGAACCAGAGGTACATAAAATTACATGGAAAGCCTATATTATGTTGCGTAAATCATTGATCGCGGGCCTAAGTAATTGACAGGTTACACATTTGACTTTCATCTTGGCTAATCACATGACTAATGCATAGTAGGATTTTTATTAATAAATGTACTAGGTATTTGGTGAAAAAAAAACACTCTCAAATAATTCGCTTCCAAAATGTTCATTCATGTTAGGGCCATTTGCATCTTCGCTTTGTCATCTTTAGTACCATTAGCTGATTCAATTTGAATGAATTGGATATGGAAAACTAGGAAAGTTTTATAGTTCGTGATTGGCCCCAATAACAGACCGTCTTATGTGTTTCAAATCAGATTTAAATTAAACTAGCATATATGGTGATAGTTTCATTGTTATAACAATGTTATTTTTTTTATTAACAATTAACATAAAATATTGGTTTCAATAACGGACGAAACTAGGATCGATAGTAATGATTGAGAATCTTGTAAACATTATACAGGAGACTGGCGGCGATCAGCCACAAGAGGACCAAAAAGACGTATCGGAAAATTTTCAGTTTGAAATATTTTTCGCGTCCTTTTCGTACACTCTCCGGCGTGAGCGGATCTTTGAGCAAGTACGTTCTGACACCGACCACCATGTCATAACAAGTCTGTTCCCAATTCAAATTGTCCATGTTGAAATTGAACAATTTCCGATCGTTTTCGCCCATCTTCGTCCACAGTCGGTCCGCGCGGACGCTCTCGAATTGCCACGATCTCACCATGAAATACGAGATCAGATCCATTTGGGACAGCACTCGTGTCATGTTCGCGACAGCTCTACGATAGAATGAACGTCAAATGTCAACGGCAAGTGTCATACGTACATTTGCGGTTTTCCGGTACATTTGAAGACGAAATCGGCCAGATACGCCGGCGAACATTGAAATATGAATTGATGGATTCTGTGAAACATGTAGACTTCGTTGATGACGGGATTCGGGATCATTAGCGTTTTCGCTGTCGGTAAATTCCGAAAATATTTGGGTAACATCATGTTTTCCATAAGGCCATCTGGAAAAATGACCGAATTTCAATCAGCGGATTTCGATTCTGGCACAGAACTTTACTCCAAGTGATCGGGTTCGTGTCGGATCCCGTGTAGTTGTAGATTCTGAGCGAATCGCCTTTGCCCCTGAAATCCCACAGAGTTTGTTAATGGAGATAGGTGACAGGGTGCCGTCGTTTACCTGTTGACGTCACTGTCCCAAGTGGATGCCAAGATGAAGTTGGCGACGTAATCGACAGGTACGACGTTACCGATGCCGTTTCTCAGTGCGTGGATGCTCTGTGTCACACCCAAATAAACTGTAATCATGACGCCACCTATTCCGTAGAAATTGTCGAGCCATCCGGGCAACGGGTCGTCGGCGGTGCAGAAAACTGATGAATCGATCTATTTTCATCAAGTCTGTGACAGGTGAGGGGTTATTTGATAGATGTACTGTCACTCACCGATTGCTGGACGCACGATCGTCGCGTTTTTCCCTTCGCGTTTCACCAGATCCTCGGCGATCGACTTTATGAACGTGTAAGTGTTGGGCCATTTTCCTAACAGTCTGGAAAGATGTCGTATACAATGTCCTGTTAACCTAACCTAACTAGTGTGTTACATTGGAGTAATCCGTTCCACTCTGTCATCGTCGAGACTGTCCAACAGACTGTACAGTTGCTCTGCTCTCATTGGCGGCTCGTAGACTTTCTCTTCGATGTACTCGTTCGGACAGTTCGAATAGGCCGTAGAGATGTAGCTGAACACTCTCAAATTTGGCATCTCTTTTGATAATTTCAACATCTCCTGGGTGCATTTCAGAATGTTGTTGGCCGTGGTGCGCAAGTCTTGATTGAATCTGACGTTCGCAGCGGCGTGGATCACAATTGTGACGTCTCGTTGGAGCAATTTCCTATCCTCAGGACTTAATCCGAGACCGGGTTTGTCGCAATCGCCACTGATCAGGCTCAGTTGTTGACGAAAATCGGACCTTTCGGTCTTCAGGCGATCGAAACACTGAAATTTCACCATTCAGAACGATCTGTGATGCTTTGTGATAGTTTGTGATGTCCCATGGGTGAATTGGTTTACTCACGACATTGTCGAAGAATTGCTCGAACCTCTCGTCTATGGTTTGGCCCTTTTTGGGGCGAACGAGCACGTGGATCTTTTTGACATCTTTACAACTCCTCAACACTTTCTCTATGAGAATTTTTCCGATGAACCCGGTACCGCCGGTTAGAAAAATCGTCTGATTTACGAAATAATTGGAAATTTCGCTCTCCATTATTCGAGTACGTTAGAGCAATAGAACGACCGCAATCATCGAAACATCATTGTGATCAGGGAACATCCGGGAAACGTTTATGTAGCGTGTAACTCGTTACGTCATTCGCATTTGCATTTCCCTCGAATGCACGCGCAAATTTGTAAGTGTAATTGATAAAGGAAAAGCCACAAATCATGAAAAAAATTAATTTTCTATAGCTTTTACATATACGTAAATCCGCATCTAATGAATAGCCAATTTACATAATAATAATAAAGAAGGTGAACGACATATCCAAAGTGCGTTCACAATTTCGTATAGCCGTGTCTTTTCTTATCTTTTTCTTATCTATTCGAAATTACGGTAACATTCAAATCACAATTAATCCAACTGTCAAATCGAGTGAAACGGTAATTTGCAGGGGTGGAGGTAGGAAAAAAGGCACGTGATGGACCCCGGACAGATGCTTCCGGTCCGATGGCCTCAACAATGGGCAGACCTTTCGGTCGGCCGGTCCTGGTGGGCCACGAACGTACTTAATCCGCCTCGAAGGAAACACTCTTTCTTTCGGTTTCGCTCGTAAAGGTAAAGTCGGGTTGATGGGCATACAAATCTGTAGGTGAGATGTTTACACGTCGTAAATAACGTTTACAGGGAACGGGCGGAAGGAAGGGTGCGAAAAGTCTTGACGGAGATTCGTTCGGCCCTTTCGGTCATCGCACGTTGTTATGGTAATAATATAATGGAGAACGGTCTTCCGCCCTCGGGGGAGGTCTTCATTTTTATTTTTACGGCCGTTTCCTGGACGTGCATCGTATTATATGGGACCGCATCAGTCGGACGGGGACGGAAGTCGATTGTGTCTATTTTTCGACCGGATACCGCCAATTCACCCTTATTAGGCATACCCGACGACTTTTCCCTCACTCGTAGAAATTCCGATCTTCTGGATATTCGGTTTCGTTGGGTCTGTGTGATAAGGGTTGATTTTGAATCAATCGATAATTTACAGCCGATTTCGAAAAATCGTATTAAATCGAAATTCAATCCGATTTCGAATCAGAAGGCACTAATTGATTGTCTAATCTCTGCTGATTATAGACATGCCCTTTTTTGTAGGTCTGTGATTAGTGGTTTTACTGTAAAAGGTGATTTTCGAAACTTTGACGTATCAGTTCACAAAATTGGACCAAAAAGTGCAGATTTTCACTTACGAGATCGAAACTGGCAAACTAATCGAGATATCGAAATGAGTCAAAGAACGTCTTCCAGAGAAGGTTTCAGCCTAAAAATGCTTCGATTTTTGTCTAAATCGGAGTACTGGAAATGTCACTTCCAGAAGAAGAAATAATTAGTGTTGAGAATTTCAAAGTTTCTACTTTGGAAAATCGTAATAAATCGAAAACAATTCAAATTTAAAATACAAAAGCACATATCAACACACAAAAGCCTTCTATTCAAAACCTTATAACCTTTTGAAGGCCTGCGACAGGTAGTTTCACCGTAAAACTTGATTTTATATACTTGGACGCATTAGTAAATTTCTCGCTTGTAAATCCCGAAGGAATCGAGATATCGAAATGAATCAAAAGAAGCTTTAAAAAAATCGCTTTTCTGGAAACGTCTTATTAAAAAAATCGATGATAATTCGGTTTGGAGGTTGGTAAACAGTAAAACGGATGCGCTTTCACCTACCCTCTCCCCGGAACCGCGTGACGTTCAATAAGAAGGGAGGATTTATCCCCTCTACACGAGGGATGGTGCGCACCCTCCACAAAATGACCGTAGAACGTCAAAAGGCCAAAGAGAGGAGAGTTCAGTCTTCGAGCAGAGCAGAAATCCGGATGACGTTCTACTAAGTGAATAGTGACAAGTGCATAAAATTGTCAAAGACGCCCGAAAAAACCCCGTACGAGGTAAGCAGAAAAGTTTGTATTTTTTCCGTCGAACGGAACGGGAAAAATGATAATGGCAATTGAAAATCGACGATAATAAGTTTCCTTTTCCTGTCCCGCTTTATGTGTGCACCGGTCATAATATATCCCATTTCGCTTTCGGCTTTTATACGCGCGCAAGGATACGGATATCCTGTCCATACATTCGTACCGAAACCGCCGCATTATATCGGAGAGGCACAGGTGACTCCGTTCTCAGTCGCGTCCTCCGATCCGGGCCGAAAAAGTGTCAACGCAAGACAGGTGAGCCGACCTCTGGTGACGCGAATCGTCTCCGGACGAAATTCGACGCTCATCTCTCTAATCGTGTCACGTGTCCGGGGGGCGACGGATACGCCCCCCGTTTCCGTCCGAAATCGGGTGGTTCGGGCTTAATTAGGGGCCCTCTCGGCGTTAAAAGGGCATTGATTGATTCGTCCGGTCCTGTCTGGGGGCGCCGATTTTTATCGCGTTTTCGGGGATAAGCAGGAAGGGGGTGGGTCCTTCCCTTTCCGCCCTTTAGAGGATGTGACACGTTAATGCCAAAACAAAGGCGCCGTTCATAACTTTTTTTTTGTCGAAATCGAGACCGGATTCCTTTGAAATTTCGATTTTTCAGGTTTCGTTATAGGGTTTTGTTTTAAATTAGTGCCATATTGCTGCTATGAAATTTGGTAAAGATTGCTCTTGAAATGCGGAAGTTACATGTAGTCCAATTTCGCACCTTAAAAATGGGTTAACCTTGGACCGGTCACCTGTGGCTTAAAAATCGGTCAAAATGCTTCAGTTATAGCTCATTTTAAAGCTGAAAGACTCTACTTTAAAACAGTTCTCATCAGATTAGGAAATCGTTCACCGTTTGGAATCTACGAGCGAAAATTTCGAGAATTTACGTTACAAAAGTTGCGATTTTTCGATCTAGATTGGGGCCTAATTCCCGTCACCTCAAAAAGCGGTAAATGGCACTTATTATACATCATTTTGAAGCTAAAAGGGAGCGCTTTGAGATAGTATTAGTCCCATTTCGCTAACTCAAAGAATTCGGGAGTTAGGCTTGAACAAAACTTTGAAATTTCGAAAACAACAACACTAACATGATAAGAGTTGAAACGGAACAGGTGGCACGAGGTGGAAGGTCGCCGAATCAATCTGAATATCAATCGAAATAAAGTGCACCGTAACCGGCAGATTATTCGCAAATTGACACAAAACGATGACATTTCGGTTTCAGATCAAGATAGGTCACTACATCGACCCGAAGACCGTCAAACAACCGCCAGCGATCACGATGGCGATGACGCAATCGGCCGAGTCGGTCCGATACCGGCCGATCGAATGGCGGCTCGGACGTCACGGTGACGTCATCTCGAACCAAGGGCTGCGCGGTCGAGGTGGGCCCACTCTGCCGAGGGACCCGCGCCAGTGGAGTCGCGAGGACGTGTCGCTCTGGCTGAAGGTCGTGTCGAAAGAGCACGGCCTGCCCGAAATCGCCGCCGCCAAGTTCCAGATGAACGGGAAGGCGTTGTGTCTGATGTCGTCCGACATGTTCCTCGCCAGGGTGCCCCTGGGCGGGAAACTGCTCTTCAAAGATTTCCAATTGCGGCTCTGTACGGCCCTGTACTCTTCGTGAAACGTCCGGAAGGCGAATGTAGATGGCGCCACTCGATGCGTCGCCGAAACTGTCATGGAGGAGGAACGCAGCCGCCATTTCCGTGTGTTTTGACGTTCAGTGACAGATATGGCCGCCGTTTTGTATAATTGTAGAGGTCGCTACTAGTCACCCCCTGTACATAAAAGTGTAATTTTAAATGTGGAAATAAAGCGATGCGATTAATCATTAGTAGTTTTCTTTATTTTTACAAATGTCGCGAAGGCACAAATCTCAAAAAAATGGATAACAAACGAAAATTCAACAACAAAATCGAGAAAAAAATCATCATGCGCAAAAAAACTTATGACCTAACATGTTTTATAATTATTATTCATCGTAACAATAAACATTTTGTCTTTTTCAATATTACACGATTAAAATTAGAAATCATCATACATTATATCGTAGTAGTACGCTAATAATTGATCGGTTTTTATACAAATCAGCGAAAATAAAAACGCCCCCTATAACAATTTAAGTAATCGGTAATAAGCGCGATTTTCACAACCCTCTATAAAGGAAAAATTGCACTTTTCTACTCACTTTTATTCATTACAATATAATCGATAACCCTAGAAATTAAGTAAGACAATCATATCAGAAAAAAGGGATTCCGTTAATAAACGATTAGAGTGATGTCTCCGTTCCGCAAATGTATCGAAATAATGAGCAAATCGAATAGTGTAAGGCGGGCCTCTTGTCATTTCACATTTGACATTTAATCCGTCACTTTTATATAATCAAAATGGCGCTGGATCGTCGGCCCAACGACAACAACATTGTTTAATAATTGTAAAATCACCCTAACGACTATATAACAATAATAGTAATCGTAATTATAATAATTAGTAACCATTAATAATAATAGTAGTAACGATTTCAACTCCACCCGTACAACAGCGCCATCGATTCCAACCTCACTTTTCGTCATAATCGGTAATCGTATCATCAATATTATTATTATTAAGCGTGTGTGTATGTGTGTGTGTGTGTGTGAATCAGTCTCTTGTCAACAACCAATAAGACGGTCTCGTCAATTAAGTTGGGTTAGGATAAGTGCAGGCCTCCACGGCGACGGCGTCAACAACGAAAACAGGCGCGTCGTCACGGCGACAACATCGAAACGAACAGATCTCCGCATTACCGGCGCTCAACTTAAGTACAAAAAATTATTGTATCCGTTTTTTTATTGCTCCCCCTCCGAGGAGGCCCCGACGATCGAAACGGCGCGGGGATCACATGATGCTGCAGCAGATGGCGCGGTAGGGGAGGTCGCCGTTGCCGTTGGCGACCGGCACCCTCCCCCCTTTCGCCTCCTCCACCTCGCGGCGGATCTTGGCGAAATCCTCGTCGGCACCGTACTTGCTCTCGTAGACTTCGACTTCGTCTACCGGCCGAGAGGTGGCGCCGCTTTCGGTCGAGCCGTCACTCTCCGCCGCCAGAGGGCGCTTGGCGTTTTCGGCGCACGGGAAGATCGTCACTTCGTCCTCCTCGGCGATCTCGGCCGAAGAGTCGCCGAACTCCCGGTAGATGGCGCTCGGCGATTTGAGGATCTCGACCTCGGGCGTCGTCTCGCGCGCCTTAGTCATCCACTGCTTGACGGCGGCGGTGATCGGGTGGCTGCACGTCGCCGTCGGTGGCGCCAGCGTCGCCACGGTTGCCGTGGCGACGACGCCCGCTTTCGGCCGGGGCGCCGTCGCGACGTCGCCGATCACGTCCCGGAAGAACTCGTCCGCGATCGGGCCGCTGTCGACGTTCATCAGGCGCATCTTCTCCTCCAGGCTGCTGTACATTCCGCGCTTTATGAGCCGATCCAGCTCTTGGCTCACTTCGACGTTGGTGCGGTCGGCCGAAGAGTCGTCGAGCAGCGGCGACGTCTCCAGGAGGAAATCGTACGAGTCTTCGGTTAAGGGGGTCGCCAGGGATACTTTCGGTGTTGTTTTGTTGGCCGATTTTCGGTTCTTCCTCTTGGTTTTAGTCTTGTCGTTCGTCTCGTCTCTCGTTCGGTCCGGCTCGGGCGATTTCGGCACTTCCGGCACCTCAAGCGACACTTCGGGCGTCTTTGAGGGGACTTCGAGGGACTTCGGCAACGCTTCGGGAGTCTTCGGTGCGACTTCGAGGGACTTTGGCGCGATTTCGGTCATTTTCGGCTCGACTTCGGGCGTTTTCGGCTCGTCTTTAACGGCGGCCATCATGGAAATCGACAGATCGACGTCTTTGATTATGACGCGTCTAATAGGCGCCTTGTTGCCTTTACCGTTCTTCGATTTCTTCTTTTTCGGGTTCGCCACTTCGGTAACTACCTTAGTTTCGTCAATTTCCGGTGTCTTTTCGGCGATTTTGACAGTTTCCTCCTCGATTTGAGGCGTCTCCACGGCAACTTCAACTGTTTCGTTCACATTTTCCTGTTCTTGGGGTTGTTGACTGGTCGCTATGACGACGTCTTTCAACAAAGCGACGTCGTAACTCTCAAACTCGTCGTCGGGAACTGCCGACTGGATCGGCGTGGCTTCGGTAAAGTTCGGCTCGTCGAAATCTTCGTTCGTACAATTGTTGATGCCCTTTCGCTTGTTTTTCCGATTCGAAACCGAAATCCACCGATCGGGGGTCGTCTGAGCGGGCGGCGCCACCCTCTTGGGGGTAGAAGGCGCCCTCTTGATCTCGACCTGGGCCGGTAACGCAGGTTCCTGTCCGCCCTTACGGGGAGAATCGCGTTGTTGACTGATGTGGTTGCCTAGGGCGACCGTGGCAGTTTTGAGCGTTTCCGAGTAGTTCCTCGTCGCGACCCGACCGTACCCCTCCTCGTCCTGTCTCTGTCTTTGTTGGGGCGCGTTGCTATGGTGATTGTTGTGGTGGGGGCTCGTAGGGAGTTTCGCGTTCGGTCGCCTGAAAGAGTTGGTACGCCTGTTATTGTTGCTGTTGTTGACGTAGGTGTTTCGTTTTTTGAACGGTTGCCTGGCGACCGCCGCTTGTGAGGGTGGGGAAGGCTCGGACGCGCTCGGTTCGGTTCGCGTCTCGTCGTTTTGCTCCTTGGCGGCCTCCTCCAATTTCGAGACGATTTTGGCAATGTCGATGCTTCCGTTTTTCGCCACTTCCGCCGTTTCTTGGTCACAAATTTCGGTCGTTTCCGGTGCGAGAGGGGGGTCGTCGTGTCGCCGATCGTGCACGAAGCCGTGCGGCACGAAGTTGATCGGGTAGGCGGGCGGCACGAAAGCGCCGAATTCGCCATTAATGAGCGGAAGCGGCACGAAGTTGGGAGGCAACTTTACGAACTGCAGGTCGTGCGTTTCCGGCATAGGGTGGCGGTACGCTCTTGGCACGAACTCCTGGGCGTCCGGTTTGAGGTCGGTGGCGATCGTGGCGGGTTCGGGCGTTTCCGGGGCTTGCGAAGATGCGACCGGTTCGGCCGGGCTCGGCGAGTCGCGGGACGCGCCGTCGGTCGAGGAGGAGACTGCGTCGCTCGAGCTCGACCGCGATCGGCGCCTCTTCGGTTCGTCTCGGCCCGTCTCGGAGTCGTTCGGGTCGTCTGCGGACAAAACACTGTTATTATCGCTTTCGGCGTTTGTTTTAGTCGTTGCGGGGTTGCGGTATGCCGTGTCGGACGGGGGATTTATTTCTAGTCGGAATTTTTGGCACCGGTCCAAATTTTTCGGACGAGACGTGTGTCATTACACTTCTATTTCGATGCCACCTTTGCGTCGGGATAATGGACGGGCTGGGGGATTCTCGCTCACCTCGGTTGTCGGGTTGGCAGCCTTGGTTGTTGTCGTCGTTGCCATGGTCGTTGTAGTAGAAGCCCGGGTAGATGACGTTGTAGACGAAATCCGGGGGGTTTTCGTCCTGGCCCGACGAGGACTCCTCGTTATTCGGACTGGCCGATTCCGTCTGTCAACATCACATTATTATTATGACAGGATTTATGAGAACCGTCAATAAACTTTGGATTTTGTCCTTATCTCCAATAAAAACAAATTTACTCTACCGGGATTCATTCTCGCGAAGGGAAATGTGATAGTGGCTCTCTTTGTTGATAAGGAACTTGATTTTTCTATTGATTTTCGCAACTCTCTCAAGGTCCAAGACCGATAAAGTTCGTGTTTTTCGGAAGATAAAAATGCCCGAAATTCTCGTTATCTTTAACATTTTACAGGCTGAAAAGTCGAAATTTAGATAACTCAAAAAATCTTCATCCTCTTGGCAACGGCATGGAATGAAGGTTGATAGATGGCCACTCGATTTAAACTCGTGGAAAAAGTGTACACAAAGACGTTACAAAATTTAGAACAGATCGCTCGAAGAATGAGGAAGTTAGGACCGGTCCACTTTGATAATGAAAAACGCGGTCAGACATTGGGGCCTAATTCCCGTTTCTTTAAAACAACCGAAATTCCACTTATCATACATCATTTTAAAGCTAAAAGACTCTTCTTTAAGATGCTCTTTGTTCCGTTTTAAAATCTCATACCGTTTAGACTTGATCATGGAAAATATGATGGAAAACCATTGGTAATCGGAGCTAGAATTGGGACTCTTACCTCTCGCTTACAAGTGGCCCAAATACCAATTGTGATACATCATTTTAAAGCCTGAAATATCTACTTTCAGCCGCTACTAGTCTCATTTCGATCAATCGAAAAGTATAAAGGATTTGAAAAGGATTATAGTCATGGAGATACTTACGATGGATCCGGTACTGTAACGTTTCGATTTGACGTCCGTAACTTCCTGGTAGTAAGCCGGTGGGTTATAGACCATCAATTGGTACGGTTCGAAACCTGTATACAAAGAGTCGAAATCAGTGGAAAATTTGAAGGAAAAATCGAATCCTTGAAATTTAAAAGTGGAAATGAAAACAAAGATTCGAAAAAAAAAAACATCTAAAAATAATCCCCGCGATGGTCAATCGTCTCTTTATAATCGATTTAGAAATAACCCCGATGATCCTTTGATATTAAAACTTGGCCCGGAGACATATAACCCGAAATAGATGCCAAAAATTCGCATCATATCATTACATGGCGATTCGAGAACAATATCAACATTCATCAAGTCACCTGTAACACGATTATCTACCTAATTCAACACGCTTAATTACTCTGAATTAATTGACGAACTCACTGTTGACATAGTAGATCCCGTTTTGATCGACGAAACCGTTCGGGAAGACGAACTGAGACTCGTAGTCCAAATCTGCGAACCAATTTCTAGGTTAGAAGGAACCAAAATGGCGGCTCGCTATGGCAACCGACCTGTCGATTGGTGGTCCGGAGTTCCGTTTCCGGTCGAGTTTCCGGTGGAAGTGGTGGAAGTCCCGGTGGACGTTTGCGTTTGATAAGTCTTTGGTTTATTCAGGTACCCCTTTTTGAACAGGACGTCTTGTCGAGGCGTCGTGATTCTCGTGTATTCGTCTGCGTGGAAACGTCAACAGAAAATGTCACAACAGTATTTGACAGATGACAATGGGTGCCAACTGTGCGATAATTAACGTTACATTACGGATTACGGAAGCACCTCTGCGGTTGGGTAAATAACTCGTGCGCTTGCCACACACACATCACCGTCAATATTTACCAAGTTCTGACATTTTTTCTCCCGAGAGACATCATCACCAAGGCGTCTAATAAACCGTTGCCATGGTAAATATTTGAGATTTGGGTGATTTTTCGTTTTTTTTTTAGCACGTGTGATTTTCAGGTCACCATTCCGTTCCGTTCTTTGGGTTTCATATCGTTACCACACATTTAATTCGCGTTATTAACGATAATGACGAGTAATTTGTTTTGTGTGATATGGCAATCACGCAATCCGAATGCACCGCCGAAACGATGGGAATTTTTGACATGTGTCTTTTTATTGGAGCCGGCTGATACCGCTTTCTATATAAGTAATAACAGGGCGATATCATGAATGAAACTCATTTCTCACTACGAGAACTTTCTTGCGACTTGTTAATTCGCGTTCTGAATTACGAGCAGTTTATGCGTTTATCACGCTCGAGAGAGGACACACGTAACACATAATCGTAAATTTTAATAACGGGAGGATAATGACACTTCCCTTTTATTAGATATAATGACGCCAAAGTGGACGCATTAGCGAAATAATTTATTTGCGATTTTTTTAAAAGGTCGGGGGTGGCGTAATTCGAGTGCTTCCGCCGCCGCCCCTCGCCTGAAAACGCAGTAAGGTGTGGCCAATAACTCCAAGAAATTTGATAAAGGTCACTGGGAAAATGAAGGAGTTAGAGGCGGTCCAATAACTCAACAGGAAATGCCTAGAATTTTGGACGCCTTACCATTGACTGAAAAAACGGCCTAAACGCCTACTATAATAGGTCGTTTTAAAGCTGGAAGTCTCTAGTTTGAGACCGTCTTTATAGCATTCTAAAATATTTTCGCGTTTAAATTCTACAAGTGAAAATTTGAGAATTTGCGTTAGAAAAGTCGGCTCAAATTGGGACCTAATTCCCATCACTTTACAAATGACTAAATAGTAGTTATTATACATCATTTTAAAGCTAGAAGAGTCGGCTTTGAGATAGGCTTAGTCTCGATTCGATATCTTGTCGCGTTTGGAAATTATCGGTCGATTTATGAGGACAATCTCCGGTTTTATGAATGGGGCTTACCCTCGTTAAAGGTGATTTTATTTTCGCTGGCAGTGCTACTAGATCTCGTCGATTTCGTCCCGTCGTACTGATTGTATCGTCTTATGGGCGTCGATTGGCTCGAGTAAGTGGAAAAGCGATTGTAATACGATTTCGGGTTGTTATGGTGATTGAAATTGTTGTTGTTGTGATGGTAAACCTTGGTTTGCGAGTGAGCCGTCGTCGATTCCTCGCTATCGCTGTGATCGTCATCTGGAACAACGAGAATTCAGTTTGCCAACTTTATAAAATTAATTCTTATCGAAAATACTAAATGTGTTATACAATGGAATTTCCACAGTGCATATAATAACGCATCAAGGTTGCGGTTTTAAACGGTATTCTCTTGTATTTAGTCATCGTAAAGTACGTAATATCACGAACGATTGTTTTCGTGTAATTTTAACGGAGTCAGTGGCGTCCGTCCTAGAGGCGATAAATTTCGATAAAAATAGGAAATCTCAGGGTTGATTCCGAACCTCTTTCGCATTTGAATTTATCGAATGGAATAATTGAGTGCGATCTACGTCACACTCACGATCACGCCGAATGACGTGACCACTGATCCGTTGCACAAGAGGGAAATTAACCGCGAGATTTTGTCGGTTTTTCAGTCTCACCGGCCATTCCGTCAGATGGAAACTGGGAATTTCCCGTTCGGATTCGCGCCTAAATACGCAAGGTAAAATCCGCGGGAGAGGCGCGAAAACGTGACGCGACCACGTGCTTTTCCCGATTCGAAATTATTAATCACGTGCGCACTCGAGACGAATTTCTCGGGTTAGGATGATCGCACCTCAATGAACCTTTTGCGATTTATTTTTAGATTTCCGTACGATTTTAAAGTTCATTTCGGTGGAGGTTTCACCGCCCGTTCCGAAATAGACGGAGCGCATGAGGTTCGAGACATGTGATTTTCTCGCTTTCGAAAATATCCACAACTCATTTATTTCGGACGGAAAAATCACGGAGCCGTCGTAAATTTAGCCCCAACTCATTCAACCGGATTGAGTAACGATTATGCAGAATGTTTAAAATTTCGAATTTCGCTAATCGCGAATTGGACCGCGTTTCCCGTTACTTTAAAACGACACGAGTCGATTATGTCGTGCGGTAATCGAAAGCTAGAGATGTCTACTCGAATTCGCCCTTTGAGTTATCCGGTTATCTCGAGTCGTTTTAATCTGGGAGAAGTAAACGTAAATTTCTCGGAGGCGCGATAAATTCGGGAAATTTACGACCGTTTCCGGGTTCATTTCGTAAAAGGGGACGCCTTTGAAAACTCGAACGAATTTCGAGAGTGCAGCACTTGGTGAAAGTGGGAAATTTGGGCCAATTCCGTACTTGTTCTAAAGTCGACTCAAATTGGACCGCATTTCCTGCCACTTTAAAAAGGCCCAAATACCAACTACCGCACGTCATTTTCAAGCTGAATGACTACACTTCAACATGGTTTTTGTCCCGTTCGAAAATTTTTATCCGTTCAGAATCTGTAACAGATAGTCTGTCGATTTGAGCAAAAAATTTTACGTGATTTTGGACCCGTTACCATAAGACTAAAAAATGGTCCAAAGGTAAAGTGTCATACATCATTTTAAAGCTGAAAGTCTCTACTTCAACACGGTTTTTGTCCCGTTTTGAAATTTTTATTCTTTCAAAATCTGGAAGAGAAAATCTGGAAATTTGAGTAAAAAATCGAACGTGATTTTGGACCTCTTACCATAAGACTAGAAAATGGTCCAAACATAAAGTGTCGTACATCATTTTAAAGCTGAAAGTCTCTACTTTGACGTTGTGGTTACAGAATTCGAAAATTTCGTTCCCTAAACGGTTGAAATCCGGGGTTGCGGTTTGCGGTCTTGGAAACGGTTACCGTTTCGAGTGAGCGGGCGTACGATAAAAGTGAAGTACTAGAATAAATAGTCGTGACGCAATCGGAGTGTGGAACGGCAAAGAGTGGACCGAAATAAACGAGTCACGAGAATAATACACGAAAACCTCAGGCCGGGACCGAAATAGGCGCCGGCCATGCGGAAGTCGCACTTTTACCTACAGGAATCGCGTAAAAAACGCGTTTTTGATCGATACGATCGAGACCCCCGCCCGTGTAGTAAACAGCGCTATAAGTATGATAATCCTTTGATTTATTACAACAGAGTGATAAGAGTGTGAAATGAACCCGGGCTCTCGTTTATTTATAGATGATAAGGGCGAATTTAGTAGAAAAGATCTCCGGACGTTTTTTTATCACGGCTCTGATAAGAGCACGATGATGGAACAAAATTCGGCCGGTATGGGAAATTCCGGTGAAATCGGCCGAGGGTTTCGTGGGCCCGGGAAGGGCCGATCGATACGACCTCGTTCGCCACTTTCAGGGCGGAAAAGGGATGAAGGACCCGCTAGAGGTCGAAAAATAGAAACGTGACTAATTTCGCGCCCATGTGTCTCTTCCTTAAAAAATCCGTTTATTCTTCGAGTTGGTCCGTGTATTTCCTACACTCCACTAATGTCATTTACATTTTGATTGATGCTCGTCGTCTAGACGGAAATAGTAGCGCGCTGAGGTCGTTTTTTTACCCGTCTTTCTATGTGTTTCGAAACTTTTCTGGTTTTCTGTATCCAGTTGTCGGTCCGTGATTGGAATAACGCTCTCGAAAAATTACCGGCGATAATTACTAAAGTCCATGATTTGAGCGAAAATAACGGGAGGGAACCTTGGACTTGCACATTTCACTGATTTCGATCTTTTTTCTTCTCGTTTTGCGGACTTGTTATTGCCAGTTTCTTATTTATGCATATTTATATAAAGCCCTCTTTTTGCGATGCGTGAAATTGAAATGACGCTTGAGGAAATTCGATAACAATTATCGCGATACCTCCACGTGGTCGGGGGTGCCCCGAAATTGGGACCGAATTCCCGTCGCCTTAAAACGCCCTAAATACCACTTACAATACACCGTTTTGAAGCTTAAAATGTCTGCTTTAAAATGGTGTTTATCCCGTTCGAGAATTTCCACGCGTCTAGAATCTACGAGAGAAATTGCGAAAAGTTGCGCAAAATATTCGGTCAGAATTGGGGCCGGTTTTTCGTACTTTCAAAACGGCCTAAATGGCAATAACCGTACACCATTTTGAAGCTAAAAGAGTGCCTTTTGACGTGCTTTTAGTGCCGTTTTGATATCTAGAAGGGTTTTGAATTTATTAGTCGTGGAAAATTTATTTTTTGGTTATTAATAAATAACGATTTTGAGATTTTTTTACGCAATTATTCTAATTCAGTCCACGGCCGGCTCGTGAGGCGGGGGCATAGGTCGGCCGATAAATTTCGAAATTTATCCGACGTCCCATTACATGTATACGGTAATGGGATCGCGTGTGCCTTATTTATTTACGAACGGAAAAATCGAACGTGTCGCCCAGATTCGTTATCTCTCCATTTCGGATTTTCTGAAATCGGTTATCGTTTTTTACACTCACCCGCTATCGGTAAAGTGCGCCATCTCGTCTTCCTGATTTTCTTCCCCATGGTATGATCGCCGTACTCCACCCTTTCGATTCAGGCAAAAATTCGCACCATGAAGGGCTCTCACCACACCATCGAAACCGGAGCGTTTCCGGGGGATGAAAAAGTCGAAATTCGTTTCCGGAAAATCTCGCCGCCCCTACACTCACTCGAAATCGATCCTTTCAATTTTTCCGGTTCAATTTCCCGAAATCCCGCGTGTATAAATAATAGGGAATCAGGTACTCGTTACATCACACATTAGTTCGATTTTTGAGGTCCTCGCACCCCTTTCTCCCCTATTCGTCCGATTAAGGGCAAGAGGTCGTTCGGGATTTTCGCCGATTCACTCGAAAATCCCCTCGTCTCGTTTCCGGGCGGCGGCTTTGGCGATAATTTTACGGTTAGTCGTCCGCTAGTGTTGCATGGTGATGATGATGATGATGCGGTGCGACTTTCGACCTGCACTCGTCGTTACGTAACGCGGACCGGAACGTTTTATCGACTGAAATGTCTCCGGAAAGCCACTAAACCATTGCGCCGGACCGGAGCGTCGCTTCTGCTCTGGGTGTTATCCGCGAAAGTCGGCTTTCCCGCACGGAACGGTTCGACGGTTTACGGCGGCGCTCGTCGACGGCACCCGAAATCGACTCTTATGCGGACTCGGAAAATTTTTAATTTTTTCGAATCGCCGTGAACGGTGTAATCGTGGTCGCTGGATCGCGACTTTACCCTCAAAAGTGCGTTAATGTGTCACCGGATTGGGGTTTAAATTTGGTTCAAATCGGCCGAAAAATGAGGGAGTTAGAGGTGGTCCAAAATCTTACCATAAAAGTGCCCAAAATCTTGGACCCGTTACCATTCACTTAAAAAAACGGGTAAAAAGACGCAACTATAGTGCGTTTTAAAGCTGAAAGTCTCTACTTTAAGACGGTTTTTATCGCGTTAGATTACCTCAACGCGTTTTGATTTTACAACTGGGAATTTTGGTAATTTGCCTTAAAAAAATCGGGTGAAATTGGGGCGTAATTCCTATCACTTGAAAATTGGTTAAATTTCGATTATTGTACATCATTTTAAAGCTGGGAATGTCTTCTTTGCAGGAGTCTCGACCGCGTTTAGATATCTGCCCGCGTTAGGGATCTGTAAGCATTGAAACATGGTGGAGCACATCTGTCGTCAGATGGCGTTGGGTGAGTAAATTTTCCATTTCTTTCGAATGATTTTTATTACAAACTCTTTTCTGTCGGCATTCAGAAATAATAGATAAATATTAGATAAAAAAACGTACAAAATTCCATTACAGTTATCAGCGGTTAAAATTACGTCATGATTTTCGTGAAATAATCGGCGAAGAAAAATTTCCAGAAAATCGCAATCACCATGAGGACTCCGTACAGGATCAGCGATATCCACCAGATGAATTTCTCCTTTTTCGTCACCTTGAGATTCCGCAAAACGTTAATGCCGACCAATAATCCGGCGATGGCGCCCGCGAAATGCGCTACATAACCTATGTGCTCGTTGACGTGTTTGACGTATCGATTGTAGATCGATGTGCCGACGTCCATTACGGTGATCAGAAGGAAAATGGCCAACTGGACGGCCGGAAACGACATCTCCTTCCAATTCTGCGAGAGAAAACGCGAAAAACGCAAAAACCGCAAAAAGTGGGGTTAAAATCACGTAACTGTCAAAGTAAACAAGATTCGGTTACCATGATTATGGACGCTATGTGGGCGGTGATTAGCGAGTAGACGCCGCCACTGGCGCCCGCCAGTTTGGCGGTGGGGTCCGTGATCGAGGTGGCGAGCGAGCCGGCAACGACGCCGGTAAAGTAGATCACTAGAATGCGCCACCAGCCGTGCACCATCTCCAGAGGGAGGCCGATGAAGATCTGCACCACCAGGTTGACGACCAGATGCAGGTGCCTTGGAAACAATTAATTATCTCTCTGTCTCTGTTTTTCTAATGGTTTTAATATGAGATAGAGAGAGATGGCCATAGCTAACTGGGAAGAGAAAACCAATCAAGGTATCACCATTTTTCTGACGTCTTTAGTCGGTAAAACTAAAAGTGAGGTTATAATGACTTCGACGATCTTTCTCGAAAAAACAATTCAACTCTTAAAAAACACTAAAACGAAACTCATTACATTACTTGCAATTAGGTACTCTATAACTTTGACAGGTAGAATAGAATTCTGTGGTTCTCAACAAGTTTTTCGACTCGCCCGATCAAAAAGCCGTAAAAACCCGACCGCCTTCTACCTAACCAAGAGCGGACCTATCGTTTTCGGCGGAATTACCCGATGTGGACGAACATGTAGGTGACGAAGCGCCAGACCTCTTCGCGCTTGTTCGGATCGTAAATGAAGATCTTCGCCATCGGCCCGGCCGCGAATTTCGTCGAGTTCTCCTGGTCGAGCTCGTCAATCAGGAAGAACGTCAACTCGACGATCGAGATCAGGATCATGCCGAGCTTGGGGGGGCAGCACGTGTACTCGTCCTCGTACAGTCCGTCGATGCCGTCCGCCGCCGCCGATCTCTTCCGAGGAACGACGAAGTTGACGTACCGGTCGACGTACCGGCCGAACAGGTCGCGCAGTCGCGGATTGTTGACCATCTGCACGAACTCGCGGTAGTCGAGTTTGCCGTCCCGGTTGCGGTCGGACAGGTCGAAGACCCGCTCGGCCAAGATCGGGGGTAAGTCGGAGGGCCGATCGCCCGAGTCGACGTCTCCCGAACGGCGCATCATCTCGTGGAGTTCTGTCACGTCGAGGGTGCCGTCTCCGTCAGTGTCCACCTTGATTTTTATTATTATACGTTTATTATTAGGTAATTTTTGAGGAATTTTCGGGTAATTCTCGGTAATTATCGTGTTTTTTCTTTGTTTTAGGGGGAATGGAGGGTCTACCTTGTCGAATAAGCTCCTGTAGTATTCATCGGTGGGTGAAACTGGAGTCGTCGGTTCGTTTTTGGTACATTTGAACATTTTCGTAAGATTCGTAATCGAAAATGAATGGTTTTCGTACTTTTCGTAGGTGCGTTCGTCGTTTTACGTTATTTGGACTAATATGTTTGGTTAAATATACTGGAAGTCGGTATCATTGATGACTAAATGTACCAAATTGCTCGTATGATTGTATTTGGGTTATAGATAAGATAAGACGATTTATTGGAAATGCCTATGCAAAATTTGCTTAAAGTTTAGCGCATTTTCTAGTTTACAGAGGGAAATGAAGAGATACATGGAAGTGATGTTATTTTCTCAAGTTCGCCTCCTTCTAATTACATGATTACATGTTTTGATCCTCATTACGCTTTTCCCATGGGTTTTCCCTTGATGTGAATCATGGAGACGCCATTGTTTCTATACGGATCCACTTATATGATTGGCGAATTGACAGTAATTTTGTCACGATCGGAATCTGAATGCAATGTTTATTTACCTAATATCTAATCTTTTCGGTTTACTTAATCGAAATCAGACGTAATAATCAAGGAAATTAAACTTGAAAACTGCTCATAATACGAATGCGATTATCGAGTAACCGTCAAGTGTCACCTGTCGACTTTATTTGCTACTCCCTAATTTTATGATAATTACAATATAATTGGTCTCGTAATCATGAATAATAACAAGGAGGACGAAGTCGCGATAGCGCTCCAAAATCCGGGAGCCAACTCGTATCTTCGGAGTATCTTCGACCGGGTAAGTCCAACTGCGAGCATTTTATGTAATTTAGGCGTAATTTTCGCGTAATTTCTAAGTAATTTTTGAGTAATTTGTTGTAATTTCTGAGTAATTTGTTTTTCGCGTAATTTCTAAGTAATTTCTGAGTAATTTGTTGTAATTTCTGAGTAATTGGTTGTAGTTTCCGAGTAATTTGTTGTAATTTCAGGTCGACAAGGACCGCAACGGGCGGATCTGCGTCCAGGAACTGAAGCAGATGATAAACCGGGGCGAATTCACGAATCTGGACCACGAAACCATAGTGAAAATCCTAGAAACGTCCGACAAAAACGAAGACGGCGTCCTCGATTTCGACGAGTTCGTCGCCATGGTGCGCGACCCGAACCTGAGGAACACTTTCGGCCACTACGTCACCAATTACGTCGACTTCATCAACGGAAACCGCCACCGGAAACTCGTCTCTCCGTTTATTTTCAAGACCCGCTTCAAAATCTACGAGCTACCGGTCGGGATGCTCCTGATATCGATGCTCGAAACGATCCTGTACTTCGCCAACGCGACCGACAACGAGACGACCTCGTCGGGCGCGATCGGCGCCCGATTGGCGTACGACCCGACGAAGCGCGAGCAAATCTGGCGTCTAGTGACGTACGCCTTCGTCCATTCGGACGCTCTCCATCTGGTTTTCAACGTGGGTGTCCAGATGGCGATCGGGCTGCCGCTCGAGTTAGCGAACGGGCCTTACCGACTGTGCGCGATCTACTTTACCGGCGTGCTGGCCGGATCGTTGGCTACTTCAGTGACGGATCCGGCGACGCCGCTGGTCGGCGCCAGCGGCGGCGTCTACGCCCTGATCACCGCCCACATCGCCACGATCGTCATGGTGATGGCAGTAAACAATATGACAGGTGTCATTTTTTTTACGGTTTGTAATTTTATTGCAGAATTACGTCGAGACCGGTTGGCTGGGGAGACTGTGGTTGGTGCTGGTGACGCTCGTCGCTTGTTATAACGTGGTCGACGCCATTTTGGCTCGTTACGATCCGGATAATCGAGAGAGGATCGCGTACGTCGCGCACGTGGCCGGCGCCATTACCGGATTTTTGGTGGGAGTCAATGTGGTGAAGAATGCGAGGGAGACGACGTGCGAAAGGCGGCTTTGGTGGATCTGCTTCGTAAATTTCGGCGGATTTGTCGTTTTCGCCATTTTGTGGAACGTGCTTTACCCTGATTACTATCCTTGACTCGAGGAAAAACCGACGAAATTTGGCCGATTTCGTGTTATCTATCTCAAATAGTCTAAATAGGGACCACGCGGTTGTATAGGGGAATTTCGTTGATTTTCCCAGGTCGGCCATCTTTTTTATGGTG
Organism: Salpingus planirostris; assembly: GCA_949788335.1. NCBI lineage: Eukaryota > Metazoa > Arthropoda > Insecta > Coleoptera > Salpingidae > Salpingus > Salpingus planirostris. The sequence continues at coordinate 7,210,593 of OX460924.1, read as the reverse complement.
GGAAAACTGTCAAATTACTTAATCTTAACCCTACTTTTACAAAAACGTCATGTCCCGGTTAAGATATGACAAGAGATGAGACCGTCAACTTGGAAAATTAACGAAATTCGTCTACTGACACATAATTAAAAGACTTTGCCATGATTTTAATTTTTTTCTAAATGGACTTTCCTTCAATATTTATTTAATGGGTCGAAAAGCAATGAAACGAGACTAGATTTTGCTTTATTATTATATTTTATAAATACAGAAGAGAGTGCGACTCGTAAATCGTCTCAGAGAAACGTCAAATTATTGTACCTGTCAAATCATTATAGGAGAGAAGTTAGGCACTGGCTTGTTTGTTTCGTTTCCATGACACCATTGGTTGACAATCCCTGTGACAAGTACACCTAAGGTAAAATACCAAACTGTTGGCACTATCAATTAATAATTAGCACATGACTGGAATTTATTGAATTTTTCTTGTGACTTTTCGATAATACGAAATGCTCCAATCAATATAAATATACCTGTTTCCTGATATTTGCCCACATTTAAAAAAAATAGGCGAATTCACTAATATATTAATGTTTCAAAGTGCCAAAAATTGGGTGTTTTACCCTATAAAACGCTATAAACCGCTCGTTTCTGGTTCTAGATGGAGGAATCGTCGGCGACCATTTGACATTTATCCGAGAGAACGTCACCCACGTTCTTGATTTCGACGTGGTTCTCCTGGATCTTCTCCACAAGCGATTTGGCCCTGTCGCACTCGAAAAGAGTCAACTTGATCCCAATCCTTTCCAATTTGGGCAAATTCGCCAGGATTTTCTCGACGTTGAGCGAGTTGATCTTGTTGCCGATCAGCTCCAGCCGCTTGAGGCTCGCCAGCCCGTCGAACTCGGCGCCCGTGAAATTCCTGATGCTGTTGCCCGACAACTGCAACTCCTCGAGCTTCCCCAAACCGCCGAAAGTCCCCGGGCGGATCCGCTCCACCTGATTGGTCGGCAACTCCAACTTCACCAGGTTACCAAGATCGGCGAAGGCTTTTTCGTCTATCTCCTTGATTTGACAGTGCTGAAGACGCAGTTTTTTCAGGCTTACCAACCCCGCGAAGTAGTTGGCACTCAAGGGACCCAGGAACTGCTTCTCGATCCACAAGAACTCCAGTTTCGACATACTCCTGAAGACCGAGTTGTCGAAATTCTTGAAGTTGTTGTCGTAGATCTTGAGGGTGGTCAATTTATCGCAGCAGCCTTTGAAGACTTTCGGCGTGACGTCCGGGAAACCGTGGTTGATTTTGATGGTTAACGTTTCGAGGTTCGGGAAGGAATTGAAGAAGCCGGACTCCACGTCGGATATGTTGCTCGATCGAATGGTCAGCTCTTTTATGCCGGGTAGAAGCGGGAAAGTGTCGGAATAGAGGGGGCCTTTGACGAGTGACAGGTCGACTTTATTCCCGTATTTGTTCAGGGTGATGGATTTGCCCTTTTCGAATTCGAGCGAGTGGCACTTGGTCTCTTCGTTGGAGCCGTTGTATTCGCATCCGGCTGTCACTGCGATGAGCGCGAGTATCACGAAAAATGTCATTTTCGGCTCGTTTTCGGATCGGTACTGGCCGCTCGGCGTCGTCGCTTCTTGTACTTATATCGTTCGGGGGATTGATGATTTGAGATGATATTTTGCAAGTGCCAATTTGCATATTTTCCGTTAACTAATTCGTCCTTATCGTGCCCTGTGCTGTGTGTATGCGCCACATCGCGTTATCAATGCCAACGGTAATGCGTTCGGGTCCGTCACGTGTGGAATGTGGCCATTATCAAATAGGGAACGAGACGAGGGGAGATTATCATTATGCTGTTAGGTGTTATGACAGTTCCGGCGGAAATTTTCACCAAAGTCCGGTTATAAAGTCTTGAGAGGACTGAGTATGGAAATCTCTGGCAAAAATTTCCGTAACGTGGTGATGATGGGGGAGTTACGGCACGTGCGGTGTTAAATAATGGCGAATTATTTAATTTCGCCAATATTTAGAATCATTAGGCCAGTTACTATCGGCACACTGGAGTTCCTATTCATATTTAGTTCAATTTCACTTCGGAAAAGACACCAGCCCGGTGTAATCTGAAATTTTCATAGATTTTTTAAAAATTTCTCAACCCCTAAACATCCCCACACGGTACGCCTTTGTCTGACAACATTGACAGTGTTACCAGTGGCGTAAAGTGAAAGAGGCATAGATCTTGACTAAAAAAAGAAAACCGTAGAAAACAGAGAGAGAGAGAGAAACTAGGGAAAGGTGTATTCTTGGTTGCCTAAATACCAGGATTAATTTTCTTAATTTATTAAAAATAATAGAAAAACACGAAATATACTACCTTCCTTGGTTTACTTCCCATATAGTACCAAGGTCTTTGATATTTACATACGTAGTATTTTCCATGCCTGGTATAGAAAGACAACGCAAAATCCAGTTCTAAAAGAAGTCAAGCGACTCTTCATTAAAAACGAATTAATGATAAATTGCAAAATTAACATAAATTACGTCACATTTAACAGCATTGGTGTATCTGACACCTACGTATTTTAGTGTCTTTATAAGAATTGTGTCTACACTTTCCATTAGTTACACAAGTCCATCAAAACTCATTCAAAGAGTGAGAATCATCAATAAATACATAAGTATAATCGAAAATCTACTGTAGATAGTTAGTTGCATTATTAATTATTATTAATCTATAGGAAGTGCATTGAAATGAAATCAATTAATTTAATTTGGGTGTCACTCTTTACGATTAACAGTAGTTTATTCAGTGTTTCGGTATTCGGAAAATACCTACGTAAGTCTTTGATCTTTAAAACTGAAAAAAAATAATGAATCTAATCAATTTTGATTTATCTGTTTATCGTAAAGCCGATGGAGTAGAGATCTGCAGTAAGTCGGCGCCGGATTTCAACGATTGCTTCGCCAGGACGATGCCGGGGGGCATAAAATTGTTCGTCGGGGGCAACAAAAATCTGGGCCTACCGCCCCTGGAGCCTCTCCTGCTGAAATCGCTGGATCTGGGGGAGTCCCGCGCCGGCTCTGTCTCGCTGAACCAGAAATACGAGAACGTCAACATGTTCGGGCTGACCGTGGCAACGATAACCGGCGTCGAGTGAGTACCAACCGCGAAACCGCAAAATCCCCAGATTTGTAAAATTGAAATCCCCGAAAATAAGCGGCAACTTCTCCGCGGGCAACTGCTACTGGCGGCTCAACGTGACCGCACCGCATATCCGGATGGAGGCCGACTACCAGATCAAAGGGCAAATTCTCTTCTTCGAACTCAACTCGAAGGGAAAATGCGAAAACACTTTCCGTGAGTTCGATCGGTTATTATTCGAAGGCAACGTGTCCCTAATTTGGTGACTTTTCCAGTCAACATGTCCTCCAACCACTACATGAATTGCGAACACTACGAGAAGAAGGGCCAAAAACACATAAGGATCGTCGATTACGTTCTCAACAATACTAGAGCGGATTTTATTCGCTACGGATTCGATAACATCGTCCCGGGGGAAGGAAACGAACGGATCGGCGAAGGGATCCTCGCCACCATCAACGAGAACGCCCAAAAAGTGTACGCGGATATCAGGAAAGGCTTCGAGGATAGTCTGTCCGTCCTTTACATGAACATGGCCGAGCGGGTCTTCTCACAAGTGCCCGAAAATGAAATCTTTTTGGATTAGAAAATATTATGATAATTATTTACGCTATAATTGAAAACCGACACGAATAATTAATCATGAAACCTCATTAATGCACTCGCGATCTTTAAGAGTCGTACTTTGAAAGTGAATTTTCCCAATAAACGAAATGACGGGAAGGATATTTCGGAATTCACCTACGAAATTCAAATTTACCGCCTAAAGTCGGCCATGTTCTTTTTGTGTACAGTCTAAGAAGCAATTTCATTGGCTTCAGTGCTGTGCCTGAAGCAAACTTCACGTGAACTCTGATGCAACTGAAATTGCTTCTCAGACTGTACACAAAAAGAACATAGCCCACTTGACGTACGTGAATTGTGCTCAAAGCGGTCAAAACCCACTATTTGCAGCGCAGTAATCTGTTATTGTACAGTCTGACAAACAATATTGGAGCTGACAGCTAACTTCATCTATGATTTCTAGAAGTTGGCAATGAAAATTCACATCAAATGTCACTATCCTTATTATTTTGGCAGTGTCTACCCGACCGCCGCGTCGGTTCGTTCAGGGTTAAGTGTTCCACGGCTGGGGGTATAAATTTGAAAAAGACACTTAGGGGTCGAAAGTCCACGATCTGACGCCGGATTATCGTAGAGGGTGGTCGAGACTATGTACTGTGCGAATTTGGGATTTAAAAAAAAATAGGTTTTTGAGAATAGCGGGGTTAAGTGTTCCACGGCTGGGGGTATAAATTTGAAAAAGACACTTAGGGGTCGAAAGTCCACGATCTGACGCCGGATTATCGTAGAGGGTGGTCGAGACTATGTACTGTGCGAATTTGGGATTTAAAAAAAAATAGGTTTTTGAGAATAGCGGGGTTAAGTGTTCCACGGCTGGGGGTATAAATTTGAAAAAGACACTTAGGGGTCGAAAGTCCACGATCTGACGCCGGATTATCGTAGAGGGTGGTCGAGACTATGTACTGTGCGAATTTGGGATTAAAAAAAAATAAGTTTTTGAGAATAGCGGGGTTAAGTGTTCCACGGCTGGGGGTATAAATTTGAAAAAGACACTTAGGGGTCGAAAGTCCACGATCTGACGCCGGATTATCGTAGAGGGTGGTCGAGACTATGTACTTTGCGAATTTGGGATTTAAAAAAAAAATAGGTTTTTGAGAATAGCGGGGTTAAGTGTTCCACGGCTGGGGGTATAAATTTGAAAAAGACACTTAGGGGTCGAAAGTCCACGATCTGACGCCGGATTATCGTAGAGGGTGGTCGAGAATATGTACTGTGCGAATTTGGGATTTAAAAAAAAATAAGTTTTTGAGAATAGCGGGGTTAAGTGTTCCACGGCTGGGGGTATAAATTTGAAAAAGACACTTAGGGGTCGAAAGTCCACGATCTGACGCCGGATTATCGTAGAGGGTGGTCGAGACTATGTACTGTGCGAATTTGGGATTTAAAAAAAAATAGGTTTTTGAGAATAGCGGGGTTAAGTGTTCCACGGCTGGGGGTATAAATTTGAAAAAGACACTTAGGGGTCGAAAGTCCACGATCTGACGCCGGATTATCGTAGAGGGTGGTCGAGACTATGTACTGTGCGAATTTGGGATTTAAAAAAAAATAGGTTCTTGAGAATAGCGGGGTTAAGTGTTCCACGGCTGGGGGTATAAATTTGAAAAAGACACTTAGGGGTCGTAAGGTAACGATCTGACGCCGGATTATCGTAGAGGGTGGTCGAGACTATGTACTGTGCGAATTTGGGATTTAAAAAAAAATAGGTTTTTGAGAATAGCGGGGTTAAGTGTTCCACGGCTGGGGGTATAAATTTGAAAAAGACACTTAGGGGTCGAAAGTCCACGATCTGACGCCGGATTATCGTAGAGGGTGGTCGAGACTATGTACTGTGCGAATTTGGGATTAAAAAAAAATAGGTTTTTGAGAATAGCGGGGTTAAGTGTTCCACGGCTGGGGGTATAAATTTGAAAAAGACACTTAGGGGTCGAAAGTCCACGTTCTGACGCCGGATTATCGTAGAGGGTGGTCGAGACTATGTACTGTGCGAATTTGGGATTTAAAAAAAAATAGGTTTTTGAGAATAGCGGGGTTAAGTGTTCCACGGCTGAGGGTATAAATTTGAAAAAGACACTTAGGGGTCGAAAGTTCACGATCTGACGCCGGATTATCGTAGAGGGTGGTCGAGACTATGTACTGTGCGAATTTGGGATTTAAAAAAAAATAGGTTTTTGAGAATAGCGGGGTTAAGTGTTCCACGGCTGAGGGTATAAATTTGAAAAAGACACTTAGGGGTCGAAAGTCCACAATCTGACGCCGGATTATCGTAGAGGGTGGTCGAGACTATGTACTGTGCAAATTTGGGATTTAAAAAAAAATAGGTTTTTGAGAATAGCGGGGTTAAGTGTTCCACGGCTGAGGGTATAAATTTGAAAAAGACACTTAGGGGTCGAAAGTCCACGATCTGACGCCGGATTATCGTAGAGGGTGGTCGAGACTATGTACTGTGCGAATTTGGGATTTAAAAAAAAATAGGTTTTTGAGAATAGCGGGGTTAAGTGTTCCACGGCTGGGGGTATAAATTTGAAAAAGACACTTAGGGGTCGAAAGTCCACGATCTGACGCCGGATTATCGTAGAGGGTGGTCGAGACTATGTACTGTGCGAATTTGGGATTTAAAAAAAAATAGGTTTTTGAGAATAGCGGGGTTAAGTGTTCCACGGCTGGGGGTATAAATTTGAAAAAGACACTTAGGGGTCGAAAGTCCACGTTCTGACGCCGGATTATCGTAGAGGGTGGTCGAGACTATGTACTGTGCGAATTTGGGATTTAAAAAAAAATAGGTTTTTGAGAATAGCGGGGTTAAGTGTTCCACGGCTGAGGGTATAAATTTGAAAAAGACACTTAGGGGTCGAAAGTCCACGATCTGACGCCGGATTATCGTAGAGGGTGATCGAGACTATGTACTGTGCGAATTTGGGATTTAAAAAAAAATAGGTTTTTGAGAATAGCGGGGTTAAGTGTTCCACGGCTGGGGGTATAAATTTGAAAAAGACACTTAGGGGTCGAAAGTCTACAATCTGACGCCGGATTATCGTAGAGGGTGGTCGAGACTATGTACTGTGCCCATTTGGGATTTAAAAAAAAATAGGTTTTTGAGAATAGCGGGGTTAAGTGTTCCACGGCTGGGGGTATAAATTTGAAAAAGACACTTAGGGGTCGAAAGTCCACGATCTGACGCCGGATTATCGTAGAGGGTGGTCGAGACTATGTACTGTGCGAATTTGGGATTTAAAAAAAAATAGGTTTTTGAGAATAGCGGGGTTAAGTGTTCCACGGCTGGGGGTATAAATTTGAAAAAGACACTTAGGGGTCGAAAGTCCACGTTCTGACGCCGGATTATCGTAGAGAGTGGTCGAGACTATGTACTGTGCCAATTTGAGATTTAAAAAAAAATAGGTTTTTGAGAATAGCGGGGTTAAGTGTTCCACGGCTGAGGGTATAAATTTGAAAAAGACACTTAGGGGTCGAAAGTACACGATCTGACGCCGGATTATCGTAGAGGGTGGTCGAGACTATGTACTGTGCGAATTTGGGATTTAAAAAAAAATAGGTTTTTGAGAATAGCGGGGTTAAGTGTTCCACGGCTGGGGGTATAAATTTGAAAAAGACACTTAGGGGTCGAAAGTCTACAATCTGACGCCGGATTATCGTAGAGGGTGGTCGAGACTATGTACTGTGCCAATTTGAGATTTAAAAAAAAATAGGTTTTTGAGAATAGCGGGGTTAAGTGTTCCACGGCTGGGGGTATAAATTTGAAAAAGACACTTAGGGGTCGAAAGTCCACGATCTGACGCCGGATTATCGTAGAGGGTGGTCGAGACTATGTTCTGTGCGAATTTGGGATTTAAAAAAAATAGGTTTTTGAGAATAGCGGGGTTAAGTGTTCCACGGCTGAGGGTATAAATTTGAAAAAGACACTTAGGGGTCGAAAGTTCACGATCTGACGCCGGATTATCGTAGAGGGTGGTCGAGACTATGTACTGTGCGAATTTGGGATTTAAAAAAAAATAGGTTTTTGAGAATAGCGGGGTTAAGTGTTCCACGGCTGAGGGTATAAATTTGAAAAAGACACTTAGGGGTCGAAAGTCCACAATCTGACGCCGGATTATCGTAGAGGGTGGTCGAGACTATGTACTGTGCAAATTTGGGATTTAAAAAAAAATAGGTTTTTGAGAATAGCGGGGTTAAGTGTTCCACGGCTGAGGGTATAAATTTGAAAAAGACACTTAGGGGTCGAAAGTCCACGATCTGACGCCGGATTATCGTAGAGGGTGGTCGAGACTATGTACTGTGCGAATTTGGGATTTAAAAAAAAATAGGTTTTTGAGAATAGCGGGGTTAAGTGTTCCACGGCTGGGGGTATAAATTTGAAAAAGACACTTAGGGGTCGAAAGTCCACGATCTGACGCCGGATTATCGTAGAGGGTGGTCGAGACTATGTACTGTGCGAATTTGGGATTTAAAAAAAAATAGGTTTTTGAGAATAGCGGGGTTAAGTGTTCCACGGCTGGGGGTATAAATTTGAAAAAGACACTTAGGGGTCGAAAGTCCACGTTCTGACGCCGGATTATCGTAGAGGGTGGTCGAGACTATGTACTGTGCGAATTTGGGATTTAAAAAAAAATAGGTTTTTGAGAATAGCGGGGTTAAGTGTTCCACGGCTGAGGGTATAAATTTGAAAAAGACACTTAGGGGTCGAAAGTCCACGATCTGACGCCGGATTATCGTAGAGGGTGATCGAGACTATGTACTGTGCGAATTTGGGATTTAAAAAAAAATAGGTTTTTGAGAATAGCGGGGTTAAGTGTTCCACGGCTGGGGGTATAAATTTGAAAAAGACACTTAGGGGTCGAAAGTCTACAATCTGACGCCGGATTATCGTAGAGGGTGGTCGAGACTATGTACTGTGCCCATTTGGGATTTAAAAAAAAATAGGTTTTTGAGAATAGCGGGGTTAAGTGTTCCACGGCTGGGGGTATAAATTTGAAAAAGACACTTAGGGGTCGAAAGTCCACGATCTGACGCCGGATTATCGTAGAGGGTGGTCGAGACTATGTACTGTGCGAATTTGGGATTTAAAAAAAAATAGGTTTTTGAGAATAGCGGGGTTAAGTGTTCCACGGCTGGGGGTATAAATTTGAAAAAGACACTTAGGGGTCGAAAGTCCACGTTCTGACGCCGGATTATCGTAGAGAGTGGTCGAGACTATGTACTGTGCCAATTTGAGATTTAAAAAAAAATAGGTTTTTGAGAATAGCGGGGTTAAGTGTTCCACGGCTGAGGGTATAAATTTGAAAAAGACACTTAGGGGTCGAAAGTACACGATCTGACGCCGGATTATCGTAGAGGGTGGTCGAGACTATGTACTGTGCGAATTTGGGATTTAAAAAAAAATAGGTTTTTGAGAATAGCGGGGTTAAGTGTTCCACGGCTGGGGGTATAAATTTGAAAAAGACACTTAGGGGTCGAAAGTCTACAATCTGACGCCGGATTATCGTAGAGGGTGGTCGAGACTATGTACTGTGCCAATTTGAGATTTAAAAAAAAATAGGTTTTTGAGAATAGCGGGGTTAAGTGTTCCACGGCTGGGGGTATAAATTTGAAAAAGACACTTAGGGGTCGAAAGTCCACGATCTGACGCCGGATTATCGTAGAGGGTGGTCGAGACTATGTTCTGTGCGAATTTGGGATTTAAAAAAAATAGGTTTTTGAGAATAGCGGGGTTAAGTGTTCCACGGCTGGGGGTATAAATTTGAAAAAGACACTTAGGGGTCGAAAGTCCACGATCTGACGCCGGATTATCGTAGAGGGTGGTCGAGACTATGTACTGTGCGAATTTGGGATTTAAAAAAAAATAGGTTTTTGAGAATAGCGGGGTTAAGTGTTCCACGGCTGGGGGTATAAATTTGAAAAAGTCACTTAGGGGTTGAAAGTCCACGATCTGACGCCGGATTATCGTAGAGGGTGGTCGAGACTATGTACTGTGCAAATTTGGGATTTAAAAAAAAATAGGTTTTTGAGAATAGCGGGGTTAAGTGTTCCACGGCTGGGGGTATAAATTTGAAAAAGTCTGGATTTCGATTTGGACGACATTTAGTGATTTTTGATTTTTTCGAAAATCCATCACTTTGGGTACAAATTTTGCTCGAAATTTTCAATCGACCATAACTTTTGAACCGATGCTCTGAGCGAAATGGGCGGCCACGCATTCGAAAGAGCGTCAAAAAATCTACGAAATGCTTCTAGAGCGCATCGGAAAAAGGTAATTTTTCATGTGAATTATGGCCTCCGAAAAATCACCAAATCATCGGTCTCGTAAAATTGAAACCGATCTAACTTTTAAACCGATCGAGATATCGATTTGGGCGACCCGGCAATCGAAAGAAAATCGAAAAATCTATCGAAAACAGTATAGACATGTGCGAAAAGCTTTCGAATTGACCGAGAATCGTGCTTTTTACATTTTTGACATGAAATTTTTACGAAAATTTCAACGATTTTCGCAAACATCAAAGTGGCGAAACTTTCTTATTAGTCGAGATATCGATAAAAAATTCAAATTGGCTTCTTATTGTGTCATCTGGAGTAGATACATGCGTCCGGTATTGGTTCATCTGAAAAAAAAAAAAAAATGCTCGAATTTTCGGATTTTCAACTTTTTGAAAATTTCAAAGTGCTGTAACTTTTTTATTTGTTGAGATATCGACGGCAAATTTAAATTGGGTTCTAATTGAGTCATCTGAAGTGAGAAAATGCGTCTAATATTGCCGTACCGTTGAAAATAGAGTAAAATTTAAAAACGGCCATAACTTCGTTATTAGTGGAGCTATCGAGTCGCACGACCCGGGAATCGCTTAGTTAGCTCAAAATCTATCGGGAAAAGTGTCTGGATTTCGATTTGGACGACATTTAGTGATTTTTGATTTTTTCGAAAATCCATCACTTTGGGTACAAATTTTGCTCGAAATTTTCAATCGACCATAACTTTTGAACCGAAGCTCTGAGCGAGATGGGCGGCCGCGCATTCGAAAGAGCGTCAAAAAATCTACGAAATGCTTCTAGAGCGCATCGGAAAAAGGTAATTTTTCATGTGAATTATGGCCTCCGAAAAATCACCAAATCATCGGTCTCGTAAAATTGAAACCGGTCTAACTTTTAAACCGATCGAGATATCGATTTGGGCGACCCGGCAATCGAAAGAGAATCGAATAATCTATCGAAAACGTTATAGACATGTGCGAAAAGCTTTCGAATTGACCGAGAATCGTGCTTTTTACATTTTTGACATGAAATTTTTACGAAAATTTCAACGATTTTCGCAAACATCAAAGTGGCGAAACTTTCTTATTAGTCGAGATATCGATAAAAAATTCGAATTGGCTTCTTATTGTGTCATCTGGAGTAGATACATGCGTCCGGTATTGGTTCATCTGAGAAAAAAAAAATGCTCGAATTTTCGAATTTTCAACTTTTTGAAAATTTCAAAGTGCTGTAACTTTTTTATTTGTTGAGATATCGACGGCAAATTTAAATTGGGTTCTAATTGAGTCATCTGAAGTGAGAAAATGCGTCTAATATTGGCGTACCGTTGAAAATAGAGTAAAATTTTCAAACGGCCATAACTTCGTTATTAGTGGAGCTATCGAGTCGCACGACCCGGGAATCGCTTAGTTAGCTCAAAATCTATCGGGAAAAGTGTCTGGATTTCGATTTGGACGACATTTAGTGATTTTTGATTTTTTCGAAAATCCATCACTTTGGGTACAAATTTTGCTCGAAATTTTCAATCGACCATAACTTTTGAACCGAAGCTCTGAGCGAGATGGGCGGCCGCGCATTCGAAAGAGCGTCAAAAAATCTACGAAATGCTTCTAGAGCGCATCGGAAAAAGGTAATTTTTCATGTGAATTATGGCCTCCAAAAAATCACCAAATCATCGGTCTCGTAAAATTGAAACCGGTCTAACTTTTAAACCGATCGAGATATCGATTTGGGCGACCCGGCAATCGAAAGAGAATCGAAAAATCTATCGAAAACAGTATAGACATGTGCGAAAAGCTTTCGAATTGACCGAGAATCGTGCTTTTTACATTTTTGACATGAAATTTTTACGAAAATTTCAACGATTTTCGCAAACTTCAAAGTGGCGAAACTTTCTTATTAGTCGAGATATCGATAAAAAATTCAAATTGGCTTCTCATTGTGTCATCTGGAGTAGATACATGCGTCCGGTATTGGTTCATCTGAGAAAAAAAAAATGCCCGAATTTTCGAATTTTCAACTTTTTGAAAATTTCAAAGTGCTGTAACTTTTTTATTTGTTGAGATATCGACGGCAAATTTAAATTGGGTTCTAATTGAGTCATCTGAAGTGAGAAAATGCGTCTAATATTGGCGTACCGTTGAAAATAGAGTAAAATTTTCAAACGGCCATAACTTCGTTATTAGTGGAGCTATCGAGTCGCACGACCCGGGAATCGCTTAGTTAGCTCAAAATCTATCGGGAAAAGTGTCTGGATTTCGATTTGGACGACATTTAGTGATTTTTTATTTTTTCGAAAATCCATCACTTTGGGTACAAATTTTGCTCGAAATTTTCAATCGACCATAACTTTTGAACCGAAGCTCTGAGCGAGATGGGCGGCCGCGCATTCGAAAGAGCGTCAAAAAATCTACTAAATGCTTCTAGAGCGCATCGGAAAAAGGTAATTTTCCATGTGAATTATGGCCTCCGAAAAATCACCAAATCATCGGTCTCGTAAAATTGAAACCGGTCTAACTTTTAAACCGATCGAGATATCGATTTGGGCGACCCGGCAATCGAAAGAGAATCGAAAAATCTATCGAAAACAGTATAGACATGTGCGAAAAGCTTTCGAATTGACCGAGAATCGTGCTTTTTACATTTTTGACATGAAATTTTTACGAAAATTTCAACGATTTTCGCAAACTTCAAAGTGGCGAAACTTTCTTATTAGTCGAGATATCGATAAAAAATTCAAATTGGCTTCTTATTGTGTCATCTGGAGTAGATACATGCGTCCGGTATTGGTTCATCTGAGAAAAAAAAATGCTCGAATTTTCGAATTTTCAACTTTTTGAAAATTTCAAAGTGCTGTAACTTTTTTATTTGTTGAGATATCGACGGCAAATTTAAATTGGGTTCTAATTGAGTCATCTGAAGTGAGAAAATGCGTCTAATATTGGCGTACCGTTGAAAATAGAGTAAAATTTTCAAACGGCCATAACTGCGTTATTAGTGGAGCTATCGAGTCGCACGACCCGGGAATCGCTTAGTTAGCTCAAAATCTATCGGGAAAAGTGTCTGGATTTTGATTTGGACGACATTTAGTGATTTTTTATTTTTTCGAAAATCCATCACTTTGGGTACAAATTTTGCTCGAAATTTTCAATCGACCATAACTTTTGAACCGAAGCTCTGAGCGAGATGGGCGGCCGCGCATTCGAAAGAGCGTCAAAAAATCTACGAAATGCTTCTAGAGCGCATCGGAAAAAGGTAATTTTTCATGTGAATTATGGCTTCCGAAAAATCACCAAATCATCGGTCTCGTAAAATTGAAACCGGTCTAACTTTTAAACCGATCGAGATATCGATTTGGGCGACCCGGCAATCGAAAGAGAATCGAAAAATCTATCGAAAACAGTATAGACATGTGCGAAAAGCTTTCGAATTGACCGAGAATCGTGCTTTTTACATTTTTGACATGAAATTTTTACGAAAATTTCAACGATTTTCGCAAACATCAAAGTGGCGAAACTTTCTTATTAGTCGAGATATCGATAAAAAATTCAAATTGGCTTCTCATTGTGTCATCTGGAGTAGATACATGCGTCCGGTATTGGTTCATCTGAGAAAAAAAAATGCTCGAATTTTCGAATTTTCAACTTTTTGAAAATTTCAAAGTGCTGTAACTTTTTTATTTGTTGAGATATCGACGGCAAATTTAAATTGGGTTCTAATTGAGTCATCTGAAGTGAGAAAATGCGTCTAATATTGGCGTACCGTTGAAAATAGAGTAAAATTTTCAAACGGCCATAACTTCGTTATTAGTGAAGCTATCGAGTCGCACGACCCGGGAATCGCTTAGTTAGCTCAAAATCTATCGGGAAAAGTGTCTGGATTTCGATTTGGACGACATTTAGTGATTTTTGATTTTTTCGAAAATCCATCACTTTGGGTACAAATTTTGCTCGAAATTTTCAAACGGCCATAACTTCGTTATTAGTGAAGCTATCGAGTCGCACGACCCGGGAATCGCTTAGTTAGCTCAAAATCTATCGGGAAAAGTGTCTGGATTTCGATTTGGACGACATTTAGTGATTTTTTATTTTTTCGAAAATCCATCACTTTGGGTACAAATTTTGCTCGAAATTTTCAATCGACCATAACTTTTGAACCGAAGCTCTGAGCGAGATGGGCGGCCGCGCATTCGAAAGAGCGTCAAAAAATCTACGAAATGCTTCTAGAGCGCATCGGAAAAAGGTAATTTTTCATGTGAATTATGGCTTCCGAAAAATCACCAAATCATCGGTCTCGTAAAATTGAAACCGGTCTAACTTTTAAACCGATCGAGATATCGATTTGGGCGACCCGGCAATCGAAAGAGAATCGAAAAATCTATCGAAAACAGTATAGACATGTGCGAAAAGCTTTCGAATTGACCGAGAATCGTGCTTTTTACATTTTTGACATGAAATTTTTACGAAAATTTTAACGATTTTCGCAAACATCAAAGTGGCGAAACTTTCTTATTAGTCGAGATATCGATAAAAAATTCAAATTAGCTTCTCATTGTGTCATCTGGAGTAGATACATGCGTCCGGTATTGGTTCATCTGAGAAAAAAAAAATGCTCGAATTTTCGAATTTTCAACTTTTTGAAAATTTCAAAGTGCTGTAACTTTTTTATTTGTTGAGATATCGACGGCAAATTTAAATTGGGTTCTAATTGAGTCATCTGAAGTGAGAAAATGCGTCTAATATTGGCGTACCGTTGAAAATAGAGTAAAATTTTCAAACGGCCATAACTTCGTTATTAGTGAAGCTATCGAGTCGCACGACCCGGGAATCGCTTAGTTAGCTCAAAATCTATCGGGAAAAGTGTCTGGATTTTGATTTGGACGACATTTAGTGATTTTTTATTTTTTCGAAAATCCATCACTTTGGGTACAAATTTTGCTCGAAATTTTCAATCGACCATAACTTTTGAACCGAAGCTCTGAGCGAGATGGGCGGCCGCGCATTCGAAAGAGCGTCAAAAAATCTGCGAATTGCTTCTAGAGCGCATCGGAAAAAGGTAATTTTTCATGTGAATTATGGCTTCCGAAAAATCACCAAATCATCGGTCTCGTAAAATTGAAACCGGTCTAACTTTTAAACCGATCGAGATATCGATTTGGGCGACCCGGCAATCGAAAGAGAATCGAAAAATCTATCGAAAACGGTATACAGCGTCCGCCAATAGTGCGGTAAATGAGAATTGCGCCTTTACCTTTAAAGTTATGAAAAAAATTTCTTAATGAAAAATGTTTATACGAGGATAGTCTACAACCCTAAAATATAGGCCACTCTACAGAGTGTCCTCTTAAGCCTGGACGACACTCAACTTTTGAATTTCAAATGGAACGTACTATTTTTTGTTCGATTTTCGCATTCAACTGCTTAAAATAAGGTCAAAGGTCAAAGGTCTTCATCGGTTAAAATGAAGAGATTTCGAGATAATCACTGTTTTCCCCAAAAAATATCCACCGATTTTAGTTGAAATATTTCCAAAACTAAAAGAGCTGGCGCTAAACTTTCTGATCATTTATTGCAGAGGGTGAATGTAGCTTCATTTTGATATACGCGAAAGTTGAATAATCTACCAAATTCTATTCGAAATGATTGAATCAAATTCACGTTTAGAAAACCTGCGATATTTTGATTATTTCAAATGGCACCAATATGATTTTTCTACATCAAAAGATGTCAAATCATTTACTCTGTCAAATTTGTCTGATGTTTATTTTGGAGAAAATGATCCGTTCAATAGTTATTGCGGAAAATCCTAATTGTGAGAGGAATTCATTGTTGAGGAGACTGCTATGTCATGATTTGACGGCGATAACAATACTTCTAGTAATAATCGGTACCAGACTACTCAAAATAATAATGCAGAACTACTCAATAGGAGTATTGTTATCGCCGTCAATCATGACATACCAGTCTCCGCAACAATGTATTCGTTCCAGAATTAGGATTTCCCGCAATAACTCTTTAACGGATCATTTTCTCCAAAATAAACATCAGACAAATTTGAGAGAGTAATTAATTTGGCATCTTTTGATGTAGATAAATCATATTGGTGCCATTTAAAATAATCAAAATATCGCAGGTTTTCTAAACGTGAATTTGATTCAAACATTTCGAATAGAATTTGGTAGATTATTCAACTTTCGCGTATATCAAAATGAAGCTTCATTCACCCTCTACAATAAATGAAGGGAAAGTTTAGCGCCAGCTCTTTTAGTTTTAGAAATATTTCAACTAAAATCGGAGGATATTTTTTTTGAGAAAACAGTGATTATCTCGAAATCTCTTAATTTTAACCGATGAAGACTTCTGATAAAGTGACCTTATTTTAAGCCGTTGAATGCGAAAATCGAACAAAAAATAGTACGTTCCATTTGAAATTCAAAAGTTGAGTGTCGTCCAGGCTTAAGAGGACACTCTGTAGAGTGGCCAATATTTTAGGGATGTAGACTATCCTCGTATAAACATTTTTCATTAAGAAATTTTTTTCATAACTTTAAAGGTAAAGGCGCAATTCTCATTTACCGCACTATTGGCGGACGCTGTAGACATGTGCGAAAAGCTTTCGAATTCGAAAATCGTTAAGTGTTCCACGGCTGGGGGTATAAATTTGAAAAAGACACTTAGGGGTCGAAAGTCCACGATCTGACGCCGGATTATCGTAGAGGGTGGTCGAGACTATGTACTGTGCGAATTTGGGATTTAAAAAAAAATAGGTTTTTGAGAATAGCGGGGTTAAGTGTTCCACGGCTGGGGGTATAAATTTGAAAAAGACACTTAGGGGTCGAAAGTCCACGATCTGACGCCGGATTATCGTAGAGGGTGGTCGAGACTATGTACTGTGCGAATTTGGGATTTAAAAAAAAATAGGTTTTTGAGAATAGCGGG
The DNA here is from genome assembly GCA_949788335.1 of Salpingus planirostris. Taxonomy (NCBI): domain Eukaryota; kingdom Metazoa; phylum Arthropoda; class Insecta; order Coleoptera; family Salpingidae; genus Salpingus; species Salpingus planirostris. Next base: position 7,193,642 of record OX460924.1, on the reverse strand, counting down.
GTTAAGTGTTCCACGGCTGAGGGTATAAATTTGAAAAAGACACTTAGGGGTCGAAAGTCCACGATCTGACGCCGGATTATCGTAGAGGGTGGTCGAGACTATGTACTGTGCGAATTTGGGATTTAAAAAAAAATAGGTTTTTGAGAATAGCGGGGTTAAGTGTTCCACGGCTGAGGGTATAAATTTGAAAAAGACACTTAGGGGTCGAAAGTCCACGATCTGACGCCGGATTATCGTAGAGGGTGGTCGAGACTATGTACTGTGCGAATTTGGGATTTGAAAAAAAATAGATTTTTGAGAAAAGCGGGTTAAGTGTTCCACGGCTGGGGGTATAAATTTGAAAAAGACACTTAGGGGTCGAAAGTCCACGATCTGACGCCGGATTATCGTAGAGGGTGGTCGAGACTATGTACTGTGCGAATTTGGGATTTAAAAAAAAATAGGTTTTTGAGAATAGCGGGGTTAAGTGTTCCACGGCTGGGGGTATAAATTTGAAAAAGACACTTAGGGGTCGAAAGTCCACGATCTGACGCCGGATTATCGTAGAGGGTGGTCGAGACTATGTACTGTGCGAATTTGGGATTTAAAAAAAAATAGGTTTTTGAGAATAGCGGGGTTAAGTGTTCCACGGCTGGGGGTATAAATTTGAAAAAGACACTTAGGGGTCGAAAGTCCACGATCTGACGCCGGATTATCGTAGAGGGTGGTCGAGACTATGTACTGTGCGAATTTGGGATTTAAAAAAAAATAGGTTTTTGAGAATAGCGGGGTTAAGTGTTCCACGGCTGGGGGTATAAATTTGAAAAAGACACTTAGGGGTCGAAAGTCCACGATCTGACGCCGGATTATCGTAGAGGGTGGTCGAGACTATGTACTGTGCGAATTTGGGATTTAAAAAAAAATAGGTTTTTGAGAATAGCGGGGTTAAGTGTTCCACGGCTGGGGGTATAAATTTGAAAAAGACACTTAGGGGTCGAAAGTCCACGATCTGACGCCGGATTATCGTAGAGGGTGGTCGAGACTATGTACTGTGCGAATTTGGGATTTAAAAAAAAATAGGTTTTTGAGAATAGCGGGGTTAAGTGTTCCACGGCTGGGGGTATAAATTTGAAAAAGACACTTAGGGGTCGAAAGTCCACGATCTGACGCCGGATTATCGTAGAGGGTGGTCGAGACTATGTACTGTGCGAATTTGGGATTGAAAAAAAAATAGGTTTTTGAGAATAGCGGGGTTAAGTGTTCCACGGCTGGGGGTATAAATTTGAAAAAGACACTTAGGGGTCGAAAGTCCACGATCTGACGCCGGATTATCGTAGAGGGTGGTCGAGACTATGTACTGTGCGAATTTGGGATTTAAAAAAAAATAGGTTTTTGAGAATAGCGGGGTTAAGTGTTCCATGGCTGGGGGTGTAAATTTGAAAAAGACACTTAGGGGTCAAAAGTCCACGATCTGACGCCGGATTATCGTAGAGGGTGGTCGAGACTATGTACTGTGCGAATTTGGGATTAAAAAAAAAATAGGTTTTTGAGAATAGCGGGGTTAAGTGTTCCACGGCTGGGGGTATAAATTTGAAAAAGACACTTAGGGGTCGAAAGTCCACGATCTGACGCCGGATTATCGTAGAGGGTGGTCGAGACTATGTACTGTGCGAATTTGGGATTTAAAAAAAAATAGGTTTTTGAGAATAGCGGGGTTAAGTGTTCCACGGCTGGGGGTATAAATTTGAAAAAGACACTTAGGGGTCGAAAGTCCACGATCTGACGCCGGATTATCGTAGAGGGTGGTCGAGACTATGTACTGTGCGAATTTGGGATTTAAAAAAAATAGGTTTTTGAGAATAGCGGGGTTAAGTGTTCCACGGCTGGGGGTATAAATTTGAAAAAGACACTTAAGGGTCGAAAGTCCACGATCTGACGCCGGATTATCGTAGAGGGTGGTCGAGACTATGTACTGTGCGAATTTGGGATTTAAAAAAAAATAGGTTTTTGAGAATAGCGGGGTTAAGTGTTCCACGGCTGGGGGTATAAATTTGAAAAAGACACTTAGGGGTCGAAAGTCCACGATCTGACGCCGGATTATCGTAGAGGGTGGTCGAGACTATGTACTGTGCGAATTTGGGATTTAAAAAAAAATAGGTTTTTGAGAATAGCGGGGTTAAGTGTTCCACGGCTGGGGGTATAAATTTGAAAAAGACACTTAGGGGTCGAAAGTCCACGATCTGACGCCGGATTATCGTGGAGGGTGGTCGAGACTATGTACTGTGCGAATTTGGGATTTAAAAAAAAATAGGTTTTTGAGAATAGCGGGGTTAAGTGTTCCACGGCTGGGGGAAAAAATTTGAAAAAGACACTTAGGGGTCGAAAGTCCACGATCTGACGCCGGATTATCGTAGAGGGTGGTCGAGACTATGTACTGTGCGAATTTGGGATTTAAAAAAAAATAGGTTTTTGAGAATAGCGGGGTTAAGTGTTCCACGGCTGGGGGTATAAATTTGAAAAAGACACTTAGGGGTCGAAAGTCCACGATCTGACGCCGGATTATCGTAGAGGGTGGTCGAGACTATGTACTGTGCCAATTTGGGATTTAAAAAAAAATAGGTTTTTGAGAATAGCGGGGTCAAGTGTTCCACGGCTGGGGGTATAAATTTGAAAAAGACACTTAGGGGTCGAAAGTCCACGATCTGACGCCGGATTATCGTAGAGGGTGGTCGAGACTATGTACTGTGCGAATTTGGGATTTAAAAAAAATAGGTTTTTGAGAATAGCGGGGTTAAGTGTTCCACGGCTGGGGGTATAAATTTGAAAAAGACACTTAGGGGTCGAAAGTCTACAATCTGACGCCGGATTATCGTAGAGGGTGGTCGAGACTATGTACTGTGCCAATTTGAGATTTAAAAAAAAATAGGTTTTTGAGAATAGCGGGGTTAAGTGTTCCACGGCTGAGGGTATAAATTTGAAAAAGACACTTAGGGGTCGAAAGTTCACGATCTGACGCCGGATTATCGTAGAGGGTGGTCGAGACTATGTACTGTGCGAATTTGGGATTAAAAAAAAAATAGGTTTTTGAGAATAGCGGGGTTAAGTGTTCCACGGCTGAGGGTATAAATTTGAAAAAGACACTTAGGGGTCGAAAGTTCACGATCTGACGCCGGATTATCGTAGAGGGTGGTCGAGACTATGTACTGTGCGGATTTGGGATTTAAAAAAAAATAGGTTTTTGAGAATAGCGGGGTTAAGTGTTTCACGGCTGAGGGTATAAATTTGAAAAAGACACTTAGGGGTCGAAAGTCCACGATCTGACGCCGGATTATCGTAGAGGGTGGTCGAGACTATGTACTGTGCGAATTTGGGATTTGAAAAAAAATAGATTTTTGAGAAAAGCGGGTTAAGTGTTCCACGGCTGGGGGTATAAATTTGAAAAAGACACTTAGGGGTCGAAAGTCCACGATCTGACGCCGGATTATCGTAGAGGGTGGTCGAGACTATGTACTGTGCGAATTTGGGATTTAAAAAAAAATAGGTTTTTGAGAATAGCGGGGTTAAGTGTTCCACGGCTGGGGGTATAAATTTGAAAAAGACACTTAGGGGTCGAAAGTCTACGATCTGACGCCGGATTATCGTAGAGGGTGGTCGAGACTATGTACTGTGCGAATTTGGGATTTAAAAAAAAATAAGTTTTTGAGAATAGCGGGGTTAAGTGTTCCACGGCTGGGGGTATAAATTTGAAAAAGACACTTAGGGGTCGAAAGTCCACGATCTGACGCCGGATTATCGTAGAGGGTGGTCGAGACTATGTACTGTGCGAATTTGGGATTAAAAAAAAATAAGTTTTTGAGAATAGCGGGGTTAAGTGTTCCACGGCTGGGGGTATAAATTTGAAAAAGACACTTAGGGGTCAAAAGTCCACGATCTGACGCCGGATTATCGTAGAGGGTGGTCGAGACTATGTACTGTGCGAATTTGGGATTTAAAAAAAAATAGGTTTTTGAGAATAGCGGGGTTAAGTGTTCCACGGCTGAGGGTATAAGTTTGAAAAAGACACTTAGGGGTCGAAAGTCCACGATCTGACGCCGGAATATCATAGAGGGTGGTCGAGACTATGTACTGTGCGAATTTGGGATTTAAAAAAAAATAGGTTTTTGAGAATAGCGGGGTTAAGTGTTCCACGGCTGGGGGTATAAATTTGAAAAAGACACTTAGGGGTCGAAAGTCCACGATCTGACGTCGGATTATCGTAGAGGGTGGTCGAGACTATGTACTGTGCGAATTTGGGATTTAAAAAATAATGGGTTTTTGAGAATAGCGGGGTTAAGTGTTCCACGGCTGGGGGTATAAATTTGAAAAAGACACTTAGGGGTCGAAAGTCCACGATCTGACGCCGGATTATCATAGAGGGTGGTCGAGACTATGTACTGTGCGAATTTGGGATTTAAAAAAAAATAAGTTTTTGAGAATAGCGGGGTTAAGTGTTCCACGGCTGGGGGTATAAATTTGAAAAAGACACTTAGGGGTCGAAAGTCCACGATCTGACGCCGGATTATCGTAGAGGGTGGTCGAGACTATGTACTGTGCGAATTTGGGATTTAAAAAAAAATAGGTTTTTGAGAATAGCGGGGTTAAGTGTTCCACGGCTGGGGGTATAAATTTGAAAAAGACACTTAGGGGTCGAAAGTCCACGATCTGACGCCGGATTATCGTAGAGGGTGGTCGAGACTATGTACTGTGCGAATTTGGGATTTAAAAAAAATAGGTTTTTGAGAATAGCGGGGTTAAGTGTTCCACGGCTGGGGGTATAAATTTGAAAAAGACACTTAGGGGTCGAAAGTCCACGATCTGACGCCGGATTATCGTAGAGGGTGGTCGAGACTATGTACTGTGCGAATTTGGGATTTAAAAAAAAATAGGTTTTTGAGAATAGCGGGGTTAAGTGTTCCACGGCTGAGGGTATAAATTTGAAAAAGACACTTAGGGGTCGAAAGTCCACGATCTGACGCCGGATTATCGTAGAGGGTGGTCGAGACTATGTACTGTGCGAATTTGGGATTTGAAAAAAAATAGATTTTTGAGAAAAGCGGGTTAAGTGTTCCACGGCTGGGGGTATAAATTTGAAAAAGACACTTAGGGGTCGAAAGTCCACGATCTGACGCCGGATTATCGTAGAGGGTGGTCGAGACTATGTACTGTGCGAATTTGAGATTTAAAAAAAAATAGGTTTTTGAGAATAGCGGGGTTAAGTGTTCCACGGCTGGGGGTATAAATTTGAAAAAGACACTTAGGGGTCGAAAGTCCACGATCTGACGCCGGATTATCGTAGAGGGTGGTCGAGACTATGTACTGTGCGAATTTGGGATTTAAAAAAAAATAGGTTTTTGAGAATAGCGGGGTTAAGTGTTCCACGGCTGGGGGTATAAATTTGAAAAAGACACTTAGGGGTCGAAAGTCCACGATCTGACGCCGGATTATCGTAGAGGGTGGTCGAGACTATGTACTGTGCGAATTTGGGATTTAAAAAAAAATAGGTTTTTGAGAATAGCGGGGTTAAGTGTTCCACGGCTGGGGGTATAAATTTGAAAAAGACACTTAGGGGTCGAAAGTCCACGATCTGACGCCGGATTATCATAGAGGGTGGTCGAGACTATGTACTGTGCGAATTTGGGATTTAAAAAAAAATAGGTTTTTGAGAATAGCGGGGTTAAGTGTTCCACGGCTGGGGGTATAAATTTGAAAAAGACACTTAGGGGTCGAAAGTCCACGATCTGACGCCGGATTATCGTAGAGGGTGGTCGAGACTATGTACTGTGCGAATTTGGGATTTAAAAAAAAATAGGTTTTTGAGAATAGCGGGGTTAAGTGTTCCACGGCTGAGGGTATAAGTTTGAAAAAGACACTTAGGGGTCGAAAGTCCACGATCTGACGCCGGATTATCGTAGAGGGTGGTCGAGACTATGTACTGTGCGAATTTGGGATTTAAAAAATAATGGGTTTTTGAGAATAGCGGGGTTAAGTGTTCCACGGCTGGGGGTATAAATTTGAAAAAGACACTTAGGGGTCGAAAGTCCACGATCTGACGCCGGATTATCATAGAGGGTGGTCGAGACTATGTACTGTGCGAATTTGGGATTTAAAAAAAAATAGGTTTTTGAGAATAGCGGGGTTAAGTGTTCCACGGCTGGGGGTATAAATTTGAAAAAGACACTTAGGGGTCAAAAGTCCACGATCTGACGCCGGATTATCGTAGAGGGTGGTCGAGACTATGTACTGTGCGAATTTGGGATTTAAAAAAAAATAGGTTTTTGAGAATAGCGGGGTTAAGTGTTCCACGGCTGAGGGTATAAGTTTGAAAAAGACACTTAGGGGTCGAAAGTCCACGATCTGACGCCGGAATATCATAGAGGGTGGTCGAGACTATGTACTGTGCGAATTTGGGATTTAAAAAAAAATAGGTTTTTGAGAATAGCGGGGTTAAGTGTTCCACGGCTGGGGGTATAAATTTGAAAAAGACACTTAGGGGTCGAAAGTCCACGATCTGACGTCGGATTATCGTAGAGGGTGGTCGAGACTATGTACTGTGCGAATTTGGGATTTAAAAAATAATGGGTTTTTGAGAATAGCGGGGTTAAGTGTTCCACGGCTGGGGGTATAAATTTGAAAAAGACACTTAGGGGTCGAAAGTCCACGATCTGACGCCGGATTATCGTAGAGGGTGGTCGAGACTATGTACTGTGCGAATTTGGGATTTAAAAAAAATAGGTTTTTGAGAATAGCGGGGTTAAGTGTTCCACGGCTGGGGGTATAAATTTGAAAAAGACACTTAGGGGTCGAAAGTCCACGATCTGACGCCGGATTATCGTAGAGGGTGGTCGAGACTATGTACTGTGCGAATTTGGGATTTAAAAAAAAATAGGTTTTTGAGAATAGCGGGGTTAAGTGTTCCACGGCTGAGGGTATAAATTTGAAAAAGACACTTAGGGGTCGAAAGTCCACAATCTGACGCCGGATTATCGTAGAGGGTGGTCGAGACTATGTACTGTGCGAATTTGGGATTTGAAAAAAAATAGATTTTTGAGAAAAGCGGGTTAAGTGTTCCACGGCTGGGGGTATAAATTTGAAAAAGACACTTAGGGGTCGAAAGTCCACGATCTGACGCCGGATTATCGTAGAGGGTGGTCGAGACTATGTACTGTGCGAATTTGGGATTTAAAAAAAAATAGGTTTTTGAGAATAGCGGGGTTAAGTGTTCCACGGCTGGGGGTATAAATTTGAAAAAGACACTTAGGGGTCGAAAGTCCACGATCTGACGCCGGATTATCGTAGAGGGTGGTCGAGACTATGTACTGTGCGAGTTTGGGATTTAAAAAAAAATAGGTTTTTGAGAATAGCGGGGTTAAGTGTTCCACGGCTGGGGGTATAAATTTGAAAAAGACACTTAGGGGTCGAAAGTCCACGATCTGACGCCGGATTATCGTAGAGGGTGGTCGAGACTATGTACTGTGCGAATTTGGGATTTAAAAAAAAATGGGTTTTTGAGAATAGCGGGGTTAAGTGTTCCACGGCTGGGGGTATAAATTTGAAAAAGACACTTAGGGGTCGAAAGTCCACGATCTGACGCCGGATTATCATAGAGGGTGGTCGAGACTATGTACTGTGCGAATTTGGGATTTAAAAAAAAATAGGTTTTTGAGAATAGCGGGGTTAAGTGTTCCACGGCTGGGGGTATAAATTTGAAAAAGACACTTAGGGGTCGAAAGTCCACGATCTGACGCCGGATTATCGTAGAGGGTGGTCGAGACTATGTACTGTGCGAATTTGGGATTTAAAAAAAAATAGGTTTTTGAGAATAGCGGGGTTAAGTGTTCCACGGCTGAGGGTATAACTTTGAAAAAGACACTTAGGGGTCGAAAGTCCACGATCTGACGCCGGAATATCATAGAGGGTGGTCGAGACTATGTACTGTGCGAATTTGGGATTTAAAAAAAAATAGGTTTTTGAGAATAGCGGGGTTAAGTGTTCCACGGCTGGGGGTATAAATTTGAAAAAGACACTTAGGGGTCGAAAGTCCACGATCTGACGTCGGATTATCGTAGAGGGTGGTCGAGACTATGTACTGTGCGAATTTGGGATTTAAAAAATAATGGGTTTTTGAGAATAGCGGGGTTAAGTGTTCCACGGCTGGGGGTATAAATTTGAAAAAGACACTTAGGGGTCGAAAGTCCACGATCTGACGCCGGATTATCATAGAGGGTGGTCGAGACTATGTACTGTGCGAATTTGGGATTTAAAAAAAAATTGGTTTTTGAGAATAGCGGGGTTAAGTGTTCCACGGCTGGGGGTATAAATTTGAAAAAGACACTTAGGGGTCGAAAGTCCACGATCTGACGCCGGATTATCGTAGAGGGTGGTCGAGACTATGTACTGTGCGAATTTGGGATTTAAAAAAAAATAGGTTTTTGAGAATAGCGGGGTTAAGTGTTCCACGGCTGGGGGTATAAATTTGAAAAAGACACTTAGGGGTCGAAAGTCCACGATCTGACGCCGGATTATCGTAGAGGGTGGTCGAGACTATGTACTGTGCGAATTTGGGATTTAAAAAAAATAGGTTTTTGAGAATAGCGGGGTTAAGTGTTCCACGGCTGGGGGTATAAATTTGAAAAAGACACTTGGGGGTCGAAAGTCCACGATCTGACGCCGGATTATCGTAGAGGGTGGTCGAGACTATGTACTGTGCGAATTTGGGATTTAAAAAAAAATAGGTTTTTGAGAATAGCGGGGTTAAGTGTTCCACGGCTGAGGGTATAAATTTGAAAAAGACACTTAGGGGTCGAAAGTCCACGATCTGACGCCGGATTATCGTAGAGGGTGGTCGAGACTATGTACTGTGCGAATTTGGGATTTGAAAAAAAATAGATTTTTGAGAAAAGCGGGTTAAGTGTTCCACGGCTGGGGGTATAAATTTGAAAAAGACACTTAGGGGTCGAAAGTCCACGATCTGACGCCGGATTATCGTAGAGGGTGGTCGAGACTATGTACTGTGCGAATTTGGGATTTAAAAAAAAATAGGTTTTTGAGAATAGCGGGGTTAAGTGTTCCACGGCTGGGGGTATAAATTTGAAAAAGACACTTAGGGGTCGAAAGTCCACGATCTGACGCCGGATTATCGTAGAGGGTGGTCGAGACTATGTACTGTGCGAATTTGGGATTTAAAAAAAAATAGGTTTTTGAGAATAGCGGGGTTAAGTGTTCCACGGCTGGGGGTATAAATTTGAAAAAGACACTTAGGGGTCGAAAGTCCACGATCTGACGCCGGATTATCGTAGAGGGTGGTCGAGACTATGTACTGTGCGAATTTGGGATTTAAAAAAAAATGGGTTTTTGAGAATAGCGGGGTTAAGTGTTCCACGGCTGGGGGTATAAATTTGAAAAAGACACTTAGGGGTCGAAAGTCCACGATCTGACGCCGGATTATCATAGAGGGTGGTCGAGACTATGTACTGTGCGAATTTGGGATTTAAAAAAAAATAGGTTTTTGAGAATAGCGGGGTTAAGTGTTCCACGGCTGGGGGTATAAATTTGAAAAAGACACTTAGGGGTCGAAAGTCCACGATCTGACGCCGGATTATCGTAGAGGGTGGTCGAGACTATGTACTGTGCGAATTTGGGATTTAAAAAAAAATAGGTTTTTGAGAATAGCGGGGTTAAGTGTTCCACGGCTGAGGGTATAAGTTTGAAAAAGACACTTAGGGGTCGAAAGTCCACGATCTGACGCCGGAATATCATAGAGGGTGGTCGAGACTATGTACTGTGCGAATTTGGGATTTAAAAAAAAATAGGTTTTTGAGAATAGCGGGGTTAAGTGTTCCACGGCTGGGGGTATAAATTTGAAAAAGACACTTAGGGGTCGAAAGTCCACGATCTGACGTCGGATTATCGTAGAGGGTGGTCGAGACTATGTACTGTGCGAATTTGGGATTTAAAAAATAATGGGTTTTTGAGAATAGCGGGGTTAAGTGTTCCACGGCTGGGGGTATAAATTTGAAAAAGACACTTAGGGGTCGAAAGTCCACGATCTGACGCCGGATTATCATAGAGGGTGGTCGAGACTATGTACTGTGCGAATTTGGGATTTAAAAAAAAATAGGTTTTTGAGAATAGCGGGGTTAAGTGTTCCACGGCTGGGGGTATAAATTTGAAAAAGACACTTAGGGGTCAAAAGTCCACGATCTGACGCCGGATTATCGTAGAGGGTGGTCGAGACTATGTACTGTGCGAATTTGGGATTTAAAAAAAAATAGGTTTTTGAGAATAGCGGGGTTAAGTGTTCCACGGCTGGGGGTATAAATTTGAAAAAGACACTTAGGGGTCGAAAGTCCACGATCTGACGTCGGATTATCGTAGAGGGTGGTCGAGACTATGTACTGTGCGAATTTGGGATTTAAAAAAAAATAGGTTTTTGAGAATAGCGGGGTTAAGTGTTCCACGGCTGGGGGTATAAATTTGAAAAAGACACTTAGGGGTCGAAAGTCCACGATCTGACGCCGGATTATCGTAGAGGGTGGTCGAGACTATGTACTGTGCGAATTTGGGATTTAAAAAAAATAGGTTTTTGAGAATAGCGGGGTTAAGTGTTCCACGGCTGGGGGTATAAATTTGAAAAAGACACTTAGGGGTCGAAAGTCCACGATCTGACGCCGGATTATCGTAGAGGGTGGTCGAGACTATGTACTGTGCGAATTTGGGATTTAAAAAAAAATAGGTTTTTGAGAATAGCGGGGTTAAGTGTTCCACGGCTGAGGGTATAAATTTGAAAAAGACACTTAGGGGTCGAAAGTCCACGATCTGACGCCGGATTATCGTAGAGGGTGGTCGAGACTATGTACTGTGCGAATTTGGGATTTGAAAAAAAATAGATTTTTGAGAAAAGCGGGTTAAGTGTTCCACGGCTGGGGGTATAAATTTGAAAAAGACACTTAGGGGTCGAAAGTCCACGATCTGACGCCGGATTATCGTAGAGGGTGGTCGAGACTATGTACTGTGCGAATTTGGGATTTAAAAAAAAATAGGTTTTTGAGAATAGCGGGGTTAAGTGTTCCACGGCTGGGGGTATAAATTTGAAAAAGACACTTAGGGGTCGAAAGTCCACGATCTGACGCCGGATTATCGTAGAGGGTGGTCGAGACTATGTACTGTGCGAATTTGGGATTTAAAAAAAAATAGGTTTTTGAGAATAGCGGGGTTAAGTGTTCCACGGCTGGGGGTATAAATTTGAAAAAGACACTTAGGGGTCGAAAGTCCACGATCTGACGCCGGATTATCGTAGAGGGTGGTCGAGACTATGTACTGTGCGAATTTGGGATTTAAAAAAAAATGGGTTTTTGAGAATAGCGGGGTTAAGTGTTCCACGGCTGGGGGTATAAATTTGAAAAAGACACTTAGGGGTCGAAAGTCCACGATCTGACGCCGGATTATCATAGAGGGTGGTCGAGACTATGTACTGTGCGAATTTGGGATTTAAAAAAAAATAGGTTTTTGAGAATAGCGGGGTTAAGTGTTCCACGGCTGGGGGTATAAATTTGAAAAAGACACTTAGGGGTCGAAAGTCCACGATCTGACGCCGGATTATCGTAGAGGGTGGTCGAGACTATGTACTGTGCGAATTTGGGATTTAAAAAAAAATAGGTTTTTGAGAATAGCGGGGTTAAGTGTTCCACGGCTGGGGGTATAAATTTGAAAAAGACACTTAGGGGTCGAAAGTCCACGATCTGACGCCGGATTATCGTAGAGGGTGGTCGAGACTATGTACTGTGCGAATTTGGGATTTAAAAAAAAATAGGTTTTTGAGAATAGCGGGGTTAAGTGTTCCACGGCTGGGGGTATAAATTTGAAAAAGACACTTAGGGGTCGAAAGTCCACGATCTGACGCCGGATTATCGTAGAGGGTGGTCGAGACTATGTACTGTGCGAATTTGGGATTTAAAAAAAAATGGGTTTTTGAGAATAGCGGGGTTAAGTGTTCCACGGCTGGGGGTATAAATTTGAAAAAGACACTTAGGGGTCGAAAGTCCACGATCTGACGCCGGATTATCATAGAGGGTGGTCGAGACTATGTACTGTGCGAATTTGGGATTTAAAAAAAAATAGGTTTTTGAGAATAGCGGGGTTAAGTGTTCCACGGCTGGGGGTATAAATTTGAAAAAGACACTTAGGGGTCGAAAGTCCACGATCTGACGCCGGATTATCGTAGAGGGTGGTCGAGACTATGTACTGTGCCAATTTGGGATTTAAAAAAAAATAGGTTTTTGAGAATAGCGGGGTTAAGTGTTCCACGGCTGAGGGTATAAGTTTGAAAAAGACACTTAGGGGTCGAAAGTCCACGATCTGACGCCGGAATATCATAGAGGGTGGTCGAGACTATGTACTCTGCGAATTTGGGATTTAAAAAAAAATAGGTTTTTGAGAATAGCGGGGTTAAGTGTTCCACGGCTGGGGGTATAAATTTGAAAAAGACACTTAGGGGTCGAAAGTCCACGATCTGACGTCGGATTATCGTAGAGGGTGGTCGAGACTATGTACTGTGCGAATTTGGGATTTAAAAAAAAATAGGTTTTTGAGAATAGCGGGGTTAAGTGTTCCACGGCTGGGGGTATAAATTTGAAAAAGACACTTAGGGGTCGAAAGTCCACGATCTGACGCCGGATTATCGTAGAGGGTGGTCGAGACTATGTACTGTGCGAATTTGGGATTTAAAAAAAAATAGGTTTTTGAGAATAGCGGGGTTAAGTGTTCCACGGCTGGGGGTATAAATTTGAAAAAGACACTTAGGGGTCGAAAGTCCACGATCTGACGCCGGATTATCGTAGAGGGTGGTCGAGACTATGTACTGTGCGAATTTGGGATTTAAAAAAAATAGGTTTTTGAGAATAGCGGGGTTAAGTGTTCCACGGCTGGGGGTATAAATTTGAAAAAGACACTTAGGGGTCGAAAGTCCACGATCTGACGCCGGATTATCGTAGAGGGTGGTCGAGACTATGTACTGTGCCAATTTGGGATTTAAAAAAAAATAGGTTTTTGAGAATAGCGGGGTTAAGTGTTCCACGGCTGGGGGTATAAATTTGAAAAAGACACTTAGGGGTCGAAAGTCCACGATCTGACGCCGGATTATCGTAGAGGGTGGTCGAGACTATGTACTGTGCGAATTTGGGATTTAAAAAAAAATAGGTTTTTGAGAATAGCGGGGTTAAGTGTTCCACGGCTGAGGGTATAAATTTGAAAAAGACACTTAGGGGTCGAAAGTCCACGATCTGACGCCGGATTATCGTAGAGGGTGGTCGAGACTATGTACTGTGCGAATTTGGGATTTGAAAAAAAATAGATTTTTGAGAAAAGCGGGTTAAGTGTTCCACGGCTGGGGGTATAAATTTGAAAAAGACACTTAGGGGTCGAAAGTCCACGATCTGACGCCGGATTATCGTAGAGGGTGGTCGAGACTATGTACTGTGCGAATTTGGGATTTAAAAAAAAATAGGTTTTTGAGAATAGCGGGGTTAAGTGTTCCACGGCTGGGGGTATAAATTTGAAAAAGACACTTAGGGGTCGAAAGTCCACGATCTGACGCCGGATTATCGTAGAGGGTGGTCGAGACTATGTACTGTGCGAATTTGGGATTTAAAAAAAAATAGGTTTTTGAGAATAGCGGGGTTAAGTGTTCCACGGCTGGGGGTATAAATTTGAAAAAGACACTTAGGGGTCGAAAGTCTACGATCTGACGCCGGATTATCGTAGAGGGTGGTCGAGACTATGTACTGTGCGAATTTGGGATTTAAAAAAAAATAGGTTTTTGAGAATAGCGGGGTTAAGTGTTCCACGGCTGGGGGTATAAATTTGAAAAAGACACTTAGGGGTCGAAAGTCCACGATCTGACGCCGGATTATCGTAGAGGGTGGTCGAGACTATGTACTGTGCAAATTTGGGATTTAAAAAAAAATAGGTTTTTGAGAATAGCGGGGTTAAGTGTTCCACGGCTGGGGGTATAAATTTGAAAAAGACACTTAGGGGTCGAAAGTCCACGATCTGACGCCGGATTATCGTAGAGGGTGGTCGAGACTATGTACTGTGCGAATTTGGGATTTAAAAAAAAATAGGTTTTTGAGAATAGCGGGGTTAAGTGTTCCACGGCTGAGGGTATAAATTTGAAAAAGACACTTAGGGGTCGAAAGTTCACGATCTGACGCCGGATTATCGTAGAGGGTGGTCGAGACTATGTACTGTGCGAATTTGGGATTAAAAAAAATATGTTTTTGAGAATAGCGGGGTTAAGTGTTCCACGGCTGAGGGTATAAATTTGAAAAAGACACTTAGGGGTCGAAAGTTCACGATCTGACGCCGGATTATCGTAGAGGGTGGTCGAGACTATGTACTGTGCGAATTTGGGATTTAAAAAAAAATAGATTTTTGAGAATAGCGGGGTTAAGTGTTCCACGGCTGGGGGTATAAATTTGAAAAAGACACTTAGGGGTCGAAAGTCCACGATCTAACGCCGGATTATCGTAGAGGGTGGTCGAGACTATGTACTGTGCGAATTTGGGATTTAAAAAAAAATAGGTTTTTGAGAATAGCGGGGTTAAGTGTTCCACGGCTGAGGGTATAAATTTGAAAAAGACACTTAGGGGTCGAAAGTCCACGATCTGACGCCGGATTATCGTAGAGGGTGGTCGAGACTATGTACTGTGCGAATTTGGGATTTGAAAAAAAATAGATTTTTGAGAAAAGCGGGTTAAGTGTTCCACGGCTGGGGGTATAAATTTGAAAAAGACACTTAGGGGTCGAAAGTCCACGATCTGACGCCGGATTATCGTAGAGGGTGGTCGAGACTATGTACTGTGCGAATTTGTGATTTAAAAATAAATAGGTTTTTGAGAATAGCGGGGTTAAGTGTTCCACGGCTGGGGGTATAAATTTGAAAAAGACACTTAGGGGTCGAAAGTCTACAATCTGACGCCGGATTATCGTAGAGGGTGGTCGAGACTATGTACTGTGCCAATTTGGGATTTAAAAAAAAATAGGTTTTTGAGAATAGCGGGGTTAAGTGTTCCACGGCTGGGGGTATAAATTTGAAAAAGACACTTAGGGGTCGAAAGTCTACAATCTGACGCCGGATTATCGTAGAGGGTGGTCGAGACTATGTACTGTGCCAATTTGGGATTTAAAAAAAAATAGGTTTTTGAGAATAGCGGGGTTAAGTGTTCCACGGCCGAGGGTATAAATTTGAAAAAGACACTTAGGGGTCGAAAGTCCACGATCTGACGCCGGATTATCGTAGAGGGTGGTCGAGACTATGTACTGTGCGAATTTGGGATTTAAAAAAAATTAGGTTTTTGAGAATAGCGGGGTTAAGTGTTCCACGGCTGGGGGTATAAATTTGAAAAAGACACTTAGGGGTCGAAAGTCCACGATCTGACGCCGGATTATCGTAGAGGGTGGTCGAGACTATGTACTGTGCGAATTTGGGATTTAAAAAAAAATAGGTTTTTGAGAATAGCGGGGTTAAGTGTTCCACGGCTGGGGGTATAAATTTGAAAAAGACACTTAGGGGTCGAAAGTCCACGATCTGACGCCGGATTATCGTAGAGGGTGGTCGAGACTATGTACTGTGCGAATTTGTGATTTAAAAAAAAATCGGTTTTTGAGAATAGCGGGGTTAAGTGTTCCACGGCTGGGGGTATAAATTTGAAAAAGACACTTAGGGGTCGAAAGTCCACGATCTGACGCCGGATTATCGTAGAGGGTGGTCGAGACTATGTACTGTGCGAATTTGGGATTTAAAAAAAAATAGGTTTTTGAGAATAGCGGGGTTAAGTGTTCCACGGCTGAGGGTATAAATTTGAAAAAGACACTTAGGGGTCGAAAGTCCACGATCTGACGCCGGAATATCATAGAGGGTGGTCGAGACTATGTACTGTGCGAATTTGGGATTTAAAAAAAAATATGTTTTTGAGAATAGCGGGGTTAAGTGTTCCACGGCTGGGGGTATAAATTTGAAAAAGACACTTAGGGGTCGAAAGTCCACGATCTGACGCCGGATTATCGTAGAGGGTGGTCGAGACTATGTACTGTGCGAATTTGGGATTTAAAAAAAAAATAGGTTTTTGAGAATAGCGGGGTTAAGTGTTCCACGGCTGAGGGTATAAATTTGAAAAAGACACTTAGGGGTCGAAAGTCCACGATCTGACGCCGGATTATCGTAGAGGGTGGTCGAGACTATGTACTGTGCGAATTTGGGATTTAAAAAAAAATAGGTTTTTGAGAATAGCGGGGTTATGTGTTCCACGGCTGGGGGTATAAATTTGAAAAAGACACTTAGGGGTCGAAAGTCCACGATCTGACGCCGGATTATCGTAGAGGGTGGTCGAGACTATGTACTGTGCGAATTTGGGATTTAAAAAAAAATAGGTTTTTGAGAATAGCGGGGTTAAGTGTTCCACGGCTGGGGGTATAAATTTGAAAAAGACACTTAGGGGTCGAAAGTCCACGATCTGACGCCGGATTATCGTAGAGGGTGGTCGAGACTATGTACTGTGCGAATTTGGGATTTAAAAAAAAATAGGTTTTTGAGAATAGCGGGGTTAAGTGTTCCACGGCTGGGGGTATAAATTTGAAAAAGACACTTAGGGGTCGAAAGTCCACGATCTGACGCCGGATTATCGTAAAGGGTGGTCGAGACTATGTACTGTGCGAATTTGGGATTTAAAAAAAAATAGGTTTTTGAGAATAGCGGGGTTAAGTGTTCCACGGCTGAGGGTATAAATTTGAAAAAGACACTTAGGGGTCGAAAGTTCACGATCTGACGCCGGATTATCGTAGAGGGTGGTCGAGACTATGTACTGTGCGAATTTGGGATTTTGAAAAAAATAGGTTTTTGAGAATAGCGGGGTTAAGTGTTCCACGGCTGAGGGTATAAATTTGAAAAAGACACTTAGGGGTCGAAAGTTCACGATCTGACGCCGGATTATCGTAGAGGGTGGTCGAGACTATTTACTGTGCGGATTTGGGATTTAAAAAAAAATAGGTTTTTGAGAATAGCGGGGTTAAGTGTTCCACGGCTGGGGGTATAAATTTGAAAAAGACACTTAGGGGTCGAAAGTCTACAATCTGACGCCGGATTATCGTAGAGGGTGGTCGAGACTATGTACTGTGCCAATTTGGGATTTAAAAAAAAATAGGTTTTTGAGAATAGCGGGGTTAAGTGTTCCACGGCTGAGGGTATAAATTTGAAAAAGACACTTAGGGGTCGAAAGTTTACGATCTGACGCCGGATTATCGTAGAGGGTGGTCGAGACTATGTACTGTGCGAATTTGGGATTTAAAAAAAAATAAGTTTTTGAGAATAGCGGGGTTAAGTGTTCCACGGCTGGGGGTATAAATTTGAAAAAGACACTTAGGGGTCGAAAGTCCACGATCTGACGCCGGATTATCGTAGAGGGTGGTCGAGACTATGTACTGTGCGAATTTGGGATTTAAAAAAAAATAGGTTTTTGAGAATAGCGGGTTTAAGTGTTCCACGGCTGAGGGTATAAATTTGAAAAAGACACTTAGGGGTTGAAAGTCCACGATCTGACGCCGGATTATCGTAGAGGGTGGTCGAGACTATGTACTGTGCGAATTTGGGATTTAAAAAAAAATAGGTTTTTGAGAATAGCGGGGTTAAGTGTTCCACGGCTGGGGGTATAAATTTGAAAAAGACACTTAGGGGTCGAAAGTCTACAATCTGACGCCGGATTATCGTAGAGGGTGGTCGAGACTATGTACTGTGCCAATTTGGGATTTAAAAAAAAATAGGTTTTTGAGAATAGCGGGGTTAAGTGTTCCACGGCTGGGGGTATAAATTTGAAAAAGACACTTAGGGGTCGAAAGTCTACAATCTGACGCCGGATTATCGTAGAGGGTGGTCGAGACTATGTACTGTGCCAATTTGGGATTTAAAAAAAAATAGGTTTTTGAGAATAGCGGGGTTAAGTGTTCCACGGCCGAGGGTATAAATTTGAAAAAGACACTTAGGGGTCGAAAGTCCACGATCTGACGCCGGATTATCGTAGAGGGTGGTCGAGACTATGTACTGTGCGAATTTGGGATTTAAAAAAAATTAGGTTTTTGAGAATAGCGGGGTTAAGTGTTCCACGGCTGGGGGTATAAATTTGAAAAAGACACTTAGGGGTCGAAAGTCCACGATCTGACGCCGGATTATCGTAGAGGGTGGTCGAGACTATGTACTGTGCGAATTTGGGATTTAAAAAAAAATAGGTTTTTGAGAATAGCGGGGTTAAGTGTTCCACGGCTGGGGGTATAAATTTGAAAAAGACACTTAGGGGTCGAAAGTCCACGATCTGACGCCGGATTATCGTAGAGGGTGGTCGAGACTATGTACTGTGCGAATTTGTGATTTAAAAAAAAATAGGTTTTTGAGAATAGCGGGGTTAAGTGTTCCACGGCTGGGGGTATAAATTTGAAAAAGACACTTAGGGGTCGAAAGTCTACAATCTGACGCCGGATTATCGTAGAGGGTGGTCGAGACTATGTACTGTGCCAATTTGGGATTTAAAAAAAAATAGGTTTTTGAGAATAGCGGGGTTAAGTGTTCCACGGCTGGGGGTATAAATTTGAAAAAGACACTTAGGGGTCGAAAGTCTACAATCTGACGCCGGATTATCGTAGAGGGTGGTCGAGACTATGTACTGTGCCAATTTGGGAATTATAAAAAAATTGGTTTTTGAGAATAGCGGGGTTAAGTGTTCCACGGCCGAGGGTATAAATTTGAAAAAGACACTTAGGGGTCGAAAGTCCACGATCTGACGCCGGATTATCGTAGAGGGTGGTCGAGACTATGTACTGTGCGAATTTGGGATTTAAAAAAAAATAGGTTTTTGAGAATAGCGGGGTTAAGTGTTCCACGGCTGAGGGTATAAATTTGAAAAAGACACTTAGGGGTCGAAAGTCCACGATCTGACGCCGGAATATCATAGAGGGTGGTCGAGACTATGTACTGTGCGAATTTGGGATTTAAAAAAAAATATGTTTTTGAGAATAGCGGGGTTAAGTGTTCCACGGCTGGGGGTATAAATTTGAAAAAGACACTTAGGGGTCGAAAGTCCACGATCTGACGCCGGATTATCGTAGAGGGTGGTCGAGACTATGTACTGTGCGAATTTGGGATTTAAAAAAAAATAGGTTTTTGAGAATAGCGGGGTTAAGTGTTCCACGGCTGAGGGTATAAATTTGAAAAAGACACTTAGGGGTCGAAAGTCCACGATCTGACGCCGGATTATCGTAGAGGGTGGTCGAGACTATGTACTGTGCGAATTTGGGATTTAAAAAAAAATAGGTTTTTGAGAATAGCGGGGTTATGTGTTCCACGGCTGGGGGTATAAATTTGAAAAAGACACTTAGGGGTCGAAAGTCCACGATCTGACGCCGGATTATCGTAGAGGGTGGTCGAGACTATGTACTGTGCGAATTTGGGATTTAAAAAAAAATAGGTTTTTGAGAATAGCGGGGTTAAGTGTTCCACGGCTGGGGGTATAAATTTGAAAAA
This sequence comes from Salpingus planirostris, assembly GCA_949788335.1. Lineage (NCBI taxonomy): Eukaryota > Metazoa > Arthropoda > Insecta > Coleoptera > Salpingidae > Salpingus > Salpingus planirostris. The sequence continues at coordinate 7,174,063 of OX460924.1, read as the reverse complement.
GACACTTAGGGGTCGAAAGTCCACGATCTGACGCCGGATTATCGTAGAGGGTGGTCGAGACTATGTACTGTGCGAATTTGGGATTTAAAAAAAAATAGGTTTTTGAGAATAGCGGGGTTAAGTGTTCCACGGCTGGGGGTATAAATTTGAAAAAGACACTTAGGGGTCGAAAGTCCACGATCTGACGCCGGATTATCGTAAAGGGTGGTCGAGACTATGTACTGTGCGAATTTGGGATTTAAAAAAAAATAGGTTTTTGAGAATAGCGGGGTTAAGTGTTCCACGGCTGAGGGTATAAATTTGAAAAAGACACTTAGGGGTCGAAAGTTCACGATCTGACGCCGGATTATCGTAGAGGGTGGTCGAGACTATGTACTGTGCGAATTTGGGATTTTGAAAAAAATAGGTTTTTGAGAATAGCGGGGTTAAGTGTTCCACGGCTGAGGGTATAAATTTGAAAAAGACACTTAGGGGTCGAAAGTTCACGATCTGACGCCGGATTATCGTAGAGGGTGGTCGAGACTATGTACTGTGCGGATTTGGGATTTAAAAAAAAATAGGTTTTTGAGAATAGCGGGGTTAAGTGTTCCACGGCTGGGGGTATAAATTTGAAAAAGACACTTAGGGGTCGAAAGTCTACAATCTGACGCCGGATTATCGTAGAGGGTGGTCGAGACTATGTACTGTGCCAATTTGGGATTTAAAAAAAAATAGGTTTTTGAGAACAGCGGGGTTAAGTGTTCCACGGCTGAGGGTATAAATTTGAAAAAGACACTTAGGGGTCGAAAGTTTACGATCTGACGCCGGATTATCGTAGAGGGTGGTCGAGACTATGTACTGTGCGAATTTGGGATTTAAAAAAAAATAAGTTTTTGAGAATAGCGGGGTTAAGTGTTCCACGGCTGGGGGTATAAATTTGAAAAAGACACTTAGGGGTCGAAAGTCCACGATCTGACGCCAGATTATCGTAGAGGGTGGTCGAGACTATGTACTGTGCGAATTTGGGATTTAAAAAAAAATAGGTTTTTGAGAATAGCGGGTTTAAGTGTTCCACGGCTGAGGGTATAAATTTGAAAAAGACACTTAGGGGTCGAAAGTCCACGATCTGACGCCGGATTATCGTAGAGGGTGGTCGAGACTATGTACTGTGCGAATTTGGGATTTAAAAAAAAATAGGTTTTTGAGAATAGCGGGGTTAAGTGTTCCACGGCTGGGGGTATAAATTTGAAAAAGACACTTAGGGGTCGAAAGTCTACAATCTGACGCCGGATTATCGTAGAGGGTGGTCGAGACTATGTACTGTGCCAATTTGGGATTTAAAAAAAAATAGGTTTTTGAGAATAGCGGGGTTAAGTGTTCCACGGCTGGGGGTATAAATTTGAAAAAGACACTTAGGGGTCGAAAGTCTACAATCTGACGCCGGATTATCGTAGAGGGTGGTCGAGACTATGTACTGTGCCAATTTGGGATTTAAAAAAAAATAGGTTTTTGAGAATAGCGGGGTTAAGTGTTCCACGGCCGAGGGTATAAATTTGAAAAAGACACTTAGGGGTCGAAAGTCCACGATCTGACGCCGGATTATCGTAGAGGGTGGTCGAGACTATGTACTGTGCGAATTTGGGATTTAAAAAAAATTAGGTTTTTGAGAATAGCGGGGTTAAGTGTTCCACGGCTGGGGGTATAAATTTGAAAAAGACACTTAGGGGTCGAAAGTCCACGATCTGACGCCGGATTATCGTAGAGGGTGGTCGAGACTATGTACTGTGCGAATTTGTGATTTAAAAAAAAATAGGTTTTTGAGAATAGCGGGGTTAAGTGTTCCACGGCTGGGGGTATAAATTTGAAAAAGACACTTAGGGGTCGAAAGTCTACAATCTGACGCCGGATTATCGTAGAGGGTGGTCGAGACTATGTACTGTGCCAATTTGGGATTTAAAAAAAAATAGGTTTTTGAGAACAGCGGGGTTAAGTGTTCCACGGCTGAGGGTATAAATTTGAAAAAGACACTTAGGGGTCGAAAGTTTACGATCTGACGCCGGATTATCGTAGAGGGTGGTCGAGACTATGTACTGTGCGAATTTGGGATTTAAAAAAAAATAAGTTTTTGAGAATAGCGGGGTTAAGTGTTCCACGGCTGGGGGTATAAATTTGAAAAAGACACTTAGGGGTCGAAAGTCCACGATCTGACGCCAGATTATCGTAGAGGGTGGTCGAGACTATGTACTGTGCGAATTTGGGATTTAAAAAAAAATAGGTTTTTGAGAATAGCGGGTTTAAGTGTTCCACGGCTGAGGGTATAAATTTGAAAAAGACACTTAGGGGTCGAAAGTCCACGATCTGACGCCGGATTATCGTAGAGGGTGGTCGAGACTATGTACTGTGCGAATTTGGGATTTAAAAAAAAATAGGTTTTTGAGAATAGCGGGGTTAAGTGTTCCACGGCTGGGGGTATAAATTTGAAAAAGACACTTAGGGGTCGAAAGTCTACAATCTGACGCCGGATTATCGTAGAGGGTGGTCGAGACTATGTACTGTGCCAATTTGGGATTTAAAAAAAAATAGGTTTTTGAGAATAGCGGGGTTAAGTGTTCCACGGCTGGGGGTATAAATTTGAAAAAGACACTTAGGGGTCGAAAGTCTACAATCTGACGCCGGATTATCGTAGAGGGTGGTCGAGACTATGTACTGTGCCAATTTGGGATTTAAAAAAAAATAGGTTTTTGAGAATAGCGGGGTTAAGTGTTCCACGGCCGAGGGTATAAATTTGAAAAAGACACTTAGGGGTCGAAAGTCCACGATCTGACGCCGGATTATCGTAGAGGGTGGTCGAGACTATGTACTGTGCGAATTTGGGATTTAAAAAAAATTAGGTTTTTGAGAATAGCGGGGTTAAGTGTTCCACGGCTGGGGGTATAAATTTGAAAAAGACACTTAGGGGTCGAAAGTCCACGATCTGACGCCGGATTATCGTAGAGGGTGGTCGAGACTATGTACTGTGCGAATTTGTGATTTAAAAAAAAATAGGTTTTTGAGAATAGCGGGGTTAAGTGTTCCACGGCTGGGGGTATAAATTTGAAAAAGACACTTAGGGGTCGAAAGTCTACAATCTGACGCCGGATTATCGTAGAGGGTGGTCGAGACTATGTACTGTGCCAATTTGGGATTTAAAAAAAAATAGGTTTTTGAGAATAGCGGGGTTAAGTGTTCCACGGCTGGGGGTATAAATTTGAAAAAGACACTTAGGGGTCGAAAGTCTACAATCTGACGCCGGATTATCGTAGAGGGTGGTCGAGACTATGTACTGTGCCAATTTGGGAATTATAAAAAAATTGGTTTTTGAGAATAGCGGGGTTAAGTGTTCCACGGCCGAGGGTATAAATTTGAAAAAGACACTTAGGGGTCGAAAGTCCACGATCTGACGCCAGATTATCGTAGAGGGTGGTCGAGACTATGTACTGTGCGAATTTGAGATTTAAAAAAAAATAGGTTTTTGAGAATAGCGGGGTTAAGTGTTCCACGGCTGGGGGTATAAATTTGAAAAAGACACTTAGGGGTCGAAAGTCCACGATCTGACGCCGGATTATCGTAGAGGGTGGTCGAGACTATGTACTGTGCGAATTTGGGATTTAAAAAAAAATAGGTTTTTGAGAATAGCGGGGTTAAGTGTTCCACGGCTGGGGGTATAAATTTGAAAAAGACACTTAGGGGTCGAAAGTCCACGATCTGACGCCGGATTATCGTAGAGGGTGGTCGAGACTATGTACTGTGCGAATTTGGGATTTAAAAAAAAATAGGTTTTTGAGAATAGCGGGGTTAAGTGTTCCACGGCTGGGGGTATAAATTTGAAAAAGACACTTAGGGGTCGAAAGTCCACGATCTGACGCCAGATTATCGTAGAGGGTGGTCGAGACTATGTACTGTGCGAATTTGAGATTTAAAAAAAAATAGGTTTTTGAGAATAGCGGGGTTAAGTGTTCCACGGCTGGGGGTATAAATTTGAAAAAGACACTTAGGGGTCGAAAGTCCACGATCTGACGCCGGATTATCGTAGAGGGTGGTCGAGACTATGTACTGTGCGAATTTGGGATTTAAAAAAAAATAGGTTTTTGAGAATAGCGGGGTTAAGTGTTCCACGGCTGGGGGTATAAATTTGAAAAAGACACTTAGGGGTCGAAAGTCCACGATCTGACGCCGGATTATCGTAGAGGGTGGTCGAGACTATGTACTGTGCGAATTTGGGATTAAAAAAAAATAAGTTTTTGAGAATAGCGGGGTTAAGTGTTCCACGGCTGGGGGTATAAATTTGAAAAAGACACTTAGGGGTCGAAAGTCCACGATCTGACGCCGGATTATCGTAGAGGGTGGTCGAGACTATGTACTTTGCGAATTTGGGATTTAAAAAAAAAATAGGTTTTTGAGAATAGCGGGGTTAAGTGTTCCACGGCTGGGGGTATAAATTTGAAAAAGACACTTAGGGGTCGAAAGTCCACGATCTGACGCCGGATTATCGTAGAGGGTGGTCGAGAATATGTACTGTGCGAATTTGGGATTTAAAAAAAAATAAGTTTTTGAGAATAGCGGGGTTAAGTGTTCCACGGCTGGGGGTATAAATTTGAAAAAGACACTTAGGGGTCGAAAGTCCACGATCTGACGCCGGATTATCGTAGAGGGTGGTCGAGACTATGTACTGTGCGAATTTGGGATTTAAAAAAAAATAGGTTTTTGAGAATAGCGGGGTTAAGTGTTCCACGGCTGGGGGTATAAATTTGAAAAAGACACTTAGGGGTCGAAAGTCCACGATCTGACGCCGGATTATCGTAGAGGGTGGTCGAGACTATGTACTGTGCGAATTTGGGATTTAAAAAAAAATAGGTTTTTGAGAATAGCGGGGTTAAGTGTTCCACGGCTGGGGGTATAAATTTGAAAAAGACACTTAGGGGTCGTAAGGTAACGATCTGACGCCGGATTATCGTAGAGGGTGGTCGAGACTATGTACTGTGCGAATTTGGGATTTAAAAAAAAATAGGTTTTTGAGAATAGCGGGGTTAAGTGTTCCACGGCTGGGGGTATAAATTTGAAAAAGACACTTAGGGGTCGAAAGTCCACGATCTGACGCCGGATTATCGTAGAGGGTGGTCGAGACTATGTACTGTGCGAATTTGGGATTAAAAAAAAATAGGTTTTTGAGAATAGCGGGGTTAAGTGTTCCACGGCTGGGGGTATAAATTTGAAAAAGACACTTAGGGGTCGAAAGTCCACGTTCTGACGCCGGATTATCGTAGAGGGTGGTCGAGACTATGTACTGTGCGAATTTGGGATTTAAAAAAAAATAGGTTTTTGAGAATAGCGGGGTTAAGTGTTCCACGGCTGAGGGTATAAATTTGAAAAAGACACTTAGGGGTCGAAAGTCCACGATCTGACGCCGGATTATCGTAGAGGGTGGTCGAGACTATGTACTGTGCGAATTTGGGATTTAAAAAAAAATAGGTTTTTGAGAATAGCGGGGTTAAGTGTTCCACGGCTGAGGGTATAAATTTGAAAAAGACACTTAGGGGTCGAAAGTCCACAATCTGACGCCGGATTATCGTAGAGGGTGGTCGAGACTATGTACTGTGCAAATTTGGGATTTAAAAAAAAATAGGTTTTTGAGAATAGCGGGGTTAAGTGTTCCACGGCTGAGGGTATAAATTTGAAAAAGACACTTAGGGGTCGAAAGTCCACGATCTGACGCCGGATTATCGTAGAGGGTGGTCGAGACTATGTACTGTGCGAATTTGGGATTTAAAAAAAAATAGGTTTTTGAGAATAGCGGGGTTAAGTGTTCCACGGCTGGGGGTATAAATTTGAAAAAGACACTTAGGGGTCGAAAGTCCACGATCTGACGCCGGATTATCGTAGAGGGTGGTCGAGACTATGTACTGTGCGAATTTGGGATTTAAAAAAAAATAGGTTTTTGAGAATAGCGGGGTTAAGTGTTCCACGGCTGGGGGTATAAATTTGAAAAAGACACTTAGGGGTCGAAAGTCCACGTTCTGACGCCGGATTATCGTAGAGGGTGGTCGAGACTATGTACTGTGCGAATTTGGGATTTAAAAAAAAATAGGTTTTTGAGAATAGCGGGGTTAAGTGTTCCACGGCTGAGGGTATAAATTTGAAAAAGACACTTAGGGGTCGAAAGTCCACGATCTGACGCCGGATTATCGTAGAGGGTGATCGAGACTATGTACTGTGCGAATTTGGGATTTAAAAAAAAATAGGTTTTTGAGAATAGCGGGGTTAAGTGTTCCACGGCTGAGGGTATAAATTTGAAAAAGACACTTAGGGGTCGAAAGTCCACGATCTGACGCCGGATTATCGTAGAGAGTGGTCGAGACTATGTACTGTGCCAATTTGAGATTTAAAAAAAAATAGGTTTTTGAGAATAGCGGGGTTAAGTGTTCCACGGCTGAGGGTATAAATTTGAAAAAGACACTTAGGGGTCGAAAGTACACGATCTGACGCCGGATTATCGTAGAGGGTGGTCGAGACTATGTACTGTGCGAATTTGGGATTTAAAAAAAAATAGGTTTTTGAGAATAGCGGGGTTAAGTGTTCCACGGCTGGGGGTATAAATTTGAAAAAGACACTTAGGGGTCGAAAGTCTACAATCTGACGCCGGATTATCGTAGAGGGTGGTCGAGACTATGTACTGTGCCAATTTGGGATTTAAAAAAAAATAGGTTTTTGAGAATAGCGGGGTTAAGTGTTCCACGGCTGGGGGTATAAATTTGAAAAAGACACTTAGGGGTCGAAAGTCCACGATCTGACGCCGGATTATCGTAGAGGGTGGTCGAGACTATGTTCTGTGCGAATTTGGGATTTAAAAAAAATAGGTTTTTGAGAATAGCGGGGTTAAGTGTTCCACGGCTGGGGGTATAAATTTGAAAAAGACACTTAGGGGTCGAAAGTCCACGATCTGACGCCGGATTATCGTAGAGGGTGGTCGAGACTATGTACTGTGCGAATTTGGGATTTAAAAAAAAATAGGTTTTTGAGAATAGCGGGGTTAAGTGTTCCACGGCTGGGGGTATAAATTTGAAAAAGTCACTTAGGGGTTGAAAGTCCACGATCTGACGCCGGATTATCGTAGAGGGTGGTCGAGACTATGTACTGTGCAAATTTGGGATTTAAAAAAAAATAGGTTTTTGAGAATAGCGGGGTTAAGTGTTCCACGGCTGGGGGTATAAATTTGAAAAAGTCTGGATTTCGATTTGGACGACATTTAGTGATTTTTGATTTTTTCGAAAATCCATCACTTTGGGTACAAATTTTGCTCGAAATTTTCAATCGACCATAACTTTTGAACCGATGCTCTGAGCGAAATGGGCGGCCACGCATTCGAAAGAGCGTCAAAAAATCTACGAAATGCTTCTAGAGCGCATCGGAAAAAGGTAATTTTTCATGTGAATTATGGCCTCCGAAAAATCACCAAATCATCGGTCTCGTAAAATTGAAACCGGTCTAACTTTTAAACCGATCGAGATATCGATTTGGGCGACCCGGCAATCGAAAGAGAATCGAAAAATCTATCGAAAACAGTATAGACATGTGCGAAAAGCTTTCGAATTGACCGAGAATCGTGCTTTTTACATTTTTGACATGAAATTTTTACGAAAATTTCAACGATTTTCGCAAACATCAAAGTGGCGAAACTTTCTTATTAGTCGAGATATCGATAAAAAATTCAAATTGGCTTCTCATTGTGTCATCTGGAGTAGATACATGCGTCCGGTATTGGTTCATCTGAGAAAAAAAAAAGCTCGAATTTCCGAATTTTCAACTTTTTGAAAATTTCAAAGTGCTGTAACTTTTTTATTTGTTGAGATATCGACGGCAAATTTGAATTGGGTTCTAATTGAGTCATCTGAAGTGAGAAAATGCGTCTAATATTGCCGTACCGTTGAAAATAGAGTAAAATTTTCAAACGGCCATAACTTCGTTATTAGTGGAGCTATCGAGTCGCACGACCCGGGAATCGCTTAGTTAGCTCGAAATCTATCGGGAAAAGTGTCTGGATTTCGATTTGGACGACATTTAGTGATTTTTGATTTTCTCGAAAATCCATCACTTTGGGTACAAATTTTGCTCGAAATTTTCAATCGACCATAACTTTTGAACCGAAGCTCTGAGCGAGATGGGCGGCCGCGCATTCGAAAGAGCGTCAAAAAATCTACGAAATGCTTCTAGAGCGCATCGGAAAAAGGTAATTTTTCATGTGAATTATGGCCTCCGAAAAATCACCAAATCATCGGTCTCGTAAAATTGAAACCGGTCTAACTTTTAAACCGATCGAGATATCGATTTGGGCGACCCGGCAATCGAAAGAGAATCGAAAAATCTATCGAAAACAGTATAGACATGTGCGAAAAGCTTTCGAATTGACCGAGAATCGTGCTTTTTACATTTTTGACATGAAATTTTTACGAAAATTTCAACGATTTTCGCAAACATCAAAGTGGCGAAACTTTCTTATTAGTCGAGATATCGATAAAAAATTCAAATTGGCTTCTCATTGTGTCATCTGGAGTAGATACATGCGTCCGGTATTGGTTCATCTGAGAAAAAAAAAAGCTCGAATTTTCGAATTTTCAACTTTTTGAAAATTTCAAAGTGCTGTAACTTTTTTATTTGTTGAGATATCGACGGCAAATTTAAATTGGGTTCTAATTGAGTCATCTGAAGTGAGAAAATGCGTTTAATATTGGCGTAACGTTGCAATTTTCAAACGGTCATAACTTTCCAAAAACAACCCCTAAAAATGTGAAAAAATTCCTCAACATCCGTTTCTGAGCCACCAACAAGAATCCGTTGTCGGAATGTCAAAATTCAACCTCGAAGTGACTCAAAAACGTAATTTTTGAAAATCGACCTTTTTGGCCTTATCAAGGTACTTTTTTTATGATCGTCTCGTGAATATTTTTCGATTCCGCGTCGAACGCGACCATTCCGGTCGACGGGAAACGTCGGGAACGTGGTGAAATCGACGTGTGACCTTGCGAAGGTCGCATCGTCATCTCACCGGGAATATGTAGCCACCACCACCCCACCGGCCGCTAATAGAGGCGCCTCCACGAAAAAAATTATTCCAACACTTTCGCTACTATTCCGTACTCCGTGCCCCGAATCCCCCAACGACAATGGGTGGGAAGTGATATTGGGCTTCGTGTGGATGGGAAAGATAGGAGGGGTAGGGCCGACACTAAGGGGTGTTCCAAGAGGGAGGGGTTTTTCTCCAGTTTAGGGGTCGTTCACGGGATCTCGTAATTCGCATTTTTCGTACTGCGCATGCGCAAGACAAATTTCGACGTAGGGGTGCGCGAGGGGTGGCAATGGATGCGCACGGACGAGGCGAAGCCGAGTATGGTGTTTGCGCAGGCGCGCAAGCGCCGGGACGCACAGTAGAGAAGGGGGCGTGTGAGACATGCGCACGGGGCGGTTTCGGGATGAGGTAAAAATTTGCAAGCGATTAACACTCAGTGCGCAGGCGCGCGAGCGCCGTGGCTCTAAGTGGAAAAGGGGGCGTGTCGGACGTGCGCACGGGGCGGTTTCGGAATCGGGTAAAAATTCGCGAGCGATCGGCACCCGGTGCGCAGGCGCGCAAGCGCCGTGGCTCTACGTAGAGGAGGGAGCGTGTCAGACGTGCGCACGAGACGGTTTCGGAATCGGGTAAAAGTCTGCAAGCGACAGACGCCCACTGCGCACGCCCGCGTGCGCCGGGGACCCAAGGAGACGACGCCGCACGGCAGAGCTGCGCAGTCGGTCGCACACGACTCGGGTCGGACCACGGACTCTCGTGCGACCCACCGCGCACGCGTGGCCGCGCCGTGGCGCCAAGTAGGCAACCGCGCATCCCAGAGCTGCGCAGTTGGTCGCATACGACTCGGGTTAGACCAGGGATCGTTATGCAACCCACTGCGCATGCCTATCTGCGCAGTAGCGCCAAGTAGGCAACCGCGCATGTCAGAGCTGCGCAGTTGGTCGCATACGACTCGGGTTAGCTCGGGGAGTGGTCAGGTCAGGTCAGGTCAGGTCAGGTCAGGTCAGGTCAGGTCAGGGAAGGGGGTATCCCCAGAGAAATTCGCGAAGGTCTCAACGGTTTTAGATTCCCCAGGAAAAATCAGGAGGAAACAAAGTTAGTGTTCATAGGTGGCGCTCCCGTGGGATGAATAGGCAGAAAATTGAAATCAAGGTTCTGGTGGGAAACTGGAATCGAGGTTCATCCTATGTGAATGTAATGCTTAAAAATTGCAAATCAAGGTCTAGATTTGAATCAAATTTCCTCGACTAAAATATTGACGAAAAAATTAAATTGAGATTTGTAATCTCATTTTGCATTGATTGTACATATGATAGTACATATGATATTCAAATTGGGATGAGGAGGCGACATGGAGGCTTCCTTCCTAAACTTTTCAAGATGAAAACTGTACTTCTCTTTTCGACTAGCACCTGTTCCACGTGAGAATCAAGGGATGCATTCGAAATCGAGGCCCACATTTCTCTCATGCATTACTTCAAGGAGCCTATTCACTAACAGTACTAACCTGGCTGACAAGCGACGGCTGACGGCTGACAGCATGCGCACCAGGGACGAATTTTGGTCAGCTGGTGAGCACACCATACTCTATTCCCATCACGAGTGTAATCAACAACCGCCTTCTGTAAGTAAAACAATCAATTTCAAAGGATTTGAATATTTCCATTTAATTATTGTAAAACGAGCTGATTTTTTCAGTTGAAAACATTAAAACCTATAGTTTGTTCTCTAATAAATAAGCAGATACTTAAAAATAACATAACAGGTAGCTTGACTTGTCCCACATTCCAGAATCAAGGTCCCGATTTCGAGACGAAAACTGTATGTCCGTCATCGACTCGCACTTGTTCCACATGAGAATCAAGGTATGGATTTAAATTCAAGATCCATAAAGCACACTTGAAAATTAAACGTCATCCTCCAGGTCTGAAGAGATTTTTGGGGCGAGGAAAAATCTGAGAGTGACATGTGGATGTTCGGTCATCAGATATTCAAGACGGAGTGGCACATCATCGCTCATCCCGATGTCAATTTGATTCGCCAAGTTAACTCCTGCCATGAAGCGTGTCAAGTAGTTCAACTGATACGTCAATGAAACGGATTTTTCCCATTTCTGAATGAATGATTTCGCGATCATGGTATTTAAATTTTTCAGAACGATTTTGTTCTTACTACTCAAACCTTCCGTTTGGAATGTTACTTCATCTTTTGCCTTGCAGACGATTTGAAGAGAATGTCCGAATTGCTTCAAGTCTTTGCATATCTTCGCAAACTCCACCGAAAGCAAACGGACCATCACAGAGTACTTGGCATTTGGGACGGACATGACTTCTGCGGTATTTTCGATAAGTTTGAGTTCATGTTCAGATACTTTATCACGTTTCTTCGATTCAAAGCGGAAAATAGCCGAATCTGCATCAACAACCAGTATTGTGAGGGCGTCCTCGACATCTGCGCATTTGAACACTTTCAGAAGTCTGTCAATAAATTTTGCGTTACAAATATGAGTTGTTATTGAGGCATGATCAATACTTACTCTTTGATGTATAACGTGATTGAATCGGCTACATCAACTTGAAAACGTAGAAAACCTTCCTTGCCGATCTTCATCTCCACCAGAGAGACGTGTGCTGTGTCCAAGGACTGCATACTTATGCCGTTTTCGTCATAGCGTATGGTGATGGATTCCTCGACCAAATCCTTAACTGAATCCAGGATTTTCCTCAGTAGAAGGCAGCTACTCAATTTAACTTCGAACATTTCTGCAATTACGATCTGCGTTTAAAATCTAGGTTTGATCTTCCAATCAAAAGATTCAGCGATTCGACGAAAGCTGGAACTCAAAATGCATACCTTTCGATAGGATTGAGGATAAAGTTATGCAACCTGCTCGGCGAAACTCGGACGACGGTGAACTGACGGTACGACGACGACGACGTTGATAATAGCAACGGACAAAAAGAACTACAATCAAAAAGATATTGCATTGAGACGTGGGGCAAAGAAACCTCAATATCAAACTGAGGTCTTTCTAGGTAATTTGTGCTTTAGTCAATTCAGAAGTCCTCAGTTGAAAACTGTGGTTGTTTCCAGATTCGTGGGCTTTAGGTCCAAAGCGAGGTCGATTTACGGAACTGACACCTGGACGGATTTTATCATTTTTAGTTCTTAGCTCGCGCTTTATGCAGGAAAATTATGATGTGAGCGCTGTGTCGAGCCACCTTGTATAGGTACGCCGGTCAGCGCTGATAAGAATACGACCAGGTGACTCACGATAAGGATTACCGAACGTCGAGGCCGCATTCGGGCATTCGACAGGTAGCGCTCCTACCTGAGTTATTGTCTAGTGTATTTTAGTTATAAGGTTACTTTGTGTTGTTATTGAATAAACTAACTAATTAGTGAATCGGTATTTTACTGGAAATGGACCTCACTACAAGCGCTAAATTTCTGACCCAAATGATGTTCAAATGTCACATGAATGGTCGAAAATTGAGAAATTGACTCGTGAAGCCGTTCTCATCATTCTTTCTTGCACTGGGAGCAAAACACGCGCTTACATCTAGGTCTAGATCGTCGCACATTCCAGAATCGAGGTCCCGATTTAAAAATGAAAACTGTATTCCTCTTTTCGACTCGCACCTGTTCCACATGAGAATTATGGCATGGATTCGAAATGGAGACCTACATTCCACTCATGCATTACTTCAAGGAGCCTATCCACTAACAGTACTAACCTCTGCGCTGCGAAGAAGTGGGTTCCAAATGGGTGCGGATTCCGAATGTGGCCTGCAAATTCGAATGATGACCGTGTAAGTTCTCAACACAACAATGATTTGACTGAAGAGGGCGTCATGCTACTACCGATCAAAGTTCTAGACTGAAAGCCTACGCGTGCTTTGAGGCTAGACCCTTAAAATTGAAGATGTCGTCAGGTCGCTTGACTTGTCGCACATTCCAGAATGGAGGTCCCGATTTAAAGATGAAAACTGTATTCCCCTTTTCGACTCGCACCTGTTCCACATGAGAATTATGGCATGGATTCGAAATGGAGACCTACATTCCACTCATGCATTACTTCAAGGAGCCTATCCACTAACAGTACTAACCTCTGCGCTGCGAAGAAGTGGGTTCCAAATGGGTGCGGATTCCGAATGTGGCCTGCAAATTCGAATGATGACCGTGTAAGTTCTCAACACAACAATGATTTGACTGAAGAGGACGTCATGCTACTACCGATCAAAGTTCTATACTGAAAGCCTACGCGTGCTTTGAGGCTAGACCCTTAAAATTGAAGATGTCGTCAGGTCGCTTGACTTGTCGCACATTCCAGTATCGCGGTCCCGATTTAAAAATGAAAATTGTATTCCCCCTTTCGACCGGCACCTGTTCCACATGAGAATCATGGTATGGATTCGAAATGGAGACCTTCATTCCACTCATGCATTACTTCAAGGAGCCTATCCACTAACAGTACTAACTTCTGCGCTGCGAAGAAGAGGGTTCTAATTGGGTGCGGATTCCGAATGTGGCCTGCAAATTCGAATGATGACCGTGTAAGTTCACGGAACAACAATGATGTGACTGAGGAGGGTGTTATGCTACCTTCGATCAAAGTTTTAGACTGAAGGCCTACGCATGCTTTGCGGTGAGACCTTCGAAATGGAAGATGTCGTCAGGTCGCTTGACTTGTCGCACATTCCAGAATAGAGGTCCCGATTTCGAAATTAAAACCGTATTCCCATTTTCGACTCGCACCTGTTCCACATGAGTATCAAGGTATGGATTTAAATTCATCATCCTTGAAGCACGCTTGAAAATTAAACGTCATCGTCCAGGTCCAAAGAGTGTGTGTGTGTGTGTGTGTGTGTGTGTCAAAAAGGGTATGCCATGCTGACGAGTCCAAAAGAGGACGAAACGTTCGAAGAATGGATGTATTCATTCATACTTCTAACGTCCATGGTTCCCGTGTTTTTTGTACAAATTACATTGTTTCGATTTCGCTTGTTCGTCATCACCAGAGAAAATTTTTCGTTCTCATAGGTTTCTCTACGTTTTCGTTTTTGCTCTCATGAGTTACGCATGTACAGTACATACGTTTATACTGATATCAAATTTTGAGAGAAATTTGAATCAAGATTCATCCCATGGGAATGTAATGCTCGAAAATTGCATGGCTGGTCCGGATTTGAATTGAATATCCTTGAATGAAATATCGACCGGGTAATTCATTAGCTCAATTGGCATTGATTTGAGGAAACCATTCTGAATGGACGTATAATATTGAAATTTGTATTAGGGAGCGAGTTGGAGGCTCCCTCCCTAAACTTGGACAATATTGATCATTCTATTCAAGAATTTAAAGTCGTGGTCTCGATTCCATTGAAATTTAAATTTTTGGGCGTTCGCGTTACATCTTTGGGTAAGAGGTGCTTTTTAGCTTTGAAAACAACAGGTTTAGGCTTAGGCCCGACTCTGAATAAAAATTTTGATTGGGGTCTCCATTCTTATTGCAGGACTAAGCTACTCACAGAACTCGGACTTCTCAACAATGGTTAATGTGACATGTGTTGAGATATGAAAATACTGTTCATTGAGTTATGTCGCATTGTTAAAAAAACACGTGCTTGAAAGGATTACTGTATTTCTCGATAAAAAGGATAATGAGAATGAAAACAAGGAGAATCAACTACTCTACGACATGCTTGAATAAACTTCACATCTTATCAATGTTCTTCTGTATGCGAGTGATTGGCGGTAGCAGTAGTTTCGGCCGCCACGTCTGGTATTCTTGAAGAAAACGAATATTATCGACATGAGTCCGCTCATTATCGGTACCATCATTGAAACTCACCCAAACATCTCGAATTCCTTCTGGAACAGGGTTCTCAAAATTTCCTCGATCTGTTGGCTGGTTTCTGAATCAAGCGGTCTCTCTTTGTTCCACACTTTTCCAGTTATTTTTCTAACATCTTTTTCCAATATTTTTATGCACGTGCATGCGCTTGTCGCAGCTAATGAAGCAAGGGCGACGGATTGATCGGCGCTTGTCGAGTTCATATTGAGGTGATTATCTGAAATGACGTACAAAATGTCGAAAGGAGGTCCGAAATAATGAGAAACAACTTCTAACTTTCGAAAATGGTCTTCACAGAGAGTCGATCTTGGAAGATGGCATTCGATGAAGTGAAGGAGCAAAAACATAGGTACACCAACCGAATGAAATATTCGGATTTCTCACTCCTGCTCAATAATAATTGGAATCAACGATCCGAGGTTCAATTAAATTTCAACCGTTGAAACGTGGCTTATACAGGGTGATTTAATATTGCTGTTCAAAACATAAAGGTATATCAAATACGAAATATCATATATTGTACCGAATCCGGTATAAAGTTCGAATTATGTTCCCGATTTCAAGCTGAGGTCGACAGTTTAAATCTTTGTGTAAATAATGGAAGGGTTCTCAGGCAATCGTACAAGGAGACGACTCTATAACACTCACCTCTGCGCTGCGGCTTATAAAGGAGGATGAGGTGCGGATTCCGGATGTGGGCTGCGAATTCGAATGATATCCCTCAGTATCTTCTCAACACAAGAATACTGCGACTGCAGAAGGCGTTATGCCACTTCCGATCAAAGTTCCGGACTGAGAGCTCACGCTCACGCGTGCCGTGAGGCAAGACTTTCGAATTCATGGATGTGTCTGAGCAAAAGACGCGTCGCATATTTCTGAATCTAGGTACCAATTTTAAAATGAAATCTGTATTCTTCTTTGCGACTTACACCTGGTTTACGTGAAAATCGAGGTATGGATTCGAAATCGAGACCCACAGTCCATGCAAAAGCTTTAAATGCAAATCTTCCAATACCTTAATCTGCATCACCACTCATCTCTGCGCTGCGACTCGACATACCTACGTATGTATGGGAACGACTTTGATAAGGTTCTACTTCCAAATGTTGGTGTCGAATTCAAACTGTTTCTTACAATACCACATAACCGTTGATCTTTCGTGACCTCACTGGACATTACCGAATTTCGATGTCCGTGGGATAATCGGTCATTCAATAAAATTTTGTGCTCAACGTTACATAATGAAGACGAAACATCAGTCGAAGTAAAATTTTATTGTATGACCAATTATCCCACGAACATCAAAGTTCGCTTCCACATATCTACCATATGTATTTTGGGAAAACTTTTAGCGATCCACGTGTGAACTAAGCTCTTGATATGAACCCTGTCATCATCGATTATGTATGAAATGAGATCAATGAAACATTGTTTTTCTTGTATTGTATTAAATTTTATTTGTATAATTTAACAAAAGTAAAAAAATAAACTTCGAAAACAAAATAAAGATTAGGACTTGTAAAGAAATAAAAATTCAATCTGGATTCCGGGGGGCGTTCCATTCCTGCAAGTGTGAAATATCGTTGATTACAGAGTCTGAAACGCAAAATTCTAAGAGCTTACATTTCCTAGGAATCAGCCGTATCCAGATGACGCTCCAGAATCTGTTTAACGACAGTATCCAGGGCCTCACGGGAATCTTCGGACAGGCTTCTGCCCAAAATCGAGCGCATCTTTTTCATTACGTGCTTCACGCATGCGGTCGCACCGGCTTCAATTTCATCGGATGCGATGCGTCGCTTCGGAGGAGCCGATGTCGATGCCCCAGATGTCCCAGCGTCAGATGATAAGGGAAGAGCTGCTGCCTCCGCCAAATTATCATGAGTTGCAGGTTTCTCCGTGATAGTCCCAGATGGCCCAGCAGCAGAACCTGCTACATCCTGGGCGGCATGAGCATCACGCAGTGAAATATCTTCATTTCTAGAATTGTAATATGATGAAAAATTAAAATGTTTCAATATTAAATCAATGAATTTCATTACTCTCGCTTGTTCCTTTTTGCTTTTATCTTCTTTATCCTTCTGGAGATTATGTCCCAGAACTCCAAAGAATTGACAATTCTTAGTTTTAATTTTCGTGCCTTGTCAAGGCACTTGCTGTCCGCTTGGTCCGAAAATCCTCGAACAAAATGAGTGATTCCTCCTGAGGACAATTATGTAATTATAAAATTGAATTGATTACAATTATTTGTAGATTCGAAACTCACGATTTACGTTCTTCACATCGACCAAACCCCCGCATTGCTCCACCCACTCGATAAAATCTTTACGCCTTGGAAACCCTGCCGGGCATCCAAGGACGTAAACGTTGAATTTTTTGTCCATAATATATAATTTGCGGGCATCCTCGATTAAAGACTTCACATTTTTTGGCACATTGCCGATAGAAAATTTGATGAAGGTCCCAATAGGATCTTGAGGCTTCGATGTCCTTGCCCGGAAGGCGACCAGGCGCCGGCTCGCCGCCATTTCCGTGAGTTCCTCTTCTGCGCTGTCGTCCGAAGATGTATCATCATCCTCATCATCATCAACCAGTATTTCTCTTCCGGATCTTGGGGTGAAATCGGCGATCGTAGCATTCGCCCACTTCAAGAACTTCGCCTCATCGTAAATGACAAGGCCAAATTTTACGGCCTTCGTCAGGGCGCTTGACGATCGTCTACCGGAGTAGATGTCATCGGCACAAACGACGAAGCTCAGTTGTTCTGCGCAAAACCCGAAAGTTGGTAAAGAAAACCAGATGACAAACTGTATAATGATACTTACGAGTCAAAAAACCCCATTGGATGAAGCCATGTCTCCGAAGGAGCGGCACGACATGTGCTTTTTGGAATCTTTTGAAGTGGGTCCCGATAAAGTGGAATCTCTTTTCGACTCCCTCCACTTCGGTGAGCGAACAGTCGACCATTTCAGATGCACTGTCTGTGATTTGAGTGAGAATTAAAATTTGAAAGCACGCAGTTCTGGATTCGAAATCGAGGCCTACATTCCACTCATGCATTACTTCAAGGAGCCTATCCGCTAACAGTACTAACCTCTGCGCTGCGAAGAAGTGGGTGCGGATTCTGAATGTCACCTGCAAATTTGAATGATGACCGTGTAAGTTCACAGAACTACAATAATTTGACTGAAGAGAACGTTATTCTACTTCCGATCAAAGTTTTAGACTGAAGGCCTACGCATGCTTCGAGGTGAGACCTTCGGAATTGAAAATGTCGTCAGGTCGCTTGAATCGTCGCACATTCCAGAATCGAGGTCCCGATTTCGAAATGAAAACTATATTGCCCTTTTCGACTTGCACCTATTTCACATGAGAATCAAGGTATGGATTCGAAATCGAGGCCTACATTCCACTCATGCATTACTTCAAGGAGCCTATCCGCTAACAGTACTAACCTCTGCGCTGCGAAGAAGTGGGTGCGGATTCTGAATGTAACCTGCAAATTTGAATGATGACCGTGTAAGTTCACAGAACTACAATGATTTGACTGAAGAGAACGTTTCTACTTCCGATCAAAGTTTTAGACTGAAGGCCTACGCATGCTTCGAGGTGAGACCTTCGGAATTGAAAATGTCGTCAGGTCGCTTGAATCGTCGCACATTCCAGAATCGAGGTCCCGATTTCGAAATGAAAACTATTTTGCCCTTTTCGACTTGCACCTATTTCACATGAGACTCAAGGTATGGATTCGAAATCGAGGCCTACATTCCACTCATGCATTACTTCAAGGAGCCTATCCGCTAACAGTACTAACCTCTGCGCTGCGAAGAAGTGGGTGCAGATTCTGAATGTAACCTGCAAATTTGAATGATGACCGTGTAAGTTCACAGAACTACAATGATTTGACTGAAGAGAACGTTATTCTACTTCCGATCAAAGTTTTAGACTGAAGGCCTACGCATGCTTCGAGGTGAGACCTTCGGAATTGAAAATGTCGTCAGGTCGCTTGAATCGTCGCACATTCCAGAATCGAGGTCCCGATTTCAAAATGAAAACTATATTGCCCTTTTCGACTTGCACCTATTTCACATGAGAATCAAGGTATGGATTCGAAATCGAGGCCTACATTCCACTCATGCATTACTTCAAGGAGCCTATCCGCTAACAGTACTAACCTCTGCGCTGCGAAGAAGTGGGTTCGAATCTGGTGCGGATTCCGAATGTGGCCTGCAAATTCGAATGATGACCGTGTAAGTTCACAGAACAACAATGATGTGACTGAGGAGGGCGTAATGCTACTTCCGACACCTCTGAATTCGAAAATGTGTTCTGTCGCTAGACGCGTCGCGTATTTCAAAATTTAGGTCCGAATTTTAAGATGAGAACTTTATTCCTCCTCCCGACTCACACCTGGTTCACGTGGAAATCGAGGGTTGGATTCGAAATCGAGGCCTACAATTCATTCAAAATCTGTAAATACAGAGCGATCAACAAAATCTTCCATCAAGGGTGGCATTGCAAAAATTGAGATGAAGTTCGGCATGTCTATCATTGAAGCAACTAGAGTAAACGTCACTTTGGCATTAGATTTTCATCAGTGAGTGCTGTTACGGAAAAACATCTCATTATCGGAAAAATCGGCATGAAAATATTCTTCTTCGTAACTACGCCACCCAAATGCTGACTTTTTGCGGCAGTGCTGAGGTCTCAGTGTTGAAATGCGCTGGTTTATCTGTTCTGCACATCCGCATATTTCGGGAAATGACGTAGCCAGATAACATACCGTAATTTTCCCCATGACTTTGGCTGGGTGTGGTATTCCCATCCCAAGATATTTTGATGAAATTTAAGAAAAATCGTCTATTTCCAAAATGAAAAATTACAGAAAGTTGAAATAAAAATGAGAAATTGATCATTCGCTGTCATCTTCTTGCAAAAATGCCAGAAGCTCTTGTTCCTTGGAAATTCTGGATTGCGACGTACCTTCCAAAAGATTCCTGAAAAATTTAAAAATTCCACTTCGTCATTTTTCATGTAATAAATGATTTTACCTATCATCCACTCTTGAGGTTTCGAATTGTCCCTCTGCTGAATCCAAACTGTTGTCACGTACCGATGAGTGGGACGATGAAGTTTGTGCCCCTTCATCGTTGCGTTGCAATTGAAGACGCATTTGTGCAATTCGTTCCGATCGAGATGTTGTCAGATCGACGGGCAGAGTCGGATTCATATCGAACAGATTTAAAAATGTCGTTCCGTTTGTCAATAATTTTAGTTTTTTCAGACGTGCTATTGAAATATTTTCCACGCTTATGTAACTGATCCATTTTTCAACGGAAATTCTATCATGTGATTGTTGATTATGCGTTGCTAATGCCGCGACAACGAGAGCAACACAAGATGCATTATTTCGTTCATTTCTCAGGATGTGTGTCAACTCCTCATTCCATTCATTCATAGTTGTTTTTCGGACTCCACTGGCCGACAAAGTTCTCGTGGTCACTGACAGCCTGCCGACAATATCATCATATGCTTTTGCCCAGATTGCCGCATCTAATTTGTTTGTGGACACGTATCTCCAGTGGCGGTAATCTCGATTGTCTTCTCTGAAAGGAAATACCTCGATGTGCATTTCAATAAATTCGTTGACGCATCGTCTGAATTTCAAGTCGTCACACTGAGTCACGCACGCCGACAGAATGAGTTTGATCGAAATGTTGTCACTGTCTAAAATGCATCGAGTGACGGCTTCAGCGCTCGCATTTCCGTGTATTTTGATTCGTTTATCGAGACCATGTGCTATTCTATCGACTTTGTAGCACAATTTGGGATCCGAAGGGGTCCGCAGATTACAAATCTGCGCCAGTCTAATGCCGTAAATGTGAAATAGCATATGAACTTCCCTCATGATCGCTTTGTCTTCGTCATCTTTCCATTCTTGATTGCAAGCGACATGTGAAGAACCGAAGAATTGCAAATGAGGAAGAGTCATCCAAATGATTTTACCTACATTCGCCATGTTCGCAATACTCATCTCAATCGTCGATTTGTCAATTTCATTATTGGTGAAATTCGGAAGCTCATTTGAACCGTGAAAGGACATTACCTCAATAACGTCACCTGTGACAGAATGGTAATCCGACAGGCGTTTCGAATAAAAAGATTCGCGATTTCGGATTTCTCGTTTGTCTATTCTGTACCGAGTGACGTCACGTTCGCGTTTTCTCTGTGGAACTATAACGTTCAATCTATTGTAGTCGGCCCGGTGACGATTGCCGTTTACAAAATATATCAAGAGGTTTTCTGCATCGTAGATGCGGTTAACGCATTGACGTCTAGGCAGATGTATGCGAGATGGTCCACGACTCCGAAACGAATTTGAACTGGTGGCAAGACTTAGGTAATCCTTTCTTAACCTGCGGACCGGTCTGTCGGAGTGCAACCGATCGGCAACAGCGTTAATGGAACAATCGACATCTTCTCCAAGCTGTAGTCGTGGCATTTGGAGCTCCTCGTAAATACATGATAGGAATTCTCCGGCGGTTCTGATGACGAATTCAGGCCATCCGTTTTTCATCACAACCAGACGTCTGGTTCTGATAAATTTGTCTAGAATGATCATCTCTGGGGTTCGTGGAGTACCATTCTGTGACACGAATCTTTCGATCATTTCCTCGTGAGGAAATTGCGGTGTCAGTAGGTTGTCGACTTCTTCATCATAAAAATTATTGAATGAGTATACAAGTTCGATACGAAGGGGAGTTTCATGAATGATAGCTTCTAGAAATTGTCGATACTTCAAAATTGCACCACGTGCTCGATTTACGTCCGAAATGCATCGCTCGTCGCAGAATCGATAACGTCCAAATAAGAAGAAACTTGTTATGAAGAATCGAAATTTATTATGCGGATCCTTCGATTTCTCGTCGTCACGAAGAATGTGTATGTTTGGATCGTAAGCTTGAAAATAAGTCACTTTCTTGAATATGTTGTTCAAAAGTATTCTGTCGCATTTCATATGACCACAATTTATCATACCATAGACAGGATATTTCACAACTTCCTTAGAGAATAGAAGTTCCTTGGTGGTGGTCGTACTGGTTTCGTTGGTGTTGGTGGCGGTCGCTGTGCTGGTTTCATCGAATTTCAAAAAACAAGCTTTGTTCTTCCCAGGATGAATAGTGATCGCTTTATGAAGTTGAAACAACACTTGATTGTTAATCACTTCGTGATCCGACAGACGGTTGCGGATGTAATTCTCTGCATCGGTCACACTGTATTTTTGACCGTGGGCTGCTATGTAGAATTTCGCGTCAACTATCCTGTTGTCTTCTTTCCATCGTCCCATCAGCGATTGTACGTTCTCGGAAAATAATTGCCAATCGACGGAACTGACACGAATGGCTGTCACAGGACTTTCACTGTGGAAGCAAGTTTCTCCACTGTAGGTTCGTGAAATCGCATTAGCCGGTAACATAGCTATAGCTTCGATGACAACATCCACTAAAAAGGATCTACGTACGTTGCTCACGATGGCCGTTACGGGTCGGACGGCAGCCACTACGCTTTCGAACGGTCTGTGTCGAGAATGTTCTTCATCAAACGCTATTAAACAGTGCGTGGATTCGGTGCCATATCCACCGACCAGAAAACAGTACCAGATTCTGGTCGATTCTGGATCGAGACACTGTATCATTTTGCCTTGAAGACATTTCGTTGCAAGTCTTGGAGCATTTGGAATATTGAAAATTCCAGTGACTCGGAACGTGCTTAAAGTCTTACCGACAACCACTATCGAATCTATGTCCTCTTGAACACCGTCCTTTTTGATCAAATCGCTCCAATCCAAGTATTGCCAGGTTGCATCATCGGCATAAGAGACCCTGTTTCTGTAACGATAATCGTCGTCGTCGTCTTCGGGTGTTTTGCTATCGGTGTTCATGCTCGTGAGCAGTTATTGGCTGTAGCTGAAAAATTGAATAGAAAATGTAACAATTGCTTCAGTTTGTTAGTTCAACAGTGTAGTAATGACCCCACGAAAAATCATCTACTCAGAGAATACAATCTGAATGACCATTCTTGTCAAAAAAATATAATTCAAAGTTGAGGATTTCAGGATCTACACTAAAATTTGAATTCGGGTATACCGTGTGTCCACGGATGAAGTTACAAAGAGGGAAAAAATCTTTATTTTTGATTTCTCAGAATAAATCATTCTTAATGAAATTGCCTGCTTGGTCTCAAACCGCATTTCCTTTTCCTTCCAACTGGAACCGTTATCTTTTTAATCAATTTTATTTGAAAAAT
This sequence comes from Salpingus planirostris, assembly GCA_949788335.1. Taxonomy (NCBI): domain Eukaryota; kingdom Metazoa; phylum Arthropoda; class Insecta; order Coleoptera; family Salpingidae; genus Salpingus; species Salpingus planirostris. Next base: position 7,150,823 of record OX460924.1, on the reverse strand, counting down.
TTGGACTTGGAAATATTCTATCCAGTAAGCGGAACAATGTTCCAAATTTTGTTACGAGCAAATTTACAATCGTCACTGCCAGTATTTTGGTCTTAATGTTGGCATTTCATTTACTTTCTCAATAACAAAACGGTAAATATCATCATAAGTAGGTACCGTAACATTGAATAACTTACATTTTTCCTGGATTGAGATCAAAATACTGGCAGTGACGATTGTAAATTTGCTCGTAACACAATTTGGACCATTGTTTCGCTTACTGGTGCTGCTATTAATTTTGGATATGAATTTTTTTATGTTGCAATTTTTCAAATAAAATTTAATAAAAAAAATCACGGTTCGCGTTAAAAGGAAAAGAAAATGTGTTTTAGAGGTTTGAGAGCAAGCAGGCCATTTTATCAAAAATGATTTTTTCTGAGAAATAAGAAATAAAGTTTTTTTCTTTCTTTGTAACCCCATCCGTGGACACACGGTATGTATAAGCAAATTGTCAGAATTCAGAAAAAAGGTCTAAAATTAAAACAGTAACTAGTAAAACCGTTCTCGTCAATCTTGGTAACTCTGGGATCTGTTTTCGATCGAGGCTTTGATTGTAGATCCATTACTGAGCATATGAGAAAATTCATCAACTCTGATCTGTGTTACAAACAAAACATGTCATGATGCCATTTCGTTATTTGGATTCGGATTCAAAATTCAAACCTGATATAACGATGTCACGCAAGTGTAGTGGCGTCGTCGGTCTCGGAAGAACTTTCACAACTGAAGGGAATCATCGTGGGCGACGAAAATTTGTGTTGTGGTAAGGGAGGTGGCAAACGATCTTAGGAAACGACCTTCAGGGATTTCATTCCAAATTTTGACACGAGTCAATCGTCTACACTCAATCCAATTTATCTCACAAGAATGATTTGCTACACTAGTTTTCTAATTTAGGTATGGATCGTGAATGGCGGCCTGATGCTCCAATGCGATTCAGAAGTGTCCAAAGTCTCAATGGAATCGCAATTTGAATAAAATTTTGACATTTCGACAAATTATTGATATTATTAAAATTCTGTAGAATTTGATATTGGGAATTATCGAAATTTTGTGTCAATTTGATTTGAGAAATTATTGAAATTTAACGGAATTTGATAATGGGGAATTATCGAAAATTTAGTTAATTTTCAAATTGGAAATTACTTGAATTTGATGGTATTTGATATTGAAAACCTTTGAAATGTGGAATGACTCAGACAAAACGAATTAGCAATTAGCGCATGTCTTGGGTGCATAACTTTTGCGTAGTTTCTAATTTTTTACGTTTGCGCATAAAAACATGCGCACTAACAATCATTCTTTCGAAACATGTGTGACAATGGTGTGACAATTCACTGCGCATGCGTTACCGCGCCGTAAGGCTAAATAGGCAATCGCGCATCTTAGAGCTGCGCAGTTAATTGCATACGACTCGGATTAGACTACGGATTCTTAAACAACCAACTGCGCATGCGTAGCTGCGCTGTAACACTAACTAGGCAACCACGCATTTGGTTGCATACGACTTGGGTTAAACTACGCATCCTTAGCCAACCAACTGCGCATGCGTAGCTGCGCCGTAGAGCTTACTGGGAAATGGCGCATATTAGAGCTGCGCAGTTAGTTGCAGACGACTCGGGTTAGACCACGAATTCTTATGCAACCCACTGCGCATGCCTAGCTGCGCGGTAGCGCCAAGTAGGCAACCGCGCATCTCATATCTGCGCAGTTGGTCGCATACGACTCAGGTTAGACTAGGGATCTTTATGCAACCCACTGCGCATTCCTAGCTGCGCAGTGGCGCCAAGTAGGCAACCGCGCATCTCAGAGCTGCGCAGTTGGTTGCATACGACTCAGGTTAGACCAGGAATCCGCATGCAACTTACTGCGCATGCCTAGCTGCGCAGTAGCGCCAAGTAGGCAATCGCGCATCTCAGAGCTGCGCAGTTGGTTGCATACGACTCGGGTTAGCTCTAAGAGTGTTGGGAAGGGGTCAGGTCAGGTCAGGTCAGGTCAGGTCAGGTCCCTCCCCATGGCTGCCACCTTTTCGTGGTGGGGAGGATAAGTACTCCGTGGTGAATTTAGTAGCCACGGAGGAAACTAAGCGCAGCCAGAAGACCCCGCGACGAACTAGGACACGACTTCTGGAACAGATAGTTAATGAGAATGGGCCGCTCTTGGTGAAAAGCCCCCTCACCACGACAAGGTGGCGGCCCATCGAGGGGGGATTAACGATTTCGGACGGAAACACCAACATGACGACTCGGCAAACGAAATAGGACCTTTCTACAAAAACAAATATGGACTACAAAACAAATGATATGAACCGTACGGAGCAGGGGTTGGAGTCCCCAGTTCCCGTCGATGATGTGGTGAGGAAGCAGGCCACACTCGACGGTCAGCAAGCATCTGCAACAGGAAAAGAGGGAGTCAAAAAACTGAGTGACGTATTTGCGAGAAGCAAAAAGATCATGAGATCCCCCGAAGGGAGGAACAGGGCGGCATCCATGTCGTCGCTGGCGATCGGGGTGGAACTTGTCGTGTCCTCGGACGACGATGACGAGCCTCCGGTGAGTGCGACGGCGGGCACCCATAATAAAAAAAGGAAGATGGCCAACTCGCCGGAAAAAGAGGACGCTTCAGACGGCTTGTACAAAAAAGTCTGGGCGCGACTAGAGAAAACCATGAAATCACTCGCCGATACCGTAAAGGATAACAGCAACACCAAGCGAGAAATAAAGCGGGACGTGGAAAGTCTGCAGACTTACGTTAGGAGGCTCGCGAACCTCGCCCGACCCGCTCAACACCCTCCGGAGGTGCGTGAGACGTGCGCCACCTGCGAGAGGATCGAGCGAGAGAGGGAGAAGAAAAAATCCACACCAGAAAGAAAGACGATTGCGACCCAATGCAATCTGGACAACGACACCGAGATGGATCGAGACTCGATGGTGCGCTGCGTTGCTGAGGGCAAGGCGACGGACGCAATCGAGGAAGACTGGTCGGAGGAAGCCTACCTCAATACTAACGTAGTCCTCAGTAATCCGCTGAGTGATGGCTCGGAGACGGACCATCTGCTCATACTGGTCGGTGAGGATGGAGAAATGAAGGGCGGCCTCTGGGCCCAATACAGGGCGCGGTACCCGGCGCTGATGAAGGTCGGGCACGAGGATAGCCCAGGGGTCGTGATATCAAAAACGGTGACGGAGGCCGGGGATGAACGGTGCGTCACGGAGATCTGGCTGCACGTCAAGAGAGTTAGAGAACTAGAAGAGCATGCCCTAATCGAGACCATCAGAGAAGTCATCCAGGACGCAGTGCGGGCGAACCGCAAGGTCATGGCTATTCCAAAGCCGCGCGATATGGAGGCCACACGGCTCCGGAAAATCACCGAGATCGCGGCCGTCGGGAGCGATATGAAAATCACCATACACGCTCGGAAAAACGATGCGCCAGGAAAATCTGCCCCCAGAAAAAACACTTACGCGGGACGCTTGGGCGGTGGCGAGCCTCGCAGAGACAAACGGATGGCGAGCGCCAGGGCCACAACGGACGCCATAATTATTGAGCATGCCGGGCTGTCCCATCGTGAGGCGGTCCAGGGTCTGCGGGAAGCCTTCAAGAACAGGGCGGACGACTTCCCCGCCATCCGAAATATTCGAAAGGCACGAGGCGGCGGCCTGCTGCTGACAATGGACAAAGCGACTGGCGATGTGGCTGAAAACCCGATGCTGACGGCCATCCGGCAGGTCATGAAGGAAGGGTCGGTGAGAATCATCAGCCCTGAAAAAGAAACGAAATGGGTCAGTATCAGGGGACTGGATGCCGGGACCACGAAGGACGAGGTGGCTGAAAGCGTCGCGACGGAATGCGGTATGCAACCCGAAAATGTGAAGACATCTGAACTCCGGCCCATGTACGGTGAATGTCAGGCCATCACGGTCGGGCTCCCCCGGGAGAAGGCGGAGGAATTGGAGAAGAAAGGCGAGATCCGGGTCGGCTTAGTCCGCTGCCGGGTAAGGGAGAAAGTGGAGGATGTGCGGTGCCGGCGATGCTGGAAACCCGGGCACATAGCCAGAACGTGCAGGGAGCCGGCGGCGACAAAACAGGATCTAAGGAAAGCCTGCAATAACTGCGGAAAGGAGGGACACGCCGCAGGAAACTGTCCCAATCCGACGGGGTGTCCTATATGCCAAATCGTGGGACACAGAGGTGGCACTCGGGCGTGCCCCAAGTACAGGGAGGAGCTGCGTGCCCCCGCCAAGGGGCCGAGAGATAAATCTCAAAAAAATGCCCGTCCTTCAACTGCTGCAAATTAATCTCAATCGGAAGGAGGCCGCATCGGATGTGGCCCATCAGACGGCTGCCGAAGAGGGATGCGACGTCATACTCGGCAGCGAAATCAGCAGGAGAAGGGTCAAGAGGGAACGCTGGATGGCGACGGACGACGGCGACGCTGGAATCCGACTGGTGGGGCGGGGGCCCAGGACGTATGGCTCGGGGTCCGCCAAGGGCTACGCGTGGCTGGAGCTCGCGTCCTGTGTCGTTTTTTCTTGTTATCTGTCTCCCCAGGCAAAGGCGGCGGACCTGGACGTCTTCTTGGAGAACATCGCGGATGAGGTGAAACGATTGAAGAAACCGGTCATCATCGGGGGTGACTTTAACGCCAAGCATCCGATGTGGGGGCATAACATGGCCTGCAACAAGGGAAACAACCTTGTAGATTGGGCCGCCATGGCGGATCTTGTTCTAGTCAACAGGAAGGGCACACACACCTTTGAAAGGCGCGACCACAGGTCCACCCTTGACCTGACCTGGATGAGCGGTGAGCTAGTAAGAAAGTCACCTGTATGGGAGGTTCTAGATCGGGAGTCCCTTAGTGATCACCGACTCGTGAAGACCTCTGTCAACTTGGAAGGGCGCGACAGCACCACCGCCGACCGAGCGATCAGGGCGATCACTTACGACGGGAGAGAGATCGCGGAATACGCCGAGGAGATAGCTGACCTCGCGGAGATCCAAACGGTGGACCAGCTCTACGACATGGTCGGGGAGGCCGAACGTAGGGCCAAGCGAACGGTGGTCCTAAGGAGTGGGGAGTCCGCCTACTGGTGGAACGACGAGCTCCAGCACCTCAGGGACAGGCTGCAGAAAACAAGGAGAAAGTTAATCAAAGCACACCAAAAAAAAGACCTGCCTGGTGGCCGAGCCCTCGAGGAAGAGTACAGAGACGGAAAGAGAGATCTTAGGAACGCAATAAGAGCTGCAAAATTCCAGAGCTGGAAAGACCTGCTGGCGGAACTGGATGCGAACCTCTGGGGGGACGCGTACAGGATCGCCAGGAGGGCCTGGAAGGCGGAACCGCATAGGCACTCGCTAAACCCGGAGCGGGAAGAGCAAGTCCTGAGAGATCTCTTTCCGGAACAGGAGGAGACATGCTTCAAATTCCAACCAGCGGATGCGCCGGCGTTTTCTGCCGAAGAACTGAAGGCGGCGATCGGCCGTATCAAGAGTGGTAAAGCACCTGGGCCCGATGCCTTTGCGCCCTCGCTGATAAAGGTGCTCGCCGGGGCGAACTTGGACCCCTTCCTGCGGGTATACAACGGCCTCCTAAAAAAGCAGCACTTCCCGGAAAGATGGAAGACGGCGAGAGTGGTGCTGATACCAAAGGGGCAGACCGATCCACCGAAGTTTCGCCCAATTTGCCTGATCGATGTACTGGGCAAACTTCTAGAGACCCTGATAGTCGCGAGGCTGAACGAGGAATTGGAAAGAACGGGCGGACTGGCGAGGACCCAGTTCGGCTTCAGAAAGGGCATGTCCACGGTCGACGCGATCAAAGAGATCGTAGATCTGACCAAGGCCGCGGACAGACTCTCGAAGGGGAAGATACGGGCGATGGGCACCATTGTCACCATCGATGTTAAAAATGCGTTCAACACCGCAAATTGGCAGCATATCATGGGGGAGCTAGAAAGACGGGACATCGCGGCTTACCTTATTAACTTTGTAGCCAGCTACTTCACCGGCCGAAAAATCCAGACGCGGAATGTGGAGATGAGGATGACCGGCGGAGTGCCACAGGGATCCGTCCTTGGGCCTCTGCTGTGGGACGTCCTCTATGACGGAGTCCTGAGGCTACCGATGCCTGACGGCGCCAGGACTATAGCGTATGCCGACGATCTGGCGATCTTTGTTACCGCCTTCGGGGCGGCGGAGACGGAGCGCATAGGGGATGAGGCGCTGTCTGCGGTCGGGGCCTGGATGAAGAAGACGGGCCTGGAAGTTGCTCACCATAAAACAGAAATGGCAGTCCTGACTGCCGGAAAAGCCGTGCCGTTCACCCTATTCTTTGACGGGACACTAATTCGCGTCGGAAACGGTAGAGTAAAATACCTCGGGGTCACGCTGCAGAAGGGACTCGGCTTCCAAGAGCACGTGACCCAGGTCTGCGCCAAGGCAGCCAGAGTGGCACGGGCAATGGACATCCTGGTCCCAAACGTCAGGGGTCCGGCGATGGCCAAACGTAGGGCGCTGGTGGCCTGTGTCACCTCCGTCTTGATGTACGCCGTCCCGGTGTGGGGAAGTGCCATGAGGGCGGACGTCCACAGGAGACGACTGGACAGTGCCAGGCGGCCACTGCTCCTGCGAGCGGCGAGGGCCTACCGAACGGTGGCGACGGAGGTGGCCGAGGTCCTGGCCGGTGTCCCTCCTCTGCAGTCCATCGCGGAGGAGAGGACGAGGATTCAGCAGCTAAAGGACAAAACAAGCATCGCCGTAAAAATAATAAGACAGGACGTCAAAATAAAAAGACATGATAGGTGGTTGGAAACCACCGAGAAGGGAAAGTGGACGCGCAGGTTGATCAAAAACCTTGGCCTGTGGGAGGAAAGGAAACATGGCGAGGTGACGTATCACCTCGCGCAGTTCCTGACGGGGCACGGAAGCTTTGGCACGTACCTCAAAAGAATACGAAAAGCTGCGACGGAGGAGTGCATGGTGTGCTCGGCGCCCGTAGACGACGTGGAGCATGCCTTTTTTGGCTGCCAACCAAAAGAGGACCGAGTGTCGGAGATTGTCACTCCCGACGGGACGCTTTTGTCTCCGGACAACGTGGTCCAGGAGATGGTGGCGAGCAGGGATGTATGGAGGGCGGTGTCCGCAAAAGTGGATGCCATCCTGGATGCCCGGGAGGGACTGGAGCGCAGGAGAGACGCCGAAGCCAGACGCGCCCGAGTGTAAGATAGGTAACCCTGAAAACTTTTATCTTGTGTCTTATTGACTGTCACATTCTCTGAATGCTCTATATGTATATATATTATATTTTTACACTTTTACACTTTATTTTATAGATATTTTAAAAAAACGCTGTGACGAGATGTGATTTTATTGCAGGAAAATTTGTACCGTACCTTTGTTCTGCATTTACATTGTATTCTTTAATGTATGTTCGATGTTTTCTCTTTCGTGAATGACAGGAGGGTTACCGGATGGAAAGCCTTTTAGGTTGTTACCCGGTTTCCCGACTTTCGCCCGACCCTCTTGCTTGAGTTAGCACGTGCGCTCACTACGGTCGTGGGAAAAAAAAAAAAAAAAAAAAAAAAAGGTCAGGTCAGGTCCTCCCCATGGCTGCCACCTTTTCGTGGTGGGGAGGATAAGTACTCCGTGGTGAATTTAGTAGCCACGGAGGAAACTAAGCGCAGCCAGAAGACCCCGCGACGAACTAGGACACGACTTCTGGAACAGATAGTTAATGAGAATGGGCCGCTCTTGGTGAAAAGCCCCCTCACCACGACAAGGTGGCGGCCCATCGAGGGGGGATTAACGATTTCGGACGGAAACACCAACATGACGACTCGGCAAACGAAATAGGACCTTTCTACAAAAACAAATATGGACTACAAAACAAATGATATGAACCGTACGGAGCAGGGGTTGGAGTCCCCAGTTCCCGTCGATGATGTGGTGAGGAAGCAGGCCACACTCGACGGTCAGCAAGCATCTGCAACAGGAAAAGAGGGAGTCAAAAAACTGAGTGACGTATTTGCGAGAAGCAAAAAGATCATGAGATCCCCCGAAGGGAGGAACAGGGCGGCATCCATGTCGTCGCTGGCGATCGGGGTGGAACTTGTCGTGTCCTCGGACGACGATGACGAGCCTCCGGTGAGTGCGACGGCGGGCACCCATAATAAAAAAAGGAAGATGGCCAACTCGCCGGAAAAAGAGGACGCTTCAGACGGCTTGTACAAAAAAGTCTGGGCGCGACTAGAGAAAACCATGAAATCACTCGCCGATACCGTAAAGGATAACAGCAACACCAAGCGAGAAATAAAGCGGGACGTGGAAAGTCTGCAGACTTACGTTAGGAGGCTCGCGAACCTCGCCCGACCCGCTCAACACCCTCCGGAGGTGCGTGAGACGTGCGCCACCTGCGAGAGGATCGAGCGAGAGAGGGAGAAGAAAAAATCCACACCAGAAAGAAAGACGATTGCGACCCAATGCAATCTGGACAACGACACCGAGATGGATCGAGACTCGATGGTGCGCTGCGTTGCTGAGGGCAAGGCGACGGACGCAATCGAGGAAGACTGGTCGGAGGAAGCCTACCTCAATACTAACGTAGTCCTCAGTAATCCGCTGAGTGATGGCTCGGAGACGGACCATCTGCTCATACTGGTCGGTGAGGATGGAGAAATGAAGGGCGGCCTCTGGGCCCAATACAGGGCGCGGTACCCGGCGCTGATGAAGGTCGGGCACGAGGATAGCCCAGGGGTCGTGATATCAAAAACGGTGACGGAGGCCGGGGATGAACGGTGCGTCACGGAGATCTGGCTGCACGTCAAGAGAGTTAGAGAACTAGAAGAGCATGCCCTAATCGAGACCATCAGAGAAGTCATCCAGGACGCAGTGCGGGCGAACCGCAAGGTCATGGCTATTCCAAAGCCGCGCGATATGGAGGCCACACGGCTCCGGAAAATCACCGAGATCGCGGCCGTCGGGAGCGATATGAAAATCACCATACACGCTCGGAAAAACGATGCGCCAGGAAAATCTGCCCCCAGAAAAAACACTTACGCGGGACGCTTGGGCGGTGGCGAGCCTCGCAGAGACAAACGGATGGCGAGCGCCAGGGCCACAACGGACGCCATAATTATTGAGCATGCCGGGCTGTCCCATCGTGAGGCGGTCCAGGGTCTGCGGGAAGCCTTCAAGAACAGGGCGGACGACTTCCCCGCCATCCGAAATATTCGAAAGGCACGAGGCGGCGGCCTGCTGCTGACAATGGACAAAGCGACTGGCGATGTGGCTGAAAACCCGATGCTGACGGCCATCCGGCAGGTCATGAAGGAAGGGTCGGTGAGAATCATCAGCCCTGAAAAAGAAACGAAATGGGTCAGTATCAGGGGACTGGATGCCGGGACCACGAAGGACGAGGTGGCTGAAAGCGTCGCGACGGAATGCGGTATGCAACCCGAAAATGTGAAGACATCTGAACTCCGGCCCATGTACGGTGAATGTCAGGCCATCACGGTCGGGCTCCCCCGGGAGAAGGCGGAGGAATTGGAGAAGAAAGGCGAGATCCGGGTCGGCTTAGTCCGCTGCCGGGTAAGGGAGAAAGTGGAGGATGTGCGGTGCCGGCGATGCTGGAAACCCGGGCACATAGCCAGAACGTGCAGGGAGCCGGCGGCGACAAAACAGGATCTAAGGAAAGCCTGCAATAACTGCGGAAAGGAGGGACACGCCGCAGGAAACTGTCCCAATCCGACGGGGTGTCCTATATGCCAAATCGTGGGACACAGAGGTGGCACTCGGGCGTGCCCCAAGTACAGGGAGGAGCTGCGTGCCCCCGCCAAGGGGCCGAGAGATAAATCTCAAAAAAATGCCCGTCCTTCAACTGCTGCAAATTAATCTCAATCGGAAGGAGGCCGCATCGGATGTGGCCCATCAGACGGCTGCCGAAGAGGGATGCGACGTCATACTCGGCAGCGAAATCAGCAGGAGAAGGGTCAAGAGGGAACGCTGGATGGCGACGGACGACGGCGACGCTGGAATCCGACTGGTGGGGCGGGGGCCCAGGACGTATGGCTCGGGGTCCGCCAAGGGCTACGCGTGGCTGGAGCTCGCGTCCTGTGTCGTTTTTTCTTGTTATCTGTCTCCCCAGGCAAAGGCGGCGGACCTGGACGTCTTCTTGGAGAACATCGCGGATGAGGTGAAACGATTGAAGAAACCGGTCATCATCGGGGGTGACTTTAACGCCAAGCATCCGATGTGGGGGCATAACATGGCCTGCAACAAGGGAAACAACCTTGTAGATTGGGCCGCCATGGCGGATCTTGTTCTAGTCAACAGGAAGGGCACACACACCTTTGAAAGGCGCGACCACAGGTCCACCCTTGACCTGACCTGGATGAGCGGTGAGCTAGTAAGAAAGTCACCTGTATGGGAGGTTCTAGATCGGGAGTCCCTTAGTGATCACCGACTCGTGAAGACCTCTGTCAACTTGGAAGGGCGCGACAGCACCACCGCCGACCGAGCGATCAGGGCGATCACTTACGACGGGAGAGAGATCGCGGAATACGCCGAGGAGATAGCTGACCTCGCGGAGATCCAAACGGTGGACCAGCTCTACGACATGGTCGGGGAGGCCGAACGTAGGGCCAAGCGAACGGTGGTCCTAAGGAGTGGGGAGTCCGCCTACTGGTGGAACGACGAGCTCCAGCACCTCAGGGACAGGCTGCAGAAAACAAGGAGAAAGTTAATCAAAGCACACCAAAAAAAAGACCTGCCTGGTGGCCGAGCCCTCGAGGAAGAGTACAGAGACGGAAAGAGAGATCTTAGGAACGCAATAAGAGCTGCAAAATTCCAGAGCTGGAAAGACCTGCTGGCGGAACTGGATGCGAACCTCTGGGGGGACGCGTACAGGATCGCCAGGAGGGCCTGGAAGGCGGAACCGCATAGGCACTCGCTAAACCCGGAGCGGGAAGAGCAAGTCCTGAGAGATCTCTTTCCGGAACAGGAGGAGACATGCTTCAAATTCCAACCAGCGGATGCGCCGGCGTTTTCTGCCGAAGAACTGAAGGCGGCGATCGGCCGTATCAAGAGTGGTAAAGCACCTGGGCCCGATGCCTTTGCGCCCTCGCTGATAAAGGTGCTCGCCGGGGCGAACTTGGACCCCTTCCTGCGGGTATACAACGGCCTCCTAAAAAAGCAGCACTTCCCGGAAAGATGGAAGACGGCGAGAGTGGTGCTGATACCAAAGGGGCAGACCGATCCACCGAAGTTTCGCCCAATTTGCCTGATCGATGTACTGGGCAAACTTCTAGAGACCCTGATAGTCGCGAGGCTGAACGAGGAATTGGAAAGAACGGGCGGACTGGCGAGGACCCAGTTCGGCTTCAGAAAGGGCATGTCCACGGTCGACGCGATCAAAGAGATCGTAGATCTGACCAAGGCCGCGGACAGACTCTCGAAGGGGAAGATACGGGCGATGGGCACCATTGTCACCATCGATGTTAAAAATGCGTTCAACACCGCAAATTGGCAGCATATCATGGGGGAGCTAGAAAGACGGGACATCGCGGCTTACCTTATTAACTTTGTAGCCAGCTACTTCACCGGCCGAAAAATCCAGACGCGGAATGTGGAGATGAGGATGACCGGCGGAGTGCCACAGGGATCCGTCCTTGGGCCTCTGCTGTGGGACGTCCTCTATGACGGAGTCCTGAGGCTACCGATGCCTGACGGCGCCAGGACTATAGCGTATGCCGACGATCTGGCGATCTTTGTTACCGCCTTCGGGGCGGCGGAGACGGAGCGCATAGGGGATGAGGCGCTGTCTGCGGTCGGGGCCTGGATGAAGAAGACGGGCCTGGAAGTTGCTCACCATAAAACAGAAATGGCAGTCCTGACTGCCGGAAAAGCCGTGCCGTTCACCCTATTCTTTGACGGGACACTAATTCGCGTCGGAAACGGTAGAGTAAAATACCTCGGGGTCACGCTGCAGAAGGGACTCGGCTTCCAAGAGCACGTGACCCAGGTCTGCGCCAAGGCAGCCAGAGTGGCACGGGCAATGGACATCCTGGTCCCAAACGTCAGGGGTCCGGCGATGGCCAAACGTAGGGCGCTGGTGGCCTGTGTCACCTCCGTCTTGATGTACGCCGTCCCGGTGTGGGGAAGTGCCATGAGGGCGGACGTCCACAGGAGACGACTGGACAGTGCCAGGCGGCCACTGCTCCTGCGAGCGGCGAGGGCCTACCGAACGGTGGCGACGGAGGTGGCCGAGGTCCTGGCCGGTGTCCCTCCTCTGCAGTCCATCGCGGAGGAGAGGACGAGGATTCAGCAGCTAAAGGACAAAACAAGCATCGCCGTAAAAATAATAAGACAGGACGTCAAAATAAAAAGACATGATAGGTGGTTGGAAACCACCGAGAAGGGAAAGTGGACGCGCAGGTTGATCAAAAACCTTGGCCTGTGGGAGGAAAGGAAACATGGCGAGGTGACGTATCACCTCGCGCAGTTCCTGACGGGGCACGGAAGCTTTGGCACGTACCTCAAAAGAATACGAAAAGCTGCGACGGAGGAGTGCATGGTGTGCTCGGCGCCCGTAGACGACGTGGAGCATGCCTTTTTTGGCTGCCAACCAAAAGAGGACCGAGTGTCGGAGATTGTCACTCCCGACGGGACGCTTTTGTCTCCGGACAACGTGGTCCAGGAGATGGTGGCGAGCAGGGATGTATGGAGGGCGGTGTCCGCAAAAGTGGATGCCATCCTGGATGCCCGGGAGGGACTGGAGCGCAGGAGAGACGCCGAAGCCAGACGCGCCCGAGTGTAAGATAGGTAACCCTGAAAACTTTTATCTTGTGTCTTATTGACTGTCACATTCTCTGAATGCTCTATATGTATATATATTATATTTTTACACTTTTACACTTTATTTTATAGATATTTTAAAAAAACGCTGTGACGAGATGTGATTTTATTGCAGGAAAATTTGTACCGTACCTTTGTTCTGCATTTACATTGTATTCTTTAATGTATGTTCGATGTTTTCTCTTTCGTGAATGACAGGAGGGTTACCGGACGGAAAGCCTTTTAGGTTGTTACCCGGTTTCCCGACTTTCGCCCGACCCTCTTGCTTGAGTTAGCACGTGCGCTCACTACGGTCGTGGGAAAAAAAAAAAAAAAAAAAGGTCAGGTCAGGTCAGGTCAGGTCAGGTCAGGTCAGGTCCCTCCCCATGGCTGCCACCTTTTCGTGGTGGGGAGGATAAGTACTCCGTGGTGAATTGAGTAGCCACGGAGGAAACTAAGCGCAGCCAGAAGACCCTGCGACGATCTAGGACACGATTTCTGGAATGAATAGTTAATGAGAGTGGGCCGCTCTTGGTGGTAAGCCCCCTCACCACGACAAGGTGGCGGCCCATCGAGGGGGGATTAACGATTTCGGACGGAAACACCAACATGACGACTCGGCAAACGAACTAGGACAATTCTAAACTGAAAACATGGAAAGTACAACGAAGAAAAGTTACCTTACGGAGCAGGGGTTGGAGTCCCCAGTTCCCGTCGAGACCGTGGTGTCGAAGCAGGCCACACTCGACGGTCATCCAGCAACTGCGACAGAAAAAGAAGTTAGGATTCAGGTTGAAGACATTTTTGCGAGAAGCAGAAAATTGATGAGATCGCCCGAAAACAGAGAGCGTTCGGCCTCGATTGCAATGTCAACCAACCTCACGGAGCTTTTGACATCCTCGGACGAGGAGCAAGCCCCCATTAGGACGACACACAAAAAGAGGAGGATGGTCGACTCTCCTGAGAAAGAAGCCGCTACAGATAAGCTGTACGCAAAGCTCTGGGGTGGACTAGAGAAGACTTTCAAGTCCCTAGTCACCACGGTGCACGAGAATAGTAACACCAAGCGAGAGATTAAGAGAGACGTGGAGTTTCTTCAAAACTACATAAGGAGACTTTCGAACCTCGCCAGACCCACCGCGCAGTCCATGGAGACGCGCGTGAAATGCGCCGGCTGCGAGCGTCAGAGGTCGCAGCCGGAAGCGAAGAAACCGGAGACAAAGAGTGTGGCGACGCAAGCCTCTCTCGCCGATGACCGGAATAATAGAGGGCTGAACCGGGACCGGGTGTTGAGTGCCGTCAGTGAGAAAAAGGAACGGGACATCCTCGACCCGGAGTGGCGGGATGATGCCTTCTTAAACACTAGAGTGGTTGTCGGAAATCCACTCACTGACGAGGTGGAAACCGATCATTTTCTCCTAATTGCTGGAGAAGATCGAGAAATGAAGGCTGGTCTTTGGAATCAGTACAGAGTTAGACACCCGGCGCTGATGAAAGTCGGGAATGATGATAGTCCGGGGGTCGTGATCACGAAGACCGTCACGGAAGCCGGAGACGAGTCGACCACCCGCGAAACGTGGCTGCACATTAAAAAGACTGAAAAACTCGACGACGACGTGACCTGGGAGGCACTGAGGGAAGTCGTAAACGACGCCAAGCGGGCAAACAGACATTCCCTGGCGATCCCGAAACCCCGCGGCATGGAAACCACCCGGTTAAGGAAGATGGCGGAAATCCTGGCCATCGACAGCGAAATAAAGATAGCAATACACGTACGCAAGTTAGACAATACTGAGAAGCCTTCTAAGAAAGATGCTGGTTCATACGCAGATCAGCTGAAATCTAGGGAAATCCGTCGAAAGGCGGCCGACGCTAGACAAAGGACTGACGCTATAATGATCGACCATACCGGCGTTACGCACCGGGAAGTCGTCGAGGGCCTGCGGGAAGCGCTGAAGGGCCGAGCGGAGATGTTCCCGGCAATCCGGAACATCCGCAAGGCCAGGAACGGCAAGCTACTACTCACCGTAGATAAAACAGATAAGGAGATCGGCAAGGCCATGGTCACGGCCATAAGCGACCGCATGCAGACGGCCACGGTGAAGATGATTGACCCCGGTGGCGAGATGAAGTGGATCACCATCCGCGGTCTGGACGCCGGATCGTCGAAGGAGGAGGTGCTGGAGACGTTGTCTTCGACATGCGGGCTCCGGACGGAGGAAGTGCAGGCCTCCGAGCTGAGGCCCATGTATGGGGAGTGCCAGGCTGTCACCGTCGGCCTCCCCAGAACTAAGGCAGAGGAGCTAGAGAGGCTGGGCGAGATCCGAATCGGCCTGGTCCTGTGCCGGGTGAAGGAGAAACCGGCCGATGCGGTGAGATGCAGGAAGTGCTGGAGGCCCGGGCACATTGCGAGGTCCTGCGAAAATACCACCATCAATCTTAGCAGAGCATGTTTGAAGTGCGGAAAAGACGGCCACACTGCAAGGGACTGTCCGAATCCGACCGGATGTCCGATCTGCACGGCGGAAGGGCACAGGGGCGGTACAAATGGATGCCCTAGGTTTAGGGAGGAGGCGCGAAGACCCGCGAAGGGCCCGAGACGCGACCCTAAAAATGACCCTCCGGATACTGCAAATTAATCTGAACCTAAAAGAGGCCGCTTCGGACATGGCCTTTCAGACGGCTGCCGAGGAAGGTTGCAAGATCATACTCGGCAGCGAGATAAGCAGGAGGAGAGTTTTGAAGGAGCGATGGGAGTCGACGGACGACGGCGACGCGGGAATCCGGATCGTGGGAAGGGGCCTGAAGACGTACGGTTCCGGATCCAGGAAGGGCATCGCCTGGCTGGACTGCGGGACGTACGCTCTGTTCAGCTGCTATCTGACCCCCCGAGCGAAGGCGGCTGCTCTCAGCACTTTTCTGGATAACTTGCAGAAGGAAATAAAACTCGTCAATAAACCGGTGATAGTCGGTGGAGATTTTAACTCGAAACATCAGATGTGGGGACACTCGAAGGCCTGTGAAAAAGGCAAAGTCTTGGTCGATTGGGCTGCGGCGTCGGATCTAGTCCTGCTCAATTCCAGAAATTCTCACACTTTCGAGAGAGGCTCACACAAGTCGACGCTCGATCTGACCTGGGCCAGTAAAGAGCTTCTCAGGGTCCCCCCGGAGTGGAAGGTCCTTGAAGAAACAATGTCTCTCAGCGACCACCTTTACATCAAACTTACCATCGAAACGGCGAACCAGAAAGGCGGCGACCGAGGGACTAAAACAACAACGTACGACAGGCGCGCCATCGAGGAGTACGCAAACGAGCTGACTGAACTGGCAGAAATCGAAACGGTCGAACAGCTATACGAACTGATGACTGAAGCGGAGAAAAGATCAAAAAGAGTCACGAACATTAAGAGTGGCGAGGCGGCGTACTGGTGGAGCGAGGACCTCGAGCGGCTCCGAGGATCGCTGCAGCAGACAAAAAGGACATTAACCAGGGCTCGAAAACGAAATGCGGTCGAAAGTCGCGAGCTCGAAATCGAGTACAAGGCAAAAAGGAGAGAATTCAAAAACGCTATTAGAAACGCCAAGCTCCAGAACTGGAAGCAGCTTCTTGCCGATCTGGACTCAAACCTATGGGGAGACGCTTACAAAATCGCGAGAAGAGCCTGGAAGGCGGAACCTAGGCGTCATGCCTTGACCGCGAACCAGGAAAAACATACGCTGAGGACGCTCTTCCCGGAACAGGAACTCACTCAATTTGCAGCCACGTGCACCAACGCGCCACCTTTCACGGTCGAGGAACTGTACGCCGCCACGGAAAGAATTAAGCTCGGAAAAGCTCCCGGGCCCGACGGTCTGGCCTCGGTGCTGGTAAAGACGCTGGCTAAAAACTGCATCGAGCCTTTCCTCGCAGTTTACAACGGATTGCTGAACAAACAAGTTTTCCCAGCCGCATGGAAGATAGCAACGGTCGTCCTTATCCCTAAAGGTAAGAGCAACCCTCCGCAGTACAGACCAATCTGTCTGATCGACGTCCTGGGGAAGCTCCTGGAAACTCTCCTGGTCGCTAGACTGACGGCCGAATTGGAAAGAACCGGAGGACTGGCAAGCACGCAGTTTGGTTTCCGGAAAGGCCTGTCGACGGTCGATGCGATCAGAGTGATCGTGGATCAGACCAAGGCAGCCGATAGGCTATGGAAAGGCAAGAAACGTGCCACGGGAACCCTGATACTCATCGACGTCAAAAACGCTTTCAACTCCGCAAGATGGGATCTAATAGTGGAGGAATTGAATAGAAGGAAAATTGCGCCTTACCTGGTCAACATGGTGGCCAGCTATTTCACTGACAGGAAAATTCGGACGTCCGAAGTTGAGATGGAGGTGAGCGGGGGAGTGCCGCAGGGGTCGGTCCTGGGACCACTCCTGTGGAACGTCCTGTATGACGGGGTCCTCCGGCTGCCAATGCCCAGCGGGGCGAAAACCGTTGCTTACGCCGACGACCTCGCCGTCTTCGTGACGGCATTCGGTGCGGCGGAGACGGAGAGGGTCGGTGACGAGGCCCTGGGAAAGATCTCAGAATGGATGAAAGAAAAAGGGTTACAAATCGCGCAGCAAAAGACCGAAGTTGTGGTTCTGACGGCCGGAAAGGTGGAAAATTTCTCTTTTCTTCTTGATGGCGTAGAGATCCAAGTCGGGACAGGACGCGTGAAGTATTTAGGCGTTGTGCTCCAAAAGGGTCTCTGCTTTAGGGAGCATGTGACCTACATCTGTGACAAAGCTGCCAGAGTGGCCAAAGCGCTCGACATCCTTGCACCTAACGTCAGCGGACCCGCGGCGGCCAAAAGAAGGGCCCTCGTCTCCTGCGTAACGTCGGTTTTAATGTACGCAATCCCTGTATGGGGAGGCGCCTTGAAGGCCAAAACACATCTCGACAGGATGAACAGCGCAAGACGACCCCTGCTCCTAAGGGCGGCCAGGGCGTACCGGACGGTATCCACGGAAGTGGCCGAAGTCCTGGCGGGTGTCCGCCCTCTGAAATTCCTGGCGGAGGAGAGGACGAGGATACAGGCGCTAGAGGAAAGGACTGATCTGGGAATTAAAATAATAAGGCAGGACGTCGACCTGAAGAGGTATGCCGAATGGAAGAACCCCAGCCAGACAGGGCGCTGGACGCGTCGGCTTATCAGATGCCTCAAAACATGGGAGGAGAGGACACACGGCGAGATTACCTACCACCTCGCCCAGCTTCTCACGGGGCACGGGAGCCTGGGATCGTATCTGCATCGAATCGGGAAAACGCAGACCCCGGTCTGCATGATATGCACGGCGGCTGTGGATGATGCAGAGCATGCCTTCTTCCGGTGCGATCCAGTAGTGGAAAGATTGTCCGAAATCCGGTTCCCGGACGGAACACGGCTCGGACCGGAGAATATCGTCGAGCATATGTGCAAGGACCCGGCCGTGTGGGCACAAGTCTCCGCCCGCGTGGATAAAATTTTGGACACCCGCGAAAACCTCGAGCGACAAAGAGATGCCGAAGAGAGAAGACGCCTGACAGTTTGAAAATGATCCTTTGAGGTACTTTCTAAGGTAACATTTTATTCTGATTTCCCTAGGGAAATTTTATTTGTATTATATAAATTTTTGACGCGAATCTGCGATCTTTTGTATTATATTTTTGTATGTTTTCGAATGTATGTTGATTTTTCCTCGCGATGACAGGAGGAGTGAAGAAGGAAAGCCTGTATAGGTTGTTACCTTCACTCTGTCTTCTTGAGGCCCAATGGTCGTGTTAGCACGTGCGCACGCTATGGCCGTTAAAAAAAAAAAAGGTCAGGTCAGGTCAGGTCAGGTCAGGTCAGGTCAGGTCAGGTCAGGTCAGGTCAGGTCAGGTCAGGTCAGGTCAGGTCAGGTCAGGTCAGGTCAGGTCAGGTCAGGTCAGGTCAGGTCAGGTCAGGTCAGGTCAGGTCAGGTCAGGTCAGGTCAGGTCAGGTCAGGTCAGGTCAGGTCAGGTCAGGTCAGGTCAGGTCAGGTCAGGTCAGGTCAGGTCAGGTCAGGTCAGGTCAGGTCAGGTCAGGTCAGGTCAGGTCAGGTCAGGTCAGGTCAGGTCAGGTCAGGTCAGGTCAGGTCAGGTCAGGTCAGGTCAGGTCAGGTCAGGTCAGGTCAGGTCAGGTCAGGTCAGGTCAGGTCAGGTCAGGTCAGGTCAGGTCAGGTCAGGTCAGGTCAGGTCAGGTCAGGTCAGGTCAG